>JAOCZM010000284.1:627812-1255625 GCA_026122235.1 Vinca minor | reverse complement strand
GAAATCAATTCAATGCACCGCTCAAACCGAAAAATCGGTTTGAATTAGTTTGGTTTGGTTTGATTTTTCGATTTTTCGAATATAGAAATATTTTGATTATAAAGTAAAAATAAAATAATTTTCTTATGTATGATTACTTAGCTGCTAAAAATATAAAGAAATATGTATGTTGTTTTCACAAGTTAAACACAATAAAAAAATTAATGAAACATAAACTTCTTAAACTTCAATATAAAGTAAAAATAAAACTTTTTTTTTTATATAATTACTTATCTACTAAAAAATATAAAAATATATGTCTATAGTTTTCACACGTTAAACACAATACAAAACAAATGAATGAAACATAAATTCTTGATTTTGATTCTTGAATTTCAAACAAATTACTACAAAATTATCCTATAAGGAAAAAAGGAAAAAATATATAAAAATTACATAATTATTAGTTTAAAAGTAAAACAAGCTTCAAGTGAATTTAAAATCACATACAACTGATGACTCTTAATCTCTTGCTTTATCACTAGAAGAGCTTGTTTGTCATGATACAAATAATAAGTTACACATGTTTTATTGAAAAATAGTTCTTTAATATATATTATATGCATGTATATGTATATATTCGGTTTGGTTCGGTTTGGATTATAAAAATATTAAACCAAACCAAAAATTCGGTTTTAATTTAGTCCATACCGAAATCAATTCAATGCACCGCTCAAACCGAAAAATCGATTTGAATTAGTTTGGATTGGTCGATTTCGATTTTTCCTGAACACCACTAATAATAACCTCACAAAAAAGCATACTTCTTCATTAAGACTGGATTGCAAAGATAGGGTTTAAGTGAATAAAGTTCAATTTACAACCTAACTCGTAAAAAATAAATTATTTGCGAAAATAATATAAGTCTCATAAAATAGAAATTTTGGATTTGGCTCTTATTAACCAATTGGTAGAAGATGATAATGAAATAGGATGTTGGTTTGGTTTTTTGAGACGTGGCAAACAAATCCATGAGGCAATCGGAAAACGTTAGAATCGTTCAAACACGTTATCCGTAAAGATAAACAACAGAAAAACTAATTCATATGACGTCGTAGAACCTGGGAAATTTGTAACCTTATTTTGTCCGAATAATCATGCAAGTAAGAATCTGGATGGCAAAACATCATATGACGTTATACATGGAAGTGTGTTTTAACCATATCTTATTCAGGGTGTGCTTGGATTGAGTCTGATTTGGGTTTTATTTGGTTTGAGACTCAACTCAGACCCAAACCATCTTTGGATTGAGTATGAGAATGAAATTTGAAGTGTTAAATCATCCCCAGACCAAATCCTAGAAATCTGAAGAAACTTGTTCTTTCTTACTACTACCTCCATTCCTAAATACTTTCAGGACATGTTGCAATAATTAAGAAAGTAAAAAAATTAAAATGTTTTTGTAATCAAAATATCAATATTACTCTCTTAAATATATTAGTGGTATAGTCATGTTTAAGAGAGTAATATTGATATTTTAATTACAAAACATCTTAAATTTTGTTTTCCTTATTTTTCGCAACATGTAATGGAAGTCTTATATTTAGGAATGGAGGAAGTACTATCTTAAATAAAATTAGTTATATACAATACAAGTAATGGAGGAAGTAATATTGTTATTTTGACTAATAAATTAGCTTCTTTTTTTTACTTCCTTAATTTTCACTAATATCCTAAATTATTTATATTATGAAATGGAAGTAATATTCCTAATTAGGGTATGTCGAGTTGACACATCTTGTTGAAATCACATATGTAAAGTTTTAATTATTTTAGATCGGGTAGAAATTTTCATCTCAATAATAAGATTCACATGTAAAAGGTTCACCATTTTTAACACCTTTTTTTTTATTAATTCTTTTGAAGTCTATTTTTTTTTTTTTTATGACATATCTCCCCCCCAAAAAAAAAAAAAAATATCATGACATAGTAGTTTCATTCACATGAAACGTTGAGAAAAGTTTTTTCTGTTGATGTTTCAATGAGTAACGTTTCAAATTCTGTGGATCAAATTTTCAACCTAGAACAACTCTGATGAAAATCCTCTGTCTCCATCCCTAACCAATCAGAATTTATTATATAAATATTTTTTTCAATTATATATACACATGATGAATTGTGATTGGCTTTGGAGGATAGAGATGGGGACAGAGGAATTTTTGCCGAACAACTCTAAGCGGGAGTTGGTTGATAACCAAAAGCTTCCATGTCTAACACGTGGATATATTGATTGTATCTGTGCCATTGAAATTTGGGTGAAAAACGGATGTACTTTTGTATGTTCTCATCTCTGTGACCAACCACTTAGAATGTGGATATTTCTTTGGGCAGATTGTGCAGGGGAAACGATTCTTTGGGCTTCCCTTCGCTTCGATAATTCTTTCTCCTGCTTTAAAGCTGGTCAGATATCTTTATGTTAATTTGGTTTCTATTGCATTTATTTTTTCGGTTGACTCAAACAGATGACAGCCATTTGATCACTTTTGAAGAGTATTTTTGAAAACGTAAATAAATAAATAAAACGTGGGCGGAAGAGATAAAGATAACATGAGAGAATAGTATTTGATAAAGTAGCAGAATGGCTGCAGCAGAACGTGCATGGGGTTTTACTTTAGAAGCCATCCCATAGAGAGATGGAGCGAGGTTTAGTATCGGGTCATTCAATTCTAGCATGGACGAAATTAAATTTTTTAGATTGAGTGCAAAAAATTGTAATAGTATATCAAACTACATATAAAAATTGTAAAAAAAAAAATATTGGGAGCGAATTTGATCAAATATTTCGAACTACATATAAAATTTATTATATCTAGTATAATTTTTAAAAATTTCGGGGTGCGACTGGCCTCACTCGCCCCCTTGTCTTCCTCCCTGAATTCTAGTACCGTTTTTGTGAGACTAATCTCACAACTCTCTCACATGAATTGAGCGAAACTCATATCTGCAGGTAGGTTCAATCACACAAAGACGGTCATATATTTGAATTTTTCGTTTAGTATCATACGTCTCACTTTTTTATTTCTAATTTGTATCATCTAATTTATAAAAGGACCTTCCTAGACTATTAGAATTATTGGATAGAAATTGACTAAAATCCAAATTGAGGGGTGAATAGTATTAAGTTGGGTTTTATCCAATTTCTATCTAAAAATTCTATTAGCAAATCATTTTTCCTTTTATAAAAATTATCTCGTATTACACTATTTTCTAGAATTTTGCCTTACTCTAAGTCTAGATTTTTTTTCTTTACGAAAAATTAATATATAATAACCTTATGATAACGAGATAAAAGATATTAAAGGAAACAAAAGATTCGAATAGTCTCGCCCACCATCCTTCAAAAAGAGCCAACTAAGAAATTCCTATTTTAGCAGCGAAAACCAACTCCTACTGCTGCTACTCCTCCTTCTCCCTACAAACTTCCAATCAATTGCTTTCAAAAATTAATTGTGATTGACTGATTGTATTTGAATTCTTTTTTTTTTTTTTGGGTGAATAATTGTATTTGAATTCTTTGTCCCCAAATTAATTTCCAGTCATGGCTGCCTAAGCTCCAAAATTATTATCAAAGAGGCCGCAGCCTAGTGAGACAAACCTCGATTCGTGACTGAGAGGTCCCGAGTTCGACACCCTCTCCATATATGGGCAAGCTTAAAAAGTCTCCCTTTCTATGGCTATTTCCTCCTCCTGTGAGGCAGTTCTCTTTCCCCTCCATGGGACAACCGCCCAGTCGAGCTTCAAAAAAAAAAAACTCCAAAATTATTGAGAATTAATATTGGACCACCCACTCCTATGTAGGGGTGTCAATCGAGCTATGTGAGCTGAGCTTGACATAGCTCACGCTCAGCTCACATTTTAACACGAGCTCGAGCTTCCCAAGCTCGTTTATATTAGCGAAGAAAACGAAAATCCTGTCTCAGGAATTGCTAATATATCTCTTGACATCATAGACAAAATAGGAAATGTAAGCCCTAAGGGCGAACAAACTCAGTTTTTGATATTGGACAAACTTTTGATGTTGTGTCTAATGATCTTAATCTTTGTGATAGAATATCGGAACTCATTATGGAAGCTCTAAGTACTTCAATCAAGCCATTGGTATCAAGATTCAAAGTTATGCAAGGCTCATTTGTCAAGATTGAAGATTGAAGACTTAGGTTTGGTTAGTTTAGCTTTGTCGTCATAAGTCGTTATCTTATAAAGCTCTAACCAAAGCTCTCATGAACATAAGCTCTACACTCTAGTCTTGCATGCATCATAAACACGTTTTCAAAAGGCTAAGTTTCAAAACGTTCCTTACATGAGTTCATATCTCAAAAGCCTTTGTTTTCAAAGTCTAAGTACTTTAAAATGGTTTTCCAAATGTTCTTACTTGTTACCTTTTGGGAAAACCTTTTAGACTTCAAAAGATTTTAAAACGTGTGAAAAATCAACATCTCTCAGGCTCAGAAAAGTTCGGTCAACTGAGCTCAAGCTCGGATCAACCGAAGAGAAACAGAGAGTTGAACATTTTGGAGAAAGGGCATCTCGGTCAACCGACCTTGAGCTTCGGTCATCCGACCCTGTGTTCGGTCAACCGAACTCTGCGAAAAACTAGCCGTTTTTTGACCGTTAAAGAGTCGTTTTTCAGCCTATTTTGAAATGTATATATATTCCAAAGCTAGAGAATGACTCGATTACTTGCACATAACATTTACATTGATTTCTTATCAAGTCTAAACACTCTCAAAGCAAATACATTTCATCCTTATGATCTAAATCATTGAAGAGTGTTCTTTCAAAAGTAAGACAAAGTGTGTGCTACTTATGTTCAAAGAGCTTATCATTGTTGTACTTCAAAGGTAATATCTTTCACTTAGAAGAGTGAACAATCTTTGTATTAAACATTCTTATTCCCTTTCTTAGTGATTGGGTAATTGTTGTAAAAGTCCTACTTAGTGTGGGCAAGCTCTTAGTGAGTTTTTCTTGTGTGGTTGTGTTGTAAAACTCTTAGTGAGTTAGCCACAAGTGTAAACATTCTTCTTAGTGAAGTTGTTTAAAATCCTTGGGTGCGGCTCGAGGTAGTGGATGTAGATTCGAGTGAGTCGAACCACTATAAATCCTTTGTCTTGTTGTTGGGTTTTTGCATTGCTTTTATTCATCTTGCTCAAACTTACACTAGCATTGCAAAGAATAGAAAAAATTTCCAAGATTGATTAAAACCCAATTCACCCCCCCCCCCCCCCTCCTTGTGTTTTACAGGAAATTTAAGAGCATTTACTTTCCAATAATCCAAGATAATAAAGTCTTTATCAATACTACCACCTTTGTATTAGTATTATATATATATATATATATATATATATATATATATATATATATATATATATATATATATATATATATATATATATATATATATATATATATATAATATTTTAATTATATTAATCTTGTTCGAGTTCGAGTTTTTTTCGAGTTGAGCTGAGTCAAGTCTCACCCTCACTAACATAAGAAGCGAGCTTTCTACGGGCCGGGGGTGGGGGAGGGGGTATACGAGATTCGATCCCGGGCCCAAGCCCATGTTCATGCTTACCATTTCCACTGGGGCAAGCATCCCATATAAGCGAGCTTGAATATTAAGCTCACGCTCACATTTTTTCGAGGTATGTGAGCCCGAACCCGTTGACACCCCTACTCCTATGAGATTCAGAATATTATGCTGTATTATTTGAGTATTCAGAGATCATCATTGGAAATTTCTTCTATTTTGTTCGATTTTATTTTTATTTTTTATCATACTCTGGATTTATATAGGTAACGTGATTGATATAGTAGTTAAAAATATAACGCTAATATCTTTTGGACGAAATCCTCATATTATATATGGTTAGTAATCGTAACCTCTGATTTTGTCATTCGGACTATGCTTTAGATGCTTCACCTTCACATAAATTTTACGTGTCATTTTCATGTATTTTAGTTCAATTAATTATTTTTATAAATTTTGATTGGCTCATAAGATTATACTACTAATAAAATAATTCAAAATTAATTATTATCTCAATAAAATCCTGATTAACATCACTCCTCCATTTTTGTCTAAAATCCCTCCATGTTACCCCAAAATCCTCACTCATTTCTATCATTAACTATCTATCTATATTTTTCGATTTTAGAACTCTAATATAATTTCTAATATTTTTAGTTGTTTAATTAATTTACAAAATTGTGATTGGATAATAATATTTTTGTCTACATAAATTAAAATTACTTTTACTTTTTAACTCCACGTCCACATTGCAAATCCTAAAATAAGGGTTAGTTATGCTCCATGTTAACATTTTTATCACCCACGTGTAAATTTATTATTTATTATTTCATTTTTATTTTATACTATAATTATAATATTATCTCTTGTTTTGATCCTTATCTTGATGTAAAAATCTCTATAATATAGAAATGTTAAATCTTTCTCCCCAGCCTCCAGAGTCTAGATCTTTAAAAACCAGACAGGCGTACACCCCAAAGGGGAGAGTAGCACCTCACAAGAGGAGAATGAGATAACTCTGAGACAATTTAAAGCATTCTTCATGCGAGGGGAGGGTATCAAACCCACGACCTCCAGGTCGTGGGCAGACCGTTACCCCAATGGGCTAAGGACCTTGTGATCCCTAGGGCTGGAGTTTGAGTTTAGCAAACTCTTGGAATCAATCCTTGCTCACTGCAATGTAGTAATTCACATATCTTCTTTTTTCTTTTGTTTCCATGCTACCAATTTTATGATTTTCTTAACATATTCTCTAATATTGTCTTCTCCAATTTTTTCAGATTGAATTTAAAATTTATCAAATTCCTGGAGTCAATCCTTGCTAACTACATCTTAATTTTTTACCACTTTTTTTTTGTTTTGTTTTTTAATTTTGCTATGCTAGAAGTTTCATGATTTTAATCTTATGTAATTTAGGGTTTCATATCAAAGTTGATGGAGGATATAACATCATAAAGTTTTCTTCATTAGAGATACTATTGTGCTTTTTTTATTTTTATTTTCCTCTCAATTCTGTTTATATTTTTTTGGTGCTTTAATATAATATGATTTTTTTTTATCTAAATGACTTTTCTTCTTTTGCAGGATTTATAAAGATGGGGTAATTATATAAGAAGTCTAATCTTTTACTTTCTATAGTCAGACTATTTGCTATTATTTATATTTATATATATTCTTACAAAAAAAATTTAAATGAATATTTAGTAAAAGTGAAACATCTATATTTTTATTTAATTCTTTTTGCTACAAACACCTCTTTTTGGATCTTATTATGATAAGCACTACTTGCACCAACTTGGCCCTTTCACGAATAGTAATTTTTTTTAAAATTATATTTGTCATGATTCTGATGTGATTTTAAGTAATGATATTTTTTTTGGCGTGCGCCGTCAAAATACCTTTTTTTTATTTATTGTAGATTATGTTTTGATTATTCATGTAATTATCCTCGGGGAAACATAAGAAAACTATTCAAGGTGAAACACAATTTTAATGTACTTTAAAAAATAACTAAATTGAAGATGATTATCCGTAGGTGTACGAAGAAGGCGTCAACGTAGGTGCTAGAGTAGTTCATAGAAAATAATTTTTTTGAGTATCTTTTATTATTTTATTTTTTGGGAGAGAAAGTATCTTTGTTAATTTAGAAAATTACTTTTATGTACATTTGAGTTATTTTATTGAATTTGAATGAAATTAGCCAATGAAGCAAATGTTTCCATAATAAAGAAAAAGATATGTATTGATTCAGGAATCATTGTCAAATCACATGTCCTTCTAACTGAATTGTCCTTTCATTTTGTTAATTAAAAAAATAACTAAATTGTTTTGTGATAGCATGTATGATGAGTGTTTTACAATCTCAAATATAAAAGTAATAATTTTAAATTTCAATGTTTATCTCTCAATATATGTGAACATTTTCTTTTGTTAAACATGATATTTCGTGCGTAGCACGGTTTTTTTTTAATAATGTGTATATGTATGTTACAAAGCCTGTTTTCAATTTAAACCAATCACATTCTTCTAAATCCTACGTGTCATTTTCATGAATTTTAGTTCAATTAATTATTTTATAAATTTTTGATTGGTTGGTTAAATTTTACTTTGGTTGTAAACTCTTGATTGGCTTATAAGAGTACCCCACACATTGAAAAGTTACATTGTTTTTTTAGTTTGACAATACTATAAAAGAGAGTACTTTGACATATTTTGAGTGAGAAATTGGGATGACGTTTCAGCTCATCAAATTAGGGAAGCCCACTTATTTGCTTCTTATATTTTTTATTTATATATATATATATAAATAGTTAAAGTTTTAACAAATATCGGGTAATTCAAATGACCGGGCCCTCTGAATTCCGATTGAGTTTACAATCAAGTTCGATTTAACTTAGACTTATGCAATGTTCATTTTTTTTTATTCTTATGCAGCATTTTTATTTTCATAATATCTTTTTAAAAATAAATAAATATGGATATTTAAAAATTAAAAAAAACAATTCACTTCTTTATGCTGCAAAAATCAAGTGGTAAAACTACTTCAAAATTTTGAGAGTATATAATAAGAAGAAGTCTTCATAACCTACTTTGAAGCAGAATAAAACTGCTTTAAAATTTTAAACTCAAGTGTTTCAAAATTCTGATAACCATAAATTTTGGCAAACAAGTCTATGTTAATTATAGCAATCCCTTTCATTGTAGAGGCGTTGGAGGGGATAATAAAAAACCCATATTCTCTATATGTTGAACGAACTAGCAATGTGTAGAAAAAATAAATAATGTGTTGTTTTATTGAATGCGCCATATTCAATTATTAAATGTAAAATAAAATAATTTTTGTTGATAGATTTAAGATTTTTTTTCATTATATTAATAGATTATACGAATACTGAGTAGTATTAACTAAGCAAATGCACTTAGAGTTGTACATATTGATAATTAAAATGTTATAAGGTAATAATCAAACTTATAGTCATAAAATTTCTTTTTGCTATCATTGCAAAAATTATTTTTTCTTGCGTATGCATTTTTTAAGAAATAATGTATGTCTCGTGCATATCACGGATTTTTTGCTAGTATATATATATTTAAAAGGTTAAAGTTGAATCATTCTTAGTATGATTAACTAATCAATTTATATTAATTTGACTAAACTTTGTAAAGGAAGAAGACTCATCTTCCACCATGTTGTTATTAAAACTTAAAAAGTGCTTACCGTTTGTACTGGATACCTAATTAGGGTTTGGCAGTTGGTAGACTTTTCAGGAAAATGGATAAAAGTAGGTGTGTGTTTTCGGTTTGGATGCTATGTGACATTTTATGTGAGTCCGTGACATTTAAATTTCGAAAAAGCTTTTTATTTATATAATTTAAACTAAGGTTAGTAAATTCTAAATGTATATTAATTAACTGTACATGTGAACGTTGTATAATTAGACAATAGTCACAATGAGGGTCCGTATGTATTTTTAGTACTGATTTGAAGTAATTAATTTTGATAAATTAATCATGTAATAGTAGAAAGGAACCCCACACGTGAAATTGCAAATTGCAACAAGAGCAAGATGCTTATAGAGATTCCATCATCCATATTGCGTTCACACCCGCCATCGCTTTTACAAGATTCGGAGCCATTCCATTTCACACCTTCGGCTATTAGTTGTTGGCTCATCTTAGCCGCTGAGATTCGGATTGGATTCATTTTCCCAAAATTAACTAATCACATCAATCCTTCGATTTTTAAAGAATATAATAGTTATTTGATTATCAAATTATTTACGCTTAACTATTTTTATTTTGTTTTTATTTATTATCAGTGAATTTATGGGCCTTCAGTTTCATTTTTCCGTAAAAAAATTGAGTAATTTTCTTCCAATTTAATGACGTGGCCTAACATTTTTTCTAACTTTAATTTTTTTCTTTTTATGTAAAATATAATACCCTTGATTTAGTAGATTTCGACGATCATCTTTCATGCGAAACTTTTTTCATTACAAAAGTGAAATAATTAAACCAAAAAAAAGTCCAAATACAATATAAGTGATACAAAAGGATAAGAGATAAATTTAAATTTATTTTATGATATTGAAAACCTTATTATAACAACATGTTGCATTATTTAACCTTCTTGTACGTTATTTATTTGAAAATTTTAATATAAACATAATTACTCACAAGTCATATATATTATTGGAATTAATATTAAAAAAATTAGAAAATGTTAAAAATATACATTCAAGCACTTATAAAATGAAAAATTAAAATTCAAAACAATTTCCAAGTTTGTAGTAGCGCAAAAA
This sequence comes from Vinca minor, assembly GCA_026122235.1. Lineage (NCBI taxonomy): Eukaryota > Viridiplantae > Streptophyta > Magnoliopsida > Gentianales > Apocynaceae > Vinca > Vinca minor. The sequence goes on along the minus strand of JAOCZM010000284.1, from coordinate 1,245,254 downwards.
AGTATCACTATTTACTAAATGTAAAAATGTGTAGTAATATTTAGCTACAATATTTTTTATTTTTAATAGTATCGTTAATCAATAAGCAGCCGACGGCTCAGCCGGTACCAGTTTGTTCAGTTGTCCAACTCAGTGGCCGATGGGACGTCAATATAGCATTTTCATATTCGGCCCTATCCATGACCAACTAGGAACAGGTGGAAATGGGTCCCCTATATTATCAAGGTCAAACCATCTAACCTGCCAGGTAGGACACTCTTCTCATCACACGTGGCAATCTTATTGCTTTATCCCTGATCCTACCAACCCGGCAAAAAATCGCGTCTCGTTCTGTATCCCCACGAATAGATATTTAGCATGTATATATTTTTTTTTAGATTTCACTATTTATTTTAGGTTATAATTTGTTAATTCAAAATTTAATACATGTTATTTTTTATTGGTGGGGGGGGGGGGGAGGGGGGGAACAGAGGATTCCTAGCCCACCCACCCACGCCTATAGCGACAAATAAATGTTTGTACCCGTCTGTTTATCAATTCATGTGCCCAACCAATCACAATTCACTATGTGTATATATAATTAAAAAAATGATCACATGGCGAATTCTTATTGGTTTGACACAAAAATGAGTACACAGACGGATACAGACGATTTACACCCCGCCTATAGTATAAGATTTTCTTAGTAAATAATTATTTACATGACAAAAGTAGTTTCAAATGTTAATTTTTGGATAAATAATTTGTTCTATACATTTTGTTATAAAAGTAATTTTGTTTGTTATTTTTATCGCAAATATACTTTTGGTTTTTGTCCACAAGAAAAAATTTCACGTATTATTATGAATGTTATAGTACAATCTATCCAATTAAAAATCGGCATCACCCGACTATTAACTCGACAGTGTCTTTCTCAATTACATCATAATTCAAAAGTAGAATTGGCAAAACATCAAATTTTAAACAATTCCCTCTAACCCGATGTAACCCTAACCATTAACACGACATACAAATAGCAAAATATGTTAATCTCGACCCGTCCCGACAATTAACATATATCTGTAAAAAAACAAAATCTTCCTAAAAAAAAAAACAAAGAAAGAGTCGCACCCGCACCAATAACTTTTCCGTCTCTTACTTCTCCTATATATATATATATGACCAGCCTTCTCCATTAAAACTTCATTTCCTTGCTTTTACCGTATCGCGTATTAACATAACATTGAAGAAGTAAAAAAAAAACCTCAAAATCCACCAGTTTTTTGTTATTCTGTTAAATGGGAAACTGTATGAAGAAAGAGTCTTCAACCCAATGGGGCGGGGAAGATTGGGATGATTTTGTATCTCCAGCAGTTGAAGAAGAAGAAGAAGAGAACTCAAAAAAAGATTTTTCTTCTTCTTATTCTTCAGCAGCCGTGACAGAGGTAAAAATCAAGATCACGAAGAAACAATTGGAGAAACTGATGGGAAAAATAGATTTACAGTGTCTAAATGTGGATCAAGTTCTTACCCAATTGAGGAATTTTAGTGATAAATATGAAACTCATCATCGTTCATGGCGGCCGACTCTGCAAAGCATACCTGAGGCTCAATTCTATTGATTTTTAATCTTATTTAGTAGGTGATACTTTTAGAATTAGATTTTTTTTTCTTTGGGTGTATAATTCTTTATGAGATCTTGTAGGGGTGGAGAGGTTTTCTGTTTCTGCCTCCATTAATGGTGAAAACTGTTATGGTTTATTGAGTTAGGAAAGCAGTTTCAGAAAGCTTTTTGTAAATTGATCTTCATCTCTTTTAAGTTTCTGTCCCACCTCTGTTTTTCCTGTTTTATTATTCAAAATTAGTCTAGACGATATCTACCGAAAGCAGCAGAAGGTTAAATTTTATGTGAGGGGACACCATTAATTTTCTTCTTCTTAGATTACTGTGATCTAGGCAGTTCGATCAAGTGATCTGACAATCAATATCAGTTTACTCTGAAACTTAACTTACCAAAACAAATACATATATGAAGCAATGCACTTTCTTCTATTTTTTTTTTAAGCCCGAGTGGACGGTTGCCCTATATAGGGGAGAGAGAACTGCCTCAGACGAGAAGGAGATAAACCCTAGAAAGGGAGATTAAAGCTTGTCGCACGCAGACGGAGGTATCGAACCAACGACCTCAAAGTTGTGGGCAGACACCTGCCCCATTGGGTTAGGACATCTTTAATTATTTTCTTCTACTTAAGTATCTCATTTTAATCTCACCTCTCTACTCACAAATTAAAAACCATTGTCAATTTGAGAGATGAGCAAAACTATTTATTGAGTTCTGGACGGTTTTCTTACATTTTTCCTTAGCGAATTATTTTATTTTTGTGCGAGTTTTTAAATTATTCCAAAAGATGATATTTATCAATTTACACATTTAAATAACAACTGTGGATTTTCTTGGTAAAATAAATTTTTCTTCCTAAACTACCGAAGGTGACATCTTCATCATTAGCACGTCCTTTGATTAGTGGCAAGGACAGGTTTCTTGGCTCAGCATCCCCACCAGTCCACCACCACCAGTACATCCACTTCCTATTATTTGCCGGAATGGGGACAACCATGAAATCATGACTCCCAAATTCCACTCCGGCTCCTATGCGGAACAGGAAAAATTCCTCACCGTGCAAAATAATATGGTCGTTGGATGATAGCTTTTAACATTCCAGATTTGGAGAGAGAAAAGTTTTTATTTTTTTATTTTTAAGTCCAGCCGCAAATTTTCTCACTCCAAATCTGGGCCGTTAAAAGCTATCATCCGACGATCTATATTGTTCCGCACGGTGCGGAAATTTTTCCCTGTTCCGCATAAAAGACGGATTGCCCAAATTCTGCTCCCATTTTATTGAAGGGGAAAATACACTGCATTTTGCCTCAAGATATTGGATAAGACATTCCTTAATTATATCACTTTCAGGTTCACATTTAAAATTTATTAATTTACCCTTTAGGTTTACTTATTTTAGTCTAAGTTATATAAACGAAACTTTTTATAATTAAAATGTCACAAAAGATTGAACCGTCAATTGAGCACTCCTTCCATTCTAAAAAATAAGTCATTTTAGACTTTTACACAAGAATTACTGTAATACCCGAGACTTTTTACTTATGTGATTATGTGCTTAAATTACGTCATAGCAGGATTTATTGCTTTGATAAAATATTTTTAGCATGATTTGATTATTAATTGTTATGCGTCACTTAACATGTTTATGTGTTATATGGACCTATTTGATGTTTGGAGTTGTGTGAGGACTTGAGTGCACATTGTGTGAGATATGAGAGACCTAAAACATAAATAAAATTAAATGTTGGAGGGAGTTATGGATGTTTTCTCCAGCCATTTTGGGAGGTTACAACTTGAAAGAAAAGAGAGAAGAATAAGAGAAAGAAAATGAGAGAAATCTTAAACTTTGAGTTAAGAATTGAGTGAGAAATCCTTGTCATATTTGAGAGAACTTTATATCAAAATCGATCGCAGCGAGACGAACTTTGGGGTAGCGGGAGCAGATTTATATTTTGAGTTCGGGGTTAGGATATATTCCACCGGGAGCAAGAGCCTGTTTTGGGAATTTTCTGCACTTCCTTGATATGGTATTTTGGTTTAATTGCTTGTTTTGAAGGTATGGATCCTGCCCTCTTTGAGTTTGATGTTAGAACTATATATATTCTACGTTTATCCTTTACTAATGAAGCCTCAATTGTTATTTACCGCTTTAAATATCAATCGTATCAAATGTTGATGAAATTGTGAATTGGGTAATTGTGAAATCGTGCTTGCAATACAATATGTGAATTGATGATTTGAATTGAATTATTCGCTGCCTATACTTGATTTGGGTCTTGTATAATTGAACTATTTGGCGTCGTTGTAATTGGTTGAGTCGGGTAAGTCCTAATTGGTTTGGTCGCCTGAGTTGTCGCCCTTTCATGAGCTCGTACTTAGAATGGATTAGATGACAGGATTCATTCGTTTTTTGTGAGAAATGCGTGATCTGAAAAGATCCTGTGTGATCTCATGTTCTGATAAACCACGTTGCGGATGCCGAGGTTCGTGCGACTCAGTGCGGATTACCGGATCCTGTGTTGTGAACTATCTTGATGCCTAAGAGATCCTGCGTGAACATTGTGGATACCTGGGGTTGGGGCGGTGGCCAAAGAATCCTGCGTGAACATGCGAATTTTAAGGATCATGCCAATAAGCAAGATTTCGAGGGGTCCTGCGTGAACATTGCGGGCTATGAGTGTTTTGCGGGCCTTAACCTGATGAGGTTTTCATCGGGACTATAACGGTGTTGTGTAGTCCATGGCAATGGGCGAGGATACAATATAGAATGGATTCTTAAAAGCTTGAACTTGTGTCGGAAGTACTTGAACCTTCATAACTTGGTCAATGTTGTTTATATATTGAATTGGTACTTGAGCTCGTGAGGTGGGAATTGTGTGTGTGTGTGTATTAGCGTTAACCATTTCTCGTAAGTGTCACAATATCTGAATTTCTGATATGTATGCGAGTATAGTGGTCCTCGTAACGTTTCCGAAGTGTTGTGTGTGACATGAAGAGAATGGTTGATTGGCTAACTTGTTGTCTAAGTGGTTATTCTCGTTTTGGCTTCATTTGTTACTTGGTTTAAGTGTAAAAAACATGATTTATGAGGTTGGCAAAAGTTGGTGCATAAATGGAGTTTTGTGTACAAAATTGTACATGGAAATCGAGTTTCTGCGTCCGCGACTTCGTCTACACAAGTATTGAGAGCATCTGAATCGCAGACGATCCTGCAGACGATGGCATTCGTCCGCAGCTTCTGGCACTTCTCTGCGGACGATTGATTCGTCCGCGGCCTATGCTGAATTATTTTTCACTTCTTTCTGTTATGTGATTCGTGTATTGTAATTTGTGCATATTGTATACTGTTATGAGGTATGTTTTATGTACTTTTACATTGTGCACTTTGTCTAGACTTGTCATTTCCTTGAGGACGTGTCGGGAATGGGAAAACTATTTTGTGTCTTGTTGTTTTGCATGTTATATGGTACATGGATTATGTGGATCATACTGAGCACCAAAACTCAGTACATTCGCTAAATTGTGCAGGTGAATATGAGGAAAATCTCTACTATGATGAAGAGACTTGATGGGGCTTATGATGAGTGAAGAATAACTTATGTTGCTTGAACATTTTACAGCTTTCTGTTATTTCCCTTTTTAACCTTAAACATATTTCAGATGTAATAACTTAGTAATTTCCCTTTTCGTACTTATTTTCGTTAGCACACTTTGATATTTGGATTGCATAAATAAAATTCCTTTAATAGTAATTTTGTTTTACGGGTTTTGGTGTCTCACTTACCAATGAGATACTGTCATGTCATCATTCCGATTAAGGAGTGTGACAATTACGAATTGTGAAAACAATATACATTTATAACAAAATACCTTCCATAACCCTTAATAAATAGGAATAGATATAGAAAGAAAGAGAAATTAATAAAGACAAAAGGGAAAAAAAAGTACTTTGAAAGTTAAAAAATATATATTATGGAATAAGTCTCTCCTTTTAAAACGACTTATATTTTGAAACGTAATAAATAATAAGTTTCTTATTATATTGATCTTGTAATAAGATCCAAATGCTCTTGCTTGGATTATGGATGTAGTGGACTAAGAAATTATGATGAGAGATTTTTGTCATGGAGCAGTTGATATATTTCACCCAAAAAAAAGGAATCTTTTTTATTTAGAATTTCCTAATGAAAATAAATAAAAAGAAATTATGTAATGACATGTTGAGTTTTATACTGTAATATTCATTAGACCAGAAAAAATATTATTTTTATAAAGGTTATAACGTGGTTAGGTACTTGCTTTATTTATAATACAAAATGATAAAATTTCAATTTCATTTGTATTTTTATCATCTAATGTATAGAAAAAGAGAAAATGCATGTGTACAACATAACGAGTATGATTGGATTGAGTCTCAAATTGAGATTTCTAGTCTAAATTCATACTCAAACAAAATTATTTATGAATTAATGATTGAGTTTTAATGAGTAATAAACAATTTTTCAATAATAACATTTGTGGGTGCATTTTTAATCTAAATAAAAAAATCAATTTATCGATCATTATTATATCAATAATGATTGTTGGATCAATTTTTTTGAGATCAAATAAGAATCAAAGAATATATAAAATAAAAATAATTGTTAGAATTTAATATAAAATTATGCCTTATTAATCCTTGTTTGATTTCAATTTTTTTATTCAATAATTACTAACCTTATTATATAAGCACGTGCCGATATAATAGGATCAATTCTGTCATGGACCAGGCCTACCAAGTGGACATGGACCACTTGGTCAACATTCAGCCACATCACAGTTTTGATTAAAATAATAAAAATATTCCCCTTTTGCAATGCATTGTTTGGCGATTTTTTATTATTTTTTTAATCAAAAGAGGGATGTGATTGATTAATGCGTGAGTAGTCATGTCCCCCACTCAGAGCTAGAGTCTATATCGAAATTTTTTCATATAATAGCCGGTGGTGAAACAATCCAAATTGGCAAAGATTAAAGCCCGCCTAAACTCATATTTTCACTACTTCCCTTTTGGTGGGGCAAAAACAAAAATCATTTTCAATTATTTCTCAATATATACAAGTATTTGAAAGAAATCTCCCGCCGCCGCTCAATTCTTTCTTCGCAAAAATGGCGGATCTTGAACCTCCATCTTTCTCTCTAGGGTTCGATTTCGACCTCGATTCACAGCCGCTACCACCACTTCCTAATCGATCCGCTGAAAGATCCTCAATCGGACCCACTCGCCGTAGAATAATCCCCGATGACGATGATTTTGAAACGACGCCGTTGTCAACTGTTCTGGACCCTCCACCACAAGTAGTGTCGGAACCACCGAGGTCACTCAAGCGTCTCCGTCGTGGGCCGACGACGACCTCAGAGCCCATATTGGCGGCCCGTAAAGTAAAGCCCAAGGTGGAGTGGCTCGATGTAGATGACATTGAAGACTTTTCCGAGGAGGATCAACCCTTGGGTAAAAACACTTCATTTACTTTTCATCCTAAATTAATGTCTCTCTTTTTTTTTTCTCCAGTTATTGAAAAAAACTATGAATTTATTTAATATGTGAATATCTTTATTGTATCAATGCAGAAAAGTGCAGATGGAGATTAAGTTAAGTTTCTTAATGTGTAGGTAAATTTATTCTAGAACTATTGCTCTTATGTTCTTAAAGTAGGAAATGGTTATGGTGTATGTAGTTATCTTGGATGCTACACTGTAATAAGTTCTGGGTTTGGAGAATAACACTTTTTTAACATTTTAGGAATTGAAATTTATTATCCTTTTTCCAGATTTTGTTTGGAGGATCAATAACCTTTCGAGTAGTAATGATCAGTTTTCTTATTCAATATGCCATGTCCTGTGTCTGAGAAGGAACCACATGCAACGAAAAATAAGAATAATGGATTGACATTATAGACAGGGGCATATTTGGTACCTAAAGACATATACCGTAGTAAATCTCAACAAATATGAGAGAGAGAGGGGAGTGGGGTGGCCGCCACCCCTACTCGTCCTAGATCAGCACCTGATGACAGTGTTTCAGATGTTTGTCATGTGTGGGAGATTGATAATTCTGTTTTGCGAGATGCTGTGTTCACCTTAAGAGCTTAGTAGAGTCTGCAACTTGTAGAGGCCGTAGAGATGTCTCCTGATGATAAGCTATGGATTTCGGGATTTGCTTAGTAGTGCTGATAGTATGAGCTTTAGACTAGCTAGTATTTGTTGACTAACTATAACTTTTTGACATTTTCTAACTCTAGCTAGTATGTGTTGAAGAGTTTTCCGAGGATTAACCCTTAGGTAAAAACACTTCATTTACTTTTCATCCTAACTTAATGTTTTTTTTCTTTACAGTTGGCAGAAAAATGCAGTTTGAGATTAAATTAAGTTTCTTGATGCGTAGATGTGCGTTTCATCTATAGTTTCTTGCTGCTAAGTTAAATACTGTAATTTGTTAGGAAAATTTACTGAAATAATTATCAGCTCTTATGTTTTTAAAGTAGGGAATGGTTATGGTGTCTGGATTTATTTTCAATGCTGCACTATCCTAAGTTCTTGGTTTGGAGAATAAACATTCAACATTTTAGAAAATGATTTCCAATATCCTTTTTCCAGGTTTTGTTTGGAGGATCACTAACCAATTTTCGAGTAGTAAATATCCATTTATCGTATTCAATATGTTATGTCCTGTGTCCGAGAAGCAATCACATGCTAAGCAAAATAACAATAATCACCTGACATCATAGACAAGGGCGTATTTAGAACTTATAGGTCTGGGTGAATTACATAAAGATATAATGTTGAAAATTAAAAACAAATAGTGGTGAAATGCAATATTTACAATGAAATTGAATAAGAAATAAAAAAAAATTCTACAGAAAATCTTCGTTTAAAAAATTGTTGGGAGCGACAGCCCCTCCTAGACCCACCCTTGATTGTATATGTTTTTTGAGAGGCATCAGATATTTGTCATGTGTGGGAGATTGATAATTCTGTTTCATGAGATGCTGTATTTGCGCCTCTTCTATATAGAGCTTAATAGAGTTTGCAACTTGCTCAGTAGTGCTGATTACGAGCTTTAGAAGAGCTAATGCGTATTGATTAATCATACCTCGTGATTCCTCTATTTGTTGCCTGATTCAAAATTTCATCTTTGATGTCAGATAATGCTAAGAAGCACCAGTATTCTGTGTGTAGCAGTTCAAAGTTGTCTTTACATGGAAATGGGGTTTTAGCATCGCAATCATCTAAGCAGTTCAAAGGAAACAAGAAGAAAGAGATTGAAAATGCTCCGGCTTCTGCTGATATGGAAGCAGCGACCAATAAATTGGTTTTCCCCAAGTTGACTGTTAGTCCTCTTCGAAGGTTCCAGTTGATTGATTCGGATTCTGATGAAGCTTGTCTGGATGAATGTTTCAACAACACAGTCAATCAAGTTGATTCACCTTCAAATGACAGATGTAACAATCTTGCCCAAGTTACATCTGCAAATGATATAATGAAAGCGAAAGGATCAGTTAGCCTGCCCCAAAATGAGGACTTGTGGAAGGAAATATGTCTAGAGAAGAACTTCTGTGTTCCTACACCAGCTCTGGATGATCTCTGTGAAGAGTACTTTAGATCTGTCAAGGATAAGAATAAACTTCATAATCATCTTGAAGGCTTTGAAACGAGTAATGCGGATAAGAGTGACGTGCAACGATGCAGCTCGAGCCCTTTTCCCCCGGCACATAATTATTATTTCCATGAAGACCCAAGGATCCGAGAGCTTGTTCGTGCTCGGTTGTCCAATTTTTTCCCCTTGGGTTCTGGAAGCAATGAAGGAAATAGGGAGCAGAATGCCTGCACAATTGATTATATGTAATGTATTTTATGAACAGGTTTAAAGTTTTTATCAGTGCACATGGCGTTTTATGATACATTATATCTCAAATCTCATTTCTTCAGGGGTCAGTTTAATCACGGAGAAGCTCCGAAGCCAGGAAAGCAGAAAGAGGTCACCAAGCCAAGCACATCAAGGAGCAGAAAGAATGTGAAGAACTCTAAGGTTCAGGAATTGTCTCAAGGTTCTGAGAGCTGGGTGAATCCTAGAAGCGGTGCTGGAATTCCTAAAGATGCTGGCAAGAGAAGAGTACAAGCGGTTGGTAAATCTGCCGGTCATTGGTACACAGGCTCTGATGGAAGGAGAGTAAGTTCTAAGACATTCTACATCTCCCTACTTAGTTCAAATTTGATCTCTGGTTCAATACTTACTTCGTAAGGTGAAAGAATTGTCGAGTGGTGATCGAACCTGCTGTTTATAATAACATAAGCCGATTGATTCCATGATAAATTGTAAATTGTGTGGTCAAGCATTGGTTAACCTCTCATCATAGATTTGTCGAATGTCTTAATTCACAAGGGGAACATACTCTTTGTTACTTCCAATTTTATTTCTTCCTCGTGCCATATTCTCTGACTAACTAAATGCTATATCCAGGTTTATGTCGGTAGAAATGGCCAGGAGTTGTCTGGTCGAATTGCTTATCAACAATACAGAAGAGTATGTCCATCTATGTCCTGGTGCTGAATATTTAACATTCATTTATATTTTTGTAGTTTTTATAGTGTTTATTAATTTGTTATTGGGGTTTACGACTGTATACGACAAGTATTACATAATTTTATCTCAACCCGTGGCAAGTATTTCTTTCATGCTTCTTAATGGAAAAAAGATGCATGGTAACCAGAATCATGATATTCATGGCTTTCTCTGCTGATAGGAGAGTGGAGCAGGATTCAGTAGGTCCAAAAAGAAAGGCGCTCCAAAGAAGAAAGCTGCTGCAAAGAAGAAATAAGTCCCTGATCGTTGCTCTTGGGCAACTGAGTTTGTATCATCAGTTTCTGTACTTTCATATTTTGTGTTGTAAATACGGCTGTTTGGTATGGTCTTAATTATAAGAAAAATCCTTTTTTCGATCTGTTCTTTAACAATTCTATTCAATCAATAAGTTGTACTGGTTTTGCATTTTGTTGATTTTGAATGGTTCATTTGACATGAAACTTCCTCAAAGTGAAGATACACAAAGCACTCAACATATAACTATAGTCAACTAATATAGCACAAGAATAATGATAGCAACTACAACACAAAGGCATCAAGCAGGATGTATGGGATGATGATTAACAAGAACCAACAAAGATGCACAAAAGATTCACCCAAGGATTCTATGATAAATCTAATAAGATTATGGATTTCCTGTCAACATGATAAATCTAATTAGTTGACTCAAATACCCAGACTTGATTACAAGTCTAGAACCAGAGTTGGGGACCTCGTACTCCACCGTTGCATAAGAAAGAAATTTTTTAATGAAATTTAAAAATACAACAATGATAGCGAAAAAATTGTGGACCAAGAAAATTATTTCTTCCCAAGTGTCACAAATCTAACTTCACTAATCTAATGACCAAATCTTGCAACCTAGAGGATGAATTCAAGCGCAATTTACTTGCAAACCAGTATCTTAGGAATCTCAATCGTGTATAATAGCTCCAATATGGAATGTTCTACTTTTACAAAAACTGTCATTAGGCCTATTTCGCACGGATCTAAAATAAAAACAGTTGCTTTTAAAGAATTCAAAGACGATGATAATATTAGTAGTAGCAATCTCAATCGTGTATAATAGCTCCAATATAGAATGTTTTTTTTTTTCACGAAAACTGTCATAGGCCTATTTCACACTGTTGTAAAATAAAAACAATAGACATTCAAAATTCAAAGATGATGATAATATTAGTAGTATTAAATAACTCTATTGTATTTGCTTGAGCAATTAAAACATTTGCTCCTTCAGTAAAATACTAATTATTGGGGAATTAAGGGTAATCTAATGGTTAAAATACGCTAGGTTTAGGCCGATCCACTAATTATGCACAAGTACTAATCATCAGGAAGTTCCTCCAAATCCTTGTATCAATTTAACAACACTAAAAACAAGTATATAAATTTACAATATATGTGCAACCAAAAGTTAATTAAAAATAATTATTTGATGTTAATCAACAACCAAACAAATAGGTACATTTATTTAATTAAACAATTCAATAACTAAAAAATAATTAAAACACAACATATTTGATATTACAATAATTAATAGAATACACAAAAGTAAATAAATTTAATATACATGTACACTCATTTATTTCGTTTCCTAGGCAGCTAGGCCCCCACTCACAACGTGTTACTTGAACCAAATATTTTGACAATAGACACGCATTAAGGCCATTCATTTTGCACGTGTGCGCATATAATTTATGCTTGAATGGATTAATTAACCCTTTGATCCGTTTAGATGTACAAAATACGTGATCAATTTTTGCTTCAAATCACTGCATAATCACTAATTGACAAAGAAAGCGGCTTGAAAATTATTTATGTACAAAGAACACTGAAATGAAAGTTTAGATATAGAAAGAGAGTATTTTAAAGCAAATTTGTAGCGATTTTCTCCACTTTTGTATACGATTAAAAAAAGAAAGATAAATAAGATTCTCGGTTGGAACAGTTTGTGTTCTGCTCCCACCCTCACAACCCGTTACTTGAACCAACTATTTTGACAATTAACATGTATTAAGACCACGCACTTTGCACGTGTGCACATACAATTTATGGTTTAATGAACTAACTCACCATTTAAATCGTTTAGACGTGAAAAATATATGATCAAATTTTATTTAAAATAATTTTTAATCATTAATTTAACGAAGAAAGCATTTCAAAAATTGTTTATGCATAAAAAAACAATAAAATGAAGTTTTATATTTAGAAAGAGAAAAACATAAACTATTTATGCATATTTATAGTGGTTTCTCCACTCTTGAACGATTAAAAAAACACTATGAACAACTCGTTTTCTACTCCCACCTTAGTAGGGAAGGTAATGGGGCATATCGGAGCGGGTTTCTCAATACTTAGCCCCGTCCCGCGCAGTTGACCCATCGCCCAACCCTGGCCTGTGACCCTCCGCAGATCAAGAAGTTACGCCCCGCGCTCCGCCCTGCCCCACATATGAGGATCTGAAGAAAACCTTTGGGGAGTATGGAACGATTGCCAGTGCAGTTGTTATGAAGGATGCAGATGGAAAATCAAAGTGTTTTGGATTTGTTAACTTTGAGAATGCAGATGCTGCTGCTAAAGCTGTCGATGCATTGAATGGAAATAAATTTGATGATAAGGAATATTATGTTGGGAAACACCAAAAGAAATCTGAAAGGGAGCAAGAGCTAAAAAGTAAGTTTGAGCAAACTGCCAAGGAAGCTGTAGACAAATATCAAGGAGTGAATTTGTATGTGAAGAACTTGGACGGGGCGGGGCTCACACGAAATTTAGTCTCGATCTGCTCCGTTTGCTGGACGTGTATGATATGCCCCCATTCTCTATAAGGGGTTTGGTCTTCTCCAAAAGGGTGGGTCAATGAAGCCACGATTAAACTATCATCCCTATAACTTGGTCCATTACTTTTTTCTTGTTAGGAGAATGAGGATTTTCGGCCAGTGTTGAATCCAGATCATCAGCTTGACAGTAGACACGTATTAGGATCATATATTTTGCACGTGCACACAAATAATTTATGCTTAAATTAATTAATTTACCCTTTAATCAGTCCAAACTTGCAAATACGTGATCAAATTTTCACGAAAAATCACTGCGTATCACTAATTTGAGAAAGAAATCAGCTCAAAATTGTTTATGTATAACAAAATAAAAATTTAAGGATAGAAAAAGAAATGTATATAGTGTTTGTGCATATTTATAGCGATTTTCTCCACTTATGTGTACCATTATAGTAATAAAAAAAATACTTAGAACATCTCGTTTTCTCCGTCCACCTCCGTCCATTTCTTTTCAAATTGATCAAAAATTTCTATTTGTGCCGAGTTTCGAACCCCCTGATTGCTTGTGTAAAGAGCTTTGTCATCACTGAGACAACCCTCTTTGATCGCACTTCATTACTTGAACCATATATCTTGACAATAGTCACATCATTTTGATTTTAACGTAGATCAACAAAATATCATCAATGCCTTCTCAAAATCTGATATTAAATACAATTCTTTCTATGTACTATTTACTCATTTTTCTTCTCTCGTTGGCTTCTTTTAATCAATTTCCTTAATTCCCCATTCCATCTCCATTACCGGAGTTTTTCAATCTAAGGTTCTCAATTATTGGAAAAGAAAATATCCAATTGGAACAACTCGTTTCTTACTTGAACCAAATAGACAATATACACGTATTAAGGTCATGCATTTTGCACGTGTACACAAATAATTTATACTTGAATTAACTAATTTACCCTTTAATCCATTCAATCATGTAAACTACATGATCAAATTTCGCTGAAAATCACTGCCTGGTAATCATCTCGACAAAGAAAGCAGCTCAATTTTTTTTTATGTATAAAAAATACTAAAACAAATTTACATATAGAAATAGAATAATATAAATTGTTTTTGCATATTGATAGCGGTTTTCTCTACTTGTGTGTACGATTTAAAAAAATTCTTGGAAAGCTCGGTTTTTTCACCCACCTAAGTATAGAAATTTTCAATCCGCGCCGGGTGTCAAACCCGATGACCTATGCAAAGAGCTTTGTCACCACTGAGACAGCTCTCTTCGACACACATCCCGTTAGTTGAACCATATATCTTGACAATGACAAGTATTATCTTAATTTTAATGCAATCCAACAAAATATCATTAATGTCATTTCAAAATCTAGTTTTAACTTCAATTCTTTCTATGTACTTGTTCCTCGTCTCTACTTCTCCTCGTGGCTTCTGCTAATGAATTCCCCTAATTTCTCTTCCATCCCTATTCCTTAATTTCTGATAACTAATTTGACAAATATTGCGGCTCAAAAATTGTTTAAATATAAAGAACACTAAAATAAAAATTTATAAATAAATGGAGAAACATATTAAACATCTCGTTTTTTCCTCCTACCTCAGTCGATTACTTTTTTTTAATGAAAAATGAACGTGAATTTTAAGTCTGTACAAGTGTCGAACTCAGGTCATCAGCCTGAAGAGAGAGCTTTGTGAGCCATCTCTCTTTCTTTAACTTGGGAGTACGTTACTTGACCCATATATCTTGACAATAAACACAAGGCGTATTATTTTAGTTTAACTATGACCAACAAAATATCATTAATACCCGACAAATTGGTATAAATAGTCCCTAAACAATTTACCGTCAGAGGTAGAGTCCCGAAACTTTTTTTTTGTTTTTAAAATCCTCAAACAATTTATATTTGGTGTGTAAAGTCCTCCCGTCAACATGAATTTAAAGGAAAAAATTAGTCAAATACAAATCTTGAAGGGGTAAATATGGTATTTTGCTCATCACCTTCTTCTTCAACCTCTACCCTAACCCTAACCCTAACCCCAACCCCAAATATAAATTGTTTGAGGATTTTAAAAACAAAAAAAAAAGTTTCGGGACTCTACCTCTGGCGGTAAATTGTTTAGGGACTATTTATACCAATTTGCCTTAATACCCCTCAAAATCTAATCTTTTAAAATCCAACTCCTTACTCACCTATACTACTCCTTCTCCTGCTGATAATTAAAAGTTCCCTAATGTCTCCTTCTTTCCTTCCCATCTCCATTGCCAAAGCTGCTTTTTTAATCTAGGGTTCCAAAATTTTCCCTCCACCCTCTGCATAAAGGTATCCTTCTCCTCTATCCTTAGCTTCTATTTAATTTATTTTACATTTTTGTTTCGTTTTTTTTTCTCTTGCTTAAGTGAATTTCTGCATTTAATTGAAACTTTACTTAGTATATTTCAGAGGTTTAGTTAATTGATGAATAATTATGAACTTAGGGCTTTTTTTAAGCTGGATTTTGCTGAATTTGTGGTTATTTTTTTAATTTGGTTTTCTGTGGGAGCTTTGGAGGCGGAGATTGAGGTATGGGAAATTTGAGATTTTTGTTGATAAACCCTAATAATTGCAAGTTGCATGCAGCAATCGATGCTTTTGGAAGTAATTATCCACTTAAACAGCATCGCGTGGGGTTGTAGTTTTTCTTTTGAATTTCTTTTTTGGGTATGTTTTCGGAAATTCTATAAAAAAAATTTGCCAATGTAGAACGGGTCTGATATAGTTCTGTTATTGGATGCGACAGTATCTAAGAATCTTGTGTTTTTCGGGAAAGAAAAAAAAAGATTCTGTTTGGCAAATGCATTTGTACGCTTGGTTAAATTGAGGGGTACAGGGAAGAAGATTAATAACTAGCCATTTACAACAACAACAAAGCCTTAATCCCAATTACTTGGGTCTACATGAATCAATATAAGATTTTTGTGTGTTCTTTTGCATGAATCTATCAAACAACATACTCGTATCCAAGTCTAATAAATCCATATCATTCTTTATGACTCCCATCCAAACCTTACTCGGTCTCCCATACCTTTTACGACCTCATGCTTACATCCTTTTCAAGTTTTCGAACTGGACAGTCACTCGGCCTTTTTTATGTGTCCAAACCGCCGCAAGCGATTTTCCCTCATCTTGTCTTCAATAGGTGTCACACTTATTTTCTCTCGGATGATTTCACTTCTAACTCTATCCTTTGTAGTATGCCTGCACATCCATTGCAACATACACATCTCTGTTACACTCATTTTCTGAATATGACATATTTTCATGGCTGTCCTGTAAAACTTTCCATTCAATAACTAGCCATCTTGTAGAAGGGAAAAAAAACTTTATTCAGGCTTCAGGGCACTGAAATCTCTACTAGAAGAATCCTAGATTTTAATGGAAAATAATTTCATAGCACTGGAAATGTGAAATTTGTGCATGTATTATACGTTGGAACGGCGTCAGTTGCTTTCATTGTCTGTCTTTGTCTTTGTTAAAAAATTTTTTGTATAGGACATGAAAACGAGATTTTTAGATGATTCTGGATATGATTGTTATATACATGGATTTATATTTGGGCGGGCAGACAAAAATTGATGATTGTGTCTGATAAATGAAGATGCTGATGATTTCAGGTTTTCCCTTTTGTTGGACATTATTTGAGTAAAGAAACATGGTGGCATTGCTATGGTTAATTGAAACTGTACCTTTATACTAATAATTTTTTCTATCAAAACGGTACCATTTTCGTATGAGAATCTTGAGAACCCTCTCATTGCCGGAGTAGATAACCTTGGAATAAAATAGTAGTTAGGTCGCAAAATCTGATTGTTGATAGCAGAGGCTGATGTTGTAGTTCTGGGTTCTTGGCCAACTATTGTACTGGAATATAATATATTATATGCTGGCGTATTAGTTCAGACTGTTATTGTACTAGTAATCATATGACTGCTCGTCTGCCACAGTGACCAAGTACAATTTTGTGGGATAAGCAACCACTTCTGCTATTACTTTGAAAGATGAACCAAGGCACCCAAGCAACAGGTTCAAATGTGCATCAAGTTCCATCCGCAAAACGAAAGAGAGGTCGCCCACGCAAAGATCAAAGCATTAATCGCGTCCAAATTACTCGGGCGCCACCTGGTTTTAGGGCAAGAGAAAACCAATCACATCGAGTGGATAACGTTCATGATACAGATGGTGGTATGGTTGGCCAAGCTGTAACTGGTGTCATTGAGGCTGCGTTTGATGCTGGTTACTTGCTTACTGTTAGAATTGGCAACTCCAATACTAATTTGAGGGGAGTCGTCTTCAAGCCTGGGAATTATTCTCCTATAACAGCACAAAACGATGTAGCCCCAAATGTTCATATGATTAAAAGAAAAGAGGTTCGTTTTCCTGTAGAAAACCAGCCCCGGAGCTACAATCTATCCAGAGAAAGGGCTGAGCTGAACAGATCACCACGTGTAAACCAGTTGCAGCGATATATGCCTCAGCCAGCTGTTATGGCTGCCTCGAAAGGCAAACACAATTCTTTAACAGCAGCCCCATGTGCTACTCTGGGTGGAAGAGGTACTGTGGTTCCTGTCCTACTCCAACCAGTAAATCTAATGAACGGATCCCTGCCAGCCAACCAAGCTCCTCCTGATACGTCAGATTTAAGGGACAGAGATGTAGTGAATGCTGAACCATTAGCTATGTTACCCCCTGCTGGAAGTCACTTTGTGGTATGCAGAAACCCACAGCAGGCTTCACAACTGCAAACTAGTCACCAAGTAGCGCCAAGAAGTGTGCAGGGTTCCGGTAATGAAGGCACACATGTTATTGGAGGAAGGGAAGAAGCAAGGGACATGAAATCAACTGATGTATCTGAACCAGGAGAACCTAGCACCGGCACTGAGGGCTCTTCAGAATCATTGGAAACACATGTCAACAACAGTAGATCATCAGCGCAAAACTCTGCTAAGGACTTTGACAGGGGAATTAGTAATGTTCAGACTCCCTACACTCCTAAGCCTCTCAAGAATTATGGAACTGGGCGCATGACTGAGCTTTTACAGGTAAACTTAAGCACATTGTTATTGACTAGATCTCATATCCTTGGTTACATACGTGCTTTTCTATGAAGTTTATAGATTGCTAAATTTTCAAATACCTTGTGAAGGCTTTGCAGGAGAATATGGACATTCAAGCAGCTCATTCTGAAAGCATAGTCGTCCAATCGACAGCAGTCTGTGAAGAATCTGTGAATCTTGCCAAAAGTTGCAAAGATGAGATGAATGCACCATAACGAGATTGATCTCAGGCGACGCTTCTTGTACTTGTAGACACTCCGAATTAGACTTTGTATAGTCTTTGTTGTAACTTTACCAGCTTTTAAGTTTGGATAGAGGAATCATATTCCTTTAGTTTAATTTGAATGACTGCTTTAATTTTTATTTTTTTATTTTTTTACAGTGCTAAATGTGTAAAAATGCTCAGTGATTAGGGCAGTTCTTTACATTTGGTTTAACTTATAGTACAATGATTCTGTTCAGCTTTCTCTTTCTTTACATTCAATTGGTTTCCTTTCAAAAGGCTGATGATTAAAGTCACTTTTACATCTAATTTCATCTTCCGGTTTTTTAGAGCACTGTGTTGGTACGATCTCAGACTTTGGGTCGTTAATTTGGCCGAGAACTATTCACTAACTTACTTCCCAGTCATTTAATTAACGACTCAACAACTAAGATCGTATACCGTAACTTCTCAATTGACTCATATGGTAAGAGTTTACAGTACAAAGTCACCATGTTGATTATTAGAACAGAAGGAATAGAAAAGGGAACATATCTAGAAACACTAGCATGAAATTTCCATTACATTGATACATACATCCTTTACCCCTTTTAAACAAACCTATCATCATCAGCTGTAGCTCAGGTATATCTCAAAATGGTCCAAGACAAAAAAAGAAAGATCACTGATGAAATTATGTTTCTAACAATGTCCATAGGAAGCGATATATGTATAAAACCTGAATCCAACTCCAGCCCAGAAGACAAAAAAATTAGCGCCTGAAAAAAGAGGATCGCAGCAAAATCAGCCAACTCTCTCTTGATTCTTTTGAACCACAAACTAATAACCACCAATACTATGCCATCAAAACTTATAACCTCCGACAAAATAAATCTTCCAACACCTCCAAGAAACCAATCAAACTTGCTCTTAACCTTGATATACAATGTTTTGCGCCTGATATTACTAAACACGGAATATGCATACTCCCAAAATTTCATGTTAGGAGGAAAAAAGAACAAAAAATGAACTACTTTTACACGAACTTGGTGCTTAAGGAACCGTCATGTCCGGGGACTGGAATAGGCCCCATAGGGAGGAGTGGTTGTGAAAAGGGAATGTAGCCAGGTAAAGCGAATGGATGCTGCCCATTAGGTATAAGTGGGAGTTGCATACGGTTGCATTGCCTGTATCGTTGCATTTCCTGCAATTAAAAGTATGGGTTTTCAACACACAAAACAAAGAACTGAAATCAGTGAACAGAGATTCCTCGATAAGAGATACCAGAAACCTCAAGAATAATATCGCCCCCCACACACACAATATGCATCAATAGCTAAAAGCGTTGCAAAATGATGTGAACAAACTCTAGATAACAAGATTCTTAAATTTAATTATTCCTCGATAATTAATAAACTAGGAAGCTGCTTTTAGCACTGGAAATGACTACAACTTGATAATACGTCTTGGTTAGATCCACAACCCCAAAAATTGCCTCATGACTATCGTACTCCAAGGATCAAAGTTAATGTTTTGGGAAAAGAAACTAGAGGACAAAATCATACCACGGAACGAGAATATCAAAGTCGAGAAGGAATTCTATGATTAGTTTTGACTTTTCCAGAAACGGGCACTAAAGTTAAAGTTTGAAATCAAAATGCCCGTCTTACAGCTTCTTTGGTCCCATTTCTCTTCCTCAGGGCCTTACTTTCAAACCTAAGGACGTTTTCTTTTCCTGAATGCTATTATGATCAGTAGAACAGAAACCACTAAATGAGCAAATCATCAATTTATTCATGCACATTAAGAAAATAGATCTCTTCAGAATAGTTCATCGTTAACCATCTCCATACCTTGGTGCTTAGGAAAATTGATGGGATGTGGAGTAAGAACCGGAGGTGCAGATACTTGTGAAAATCCTGCTGTTGTCTGAAGAACAAGACCCGTCAAAGAAACATAACATGTTAGGTAGGGGAAAGAACAGCACTAAAAATCTCAAATTTAACTGGCAGATGATTAAATGTTGGAGAAAGAAATGTGTGTGCTCTTCTGTTTGTTGTTGAGGAAGGGAGCAGGAGAAAGGAATAACAATTAGTAGGAAGAGAGAATTTAGAAACCAACAACAACCAAGCCTTAGTCCCAAGTAAATTGGGGTCGGCTAACATTAACCAAAGATTGTGTTGTAGACAAAGAATTTTGAAACCAATTCAAGCAAAATTTTGAGAAGTCAACAGTTCAGATAGATTAGAGGGATGAACAAAATGTGTCCGAAAGCAAATTAGGGAATATTAACTTACATTAGGAACATGATGCACATAAACAAAAGGTGGCAATCGACCAGTCATGACCTGCAAAAAATCATAAAGATTAACGTGAGTTTACTAAGTAATCCATGTCAATAGCAAACCAATCTAACAAGAAGAGCTCCCCCACCCCCAATTAAATGCAAGGCAGTCAGTTACCCCTACTACTACATACATTTTGAGAATTTTGAGGAATATAACCAACTCCTGGTTGAAGATTATATTGACCAGCATATCTTGGCAGCTGAGTCCTACTTCCTAAATGTCCAACAATCTGTGGATTGGAAGAAACGGATTTCATAAGCATAGTAGCATCAGCAAACAAGCACTTCGTCCTCTTTTTCCCCATTTCACCCAAGATAACTTAAAATATTCATCTTGAGCAATACACCATTGCTCTGAAAAAATTTCAAGATCATCACGAATGTAATATAACAAGAGAATGTACGAGCAATGAGCTAAGCACACTGAAAAGTGGAGATATATGCATAGCCGAAAATGATGGAGTGGAAGGCTTTTTAGCTTATAGGCTAGGAGATATATGCAGCATGCCATAGGGACATAACAAGCTTAGCAGATTTGAACCAAGATACCAGAACCGTAGCTTCTAGATTTAATTTAATACACGACGGAAAAAAAAAACTATAAGAAGAAGTATTTGGTATAAACTCCTCTACTAAACCATTGTTGTAGAAAATATTGGATGAAGCTTAGTCAAAATGCAAAAGAAAAGATGGTTGTAGCATACAAAATAGGCACAAAGCCTTCAATCCATGGAATCATAAGTTCAGGGGAATAGAAAATTTCCGGTGAGCTTGTGTTCGAGTAAGGAATCCAAGAAACCAAAAAAATGCCTTTAATTGACTAATTATTTACATTTCTCCAATTCCTAATATCTTGCATCAACCCCAAAAATAATGCATGACAAACAGATGCTCTCGACTATTAAGGGAGACAGACACATCTCTCTAACTAAACTAAACACTTAAGGGCACATTTGGACTATTTTCTGAAACGCAAAAAGGTACACTTTTTTCAACTTTTTCTTTACCTTGGGTCCCATCTCTCATCTCACATACCAATTCACTTTTATCATTCTCAAAGCACCTTTTATTTTCCTTTTTTCCCAACAGAAAACCTGTCCAAATACACCCCAAGTATTGGTTATGAAGATAACATCATTTTCATGATCCGCACATGATACCTCATTAGTCCCTCAAAATTCTAGCAGGCTCTGACAAAAACCGGGTAAGTGAAATAACTCAAATAGTTGAAAAGGTACTAGAAAAGGCAGGATACAAGATGGAAAAAAGCAAGATAACACACTGCCCAAGAGCCACGAGAAAACATAAAAGCAAAAATGTATACTTGCAAGACTAGAAATAAGAACTGAATAGTCAACATTCAGAAAAATTGCACGCAGTCACTCAAATGATGTATTGCTACTTGGTCATATTTTAAGGTTAAAAAACTTTATTACCTTTTCTTGATATCAAAACAGATTTCCCTTGACGATATCGGAGGAAGTACTAGAAAATCAAAATTTCAGTGAAGCAGAAAATAGACCATAAAAGATGACTTGGATGAGCCAAGCAGCAAATTAAGAAATGCAAATACTGACATACTAATCATATGGTACTTCATGGATAATTAAACCGATAAAAAGACAAATGGAAAGAATTGCAGACACTTACAGGTTGCGCATAAAGCAGATCATTACATCCATTTCCATACGCTAGGTTATGGTTTGGAACAAATTTAGACGGTGTAGAAGAACGATAAGGAAAATTTATATCAGCTTCTTGCTCCGCAGTTGCAACTGACACAACAGGAGCAGGGTCTGGCATGTAAGTCATACTTGCCAAAGTTGTTACTGCAGGAGGTGTTGCTGATCTCTGGTGCACAGGAGATGGAGAAAAAATCTTTGCTCTTGGATTGAGTTTAGATTCCTGACACAAATAAAAATGACAAGTGGTAAGGCGACAACATCACGAATGCTAGAGTTTCATTCAGCATATCTCTCCAACTGGTTAAAACCCAGGAGAAGGAATTATCATCTAATTAGCTTCCGCATTTCAAAAGAAGAAAGGAAAAACTAGAAAGACTTGCATGGCTTCTCTCATCTCCCAGATAGAGAGAAACAGAAAAATCATTATGGAAATCGAACTGCCAGTGAGAAGAATAGATTTGTAATGTTTTACATCTTGAAGAAAACATTCCTTCAATATCACATAGAGACTCTAGAAAGGTTTTTAGAGTTCATTGTTGAAATGAAAAAGGCAAAACAATCAACCTCCTGTTGCTATTACGTAGTAACAGCAGGTACTCCTAAAATTGGAGAAACAATATTATAAATATGACATCTTGAGCAATAAAGCAGCAAAAGGCATTCGAAGTATTCATGCTACAAAGTATATCCTTAACTAGAAATTTGCATCCCATAAGAAAGATCAAAAAGTAAATCCGTAATTGCTGTACTTTTCTCAGGTAAACTATACACTTTACCATGTTAGTTCGACTATGATTTTCATTTTTCAGAGGGGCCACTTTGGTTGAAGTAGATGACGAACTGAGGGATAATTCCGAGGTGCAAGCAGAAAGAGTGGAGAAAAGAACAGCTGGACACTGAGTCTCTTGACTCTGCTCTAAAGTATGCCTCTCATGACCTTCATCCTCAGTTCTGATCGAATCAGAATTTCTAGAAGAAACATGATTTGGCAACTCTTCCATCGTTGTTTCCATGATAATGTCCTTGGGCGAAATTGTTTCACAAACATCAACTGTAGGTAAGAACATAAAATTAGCAATCCAAAAGGAAAATCAAATTGAGGTGATGATCCCCTATCACAATAAATCATGATCAAGCAAGGCCTAGTTGGAATATAGAACATGTCAATTGTGTTTCAGTGAAATTCATTAGGTGAAGAGAACCAGAGGCTCAGCTTTCTATAGGCTTAGTATTAGTTGATTTGTACTTCACATATACTATAGAGAGCAAGAAGCATTCTCCAACAGATACATTCAATCCAAAAATATTTTACAAAACTCGAGATAGAAAATATCAAAACAAAAACCTGGAAATTCCCAAAAGGCAATAGGTCTAGCACAAAGGAACCCACACTGCCATAGCCTCAAGTACCTTAATCTTGTTCGGATTAGTTTGAGCTCTAAACTGAAAGCTCAAAGTCTCAAACTGTGTACTTATTTCTAGATCAATTTCACAATTATCTAGTGCATGAACCCAAGAGCTATGTGTTCTGTAGATGAAGAGATGAGGGCATAACACCACTCACCCAGCACCAACTACCAGAAGTCGTAGAAAACAATAGAACTAAATGTACATGCAACTAGACAATGAAGCGCAGTTTAAGTGGTAAGATGCTTCCCCTCCAACGGGTAGGTCGGGGGTTTGAGTCACTGGAGGGTAAGTGGGAAACATTATTGATCCTCCATAATGCCTGCTCTTTAGCAAAAAAAAATATCCATGTCCCACCACCAGAAGTCCTAGAAAACAATAGAACTAAATGAACATGCAACTAGACAACAAAGTGCAGTTTAAGTAGTATGACGCTTCCCCTCCAACCGGTAGACCGGGGGTTCGAGTCACTTTGGAGGGTAAGTGGGAAACACTGTTGATCCTCCCTAAGACCTGGTCTTTAAAAAAAATTGTACATGCAACTACATGCCATTATGAATGAACATCAATAAGATTTATAATTTCATTGATTAAACAAGAGTCAGCAACCAAAAAATGTGAGAACTCACAGCTTTTTCTTGAGCCTTTAACTTCATTAGTCTGTAGAACAAGTATAAACATCAAGTGAGTATAATAACTTAAGATTATCATATAAAGCCCATCTTTAAAAGAATACAACTTCTGGTTATTAGCATACCATTTGCCCACATTGTTGTTCAGTCCCCTTTTCAATATCACTCGGTTTTCCCTGTGAACTTTCTCCGCCATGCCTGTCAAACAGTTATTGATGAGAAGCTGTTTGATTGCACAAAGTAAATTTTACTTCTTGAAAATTATCGATATGACAGTTTTGGAATAACTCAATAATCGAGTGTCAATCAGAAGATGGAGTTGACAGACATCACATATTTCAAAGAAGAAAAAGGACCAGGGTCTTATACAAAGGGTCTTACGGGACAACAAATAGAAAGAGAGGCAGAAAAGGTAATAACAGATGCATGTTACGAAAATTGATAATCAGAGCTAAAGCACCGAGTAGCATAAATACAGCAAATAGCTAATTTGTAACTGTCTACTTAAGAATATATGCATCCTCATTGTGGATAGACAACAAAGAAAAAGAATGGTCCACAATCGGACCCAAGAATACAACATAATAAATATGTAAAACAGTAAAAGAAAGCAACAGAACATACCTCCCATTAGCTGAAACAGTTAAAGCCTCTTCCATCTGTGTTTACAAAGCAAAAAACAATCAACAACAGCAACGTCCATAAAAGAAGCTCTTACTGCCCACAGATTATTAGGTAATGTGGTTGTGCGAATTTACAGATTTCAGTATGCCTACGAGCTTAAATATACTGGCCCAAGAAATCATATGGAACTAACCATTTCAATCTTGAGGGCTACAAAACACTCGAGTAGAAATTTTACCTTGTCCAAAGTCGGGCTATCTGATTTCACATGCTCAACCACCGATGAATTGTGAGGTGCGGACTCATTAAGAAAACCATTCCCAAACAAATCTGAATGCCTGCAGATGAAAATGACAATGTCAATATTATGCTAGAAAAAAGTGAAAGCCAACAAAAATGATTTACAATGTATAAAAAGTACCCAAAAAGGAATATTAAGCTAACCATAATTCCATATTCTTACGAACAATTTGGCATCCATGAGGGAATTTAATTTATAGACAGCAGAAACATGACCAAACATTACATATGACACAGTCATGGAAAGCAACAACAGCACAAGAGGAAAAAGAAAAAAACACGATGAAAAAAAAAACTGCAAGTCAAATTCTTAGGACCTACTTCCACATATCTGTGGTAGTCTTTGATTCTTATAACTCAGAACATGAAAGTCCAAAAACCTAAGTATAACTAAGCCTATATGATAAAGACATTTTTTGTGAAGTTTCCATTTGAACTGTATATCAATAAAATTGCAATGCTTTCTGTGAGCCAGAACAAATCACGTCACTACAGAGTTCTCGGAGTATTTCAATACCTTGCGTAATTAATATACTTCTTTTCTCTGTTAGATTTAGCAGAATTTGATCCTTTTGGCTTCCTTGTATCCTCCGTTACAATGCCAGCTGTAGCACTGTCTGCTCCAACTCTTCCGGAGATTCCTTCAGCTGAAAGCAATACGTCCTATACACGTACCACGAATAAAAACGAAAAAGGTTCATTTAACTTGAATCAGACAAATAAATCAAGAAATCTATAACTTGTTACAAAAAATAATTATGACATGCCTTGGCAACAACTTGAACAAGATCCTCTGATAAAATTATTAGTGTCTCTATCAACCCTCCATTCCCTACATCCGCCACTCTATTCCCCTTCTTAACCATTCTTGCTTTCTTTAACACAATAGCTGAACCAAAAAGATAAATTAATTAAAATATAAAATAACATATTCCAAAGTCCTTACCAATTCCATAAATCAAATAAAGAAAGAAAGCTACTCCAAGAGCATCCAAATCCCAACCTTTTGCTATTCAACAAAATAAACTAAACCCATAAAGTTACAAACTTTATGTAAACCAAAGTTATATAAACTTTCCAATTCTGTCATCAAGAAACTATAACCATGAATAATCAAAATCTGCCCTCAGAAACTTTACAAACAAAATAACTATAAAGACCTAATTCTATTAGAAACAAGAAAAGACATAATCTTTTGAAGGAAAGAATTGAAACCCATTAAAGAATTCACACATAATAAACAAAAGCCAGAAAGCAGAAACAACAAAAAAAATCTTCATATGTGCCAGCACAACCCACCATAACCATCATCAACAGAAGCAGTATGGAAAATCCCAGAATAAATCGATCCATCCTTGATATGAACATCAACTGGAAGGCCAATGACACACATAGTAGCAAAGAGCAAAGCATCACTGAGTGAATCTGAAATAACATTTCCTTCATCTGCTAAAAATCCCTTATTTTTTCTACAACCCATAATCTCTTCTAAATTCTTCTTGATTAAAAAAGCCCTCTCCTTTTTAGATACTTATATTAAAATGGAAGAAAATGTATACAGAGAGATCTGAAGAGGGGAAAAAAGGGTTGTGAATTTTTCTTTTGGTTTTATTTATTTGCTATTTTTTGTAAAAACTTGGGAGTAACTTGTAAGGGATCAAAGATTCAAGAACAACCAAAAGTCTTTCAAAAGCGTGGGCTTTTTATTTTTATTTTCGAACGTATTATACTTGTACTGTGTTTTTGTGTTTTTTGTTTTTACATACCCCTTGATTTGGGGGTATTTGTATTAGGGATGAGTTCTTATTTTGACCATAGGAGTACTAGAAGTCTAGAACCTTCTCTTTTTTGTTCAACAAATATATAGTACCACCTCCATTCCAAAATATGAGACTTTCATTACATGTTGAAAAAATTAAGGAAGAAGCAATTAAGATGTTTTTGTAATTAAAATATCAATATTACTCTCTTAAATAGAATTAGTGGTATACAAGTCATATTTAAGAGAGTAATATTGATATTTTAATTACAAAGACATTTTAATTTTCGCAACATGTAATGAAAGTCTTATATTTAAGAATGGAGAGAGTAGTATTTTTCAAGATATATTTAAGCCTTTCCTTTTTCTTTTTTTCTTTTTTCTGGATAAAAAAAGATGGTACAAATTATGCTGGTCGTTATCTTATGTTCGATTTGCGTTGGTTGAACAAATAATTTAGGGTAAAAAACACTCACGCCTCTTAAACTATTCCATTTTTTTATTTTTGACCCTCAACTAAAAATGGTCAAATTTTACCCCCTAAACTATTCAAGCGTATCAAATGTGACATTCCATCCATATTCTTCGTTACATCATAACGAAAGTCCAAAAAAATGGGGGCATTTTGGACAATCTGTATAAGATCTTAAATTTATATTTTTATAAAAAATCTTATTATTCTGACAAGAAAGAATAAGTCACCGGTGGGAAGAGTGGGAGAGGGAGGCGGCAGCGTGGTGATAGGTTGCCTGAAGCTGGGTACCACTCTTCTTCTCCAACCACCAACTGAAAATTCCAACATCTGAAAAAAATCTTAAAAGGCCCTTTTTTCCCCCAACCTATCAGATTCACTCCGTTAATTTTTTAATATTCACCAATAAAATTCTCCAAAGTTTACATTTTTTTTAATTATCTCACTGATCTTTTACTAGTATTCTTCATTAGATCTTATAGAAACTTCCCAATTATCTCAAATTGATTGATTTACCGAAGAATTCTCACCAAATTTCAACCGAATTCACCTTCGATTTGAAGCTCATCTTGATCATTGTGAGCTTCTTTGATTCCTTTACAGAGACTCTTTGATGGGAGCTAAGTAGAAATTGTCTTTTGCACTATTCTCTGCAGTTTTTCTATCACTGAGCATATTAATATATACAATGGAAGGTTTAGATCATCATACTATGCATTTAGCTCTTTGTTGTGACTGTTTTGATTTCACATCACCGCCATCATCTTCCTGTGATTGCCCTTAAGCTACCTCAGCTTTATGATTTTTTTTTCTTCATGTCTTATATGATTTTCCCAAAATGCCCCCATTTTTTGGACTTTCGTTACGATGTAATGAAGAATATGGATGGAAGGTCACATTTGATACACTTGAATATTTTATGGGGTAAAACTTGACCCTTTTTAGTTGAGGATCAAAAACCAAAAAACTGAATAGTTTAAGGGGTGTGAGCGCTTTTTACCCAATAATTTATAAATGAAAACCACTAATGTAACTGTAAAGAAATTAAAACTATATAAACCCTTATCGAGTTTTAAATTTCTGTCATATTTTCTTCTCTATCTTCCAAAGACAGACACAAAACTAGAAGTTAGGAGGGGGAGGGCGAACTATAATATATGTTTTTTTTTTTGCTGAATAAATTTAGTTTTCATTAATCACAAATAGCCGAAGTCATTACAATCAAAAGAAAATCTGAAAATACAGAAAGTAAAAGTTATACAATGATTTAAAAAATCACGATAACAGACAAAAGACACACCCAAGAAAACTTGGATGGTTAGGAAAAACAACTAGAAAAATTAGCCAACTAAACAAATAAATAATCTTCTCCTTCAAAACATCTTCATCGCAATCCTTGATCCATAGAGACTGGAGAATATCACTTTCAACATCTTCCTTAGGGGTCGACAATTTATAGGACCATGGGCATATCAACCGTCCTACAAATTGCCTCGGGAAAATGTAAAAAGTTGATA
Source organism: Vinca minor (assembly GCA_026122235.1). Classification (NCBI taxonomy): domain Eukaryota; kingdom Viridiplantae; phylum Streptophyta; class Magnoliopsida; order Gentianales; family Apocynaceae; genus Vinca; species Vinca minor. Next base: position 1,216,202 of record JAOCZM010000284.1, on the reverse strand, counting down.
AAGGGCCCAGATCTAGTCCAGGTTGAACAAATCCTCCTAGAAAAATAGAAAAAAAAGTCTAGATCTGTGAAGATCTGACTCATCTAACCACTGTATCTTGAATCTTGAAGAAAAAAACTCCGAAAAATGTTTCATATGATTCGTAGTACAAAATAGAGTAATATAAACGGAACAAAAGGACCAAGATTTGACCATTGGCTAACAACCGCAGCAGGGGGAAGAGAGAGAAAAAGGGGAGAAAAAAGAGAGCCTAAATTACTATAAGCAAATTTGTCAAAAAAAAAAAAAAAAAAAATGGGGCGGTCAAAGTGAAATTATATGTAAAATATAAATAGGAACTAGTCACTTCGTCCAAATTAACTGTCCACGTTTTTCCTTGTTTGTTTGTTCCAAATTAACTGTACATCTTCTAAATAAAGTATGACAAAAACATCTTAATTTTTATTTTTCTTAATTTTCACAACATGTAATAAAAGTTTTATAATTAGAAATGGAGAGAGTAGTATTTTTCAAGATATATTTTAGCCTTTCCTTTTCCTTTTTTCCTGAATAAGAAAAGATTGTGTAAGTTATGCTTATCAACACCCCGTTACCTTATGTTTGATTTGTATTGGTTGAACAAAAAATTTATAAATGAAAAACACTATAACTATAAAGAAATTAAAACTACTTTTCTATGTTAGATTGATACATAATTCATTCAATTTTTTCATACCTTAACTCAAAGGAAACAAGAGTTCCTTAAATGAGATATAAGAAATAAATTAAATAAAAAGATTGAATCTTAAAAAAATAAAATTGATTGTGCAATACATCAATCTCAAGTGTATTTGGGCACGATTTTTTTCTCATATATCTTTGTAATATCGTCCCACTTCTTCTTTTTTTGTTTCCCTTAATTGTTCAACCTATTCCTAACCGCAAGTGTATTCAGGCACGATTTTTATCACATCTCTCAGTATAAAATTTTCAACATAATTTATTACAAATAATTCACTTTTTTAATCTTTTCCGGGAAAAAAAAATAATAGCCTCCTCAGCCTCACATTTCGTTTTGGTAAGGGGCCAATATTTTCGTAAAATTACAAACTAAACCCTATACTTTATCTAGAAATAAAAACTGCCGAATCGCCGCTTTATATTTCCATCAGAATCATAAAACCCCGAAGAACCCTTAAACCCACTCTTTCTTCTTCTTCTTCCCCAATCTAAAACCCTAATTCTCGCAAACATGAGAAAACCCAAATCAAAGAGTTTCAAAATCCAGAAACGTCAAGGAGAAGTTGATGAAATCGAGCTTCTCGAGTCATGGATTGAATCGAACAAACCAGAATCTGGTTCCAATCCACTTTCTCTTCAACAACCTCGTCAAAAATCTCCGATTGGTCGGCTTTCCGACGGCTCCTTTTCCCCATACGCCGGCAGTGTAAAGTTTATCCAATTGCCGTTGTCAAAGAAGACTAAAGATGCTTTAGCTGCCGCTAAGTTTAAGGATATGACTGATATTCAAAGGGCTTCATTGCCTCATTCTCTTTGTGGTAGAGATATTCTTGGTGCTGCCAAAACTGGATCCGGAAAAACCTTAGCTTTTGTCATTCCGGTGGGTTTCCTAATATTAATACTCCCACCGTTTTTTTAATAGAGATATTTCTAATTAGTTTTGCATAGTTTAAGGAAGAGGAGACATGGGAATCGGGTAGCCCAAGTGGTAAGGCTACCCGAACACGGGGCGGAGGTCCCGTGTTCGATTCCTATATCTCCCCATAATGGGGCAAATAATTCTCCTCCTTACGAGGTTTATCTTCCCTCCCCAGGCATGGGGCATGCTTCAATCTTCCCTATCTAGGGTATTCTCCGATTTTCCCCTTCGGGGCAATCGCCTTCGGGCGCTCAAAAAAAAAAAAAAGGAAGAGGAGACAACAAACATTTTTACCGCCTTAGTATATTTTATTCTTATATATTCATTATGTCTCGTATTAGACTTTCCGAATCAAATTTCACACAGATTAAGGAAATGTTGGATGCAATGAATGTTATGTTTGTTGAATTAATAGATATAAGTGTAATGTTGGGAAGGAAAAAAAAAAAAGAATAAATGTGTCTTGATATTATAGGAGGACAACTAATTTGGGATAAGAAAAGAGTGGTTTGGGACAATTAATTTGGGGAGGAGGAAGTATTTTGTTTTTTTTTCTAGTGGAAAAGCATGCAGAAATTTGGACATTGTTGTTGAAGAAATATTTTGTCTGTCAAAATAATGTTTTGATAGTGTTATAGTAATTTGTATATGTTTATTAAAAAGAAGATTGGATTTTGTAAATTTATCTTATGAGTAGTAGTCCATTTATTGAACTCATTATTTGACTAATTTTGGTTGCTCTGACACATGCTCTTAGAACTAATCGGGCTTTTGTTGGCGATCATGGAATCGAAATTTTATTATGTGAAGATTAATATCTAAATTAGGTTCTAATATATGAACTAGGAGATTGTATTCCATACTCCCTAGCATGTTAATCCCTCACAGATGTTTGAGCTGATTAACTTTAGACTCTGGCCTCTAAAATTTGAGGGGGAATGGAAAGGAAAAATAAAAAGAGATGCTTATTTGTCTCCCCCTCCCCCTCCCCCCTAATTTAACTTTTCCATTGCTATTACTGATGCCTAAAACCTTAAGCTTGACAACCTTCGGTGTTGCTCTTATTAGGTTGTGGAGAAGTTATACAGGGCTAGATGGGGTCCGGAAGATGGTGTTGGGGGCATTATCCTATCTCCTACAAGAGAATTAGCTGGTCAAATCTTCGACGTTTTGAAATCAGTTGGAAAATATCACAACTTTAGTGCTGGACTTCTTATTGGTGGGCGTAAAGAGGTTGATGTTGAGAAAGAGCATGTTAATTATTTGAACATCTTGGTCTGCACCCCAGGACGGCTTCTTCAGCACATGGATGAGACGGAAAATTTTGACTGTTCACAGCTTCAGGTCCAGATATTCTTTTGTTGCTCCCTCGTGCTTTGTTCTTTTCCTCGAACATAACAAGATTGAGTTTTGGTCTGGGCGAAAGTTGAAATACTTACGCAGCATGTTCACCCATTTTTATCGAATTCTTCCAATCACTATCTTGAAGTTCTACATCCTGGAGGCATATAACCCATGTTTTTGTAGATTAAGCAGATCTTCCCTGGTTCTATTTATAAATATATTTGTAATTCAACTTCTTTTCCTTCAAAGAATGTTTTCGGGAGAATTTTCTCTTTCTTACCTCACTAAATTCATTCTCCAAACTAATAGCACACAACTTCTCGTGGATAACGTGACATTTTATGTGTATATGCCAAGTAATCATGCCAATAGTTGTAGAGGGAAGTTCAAATTTTCTGGAGAAATCTACACTGTAGTTTCTCTGATTAATAAGATAGGTTTCCCGGATCTTTATAGATTATGGTCATTTTTAGATTTGATTGTTCTTTACTAGCTGACTTGGTGTGTGTTCCTGGTCAGGAAACAGATTCTGGTGCTTGATGAGGCAGACCGTGTTCTTGATGAGAAGTTCAAGAAAGATGTGAATGCAATAATTTCGCAATTGCCAAAACATCGACAGACCTTGCTGTTCTCAGCCACCCAAACAAAATCTGTTCAAGATCTTGCGAGGCTTAGCCTAAAGGATCCTGAATACCTTAGTGTGCACGAGGAATCTGCAACTGCCACTCCTGATCACTTGATGCAAAAAGCCATGATGGTTCCTCTCGAGCAAAAATTAGACATGTTGTGGAGCTTTATAAAAGCAAATCTTAATTCACAGATACTTGTGTTTCTTTCAACCTGCAAGCAGGTATGTTAAAACATTCACTGGATTATTCTGGAAAAGCATATGCTGTGTTTTTGTACTATTGACTTATTTGCTATGACGTTTTAAGGCAGAAGAAATCCCCTATAGCTTAGATCAAATGTCAGGTTTCTTGTCAAGTATTTATCTTGTCATTCTTTGTAGAGCATATTGCTTCTGCAGATTTCCTGTGGGTGCTATGCTATTTACCTTCTTCTGGTTTGCTGGTGTCTTGGTGTTTGTCACACCTTTGTATAATTATTGTGGCTAATCATTGGAAGAGTTAGGAAGTAGTTGAGGTAATTTCCATCCTTCTAACATCAAAATGTTGTTGCTTGGTTACAAAAAATTACTGATAAGTTTCTATTGAGAACTTATAATTTGTTTATGTTACTTTAAACTACGCCAGGCCGATGCTTCTTCTCACAAGTTTGTGGACTACTTTTTTCCCGTTCGCTCTCTGTGAGACTAATTGATCTCTAAAATTTTGAAGAAATAGATAATAATTGTACCATCCACTGAGCAGTCCAGATTGTTTCCCTTGAAAGTTGATCTTGATACTTCGATTCATAGTTATGCTGTAACTGGCATCTCAGTCACTGAAACGCACCTAGAGAAACATTATTTGGTATTTTAGGGGACAAAATGCCTATCTGCTTCTTTTCTCCCATCTGTCTTTGACTTCCTTTCTGTATATATGCAGGTTAAGTTTGTCTTTGAGGCGTTCAAGAAACTTCGTCCTGGAATTCCCTTGAAGTGTATTCATGGAAGGATGAAGATGGAAAAACGAATAGGAATCTACTCCCAGTTTTGCGGTGAGAAACGTTCAGTTCTTTTCGCCACAGATGTTGCCTCAAGAGGACTTGATTTTAACAAGAGTGTTGACTGGGTTGTTCAGGTGTTTTACTCTTGAGCATCAGGATTTTTTAATTTCGCGTCATTGGTTTTTGTTAAGCTGTTGACATGACTTGGCAAAATTGCCACTCATCTAACTATCCATTGATTGCAGGTGGATTGTCCCGAGAATGTTGCTGCATACCTACACAGAGTTGGCCGAACTGCTCGGTTCATGTCTAGTGGCAAATCTCTTCTATTTCTCACACCTTCTGAGATGAAAATGCTAGAGAAGTTACAGGACAAAAAGGAAAAGATACCTATTAAATCTACTAAGGTGCGGTTCTTGTCTCTTTATTTTGAAATTTAAGTGGCTGACAGATAGCAGTGCATGCAGCCAACCTTCTGTAAAGTCATATGTGTCTTTGACCTTATAAACTGCTATATGGTTCCAGGCAAACACACAAAGATTACAACCTATTTCAGGTTTGTTAGCAGCACTGCTAGTCAAGTACCCAGACCTGCAGTCTTTGGCCCAAAGAACATTTATTACATATTTGAAGTCGGTGCATAAACAGCATGACAAGGAGGTCTTTGATGTCAATGCACTCCCTGCTGATGCATTCGCTGCATCATTAGGTCTTCCAATGACTCCGAAGATCCGTTTCCTCAAGCAGAAAATGAAGGGAAAGATTTCTGAGGAATTGTCACTTTCACAAGCAAGCAACGTAAATGAGAGTTTATTGGAAGCCCATGCAGACAAGTTTGACACTAGTAAATACGAGGAAGAAGCGAAAACTGAAGTAGCAAAAGAGATTCTTCTACGAAAGGAGACATTCAATAGTGAAAAAGAAATTGAAACTGGAGATCCTGGGTACATATTCTCTTCATTGTTCTTGTTTGTTCCTTCAATTTACTTGGAGGGATCATTTTTCAAGTATGTAGAGATTTTATAAGATTGCTTGCATAACAAGTCTGGGCCTTAACTTCAAATACTTTTGTTAGGAACGGAACAAGGGTTTTGAAGAAAAAGAAGTTGAAGATCAATGTGCATCGACCAGTTGGGACTAGGGTTGTGTTTGATGAAGAAGGCAACACCTTACCTCCACTTGCAAAATTGGCCGAGGTAAAAAGCACGCTTGACTTGGTTCAGCTCGACAAAGAAAAAGGTAAGATTTTAACTTCTAATGATGATTTTGCAAAACTTTGTATGCTACTCTTGTGAACTATTCTTATCAATTTGTCGTCTCTTGATTCCATGTCATTGTTGGAGAGAAATTCATTCGTACACACCTGTCGTTCATCTTTCATAAAATAGGCTGCACACTTTCAAGAGTACGTACAGTTGCAATGGTATTACCGTGATCTATACCATGTTTGTGATTTGATCCGTCTTGAAGGGATGGATTATGTGTTTTTTAGAGTCCGCCTACAAAAATATTTCTGTATGCACTTCTTGTTTTCCTTTGATGGTACTGCTGCTAATTTCACAACCTTTCTGCAGTTAAACAAAGATACGCAGAGTTGAGGAAAGAAATGAAGCAGGCGGATGAGGAAGACAAGACCCTGGATCGTAAGCGCAGAAAAGAAAAGCGAATCAAGGATAAGGTGAAGAGGAAGAAGGGAAGGGAAGACGATGAATCGGATATGGAAAATGAAGATGGTCATTCTGATTCAGACAGAGAAGAAAGAGGAGGTAGATTCAACAAGAAAACGAAAATATATTTCGACAGCGACAGTGACAGTGATCCTGGTGAGAGTCATAGAGACCAGGAAAATAATGGTGTTGACAAAGCTTCTATGTCTCTAGCAGAACAAGAGAACCTTGCCCTTAAGTTGCTGAGCTCCATGCATTCCTAGATTATCTTGCCTCAAGACAGTTTTTATCAGGATGTTGGGCTACAAGAAAAGTGTAATTTGTGAGTTTTAAGTGTTAATTGTGTCCCCGCATTAGGGACAAATGAAAATATCGTAGACAAGTTTCTTGATCTTGATAGTTGAGTATTTGGATTTAATTCATATGAGGGATTGATCATCCACAATTTTGAGCAACTATTTATGTAGTATTCATCAGTTTCTATACAAGTATTATTCAATTTGACCAACATATTATTGTGGTGGTGTGGATGAGGGTTCCTCTTTTAAGAATAACTGTAGTTTTTGAACTGCGGTTATGGTATTTGTATGTAGTTATTGATGTTGGAAGGGTCGTCCCTTTCTTGGGCTTTTATAACACCCGATCTAGATTAATCATGTTTGTCGTGCTTGGGCACTGATAAGTCTAGGACACTGATGGAATTTCGAATGATGTCCCTCGCAAGCGGGTTAAGTACTCTTGTATTTAAAAAATTGGAAAACATTCAATTTTAGGAGGGGAATCAAAATCTCAAAGGAAGACTCTTATATAAATTCTACAGTCTCATCACTATCAAAAATTCATAATTATTATAAATTTAGTAAAATATGACTTGTTTATTCTTTCTTGAAATTTAAATCTAGGTGGATTTCATCTATAGTTTTTATCATTGCATACAAAAGATGGATGTCGTGTTTTCAAAATGCAATAAAAGAACTTACCATATACAATAAAGATGACTTTAATTCATAATTAAAGTAGGATTAGATTTTAAATTTTTTCTACCATAACCTTTTTTTTAAAAGATTTTCTACCATGACTTGGCCGCGGCTACAGTGCTGAAGAAGGACTTTTTCAGCACAGCCAGCACGCGCAGATCCAGCGGCCAACGAGCTTTCTGCTGTCCAAGGTACGCGCCACACTGAATTATTTTTTGAATTTCCATCATTTTCGTGCTTGTTCTGTTACATCGCGATTTCAACGGGATTTGATCATGATTTCAACGCGTTTTCTTCCTACAATCACGGAAGATTGGATTAATTTTGAAAAACATTATTTTTTATGCTCTCAATCATGATAATCGTGGGTTTTAATACACAAAAAAACATTAATTCCTCTTGTTCATCTCTTTTCTTCTCTGATTTCTTTCTTTTTTCTGATTCCTTCAATGGATAATTCCATTATCGATAGTTTGAATCTATCAATTTCCTTCACCGAATTGTTTGTTAGCCAATCAGTTCCTATTTCTGATTCCATAGTTATTTCATTGGCAAATCACGGTGGTTTTGATTCAATTCCAAGATTTAATGATGATGTTAATGTTATCGCGGTATAATAATTATTGTGATTGTAATTATATTACATTGTTTTAACATTTAATATGTTTTTTGATTTTGTGTTTGTATTTTTAATTTAGGATAAAACATAGTGATGAAATACATCATATTTGTGTTCCATGTTAAGTATATAGTTATTTTTTGTGAACTGTATATTTTGTTTGTTATGGATATCTGTTAGATCGTTATTGATATTATGTATGTGTAACATAACTATTATGTTCTTGTCTAATAGCTATTTATAATAGTTTTAGTAGATTATATCTGATATTTCATGTTTTGAACAGATTTTCTTGGTGTGTCATCAGAAAATTACCGTTATGGGGATGATGTTTTTTATAAGAAGCTGTATGTCTCTACTATAAGATACCCCATCTGAATAGACTCAGAGGGTGAAATCCAATATTATTTGAAGACGTTTCATAGTTGATTGCTTATTGTATAATGTAATAAAATTTTAACAGTGACGTTCTTTTCAGTTTATAGTTTTAATAAGTATTTTTGGATTATAGTTGTAACAATTGTAATTAGTTTTCGATTTTAGATAATAGCTATTGTGTACATATATTATAGTTATTGTGTATATATGTTATAGCTATTACGTTCATAACTTACGGCTATTCCCTTATGTTTTTTTCCCTCTTTTATGGGTTCACCTTCCTCAACTGCAGCATCAATATCTAATATTATATATAACTAAATTTGGTTACAAACAAATAAGTATGTAAAAGACAGATTTCCAAATTAATATATCAACTGGTGTTAATAGCTATTTTCCATGGTGATTAATAACTATTTCCATAGTGAGATGGAGAAAAGTAAGGAATCTAAAAAAAAATCTCAATATGAGATGAACTGAAGGAAATATAACGATAATTCCGAACAAAAATCACGATTGTGATGGAGAAAATCAAGGGAAATCTCAACCTGAGATGAAATTAAGGAAATATAAAGATAATTCCGGACAAAAATCAAATCCTCAAATCGCATTTAGGATTTATCAAATCCTGCCAAATCAATCACCGATTGCTTTCTGAGCGGATTGATTAATGGTGTATATATCGTGTGAGCCGTTTCCTTGTTAATAGTTATTGGGGGAGGTGAAGGGTAGATTTCGTGGTAAAGGTGTTAATCGCCATTAAAAGGATTTCAAATCGTGAGAGGAAGACGATGCATTAGGGTTTTTTTTTGGGGGGGGTTTGGTCTTTTGATTCGGTGTTATGTGGATTTTATTTATTTGCAATCCGCGCCTTTCCTGGCCGTTGAATCTCAAGGGAATATATCCTGGCTTCTATTATGTTATGCTCTGGGTTCAGCACCATAGTCGAGTCGATTTGATGATATTATAAAATCAGAATTTAATTTTGGAAACTCTACAAAAAAAATTGTAGAACTTTTCATAATATTTTTATTTATTTGAATAAGATATTTAAATTTCAAAATAAAACTGAAAAATACCATTAAAAATCACTTTTTAAATTAATAAAATATTAATTTATCAATTAATTAACGCATCTCTAAATTAATAAAGCATTCTTCTCCCAACACTATTAATTTATAGATATTTTACTGTAGTATTGTTTTTTGATAGATAAGTACATGAATAAATAATTTTTTTGGTAAACTGACATGAAGAAGTTTCCTAACTAATTCAATTACGATATGTGCAAAACAAGTATAAGCATATGATGTTAAGTCACTTTCGAAACCGAATTATCATTATACAAATAAGAACTATCATTATACGAATAAATAATAAAAAGCGTAAATGCTGGTTTTTAATTGGGCTATGAACCAAGAGTTTGAAACTGAATAATGGATTAGCCCAGGCCCAAATGATCGCAAAACCGACTTAGGCAGAACCCGAGTCAGTATCCTATATAATGACCCATCTACGTTGAAAAAACCCCTCTTCCTTTCAAACCCTATCTTAATTAGGGTCCCCTCGATCTCCTTTCCCTTTATCCAAATTTACGGTTAGGGTTTATCAATTTCGATTCGATTTTCCATCAAAGATGATGCAACCAGGCGGTGTTCCTCCAGTCGCTCCGAATCAGCAACAATATCAGGTGCCGCCACCACAGCAGCAGCAGCATCAGTGGATGATGATGCAGCCACCGCAGCAGCAACCGCATATGCAGCAGCCTCAGCAGGCTCCGAATGTCGCCGCCTGGGGTCAACAGCAGCCTATGTCTGTAGCTCCTCAGCAGTACGGAGTTCCTTCACCCGGGTCAGATGAGGTTCGGACTCTTTGGGTTGGCGATTTGCAGTACTGGATGGATGAGAATTATCTGACTACTTGTTTCTCTCATACTGGAGAGGTATAAAGTTGGATTTACTGAAACATTTATATTTCAATTTTTGGAAGTTTTATTTTTTAGTTTTTGAATTTTGGGCATTATAAATTATGTAAATCTTCAGTTTTCAGGTAAATTTATATATTTGGTTTTATATAGAGAGAAAAAGTTGTATCTTTTGTTGTTGATTAATTGGCCCAAATAAAGTATTTTTTTTTCTGGTTTGGTAAAGAATGAGAAAAAGTTGCACTTTAGCACGTTGTTCTTTAACCATGTTATCCTTAAGTGTTACCTGTGAAGGCATGGAAATAGAGTGTAGTAGTGATCTGGATTTTAGTAAAGCTGTAGCAGTTGTTGACCATTTTTTTCCCGCTATTTTGTGTTTTCAGCTCGTTTCCGTGAAGCTTATACGCAATAAGCAGACTACTCAGTCTGAAGGTTATGGATTCCTTGAGTTCAGGTCACATGCTGCAGCTGAGGGCATCTTACAATCCTATAATCGCACAACCATGCCAAATTCGGAACAGCCTTTTAGGTTGAACTGGGCTACCCTTGGTGCTGGTGAGAAGAAGAATGATGACTCTCCAGACTACACCATATTTGTTGGAGATTTGGCTGCTGATGTCAATGATTACGGGCTCCAGGAAGTCTTCAAAGCTGTGTACACCTCAGTGAAGGGAGCAAAAGTTGTCACAGATAGGGAGACAGGACGTTCCAAGGGTTATGGATTTGTTAAGTTTGCAGATGAGGGGGAACAGCTAAGAGCTATGACAGAGATGAATGGCGTCCTTTGTTCTACAAGGGCCATGCGTATTGGGCCTGCAGCTAACAAAAAATCTGCTGTGGGTGGTGCTCAGCAAATTCAGAAAGGTATATGATTTAGCATTTTTTTGCCTCTTTAAAGCATCCATGGTATTGTATGAGATGATAATGACAATGATGATGCAGTGATTCCCCCCTTCTTTATGATGTTCTCTAGCTCAATCTGAGGTGCTATGTATTTTCATGTTCTGTTTGCTCATCTCTTAGTTGATGTTAATGAAGCACTAGGTTTCTAGGGGTTTGAAGTTATTTTGAGATTTGAATGCTCTTTCAGTTATGAACTTGAAGATGGGCGGAATTTTCAGTCATTACCTTCCAGTACTTACCTTTCTGAACTTGGACTCCTATAGATCTGCCAAAATTTGCCAAAACTTGTAACACTCGTGTTGTCTCAAAGCAGGAAACAGAGAGGCTCTCATATACGGGGGCCTGGAACTGATTTCAGCTGAGATGATTCCACTTTAATGGGTGGCGTCCTCTTAGGTCAGTTGATTTGTTTACGTCTTCGAACATGTTCGTGTGGCATTTTTATGCTACACACTTATATTCCCGTTCATTTTCTTCAAGTTACTAAATCAAGCAAATTTGGTTTCTTTTTCTTCCAAGGGTTATATTCCTTTCCAAATATCTTTCTTCATTTTTTAAATCTTAAGGATTGTTTCCTTAATGCCTTCACAATAATTTATCCAGTAAACTCTTCCTTACTAACATGTTAACTGATGGTGCATTGAGCATTATTGTTGAATGTTATACAGTATTGGTTACTGTGGAAGCAAGATCATGTGTTGAATGTATAGTTGTACTTGTCCATTTTTTTTATCAAGGACTTCCCTTGCCCTAGGAGAAGCCTGATTAGATTACCTCATTATCCTGAATTAATTGCTAGGAATAGTCAACCAAATTTTTTTCGTTATTGGAGGGCCTTTCGTTTCTGAAATTCTTACGTTTCTTCTCTTTCTGCAAATCCCATTGTCATTGTCTTCTTGGCTTATGTGTCCGGTCTTGTAGATAGTCCCAAAGGTTTTGATAGCTAGCTCCAGTTGTTTTTAAACACTATAAATCGGTTAGAAAATCCAACAATCAAGTTTTGGATACCGACTGTGCAGTAATATGTTGACCCCGTAATTGGTTCCATCTCTGTGAATTCGAACTGATCATCAGGGCCTGTATATTGATTTTATGTTTTTGGATTCCTTGCTTTAAGTTCATATGTTCTGAATGGGAGGAACTTTTATCTATTATATATCAGGTATCTGTGTGATGTGTTTAATATGATAAAAGGAACGTACATCTTCGGCCTGAAAAATCTTCAAATCTTGTTAACTGCATTTTTTCCCCGTATGCTTTATACTTCGTCTTTTTGGAAGTTATGTGCTTGCGAGCAGCTTTGTCCTCCTGTTTAATCATTCTTTTGAGCTCCCTCCCTAGACTCAAGCCCCTTCCTACCCAAGAGAAAAAAGGGGGGGGAGAAAAAAGGAAGTAGTCAATTTATTGTTTTCTTAAGTAATGCAGGATATATTATTTCTATATTACCTTTATTTTAGGATAGATTTTGTTTGATGCTCCCTTTGTCTTATTCTTTCTTTTTGTGGTGTTATTTGTTGATGTATTTTTTGATTTTTTTTTTGTGATTATATGTAAGCTACTACAGCTATAAATCTCCAAAGTTTCTGTGTCTGTTAGTCTCTTCAATGGGGTTCTCTTCACTTTCATTTGTTATTTGCAGCCCCGAGTCTGAATTCACAAGGAAGTCAAGGCGAGAGTGATCCAAATAATACAACAGTGGGTTATCTGTCTTTCTATTAGGAGGTTTATGTGTTTTCTTTACATTATTGACTCTTCAGCTTCTGAGTGCAGATATTTGTAGGCGGTTTGGACCCTAGCGTGACGGATGACCATTTGAGGCAGGTATTTTCCCCTTATGGTGAACTGGTTCATGTAAAAATACCTGTGGGAAAGAGGTGTGGATTTGTGCAATTTTCTAACAGGTAACTGGAGTGTCTCTGCAGTAATCCCCCTATCAGTTTTGCAGCATACAGTGACCAATTCTCTAATAATTTCGATTGATTGTATTTGATGTAATCTAGGATGAATGCTGAACAAGCATTGTCAAGCTTGAACGGCACAGTGCTTGCAGGGCAAAATATTCGCTTGTCATGGGGACGTAGCCCGCCAAACAAACAGGTTCAGGTTTTGTCCATACACTCTTGTATGTTTTATACGTTTCCACTTTAACATTTGGTTTCTTAATTTAATTTTGTTTTCTCAGCCGGAGCAAACTCAGTGGAATGGCAGTGGTGGATATTACGGGTATTCACAGGGTTACGAGGGAGGATATGGGTATGCTCAACCTCCACAGGACCCAAATATGTACTATAGTGGTTATCCTGGTTACTCAAATTACCAACAGCCACAGCAGGTACAGTAACAAATATTTTGAATAGTTGGTAGCTATTGAGGGTTAGTGGCCTTAGAGGTGAGGTATCCGCAGAATTTTTTTTTCTTCTTTCTGTAGGGTTATGTTTGTCAAGAGATTGCCCCCGGTGTCTTGAAGGGTTCATAAAACAATAAACTCTGAGCCTAGTATATCGTCAATTTACTTTCTGTGTACTGATGAGAATTCAGAACTAATTTTTTTTGTGTTCAACTTGTTGATTGCAGTAAGGAGTTGCTTGTTGTCTGCGAGATGGTTGCTGGGAGACCTGGAAGGTGTTTGATTTGGATGGTTGCAGAGGTCTAGAGTAGCTGGAACTGGTTGAGATATTTGTTGCTTGGACATTTTATGTAATAGGGAGGTTTATATGCTGTGGCATACTGCTTTACTATTTCTTATTTGCCTTGATTGTGTTTGTCATGAGGATGTTAATTTGGCAAATATATGAATTGTGGTTTTTCAATATTGTCAATCTGGAAGATTTTATCCCAATTTTCTTTGTGTGTATTGGAGGAAAAGCTAGTCATGGGCTGCGACTGTTTGCCATCTTTTTGGTTTATATTTTCCCCCTCCTTTTCTCCTCCTTGTGCAATACGAACTTTGGATCTTCTAGTGCTTGTCTAGTACATAAATAAATTTGCTCCTGAACTCATCTGATCGTGAGTTTGGACCGATCGTATTGATCCACGTGATAATTACACTGGTGTATTAGGTATAATTTATTACAGATTATGCATATGTAGTAAGATTTTCAAAGTAAAAATTATGAAAGCGAAATATTAAAATATTTTTGTAATTAAAATATCAATATTATTTCATTAAATATTAGTGGTATACAATTGATATTTAAAAATGGAGATAGAATAGTAGTAGATGTTGAAGAACTTTTTATTCGTGCTTTGGTATTCGTTATGTTCAGACTCTACATTCTTTATCGTGAATGGGGATACTTTGTCCAACTTTCCCCAACTTTCAAAAGAGCTCCTCGTAGTGAATCGTGGAACACTTTATTTGAAGAAACTTTATTTTGATAGGTGAGTAAGTTTAAAATTTACATTCAAACTAATGAATGCAATACACGTAGGTCAAAAAGTCAATTATCTTTCCTATGAATTTGCACTTTTGATTTACGTGTATTGTATTTATTGGCTTCAATGTAAATTTTAAAATTACTCACCTACCAAAATAAAACTTCTCCATACTTCTTTGTCGGCAAAATGGCCTATTTAGTCCTTTATGTATTTAACATCCTTTATGTTTAATTTTAACTTTTATCGTCCTGAATGTTTTTATGATCTGCCCTAAAAGGACTTCCGTCCAATTTTCTGTGATCTTCCCATTTGCCTAGTCATCCAGTCAACATATTTGTCTTATCCCAGGGGTATTTTAGACATTTCAACCTATTTCTCACATGAAAACATTTGGGTACTCAATTGTTTTAAAAAATAACTATGAATACTCAATTTAAAATAACAAAATAAAATCTAAAACTCATCCCTCCCCACCAATTACCGCCACCACCACAGCCACCATAGGGTTGGAAGTGTGATTTTGTTTCTTATCCTTAACCCATAAATTTCCGCCCATACAAAAGTCATCATACATTTTGCAGAAAACCCATTAAAAAATTAATAAAAATAGGTTTGAAACCCATTTTTATGGTTCATTAAAAAAAAAAAAAACCCACAAAGCACATAATAAGAACTTCAAAAAAGAAAGCTTCTGCAACCAGGCCAATAAAGAACAAAATCAAAAATTTGCCCATGAATTATTTTGGTGGCTTACTTTGGGGATGGTTCGTTTGCTTGGTGTTCACCATCACAATTATTTCCTTTTTCACCGCTCATCTTCCATGGCAACGACCACCAACCCTTCATCTTCTCCAATAATCATGATTCACCTCAACCCCAATCAACTACAGAGCCCTAATTTTGCCTTCTTCTCTTAATAAGAGGTGTATTTTTTTACAATTAATTTACTACTAGTGCTAATAGTAGTAATTTGCCTTTTAGATATTTTGAATTTTGATTCGAGGGAAAACAGTTTGGTTCTTGATGAATTTAGTGGCCTTGTTGCAGATTTAGAGGGGCTAATTTACTTCCAATCCAACATTAAACAGTCATTGTCTGTAATCTTCTTGTTCATTCCTGGAAATTGATTGCTTCTAAAATATGTAGATAAGATGATTTTCTTCAAGACCCCATCACTAATAGCCCTCTGCTTCAAAAATTGAGGGGAAAAGTTTCAATCTTGGATCGAAAGAAAGTTGAGTTTTTTTTTTCCTTTGAATATGGGATTGGAAGGAAATGAGTTAATTTGGTGAATTGGGTTTTCTTTTTTCTGATCTCTACCAGTCAATAATTATTGAATTAGGTCAATAATTTGGTGAATTTATATCTCAAAATTTGACAATAGACAATGAAGAACCCAAGAAAGATGAGGGAGGAAATGGTGGCTGTTGTAGATGGTGGTGGTGGTGGAGAAGAATGTGGAGTTTTCAAGCTCTAGAACATTTATTTTCCAAGTCAAGATTAATGTCACATATGGACTTAGTTTAAATTGAAATATGATAGTGGGTGGCGGTGGGTATTGCAGGTGGTGGCGGTGTGGTGGAGGTGGGTGTTGTAGGTGGTGGTGGAGAAGAGTGTGGAGGATGAAGATGGAGAATATGGGTTTGAAATTTTTTATTATTTTAAATAGAGTGTTCATAGATATTTTGTTTAACAATTGAGTCCACATGTTTTTTTTATTGAAGTGGGTAAGATGGAATGACAGAAATAACCCTGATAATAAGACAAAATAATTGACCAGATGACTAGGCAAACGGGGAGATCACAGAAAATTGGACGGAAGTCCTTTTAGGGCAGATCGTAAAAACATTCAGGACGATAAAAATCAAAATTAAACGTAAGGGATATTAAAATTGAATGGTAAATACATAAAAGACTAATTAGGCCATTTTGCCCTTCTTTGTCACTACTTGCATTTTCGGAAATTCGAAATAAAACATCAAAATGTAACTTCGCAGAGATAGGTTCAATATCACATGAACCTATAGTGAACTTGAGCATTGTTTCTGTTGTGACTTAATAACTATTTTGGTTATTAAACTATTTATATTTTGCGATTTTTGTCACTCAACTATTTTTTTTGACGAAATATATCAGAATAGTATTTTACATTTTGGCTAAAAATATGGTTTCTGATCCAGTTAAACATGGGATTGAAAATATAGTTTCTGCTACAATTAGATATGTGTCGAGCATGTGACTAAAAATTTAGAGGGATAGAAAAATAAAATCACTCTACACTCATTTAATCCGGATTACAGATCAAATTTTGATCCACAATTAAATTTCTAAATTAATAGAGAGTTAAGTAAGTTTTGAGTGATTTTACATTTTTATACCTCTATTTTTAGTCACGTCTAACCAGAACGGAAACCACCGCGAAAATTGGTGACGGATTATTTTTAGCCAAATGTAAAATACTATGGTGATATATTTAATGAAAAATAATAATTTACTGAAAAAAAATCGCAAAGTATGAATAGTTTAGTGACCAAAATAGCTGTTAACTCTTCATATTAAAGAATTGAATGGTTTCATGTAATGAGCTTAATAAGTGAGTGGAACGGAAGTTCAAAGCATAGTACAGTATCTGAAATTATCATTCTGGCATCTACATATCTGTTGATTCCACAGACAAACCAGCAGAATCGTACTGATTCCTTCTCCCTCTCCACAGAATAATCTGTTCATCTGTGAACAAGATAGGCATACAAGATACTAAATCCTGCATCAGAGCCATAGTATAGGAAATAAGAGTTCAAAGCCAAAAATAATATATATATAAATAAAAAAAATTAAATCTCTCGAGTCATACCCGCAGTTTAACACCTATTTTTTACAGTCACTGGAACCCGCGTGTGCACAATCTAGTCTTACAACTTCTTCAATCTCAAATGCAGCTCTGACTCTTTCGACCACATTGACATATACACCGTTCCTGCCTATGTGAAAAGAAGCGGAAACAGTCGAGAGTTAGTCGTTGCAAACAGTGCAACGTCTTTTAACTATTTAACTTGACAAAAGTAGATTGCTTACTGAGTTTCATAAGAGTAGTGTTGAGCCCTTTATTCCTCCTCTTTGGTCTCTTCAAATGTGAGTCCATCAGCAACATGCTTCACAAGCTTTGGGTATATTGGTGCATATGGTTTCCACAACATTAACGGAATGACTGGTCGATTCTTTGGATCATAGTTCCGACCTCAGACCGATATTCAAATGACGGTAAATAATCTTCCCACCAGATTTATCCTACAAACATACTGTCATCTGCATGAGCCAGGCCGCTAAAGTAAAGCCTATAAAAGAATCCCATTATCAAAAGGTCGTATTAGCAAGTTACAGTCCCAAACCTCGAGATGGAAACAAACATTGTCCA
Source organism: Vinca minor (assembly GCA_026122235.1). NCBI lineage: Eukaryota > Viridiplantae > Streptophyta > Magnoliopsida > Gentianales > Apocynaceae > Vinca > Vinca minor. Next base: position 1,198,350 of record JAOCZM010000284.1, on the reverse strand, counting down.
TGTCATTAGTTGGCACTCCCAAGCACTTGATCCTCACAGCTTCAGCTCTTTTCCAGTGGTTGTGGATGTCCTCCAGCATGTTGTGATTCACTCCCTCCTTCCCCATAGGAAATTTAGTAACAAAAACTGGCACCTTTTAGAAATTTGAACTAAATACTAGCTGTGGCACTAGCTATTAGTACATTAAGCATTATCCTGAGTCCCGATAGTGACTATCAACATCTGAAGCAATTAATGCTTAAAATTACAAAATTTGGTCCATCAAGATTTAGACAGCTCAAAGTACAAAGGTCTTATGAACTGGATACCAAAAGGTTGGAGTCCATGGTGAGCGTGTATGAAGCGTGGAGCTGATTATCTTCACCCATATTTTAACCCCATACGGAGAATTTGTGAGTTACTTTACTGTAACTGGTACGGGTCCTTGTCTCATGTACCGGGGAAAAAAAACTTCTATGCAGACAAGGCACGCAAGTAGACTGTATAGCAGGGTTTGCCTTCTCTTATTCTTAATCAGCAAGGGATAACAGCCCCTAGATATATAATTGCTACACAAATCATTTTCTCGCTCCCCTTTTGTACCATGAAAACGAAATAAATTATAAATGTTTCCATATCAAATATCCCTTAATGAATATACACAAGCTCAGAGTTAATCTAACCATTCTAGCACCAGGAAACCTACGACCGTAAAGATTGTTTCTTTGGGAGTTTCGAAGTTCAACAATGTACTACCTAAATTATGGAAGTTCAACAATGTTTCGAAGCAAATAACAATGTACTGTGTTAGTCACAATATCAATAACTTATATATATATATATATATATATATATTATGGAATGGAGGTAGTACTACCTAAATTGATTTGGCGAGAACAATTACTATGCCGATACTTCTCCACAATCTCAGCAATCTCTTCCTCCATTAAAGGGTCACCAAGAACTGCTTTCCTCTCCTCAATCACCTTCTCCAAATCCACAGATTCTTCTTGGGGAACAGGAGCACAAGTTCCCATCCATTTCCTGTCAAGTCTTCCCGGACCAAAAGGAGAGAATTTCGGAGTTTCACGAAAACCAATCGGGTCAACAAAATCCGGGATCTTCGAATAAGAGTACTTGAAATCAAATGGAAAATAATCAGACCTCACTGGGAAATCATTGGAACCAGAATTATTCGATGAACCCTTTTTTTGTTCTTCTTGAATTTTGTCCTTTTTCTTGTGGGGTTTAATAAGTGTTTTAGAAACAGGGGGAATTGGAGGATCATCAAAATCTTCTTGTTCTTCAGGAGAAGAAATAGGGTGAGTTAGGAATCCAGAGAAGGAGAAGGATTTAGGGAAATATGTGATTCGGGATTGGAATTGAGAGGATGATGAAGGAAGCCATGAGAAGAGCTTCAGCATGGATGATAGAAAAGAGTCAAATGTTGTTGCAGTGGCTGCGGTTCGAGCAATTGGGGATAAAAGTCTCTTCTTTTCCAATTTGGCTACTATATTTGGGTGAAAATCACCTGTTTATATTAGAGAGAAAAAATCATAACTAAACAAACAAATATAAAAATAAAACAGACTTGGATAATATATAGTTATTGTATATATACATTACATAAAATTATATTTTCGATATGAGTTTTAAATGGGTTTAGTGGGGGAACGCACGGTCACACTCAACTCAATATTGAGCTTACAAGGATCGGACCGAATTCAATATTGAGCTTATGTTTGATTTTTGCTCACACTTCATTATCCATTTTTGCTAGCTATTTTTACTCCCAACCAGACCAGCAGCAAAGAATTTCAAGAAACTGAAGCCAAAAGGGCTTTCAACTCATGAGCAAACAGTACCAAATCCCTTGAGCAAAGACAATCAATCAACACTGGAAGATGGGATTTTTTATCCCATCCAGTAATTGTAATTGAATACCCTAGATAGGGAGATTGTAGCATGCCCCAAGCCGGGGAGGGAACTTAGCCTCACAAGAGGAGAATTTATTACCCCACAAGGGGAGATATGGGAATCGACCACGGGACCTCCGTCCCGTGGCCGGGTAGCCTTACCACTTGGGCTACCCGATTCCCATATCCTTTTGGGCATTTGCTTGCCAGGTTGCTGTACAAGTTTATCTATGATAATACTATGCAAAAGAGGAAGAACAACAACAGAAGGATCTTCCAATTTGTCTGAGGATTTGTTAATGGCTTCCAATGCAATCTCTGATGAGATTCAAGTGCACTTGCGAATCATGGCACGACCTTATTTCCCGCACCACCATTCATCAACATGAACGAATTGCCACAGGGTGTTTGAGGCCAGTAGTATCATAATGCATTTATAGGTTATTTTTGTCTAATCTTAGGAAATATGTGCATGACTACAACATTAATTTTTTATTGAGTCAAAAGCTCATCTTGCTATGAGAAGTAAACAAAACACTACAAAAGAACACATTGAATGAAAATGTATTTCATATACCTTTGAACAAGGGTATGAATCCACTCCTTGGATTAAGTACAAATGCTTCTCTTTAGACCGCATACGTAACCAGCTAAGTTTGGATTAGCGAATTCATGACATTACTAGAAACTCTGGCCCTAAGAAAGGATTAGATAGCCGGAGTGACTAGATAACTTAGGATGATGAATTCATAGCAGTTTCGGAAACTCTGCTAAGTCTTTCATCTTTGCATCGCCTTTGATCACCAACCATGGACTCGAATACATCAAGAAGATCATCCAATTTCTCAGAATTTTCACCAAAAGCTTTAAGTGCAAAAACAATGCTCTCAATAGTTGACAAACAACCAGGTCTTAGCTGATGCCTTACTTCACTATACAAGCTCAACTTATCCAAATCCAACTTTAAATGTGGCAAAAGTTGTAACCAAGGATTCTCATTGTACATTCTTTTTGCCTTGGCCCATGTCCCATCCAACACAATCAAATTCTTCACTTCAAAATCTATATCTTCAATTCCCACTGATTTTTCACTGGGAAAAAGTAAAATTGATCCTGGATGAACATTTATCTCAAACTCCTCAAATTCCTCCTCCAATTTCTTGGTCTGTAACTTCTTTACAACAAACCCTTTTCCCAATCTTTCAACAGCTTCTTTAGATTCCAATAAATGATCAAAAAAATTGTTCCTTTTCTGACATTGATCAGGTTCTTTAGATGATAACATCCAATGACTGTAAAAAGATTTAAAAGCCCCATACTTTTCAATTGTGAAAGCAATAACAGCTCCATTTTTACCAGAAAACCCCCCAAAATCAGAACTTTTCTGGAACCCACTTAAAGAAACATTCCTCTGAACAAAACCCATATTTCTTTTACCACTTCCAATCTCAATAAAATCACTGATTTTCTCTTCCAAATGACCCGGACCCGAATTATGATCCGGGTCAAGCAAGTGAATACAGAACCGAGCTTGGAAATTAACATCTGAGACCGATGTTACTCTGACATCTTTGAGCCCAATGGTGGCGATTCTAGTGGAATTGAGTGGGTGATTTTTCTCTAAATCATGTTGCAGAATTGTAACGGCTATGGAGTTTTGAAGAGCTGGGGTTTTTAACCGGGTACATAGGCAAATTCGGGTCGGTTTGGAGCAATTTGGGCACATTTTTCTCTTGGTGGAACCTGATTCAGTCACCATTTCTATAGTAGGGGTTAGGTATTTAGGAAGATTAGGTTTCTGGGTGCATAATGGATTGAGAAGTGAATAATAAGATGAATTGAATCTGGATTGTGACCCGAATTGGATCCGTATCTGTATCAGCATGGGTGATACTCTATTCTTCGTGGTAGAACAGAGGACCGCGGCGGCCACACGCGAGGAATTGTGACAGTTTTTTGTCGGCTGATTTGTTGACACTATTACCCTTTGGAATTGGTTTTTCCCCCTAGTATTTGAAGGACATATCTGTCTCTAAACTTTACGGAATAAATTGACATATAGTATGTCATTAACTTATTTGCTATTAAACACTTTTATATCATTTTTAATTTTTGATCCCCAATGTATTTATGAGTTGCTAAACTCATCAATACGTAAAAACTTGGGTATATATTGTCCAAACTGATGACGTAATATAACGGGGTTAAAATTTTCTCTCTCCTACAAAGGTAAAATGGAAAAAAAATCATTCTTCTCCTCCTCAAACTTCTTCTCTTCCTTCATTCACCACCGCGCACCATAACAAGAAAATCTAATCAAGTATTCTTTCATCCGGCACCGCGCATCATGATAGAGATAAATTAATAAGATAATAATTTTTAAAAATACTGTTATATAAATATATATTCCCCGTTAATACCATAAACTAATGATTCACTCTAATTACCAACATACAGATAGGAAGATATAATAAAGTATTACTTTATTGTTGTTTATTTTTTAAAATTTCATTTCTAATTTTTCTCATTGCATTCAAAAGATTTGGTGTGTTTTAAAAAAACTGCAATTAAAAAACTGTGAAGAGTGTTTTCTTTAGTATAATTGCTATTAAAGGTACCTAATCATCTTCAATTACATAATTAGCCATAAACTCTTCAAGTTGTTTTTATTGTTGAACCTTCGTCATTTTACCAGGATAATCAACAGTTGTTTGACCTTGCAATAATAAAGATTATTAATCATGTTTACAAACTCGTGATATCAGTTATTAACATAAATTGAATTTTCGGTTAATACTGCATAATGCGCACCCCCTACCCAAGATATAGAAACATTGTGAACACCTTCAGGAATAGTCTTCGGGTTAAAATAAAAAATAGAAAGAGCTGATAAAGGATTGGGGACTAGACTAACAAAAGTAGCATCTTTCTACTTTCAACAAACATTTTGGACTTAATTGACAAATAAAGAAAGTTAAAGATACTAAAGTGAAATTAACTCAAATGGAAAAGTAAGAGTTGGTAAAAAGAAGAAGTTTGACCAACGAACCCACCCAGCACTCCGTGTCCACACTCCATTTCTCCATTGAAATTTTCAGTTTCCAGCAGCAAAAATCCCTTGCCAAGTCAATTGATCTCTTCTCGATCTGAAAACAAACCTTAATCCAACAAAAATCTTAATCTTTTTCGAAAACCCAGTCGTAAAAATGCATGATTTTTGCTTTACGATCCCATATGGTCTGATTCTGGTATGTGGTGGCATTATTGGATATTTCCGGAAAGGGAGCTCTACTTCATTAGCTGGTGGCTTAGGTGCTGGATTTGTGGTCATTTTAGCTGGTTATCTCAGTCTTCAAGCTTTTCATAAGCGCAAGAACTCTTATTTTGCTTTGATTCTTCAAACTGGTATGTTTAATGATTCTCCCAGATCATAATTATCTTGCAAACTTCTTTAAAATGTGTTTTTTTTTGTTAATTGTGTTTATATGGATTGATTTTTTTCTTCTTTAGTAAATTTACTACATATTCATGGTCCGGGAAGGGAAAAATCTGTACTTTTTTTGTTGGTAAAAAAAAATAGAGTTTGGGTGAGTGAGAGACAATCACTGGCACGGCCAGCGAATTCGAGGCCCTTGGAACCCTAGGTCGGTTAGAAGGGTTATTATTGGGCCAGGGCATTTGAGGCCCTTGAGACCCTAGGTCTGTTAGAAGGGTTATTATTATAGATCACCCACCAACACTGTACTCACATCACAGTGGTATTTGATCACATGATCTTTGTGAGGAAATGCGGAATCCTTACCCAACTCTGTGTTGACCGAGTGTTTTGGTTGTCTTGAATTCTTGACTGCAAATACCAGCTGATGGAGTAAGGTTTTCTTGTGATAAGGATTCTTTGGTTGGAGATGAAGGCCAACCAGATTTTTTTTGGTTCTGTTTTTTTTTTAGGGGGGGTGGTGGATTTTATGTCTTTAAAAATAACTGTCAATTTTGTGGGGAAGTTGTTAAAGTTAGTTATTGCTTTAGATTGTATCTGATGTGGGGTCTCTAGATTGAGGGGTGTATTCTTTGTTATCTATTGTGTGTGTCTAGTTTTAAATGTTAGAACGATATTGCATTGCTTATTCTATACTTGATTCCTTCGGATGTCCGTCCCCCTTCGTCCAATATAGTGCCTGGTTCTGATCCAGTTTGGAAATGGTGGCATATGCTATAGATGTTTGGAGTTTGGAAATGCTTGGTTTTCGAATATGAAGGATAACCATCAGGATTCATAGTTGGCTAGCACCCCAGAAGACTGTTTATTTGGCGCATTTTAAAATTGGGACATTGTAGATCCAGGCTCCTCTCATAAGCTTTCACCTTAAACTTCATGACCAAGTTTGGTTAGTTAGCATATTAGTACCTAATTGATGTACATCTCGACTTTTTTATTCATTTGCAATGGTCTGAACAGCTTGTGCTGCCATACTTACGTGGGTCATGGGACAACGCTACATGCAAACTTCAAAGATAATGCCTGCTGGTATTGTTGCTGGTATCAGGTAACTGAAGATGCACGCCTTTTGTTTCACATTCTAGATTTTCCGGTTTCCTAGTAGATTCCGCATCTTAGTTCTGGAGTTCTCTCATCGTTCCTTTGGTTCCCCCTTGTTAATGCATTGTCTAATTTTTCGTACTTGGTTGATTCAATTCGCGCCATTCTAAAGTTTCTGAATCTGTCTCATTGGTCTTTTTGCAGTGCCCTTATGACTGCATTTTATCTGTACAAGATTGCCACTGGTGGAAACCATATTCCTCCAAAGGCCGAGTAAACGGCTATCTATAATCAGCAATTCGAGTATCTGTTAGGAATTAAGATTGTAATTTTGTAATCTTTTGCTACGTTTAACCAACATTTGTTGGGACAAAAGGATTTATAGTACGGATTGTTATCTGTCAAACTTCGTGATGCAAGAAAGTAAATTGTGAGAGTATAAGTTTCTCCAACTGCAATTTGATTCCAGGAGAATCACGAATGAGCATGTTAAATTCCCCTACATAATCTCCAACTGCACTTTGTCTCGGAATTGAAAAAGTGAATTGTTTTTGAGAGAAATATGAGGTTCAAATTGAAAACTTTTGTGTTAGAATTGTGAAAATTTGTGCATAAATGCACCACTTATAATAATAATAAAAAAAGGGGAAAATATAAATGTGCATTTAGATTGTGTTTGGTTTTAAGTCGAATCCAAATTGTTTATCTATGGACTCACATATTTTCTAACAAAAAGTTTTACTTTTAGAAGATTGTGAATCTTCTAATAGATAGTCTACTAAACCAATAAAACTATCAAATGTAAAACGATGTGATTGGTCGAGAGTAGACTAAAGAATTTAGGCCAACAATGTTAATATTATAAAGTAGTTTTATTGATGTACCAAATAATGTACTAGAAGAAATCATTCAATTCGGACTTAATTTAGATATTTTATTAGCTTTATATATCTTCTCGAGGTAACTTTTAAGACGGTTGATACACCATGGTCTTTTAAATTGCTAATCTCTAAGGAAGATGTTGAAACTGATATTCTCTTACCTTCGTGTGGTTCAAGGATTGCAATGAAAATGCTATGAAGAAGATTATGTATTTGCTTATTTTATTAATTTTAGTATTAGTAACTTTTACCCAACTAAGTTTTCTCGAGTGTAGGTTCTTCCCGAGGCAATTTTAACCTAAATTTTCTTGAGCGTGATATACCCATGGTCTTTTAAACATTTTTTAAATTGTCAATCTCTAAGAAGATGTTAAAACTGATATTCTCTTACCTATCTGGTTCAAGAATTGCGATGAAGATGTTACATATTTATTTATTTTACTAATTTAAGTAGTAATACCTCCTACCCACCTAAGTTTTCTTAGTGTGGATTTTTATCCGTTTAAGGAAAAAAAAATCGATTAACTCTAAACTTCTCTCTATTTCTTGCCACTTTCGATGTTTCTCTATACTTGACTAGTTTTGTTATATATTCATGACCGATAGTACGCAGAAGATAAATATACCATTTTGCCCTTCCTATCTGAGATCCTGTGATGACAAAAATGAAACAAAGCTCAGGCTGCAATCCCCTTAAGAGTTTCTGCCTTTCTGCTGGATTTGCCTTTACTTTTCTGCTGTTTCTGCTTTTTGTTAGTATGTTCTTCAGACCTTGAATTTGATTGGCTTTATAATAACACCAGATTTCTTCACCACCTGAAAATTTTACCATATATCTCAGCAATTTACCAACATTACAGAACATATATATGAAAACAAATTTCAAGAACGTGATAGACCAAACAATGCTTCGGAAAGGGGGGGAAAATGAACCAATTCATTGTTATGTGCTCACCTCTGGGCGATTTAGAGGTCCAATAGCTGCAGGAGGGTTGAACTCTGGTCCTATAGGCATCCGAATACTCTGTTCAAAAACTTCTTTCGACGTGTAGGGATAAGGCAATGCCTTTGTATGAAGTTGCTCAGCCTGTGACAACAGTTACTAAAAGGTGAACCAACCAGAATGTCAACAATATACTCTCTTCTGCTCAACCAACTACGGTTCTCACATCCAAACAACCCCTTATTCGATATTGAATTATAACTAGGCTGTATATCCAACATTAGAAGTAATAAATAAAAGATGGAGGCAAACCTTCTTATCCAGCTTTTCAGATATAATAACGTGATTCAGATGAGCATCCTTCCTCTTCTTAAGAGCTTCTTCCCTTTTCTTTTTTTGCATTCTCATGCTCTTCAAGCATCCAAGAAGGTACACCATTCTTTTTCTGTATGTGAGTCCACTGACCCCAGCCAGGAAGTAAAACAGGTTTTTCTGGCTCAGGATTTTCCTCGTTCAACACATCCTCTTTTTCCTTTTCAAATTCTTCTTCAACATCATCTCCCGCAAAAGCACGGAGAATAAGTTCTTCCTGAGAGGGTAGTTCATAAGTGGACTTGAGGCCAGAAGACAAAATACCATCCACTATCAGAATTTTCATCCTTGTATTAAAAAAAGCACAAAGTCAGCAAACCATATAATAATAAGTATCAAAGAAGCATATTGAGAGGGGAAATACCTCCATATCTTGATCGTGCGTGCAGCGTGGACTCGCTAGATTTTCCAGACTTGGACAATTTGTCATTCTGAACCTCGCTAGATTTTTCTTCTGTTGATGGAGAATATAATATCCAATAATGTCTACAACAGAATCATTTCATGTAGAAAAGAAAAGAACAAAATTTGAAAACTGACTTTTTGCCATGAGTTTGATGAAAAAATAGCAACATCATATGTGGTTTTGGGCCCTGGATCTCTAACAATATCCTCAAAACTCTGAAGACGTTCACAAAAAGAAAAATAATAATGTCAGTCAATCACAAGTCTGAGATTGTAGACAGATCACCTTACATACAGGATCATGAACAATCTCAGACTCTTCCGGTAAACTATCAGGGTGAATACTCACATCCCTTTGAGAATAACCACTTTTGCCATGTACATCTTCCGGACCTTCTTTGGCCTCCAGGCCCTCTTCACTGTCGCTATTACCATAATAGTTATCTGACTTGACCCTATTCGCAGATTCTGCAGCCTGCTTATTAGAAACACCAAAAGCCATTCTACCACCTGAGACCTTGCTGTCCTTACTTTCTTCCTCATTCTTGCCCACTTGCAACTGCTTTAGCGAAACCTCATAATCTTGAAGAGCAAGTCTTGCTTCTTCATCAGCAGCTTCTTTTCTCTTTTTCAAGCCACGGGCCTAGAAGAATATAACAAGGCAGAATAAGCTGAATAAGTATGTCACCTGCAGCCTGGCAATTTGATTCGAAGAGTATGTAGGCAAGAAAATACCAAATTACTATAAATGTTAAGTCCAGGTTTCACGAGAGCGTTACCAGAAAATACCAAAGAAAGAACTCCTGACTTGGGCATCTCTTTATCTCCTTCTAGCACTTTAAGTGTCTTCTCCTTTGCTTTGTTTGACAATATTGATGGACCATCCTGATCTGAAGCTTCATCAGATTCATCCTCATCGCTGCTGTCATCACTACTCTCCTTCATTGAATTCATTTTTCTAGTCAAGAGAGCATGTTGATGAAGTTGTTCAGCAATAGCAGCTCTAGTCCCTTCATCTTGGGCACTTAAACCACGCTTGAGTATGCGCTTCGCCCACTTGTTAGAGTTTTTATGTTTCAAGGTTAAACGTTCCTGTATGTGAATAATAAAATATGTTAAAAATAGTTGAGTAAAGTAGAAGGAATTTAGTGTCATTTAAGTAAGGTTTCGAGTTCGAACATTGTTAATAGAAAAAAAGTTGTTTGGACTTCTGTCCTCATAAATTGGTCCAACCGTAAGAGCAGGCCAGATTAATCATCGTACCGGGTTAGTCGTAAAGTGTTAAATGGATACAGATACCAGTTATGTCTCGGACATTACAAAAAAAGAAAGAAAAGGAAAATGCATTAAAAGGATTACTCACTCCAATTACAAATGGAGGGAATGGAAAAGGTATATCTATATAAAGTTTTTTTAATCAAACTTGCAGTTTTTTTTCGCAAAAAGATCTACACATTAAGTGACGGAAGAATTCAAAGAATTTATTTTTAACTGATGTGGATAAATTTAGACACATAAATTAAAAAGACGGGTTCCTTGAATCCGTCCCTGACTTAAAGGACTGATTATGGGGTTTTCATTCTGAATTGATAAACCTTCTTTTGCTTCAACTGCCTGGTGAAGTTCATCACTCCAAGGCCTCCCCTGACGCACATAACTACTCAATTCATCTCAAATTAACTGTTCACATTTTATTTTTTATTTGTACCAAATTAATTGTCCACTCTTTAGATAAAATATGTAATATTGACAATTTTTCCAATTTTACTCTTGTTTCAACTCTTCATTGAATACTCTTAGTTAATTAAAATGATCATTTTTCAACACATATTTAACAGATAGTTGGATGTTGTGTGAGAGGAAGGAGAGAAAACGACATCAGTTTTAGATGAGATTAATAAAATTAATGAGGGTATTTTAGACTTTTCCTTATATTTTATCATCAAAATCACCAAATACTTACTACCCGTACATTTGTAGGGTGGACGGATAATTTGGGACGGAGAGAGTAATATAAATTGTAAAAAAAACAAAACTTTCATCATTTCCAAAATAAAAGCATTCATAAAAATCCTCTAACATCACTTCCGCACTCATGGGAATGAAGCACATTTCATTACTATTTATTTACCTTTATAGAAAGCTTCCGTGATGAGGTGAATTAGTCACTATCAACAGTCAACACCCTAATTTAAATATTAAAAATTCGACATGAACCTAAAGTAAAAAAAATTATATTAGAAAATAAGAGAATGTGCAAGAGTGGTGCATAAATGCACTTTAAATTCATATGTTTCTTCATCTGCGGGCCCTATTCTTTGCCATCTCTCTTGCATATCCACCAAGCCACAGAGTCGCCTCCGAATTTTTTTAAAATCCTACTAAATATAGTAAAATTTATATGTATTTTAGAATATCTGATCAAGTTCGCCCTTAATATTTTTTTACAATTTTTATATGTAGTTCTGACATACTGTTGTAGTTTTTTGCCCCAATATGAAAGTTCGGGCTTCTTCCCTGCACCAAGCAAAATCTGGCTCATATCATGCGAAGTTATATAATACTTCTCCTGTTCCATTTTTAATTACAGTGTTTTACTTGGCACAAAAATTAAAGGTAAGTAGTATTAATTAAAATAAATAAATAAATAATTTTTAACTAAAAAGTAATCTTATTAAATTTTTAAACAGTATTAATGTGGAACAGTGTAATAAGAGTACAATTTATAAAACTTCATTAGCAAAATGTCAAAAAATAAACTTCATTCTCGTTTGATAGTGTTCATCTTTTTCAAAGAAGGAAACCTAGAAAACCTCCCAGAGTAGGAGCAAACCAGGTCAGCAGTGGCGGCTAATAGGGGTGCGAGCTGAGCGACCGCAGGGGCCCCAAATTTTTTTTGGATGCCCCAATTTTTTTGTATATATATATATATATATCCAATGTGTTTATATATATATATATATATATATATATATATATATATATATATATATATATATATAGCGAAAATTCGGGGCCCCAATATTTTTTTTAGGTTATATAGGGCTTTAATTTAAAATTTGGCACAGGGCTCCAAAAATGTTTGAGCCGCCCCTGCAGGGCAGTAACATAAAAAATGAAATATTTTATAATTTATGCTTTCTCCCAAATTATTTTATTCATCCATGTTCTCCAGCGGCAAAAAATTCTCTGTCCCCATTCCTTTCTTAATTACTATCCCCAGTCAATTACAATTCACCATGTATATATATAATTGGAAAAATATTTATATAGTAAATTCTGATTGGATGAGGAAAGGAATGGGGATAGAGGATTTTCACCCTTCTCCAACAGGGCCAAATTGATAAAACAATTCTCTTGTTTTTTGTTTTTTGTTTTTAATTGTCAAAAGGCATAAAATATTATTGTACTGTGAAGATATTATTATTTTGTTTTTGTTTTTTTGTCTAAAGGCATCTATATTATTATATTGTGAAGAGATACTGCACATGAACAAACAAACCATTGATTGAGCAGGCGAGATTAAATTGCTTTATGGGTGACTCGAACCATTGATTGTGTCATGGACACGTCCTTGACGTTAGAGGCGAAGCCAGCTGAACTAGCGCGGCTTGTCAATTACATTTAATTTAAATTCACATTTTTCATCACCTCAAAGGCCATATTCTCTGATCTATTTCTTCATTTCTCTTGAAGATACACCATGAGCGAAATCTTGATCACTCTGATTTTGATCTTTTTGCCAATAATTTTTCTCCTCTTTAGGAGAAAAAGAGCAAGATCATCAAAAAGGGTTCCACACCTCTAATAGGCCAAAGTCTTGATCTATTATGGGCAATGAGAGGCAACACAGCAGAAAAATGGTTAGAGGAAAGAGCTAAGAAGTATGGTGTTATCTCTAAGCTAAGCCTTTTTGGAAAACCAACAGTTTTCATCTATGGACAAGCTGCTAACAAGTTTGTCTTTGCCAGTGATGGTAAAACCATGACTAATTCACAGACTGCTTCCATAAAGACGATTCTTGGTGATCGGAGCCTGCTTGAACTCACCGGAGAAGATCATAAGCGTGTTAGAACTGCTCTTGTTTCATTCCTCAAGCCGGAATCCTTGAAGATGTATGTTGGCAAGATGGAAGATGAAGTCAAGAACCATCTTCAGTTGCACTGGCAAGGCAAGGAGAACGTCACGGTACGCCATTTCTCTCTCTCTCTCTCTCTCTCTCGGGAAAAATGCCTATTTGGTCATATGACTGAGCTCTCAATAGAGTTTTCTTCGTATAATCATATACAAGGCTCGAACTGATAGCCTTTGTGAAACCCCAGTCCCGTATGGGAAAAATGTCTCATATTGAATAAAAATGAAAGTTATGAATGGTATATAAAGGTGGGCCTAAGTACCCACTATTATCTCGGGATATCTCTTTTGGCATAGCGAGTCTCGATTGCTAAATAGATGATCGCGGGTGCTGTCAGGCCCATGTGTCGCGTTGCGGGGGAGTAACAGCCTTGTCTAAGTGATATCAAACTCATACCCAAGTCTTGTACTATTTGTAATCAACTTTATTACTACTTCCAAGTCACTGATCTATGGCTGTTGATTCTGAGTATATATAGGTGTTGCCTCTGATGAAGTCTTTATCATTCAACATAATCTGCTCTCTTCTTTTTGGAATTGAAAGAGGGTTTCAGAGGGACAAATATGTAGACTATTTCCAACAGATGATGGAAGGGATGTGGTCAATTCCATTAAACCTTCCGTTTACGCGATTCAACCGGAGCCTCAAGGCGAGTGCCAAGGTTAGAGAGCTATTAAAGGAACTTTTGCAGGAGAAGAGGGTTGAACTGATGAAGGGGACTTCACCAAACCAAGATTTGATCTCTTGTTTACTGAGCATTAGAGGTGAAGATGGTGAAGAGTTGGTATCTGAGAAAGAGATTATAGATAATATAATGCTGGTCATGGTTGCAGGACATGATACTTCCTCTGTTTTGATTACCTTTCTGATTAGACTTTTAGCTACTGATCCAACACTCCACCAAGCTCTTCTAAAAGGTATTTCTCATAATAACACCAATCCTCCAAGGATTCGGGGCCGCAACAGTTAGACTTTCCATTCCAATTGTTGCGGCGGTTCTTCATTATACAGTGCACTTGTTTACTCGATAGTAAAGAAGTACACTATACAATTAATATAGTACAATATTAGTGTATATTTGTAATCACGTCTAGTATACTACCATCAATGCATATACTATGTGATATACTTCTATACTATCAAGTGCACCAAGTATACAATATCGTGCACCAACCAACCACAACAGTTGGAAAGTCCAACTGCTGCAGCCCCAAATTCCATCTAGTGTAGTTGATCCTCCAGTGCAAATTCGATAATGGAGATTCTGGCAATTGATGATAAGTCCCACAATGACAGTAACTTCCACTATGAAAATAGCGTTAGTTGGCAAAATCTTCCCTTTTAGATTTCACCACTGGAGGATCCTCTGATGTTTTTAAGCACTGGAGAAGAGTCGAACACTTTTATTTACAAGATCTAATAGAATTTTAACAATTATTTAGCTGTTCTTGGATGCAGAACAAGACGAGACTTCAAAGAGCAAATCAGCTACAGGGCCTCTAACATGGGAAGACTTGGCTAAGATGAAGTATACATGGAAGGTTGCTCAGGAGACCCTAAGAATGTACCCTCCCATCTTTGGAGGTTTCAGAAAGACGGTAAGAGATGTCGAATTTCGTGGCTACACCATTCCCAAAGGATGGCAAGTAAGATTCTCAAATCTCTAATGCAGAATTCTTTGAAGTTCTTGAAAAGATTATGAAATGCTAATAAATTTTTAACCGAAAATTACCAGATATTCTGGGCTACTTCCATGACTCACCTTGACAGCGGCATCTTTGAGGAGCCATCAAAGTTCAACCCTGCAAGATTTGAAAACCTGGCATCCATTCCTCCCTATTGCTACATTCCATTCGGAGGAGGAGCGCGTATTTGCCCAGGTTATGAGTTTGCAAAGATTGAAACTCTAGTGACAATACATTATCTGGTTACTCATTTCAACTGGAAGTTGTGCTGTGACGACTCTTTCAGCCGTGATCCAATGCCGGTGCCTACTCAAGGACTTCCTATCCATGTAACCCCAAGAAACTGATACTATCCCAGACCAAGTCGTCTGCAGTGGAGGAAGCAAATTATGCTATCTTGAATAAGAAGTCACTATGGTCATTTTCAGTGTAGAAGGTCTTGTTCCTCTCAAGTTCGACGTCCACATTTTACTAAAAAGTATCCAAAATATTAGAGTAATATCATCTTATCAAAGATGCACCAAGTGATCAGAAATTTCTGTTTTTCTTTTCCTAAAGAGTACAATTTACAATGGCAAAATAGTCGATTACTGTAATTTTACATACCTGTGAATGCATTATACACAGAGAACTAAAGGAACAATATTTTTGGCAAGAGATGGGTACATAGATCATTAGTATCTAAATCTAACGAGAACCTTAAAAAGGTAATGAGAACGTATCAGCAACCTTTTGGTCTGAAGTATTTTTTAGGTAAGGAAGGGCACCTTTCGTTCATGTGAGCGTACACATCCATGGTGTTGTAACCAGGCAATTCCATCCGGTATTTTCCGAGAATTTGACAAAAAGGAAGCTTCACTATGTCACCGTCATTACACCACTTTGGCAACAGATTTGAATTTATTTCGAAGAAATTGAGTAGATAAGCGTCTTTTATCTGCAGTTTGCACGTTTAAACAAGTTAACAAAACTTACCGACATGGATTTCATAGTAGCAAAATCATTGCAATTACTGGATAAACAATATTAAAACACAAAAGTTTGTTCTTTCTCATTACTTAATATTTACAAATCAATTTAGTGTTTTCAAATTTCTATGGGAAAAGAGACGGACCCCCATCAACAAACTCCAGAACGCAACCTTTTTAAATTGTGCTAGGCTAATAATGAATTAACTGATTAGACTAACCGTGAACTCTGTAACTTCAATGGAGCTTGCAAGTGAACCAAATAGGCCTGCTTCCTTGTACATTTCAAGAATAAAGGCAATACATGAGGTCGACTTCCCATCACTGTAGACCCAATCATCCCGCTCAGGAATTGCCAAAAGTTCTCCAAAAGAAGATCCACGCTTCTCAACTTCAACAAGAACATCTGGAAGATCAAGCCCCTGCACACGCAAGTTGAGACATTTCATTATGTGATACCAATTGGAGCCTTCTTATATGGCTTTTACTACTCAATATCATATCTGGACAGTTGCTGAGAGTCTGAATTACCACTCGTTCATGAGAAATGAGACCTAACCCCCCCCTTTCTTTCCAAAATCAAAGAGATGAACTGCTATATGGTGCAACCAAAGTTATGAGTTTTCCATTACCGACTCTGGAATTGTAGTGTGGAAAATTCTAACATTAATTGTCAGAAAGCAAATGTAAAAGTATCTTCTTTTTCATCATCTTTATCTTTATAATAAGATACATGTTCTCTTGCCATACAGCAATCATCAACTGACCATGATATCTGAAAAGGATTTCCAAAAAAAAAAAAAACACCTGAGTTCCAAGTCGCTTGTTCAAGGCCTCTTTCCACAGATTACCAGCATATGCAGGCTGCATTTGATTCCAAACAGTCATGACAGAAGCAACCTACAGAAACAATCAGTACTGCATGAAGAGATTCCTAAGAGAATCGAACAGCAAAATGCAGAGTGAGGATAGTGGTGGCAAAAGTAGAAGAACGAAAAAACAAGTTCTTGAAAACAGCGCCAAGAGTTTATTTTCACAAGCTACATATTACATTTCCCTGAACTTTGACATCAAATATCAGAAGGCAAGAAATCGAAAGTATTGCTTATGAACATTACTTTCTCAACAGAGAGAAGCAAAAAGATTGATGAATGCAAGTAGTTAACATAGCCACACACGCTTAAACATAAAAGATTGTCAGAATCAAGCTCCAAGGTATCCATACTTCCTTTTTTGTTAAGTCAAATGATCCATAATTACAGTAGCGAGAGAATGTAAGATTTGGAACTGCCTTAAAATTTTAATGGAACTTCAAGAGATAAGAGAACATTGATTTGGCAATTAGAATCAGCTTGAAAATTGAACTGATAAATTCTAGAAGAATTCAGTACCACGTGAGAATCTAAGGGGGGCGGATAATTCTCATCAATTGTGTCTATCCAGGCAAAAACCAAGTTATGGTATCCGTAAGGCAAGCCTGACATACTCCTTGCATACTCCCATGCAGCAGTCTCGTTGAACTTGGCCCGGAGGTCAGCACATAGGGGTAATAGTGCAATGTGCGGACTAGAATCGTCCTTTGTCTGTTCAAAGCTCCACCACTCCTCCCATGGCAAGATAGCGATGATATCTTCCCCCTAATAATAAAAATGTAATTAAAAAAAAAGGAGAAATTCTACATGCATATAGAGTAGAGTCCTAGTTCATTAAATATTATCGCAGTTGCAAAAAGAGAAAAGAAAGCATAAGCTGTAAATGTTAATGTTCAAGGCCATACTTTTACATTTCTTTAAGTTATTCCTTTTATATTTGACAGAAAGATGGCTAGATGCCAGGAGATGAAGTCCATCTGAGGCATAAAATACAAGAAGTAGACAACTACTTTCTCTAAAACAACAGTTCGGATCTGTAAAAAAAAGCAAAGAGTTTGTTCATGCATATGTTACGTTTCTTCTGTCATTTTTGTAAGTAGTAGCACCCTTTGACTCTAACAATAAGTGATAACACAATTACTACTTGTGTCCTAGAATTTGAAGTGCTCCGGCACAATTCTCAACTATCATTTAGTCCAGGGCTCAAGGAAGTAGCTGCAGCACCCACATACATGTTATACATCAAAACTAAAAGTCAGAGTAACTAGGTGTAACTATAGGCTTGCCAGATGTGTCTAAAATGTAAATCTGCATGATGTTTAGTTGTAGAAACCACAGCTGAGAACAGCATCTGGAGATGAAATGAAGCATATCATGCACCTTTCGTTTTAATATCACAACTGACTTCCTAATGTTTTATCACAAATGAGAAAATATGGAAAAGAAGAGACTCATGTTCCAGGAAAACCATCATCCAAGTCCTCATGAACCTATCATAACCTAGAATATGAATGATAGCTTAGATTTTCGACAGCCAAGGAAAAGCTTTCCAAGGGGATCTGCTTGCTATTCTTGCAAAGTTCAGAAATGAAAATTAATGCTGAAATGGAAGTATTACATTATCCCTCCCAGACCAATGTGTTCAGCCACAAGAGCTAATACAGGACAAGAAAAAGGGAAACAGAAAAGAAATACATGAGCTAAGATGAGAAAACTAAGATTTTAATCAGAACGAGTAGAAAATGCGGGCTTGCACTAGAAATATCCAAAAGTTACCTTCTCATTTTCATGTCCTGATTCCCCAACCCATAGCTTTCCTTCAGAGTCCCTTAAGCAAACAGCACTATGACCAGCATAAGCACCGCTTACCCATTTCTCTAAAGTCTCAAAAGCACCCCATCGACCCCGAATTTTTGATATTACCATAAGATCTCCAGAGTGTATATCATCAACAGAAATATTTGTGACCCAAGGTTGAGGACGTACATCAAACTTTAGCTCCCATATGCTTCTTCAGAAACTCAATATTCGAGTTCTCCCCCCATGAAGTACCTGAAAACAAAGGGAAGACATCCCACAATGCCCGAAGTGTTCCTATGAGTCCTGCTCGCATGAGGAAAATTGAAATCCCTTTATGTTTGACCTGTGGCAATTGAAATTAGATGTCTGGCTCATAATTTTCATGTTTTAGGATTACAAATCTAGTTTGAACTTACATACTCATACTCGGCTTTTGATTCCCATTCTTTGAACTCAAGGGTATGTTCACGAGACAAAAAATAGTAATCCCATGTAACACGGTATGGAGTTGCAAAGATATAAAGATCCATACAGGTCCAACTATGTGCTTTAGTAACCTGAAACAGAAAGCAGGGGGTGGTGCAACAGAGGTCAGTGAGTATAAACTTCGAGAATTCATCAAATCAGCTTACAACTATATCATTGCAAAACTAACATTATTCATTTATTACCCCCACTCTGAACAAAGTTTCAAATGAAGAAAGCCATGAGCACATGCAGAGAACCCGAAGGAAAAGGAAACAATGTCCCATTCACCATATGAGTTGGGGAAAATGTGTAAACCATGCATCTCCTCATATGAGAAAATGGGAATCATAAAAAAAAAGCTATAGACTTCTTAAATAATACAACAGTTTCCCATTTCTTAGTTCCTGAAATGATTATGCCCGATATTCAGAAAGGTCATCATTCCCATCCTATAGAGGTGGTAAAATCCCAAAACAGTTATCAGGAATCGATATAATAAAGGAAGCTCAGACCTTCAGGAAAAGTTTAGCAGAATAAAATCCATGCAAATTAAAGGTCATTTGGTTGGGGGTACTTTTCCGCATCATTTCCAACACAGAATTTCTCACTTTTAAGCTTCACATTTCCTCACAAACAATTCACTTCTACGATTTCATACACTAAACTAAAATTATCAAACAAAAATCTAATTCAAATACACCAGTTAAAAAATTTGTTCTTGCCCTGTTTTCTGCTTATCAAACTTCAAATAAGAGTCCCAAATGCAATACTCAAGAAATCCCAACAGCTATTAACAATTTATCACTAGCCAAAAAAAAGGAAAAAAACCCAAATGACCAAGGAGTAAAAAGAACACCATACTCTATAAGGTACTACCTTCATTCCTTAATATAAGACTTTCAATACATGTAGCGAAAATTAAGGAAGCAGAAATTAAAATGTTTTTTAATTAAAATATTAATATTACTCTCTTAAATAGAATTAGTAGGGTACAGTTCTATTTAAGAGAGTAATATTGATATTTTGACTAACAAAATATCTTATTTTTATTTTTGTTTCCTTAATTTTCGCTGTGTGTCCTTAAAGTCTTATATTAAGGAATGAAGGGAGTAACAAGCAATGAAGAAAAGAGTTAAAGAGCAAAAATTGAACCTTGAGATGAAGGGTACCCCCACCAAATTGACTACCAGACTTATTATGAAACTCCAACCAAGCACTATTTTGGTAAAAGCAAGCACCTTTCCAACTCAAACTATTATTACCCTCAATAGCAGCTCCAACAAAAGTAGGCAAGATATCTTCAGCTTTGTTCAAATACTTAAGAATAGGCCATGAAACTTGCCTAGGTAAAAGTGGCAATAAATCTATAGGCTGAAAAGGGGTTTTCAAAGCATGCAACTTTGATGAATATAAACAAGAAAAAATCAAGATTAGTAATAAATAATCATGGATTTTCTTCAAGATTAATAGTGGAAATCCCATTGAAAGAATTTTCAGAAAGTGGAGTTTTTTTGGGAGGGTAGGAAATTGATTGTAAGTTGGGGAAAAAAAAACCTCGTTTTCCTCGAATCTTTAGCAGATTTCTTCCATTTTTTCCCACAGATTATTTTGATTATTTGGTGGATTAAGCAGGAGAAGGTTTATGTAGTTTTCTTGGACGAAACAAAAAGTTTATATGTTGTCTATATTTTTTGCCACATTTGCTGACGTATTTGTTAGCGTGGCAATGATTTTTCTTATTTTTCCTTTCGCAGGGAAGAAATAAAGTCGTGGTCATGTTATGAATAAAGCGTAAACGGGATTATCCAACGGATAAGTACATATTCTTTTTCTTTTTTAAATTGATTTTTGTTCTTTGAAAAGTGATTTGGTGTCAAGTAAAATTTCGGCACCTAAAGAATAGAGGTAAATCAATCATCAATTGACACGTGTAATAAAATAACATGTAATAGTAGGTTATCAGGTTTTTTTTTTAAAAAAAAATTTAATGAAATGAAATGGACAAATGAGAGCTTGCCACGTCACCCTAGTCAAGTAATCGGTTACCTAACACACTTTTGTTTACCAGATTTTTTTCCCACAAGTAACTTTGGTATTTTTAATGGTAAATTTTAATAAATAACTAGTAAATGTTGAATATTTCTACTTTAGTTTATAATCTTACCATTTATAATTTGCAACTTACTATTTTTATCATGAATATTTATATTCTATAAAATAGTAAATTTAGATACAATAATGGTGAATTTCATGACAAAAATAGTAATGTATTTTATAAAAATGGTAAATGTGGTGAAAAATAAAACTTACTATTTAAAAATTAAATTGATCACATTAAATTATAATTTTACCATTTTTATCTCCGTTTTAACCAAATGATAAAATGGTAAGTTTAGCGACAAATTCGGTAATTTTATTTACATTGTTTGTAACTTTTGTAAAGTATAAAAATCACTATATAAATATCCAAATTTAAACAAATCTTACTATTTTAGGTTGAATTTTACTATTCTGTAAATTGGAAAATTTTCACATAATTTGGTGATTTTTTTAAAATGAAATTAATAGTTTTGATGAACTAATGATCATACTTTATTTAATTGACTATTTTGCCCTTTATTCTAAAGAAAATTCATTGCTTAAAATAAATATCCATAGTAAAACTCCTATGTATTTTATATGATAAAGATTCATATTTATCATAATTATTTAAAATAGAGTTTGAATCTTATAGTATATAATCTAGTATATTAATTGGAATTATTATATGTGAAATATTATTGAACTATGGAAACTTCATAGGTTTGGACTAATTACATTGTTCCACTTGTTAAAAAGTCCTCAAGATCTACTCCCTTCACATTATCCTTCTCGGCGATTTTTTTCTTCTCCTCCAAAATACTTATGATAGTTTTATTTAAAATTAAAAGATAAATTTGTATATACCATACACATCATAGGACTAAATTGGTGTTCTTTTTTCTTTTCTCCAAAATGCTTATGATATTTTTATTGGAAAATACTTTTGGGCTAAAAATAATTGTCTAAAATGAATAAAACTCAATTTTGACTTTTTAAAAAGACAAGTCTACCGTTTTATATATTTCACGGATTTTGTCATATATATATATTTCACTTACTATACCTACTCTACCTAGATACCTAGTAGCACTAAATTTTTTGACATCATTTTACCAACTAACATAAACTTCATGACTAGGCTTGCTAACAGATACAAACGGATACGGAACTATCTATTCCGAATCCATATCCGTTTTTAGCTTTTCCTACCGAATCCGAATCCGGATCCTAACGGATCTATAATATGTGTTACCAGATCCGTCAATTTGGATACGAATCAGGATCCGGTAAAATCCGTTTCAAAAAGTTCAATCTTCCACTTTTGTTTTATTTTCTATTTTGGCTAATTAAAAACATACATGTTTAATCTAACAATCTTACATAGTAGATGCTACTTCACCCCAATTATACTACAATCCACAATTAATTTTACGAATTAGAATACAATCCATAATCGTAATACTTTTCAAAGTTCAATACTTGAAAAAGAAATAAGTAACTTCACAAACAACTAGCACTTGAGCAGTTAAGCTGGAGCAGTAGAGGCGTTTCAACGGTGGTGGCGACTCTCCCCAATGATGAAAATGGAAGGAAACATTTGCAAATTTTGATGAAAAAAGGAGGAAACGACTGAAGAACGATATGTTCTATAACTTTTAATCATATATGATGATAACATTAGGCTAAAAATCTAGCCTTAGATGTAAAATAATCCAAAGGTTCAAATAAATCATTTATATATAATTTATTTACTATATATGTAATTAATATATATGCATAAATGGATCCGGGTCTAACGGATCCGATTTTTATATTTCAAATTCGTAACCATTTTATTACTCTTATACAGATTCGGATGCAGGTATATGGGTCTGGAGTTCTTACCGAATCCGAATCGTTTTTTCGAATTCGAGTTGGATACGGGTCTAAACCCGACCTGTTTGCAAGCCTATTCCTGACATCATTTTACCAAGTAGTACTAAATTTGCTGACATTTTTTCCGAATCTCTTTCCAAGCTCCTAACACTTTACATTCCAAGATTGAAAAACATCATTTTCAAAATACAAGAAGAATTTTACATTCCATAAATGCACTTTTCTAAACTCCCAGTGGCAAGTCATAAAACATCTAGAAACAAAACTCTTTTTGGAAGTAAGTCCTACTATGGTGCAAAATCGCAGTAGTATAACATCATTCATTTAACAAAACTTTGTCCATTAACAAAGTGGATGAAAAAATGTACCTAACAAATTGTAAATTAGTGTGTTTGGCTTTCCTTTAGAACATAAGTTATAGGAATGATACTGGTTCAATTCTCTTATACAACATTTTTATTTTTTTGTTTACTTTTTTATTAGAGAAATTAATAATATGTTTAATATTTTAGTTTTACTAAATAATAAAAGGTTTAATATACTCACAAATAATGTTTAATATTGATGATTGTTGTTTTCTATTGCATATATTCATTTTTTTAACCATGTTTTATGTCAAAGAGGCCGCAGCCCAGTTGGGCAAGCCTCGACTCGTGACCGAGAGATCCTGAGTTCGACATCCTCCCCATACATGGGGCAAGCTTAAAATGTCTCCCCTTCTAGGGCTATCTCCTCCTCCTGTGAGGCAGTTCTCTTTCCCCTTCATGGGGCAATCGCCCAAACGGGCTTAAAAAAACCCATGTTTTATAAGTCTATGTGTTATAGTACTGTGTGTTATGAGAAACATGAGTTCTAATTTTATACTAACAAGTAATCTAATAATTGTTATAATATTTAGTGTTATTTATTTTATACTACATAGTGTTTAGACTAAATATTATAATACATAGTGTTCTAACAATAACTAAATTTAATTTGGCTACAAAATAAAAATTTTGAGGTAAATTTATAAATTAAAAAAATATACCTCATAAGAAATGGTTCAATTTATAAATGATAAATGTTATCCTAGTCAATTTGTTTAAAATAATTAAAATTGAGATCAACCTAATATTTTGTAAGGAGTCCAGTTTTGTATAGTTCATAGTAAAGAAACTGACACAATATAAAACTGAAAGTTACTTGGCAAAAAAAAAAAAAGTGTTAGTGAAAGTACATTATCTTATGGCAAAAATTAGTGATGTGAAATGATATGATAGACGTGTTATGCAAAAAACGTATAAAAGCTTTCAGACACTCAAAGTCATCCTTGGTAGAAGAGAAGTCTAACACATCAGATGAAGAGAAATGTTACTATATTTACTCCACCACACAATGTATCATTTTCTCCGCAATTTTTAATTTATTCGTCTGAACAATGTTATATAGTATAATGTAATCAACACTGTTAATTAAATTCATTATGTGTTAGTGGGTAGAAGCATCTGTCTTGGCGAGTTTCAACATGCTAGTTCACATGTTCAAATCTCATTATCTCCAAAACAAATATTTTTTTTTGAAACATGTTTTTAAAGCCATTTTTAATTTGGAAATTTATTTTCAAAGAATAATCTATGCTATAGCAATGATGTAAAACTTACATTTAACGAATATTCTATTAAAATAATATATCAATGTAAGTTAGTGTTCTTTATAACGGATATTCTTCAATCGTTATAATTTTAACCTTATACTAACAATGTTATTCAAAAGTTTTATTAATCGATCACTTAAAGCAGGTCCTGTGTGAGGTATAATTTGTTGGGTTTTGACTTTTATTCTTTTTTTTAGCAGGTTCTTCTTTTCTCTTTTAAAGCTAATTCCTCTTTTTGATTTAGGAATATTAAATAATCCTTTTTAATCTTTTTCTTATTATCGTTAAAAAAAATATTCTTATTCTTATAAAAAGAAAATAATATTGTAACAATACAACTTAAAAAAAAAAGTAACTCCAATTAGTTCATCAAAACTATTAATTTCATTTTAAAAAATTACCAAATTATGTGAAAAATTTACCAATTTACAAAATAGTAAAATTCAACCTAAAATGGTAAGATTTGTTTGAGTTTGGATATTTATATAGTGATTTTTATTCTTTACAAAAGCTACTAATTGTTTAACAAAAGTTACAAACAATGTAAATAAAATTACTGAATTTGTCACTAAACTTACCATTATATCATTTGGTTAAAACGGAGATAAAAAGGGTAAAATTATAATTTAATGTGGTCAATTTATTTTTTAAATAGTAATTTTTATTTTTCACCACATTTACCATTTTTATAAAATAAATTACTATTTTTGTTATGAAATTCACCAATATTGCATCTAAATGTACTATTTTATAGAATATAAATATTCATGATAAAAATAGTAAGTTTCAAAGTAAAAATGGTAAGATTATAAAATAAAGTAGTAATATTCAACATTTACTAGTTATTTATTTAAATTTACAAAATTTTGTTTTAATTTTACCATTAAAAATACCAAAGTTACTTGTGGAAAAAAAATATGGTAAATAAAAGTGTGTTTACCGGTTTGACAAGTAATCGGTCACTTGACTGGGGTGACGTGGCAAACTCTCATTCGTCCATTTCATTTAATTAATTTTTTCTTTTTAAAAAAAAACTTGATAACCTGCTATTACAGGTTATTTTATTTCAATTAATGATTAGTTTACCTCTATTTTTTAGGTGCCGAAATTTTACCCTTTCGGCACCACAACACATCTCTCAAGTTAATAGGATTTGATGCTGTGTTTTTTCTCAATCACCTCGAGGCTCGATCAACAAACTATATTTAAAAAATTTGGAGTGTGGTAGAGGATGTTTGACGCAGTGTCGCAAACGTCCGCCAATGTGCACTAATCTTCATTAATTAATCGAATTTAGAAGATTACTCATCTTTCTCTTTTTTTTCATTGACTAACTTGGCTCCGTACCTTCTAACACACACTAATAAAATTATCATATATAGAACACTTTAATTAATCCAAGTCTATAAATTTATTCTAATACAATTATATTGTTACATGTAGAATAATTTCATTAACGTAATAGAAGATCTAGAGGCAACTAACTTTGTAAAGACTTTCATCATTAAAAAAAAAAATTAACTTTGTAAAGTTGATTGATTATTGAAAATATTTAAAATAAATAAGACAAGGACAAGGACTAAGGCTCCTCCGCAAGGTTCGTCCACTGAGTGTGAGTCAAGGTCTAAGATCAGGCCGAAAGGCATAGTCAATGGACAACAGGTAAATATTGTTATACTGCCGTTTGTTGGTTTCAAGGAACAGTAGGTTAGTCGAAAGATGGTTATCGGTTCAAGAACGTAAGGTGACGAAGTCATGACTTTTAGATTTGGGGACGAAAAACTGCAACAGTGGACTACACGAGCGAATTTGATCAAATATTCTGAACTACATATAAAATTTATAATATCTAATAATATTTTTAAAAATCTCGGGGGCGACTGCCCCTACCTGCACCCTGTCTACATCACTGGATAAGGAGATTCTTTGGAGGCATCAACCACCAAAAGCTAGTTCAACACACATCCACATTAAAACTAACATTTTCCCTCTTCCATTACCACCATCACAAATACTCAAAACTCCCATTAAAACCACTTGTTGACTAACACTATATAAAACCTTTCTTGTTCATCCCTATGATTCTCTTGGTGTTTGCTACACGTTTCATCCATGTCCACATTACCTCAAAACAACTGCCTCCTTAGGTCCCTACACCATGTTCCTACATTCTCCGCCGGCATTTCCTGTCCGTGGCGAGTCTACTGCTGCTCAGCCACCACAACCAAACCAAAGGGAAAGTTTGATCAGCTAACCATTGAATCACAACTGAATCCAAATACCATAGTCATACCTTCTAGTACTGCCTCTTCCACAGTTGGTACCAAACCCGTGCTGGATGACCCGAGCTTGGAATCAACATGGTCTCACCGCGCCTGGGTAGCAAGCGGATGCACCACCGTGTTGATTTCCTTAGCTAAGTCCATAACAGGTTCTTCTGATTCACACATTTGGGTTGAACCCATCTTAGCAGGGCTGGTTGGCTATGTGCTGGCTGATCTTGGCTCTGGAGTCTATCATTGGGGTATTGATAACTATGGCAGTGGTGAAACTCTTGTTTTTGGAGGACAGATAGAAGCATTTCAAGGTCATCATAGATGGCCATGGACAATTACCCGACGCCAATTTGCTAACAATCTCCATGCTCTGGCTCGAGTCATCACGTTCACTGTGCTTCCTGTCGATCTTCTTTGTAATGATCCTGTGCTGCTTGGTTTTGTTAGCACGGCCGCAGGTTGCATTATGTTCAGCCAACAGTTCCATGCATGGGCTCATAGTACAAAGAGCAAGCTCCCTCCACTGGTGGTGGCTCTCCAAGATGCTGGAATACTGGTATCCCGATCAATGCATGCAGCACATCACTGCGCCCCCTACAACAACAATTATTGCATTGTGAGCGGAGCGTGGAATGATTTCTTGGATAAGCACAAGGTTTTTGAGGCACTTGAAATGGTCCTGTTCTTCAAAACTGGAGTTAGACCAAGGTCCTGGACTGAACCTAATTCTGACTGGACTGAAGAATCTGAAATCTCATCTCTAGTAGCAGAGCGATGATTCATTCTTCTTCCCACAGTTTATTTCCTTCAAAATTCAGAACAGTCCATGAATAGTGTTTTAGACAATCAAACAATGTCAATATTTTGATTTCAAGGGACAATCCCCTCTGTAAAAGGATATTTATTGTGTATCAGTTACTACAATATACTAAAATCATAGACATTTTATCTTTCCTCTCTGTTACATATGGTCCCTAGATTGTGAGTAAATACACACAAAGTTAAGAAATAGTTTTTTCTCCCCACTCCCAATCACCCTCCCATCCAATACAACCATGTTAACAAGAAGAACAGATTTAGTACAACATTGAATTACAGTCAGCTATTTCTTCAGATGCAATGAGAAGATTATTCCGACAAAACAAGTTAATAGGTATTCACAACTATCTCGTACAAAATATATGGTCAAAGGGAAACAAGTCCAGTTGCATATATGTTGGTACATTCTCATTTTCATGTAAGATAAACTGTAGGGAAGAAGAAACACTAATAAGTAATCTTCCCAATCATGTTTTTGCATAACATAACTAGCTATTAAGAAGGAAAACCTTAGAGATTTTCAGTTCCTGCATAAGAAGAGATGGGGGAGACACAGGGAAACCAATATCTACGTTTGCCATCTTTATGACCATCATCAATCATTGCAAGACCCTCCTGCAATATGGGAGATAAAAGTTTTCAAACTCCAACTGATGGAAAAGAAATCAATGGATGAGAAGTTCAAAAGGCAGCAGTAACTTACTTCTAACAAAGTATCAAGGGCATCAGTGGCACGACCAGAAGACCAGGAAAGCTGTCTCTGGACCTCATCAACTGTCACGAATCCTTGTGCCTACAGAAAGTGCAACAACAGAGAACCAACCATAAAAAAGCCTTCAACCTTAAGAATCCAAATATACAAGTGAATGCATCCATGAACGCTTTCAAGCAACAATTGATCAATTATATCATCGCAACGGCCAGTAAGACCAGAATAATCATATTATGACATAGTATATTTAAGGACGACATGTTATCAAGAAGGGGCAAAATATGGCAAAGCAAAATTAAGGTTGGAATCTGGTTAATATTCAAATAAGAGTCACATTCAGTTACAAAGCGAACCAAGATCTGGACTAGAAAAAAAACAGTGATCATAAAAACTATAGTGTGAAGTGAAATTTCCTCCACATATTGTATTTACTTAGAAATCAGAAAAGAAAATGTGAGAATAAGGAACCTGGGCCAGTTCCAGAATCTCATTGTGGTCCTTATTTAACTCTGTTGGAACAGATCGAATAAGTTTTTTCTTTCCAACAGAAATCACCTCAAAACCACTTCCTATTACCTGCGGTAAAGAATAATGATTTGAGCAAACTGATAGTATCTGAACTTGTTTGGAGAAAATATCACAAACCATCTAAACCAGGTAGACATCTTGTGGTTTTTTAGTTCTGATGTCAATTGGAAGCAAAAGAGAATCTTTTAAGATCTGACCCCAATTAAGGATACATTGCAATAAGATTAGAAGAATGGCATCTAAAAATTGTTTTAACTCTGATAGAAATATTCTTCTTTTGTTAGGGCCCAATGCGATTTTTTTTAACTCCAAAAGGTAATGATTATAAAGAAATTTATCATTTAGACCGCAATTGGGATATTAAGCTCAAAGTGTCAATAAAAAATTTCTCTATTATAACCTGAATTCTAAGACTCAAAGGATGAGAGCCATAGATATTATAAGTCTAACATGTGTGAAAATTAAACCAGAAAAGCAAATATATACCTTCAACTTGCTAATAGCACGCAAACAGTCATCCTCAGATACAGCTTCACGAGATCCCTTCCTTTTCTGACCAAGCAGTTTACAGAGTTCCCCCAAGCTGATCAAACCCCCATTATGCAGTCTAGTAGCCAAACAAATATCAACAATTTGCACCCCCTGTCTAAAGTCTCTAGACAGATTGATTTTGGATATAAAATGAAGGATTCAAGCCATAAACTTTCAAAGACAGGCATCATAAATAGTAAACAGGTAATATTAAATTAACACAAACAGGTAATGATCATAATGGAGGCTACCGACCTAGTTCGTAGTAGAAGTCTCCAATCCTTAACAGTTCTGCCCAGAAACCCTTGTTAGAGAGGCAAGAGGATCCACTCCTACTTTAGCACACATCTCATGGAACTGTGATCTGAAAGCAGGATTTTTTCGAATGTCATTCTGCACCAATGCAACCCATCATTACAAGAATTTTTAACATCGCACGCAACAACAGCAAAAGCAAATAATCGATCATTAATTTCATATCAAGCCAAATAATGTTAAACTCTAAATTGCAATATCTGACATTGCTAATTCTCATGCTGAATATAGTAAGAGCAATTCATTAACCAATCTCCATATTTATTCCTAATCAGAACACAAACCGTATGCCTTGGGTGTCCTCAACCATTTACTCAGATAAGGAAGTGACTTTATTGTGTATCGAAACAAAAGGATACCAACTAATTAGAAACAAACTCAGCATTGAGCCAAAACATGCCATAACTACGAGTTGTTTCATTCACATAGCATTAAGATTCTAAGAACAAGTAACAATATGAACTAGTGAACTGTGCAATAATTACATTAATAATAATAAAAAATGCAAAAAATCACTGACTAATATCTTCGATCTTTTTCCAACAAATTATATTTCTACCTTTTCATAGGTGATTCCATAATCATAAAAATCAAATCTTTATATGAAACGAGCAGTCAGTTAATCCACTTTCTATTTTAATTTGTCCCAAAATGAATAACCACTTAAAGCCTCTCTAAGCTCCCATAACCAACATCGTATATCTAAGGTTGCGAGCTCCACTAGCGAGTCTTCGAGTTGAGAGCGAAAAGCAGCCAATTGTTCTTTCAAGAGATCAGTTCTAAGCTTAGCCACATTTTCCCCCAACAATCGATATTGATACTTCAAATATCCAAAATAAAAATAAAAATCTTATTCCTTTTTAAAATGCAATAAAACCTAACTAAATAACATATAAAAATGAATCTCGAGCATATGCAAAATACATAATTAAAGAAAAATATGTGGGAAAGGAAAAAGAAGATTAACATTATTACTCTTGCTGCTGCTGCTGCTGCTGCATTCTGTAATCCTCCAATTCCTGGTCTACGCCTCATTCTCTAAGGTAAACAAATATTCAATTTCGTTTCTTTGTGATCAAATGATTTTTTGAGCTTTTATTAATTGGCTTTTTTTCCCTATGGCAAGGAGAAGATTTCACACATGAGGTTTGAGATCCAGGGACTGCCGGGAATTTGCAGATTTGATTTTTAATATATTATAACAAATAAAATATTGAGTTTTAAAATACAAAATCAGAGTGGCGCAGCGGAAGCGTGGTGGGCCCATAACCCACAGGTCCCAGGATCGAAACCTGGCTCTGATAATTTTTTCTCATTTTTTTTCTGAATAAGAAATTTTTCATTAATCACAAAGAGTTATACAATGATTTAGAAAAATACGATAACAGACTCATTTTTTTTTGATGAATAAATTTTTTTTCATTAATCATAAAGAGTTATACAATGATTTAGAAAATACGATAAAAGACAAAAATCACACCAAAAAAAACTTGGATGGTTAGGAAATACTAATATAAAAACTAGCAAACTAAACAAATACATAATCTTCTTCTTCGCAACATTTTCATCGCAATACTTGAACCAGAAAGACAGGAGAATATCAAGTACGGGTTGAACGAATCCTCTTAGAAACATAGAAAAAAAAGTCTAGATCTGTGAAAATCTAAAACATCTAATCTCTGGGTTTTTGAATCTTGAAGAAAAATACTTTGAAAAAAGTTTCATATGATTTATGGTACAAAATAGAGGTATTTCGAAAATCAATAAATAAAGTTAACTGGCTAGGATCCGATCATTGGTTGAAGTCAATGGCCAGATTCAGCCAGTAGACAAGGCAAACAAGAGACTTGCAGAGAGGAGGAAAAAAAGTTGCAGAGAGAAAGGGGAAAAAAAGTTGACCCTAAACTTTTTCTCATCCCCAATTCTTAATTTTAATTCTGAAAAATTATTTCCTTTTACATCCTTGGTTCCTCTCAAATATTTGATTCTTTTATTTATTTTCCAATTCCCACAATTTTTCTTGTTTTCTCTCGATTTTCCCACCTTAAGTAGGGGAATGGACAAGGACAACAAATAAATGCAGTAACATTTTCTAACAGATATCCAGTGAGGCTTTGTCGCAGAATAATGAGAGCTTAGGCTTCCGCGCATGGGAACGACAATTATAAATCTCAACCCAATCAGTCGGGCCAATAATACCGTATTTAAAGAGAAAAAAATAGAATAATAGACAAAACGAGCGAAAACTTTCCCTCAAATGTCTAAAACATATGTTCACTGATGGTATCTATTCAATCAAGTATTGTATAATGTCCTATACAAAATATTTCAAGATAGTCAAAAAACCTTCTCTTTCGAGTCTATATTTTATCAATGCTATATAATGCTAATAACATCAACTATCCATTTCCAATTTCATCAGCTATTTTAATAAAAAATGACCCTCAAAAAGTGCAGCCCTATTCTCTCTTGTAGCAGAGTTAGCAACTGAGTTGTATTTTTTAGAACTATGCCGATATCCCGGTAGCTTCCTTGGGTATCAAAAATAGAAAGGCCACAGGAATAAATGTGCAGAGAATCTGAATAGCAATTCCAAAAGGGAGATTGTCAAATGATCCTGAAGAGATGTTTAGAAACGAGGCAATCCCTGCACCAGCAAATGCTCCTATAGTAGATCCCATGTTGTTTATCGACATAAACAGGGCAAACAAAGTTCCTTCAATCCCCGGAGGGCAGAGCTGTCCAGACAATATTAGAAACGGCATGAACCTGCAATGACAAGAAAATACATGACAACCGAAAACCCCATATGATGCATTAAGCAGCAAGTAGAGTACATCTAAAGAGAGAATTGAGAATGGAGTTTTAGCTGTTAAAACTCGGTAAGTACACATGCGTAAACTTACTATCAATTGTATTAGTTATGACAGATATATAAGAAGTGTGAAAATCTTTTACTGGAAAAGATTGAAGACGCGTACTTGAACTGATTGATACCATCTCCAAGAGCAGACCCCCAGAGAACCATAAACTTTGTCAGGTATGCCTAATGAAATGTTAGATCGTGACACCAAAGCTATGTCTATAAGGCCTGAGAGAGCCAAACCAATATGAGCAAACCTGCATTCAATTTATAGAGAAATATGAGATTGAGAACCCGATCAGAGACCATGTTGTCATCATAACAAGAGGAGTATATATGAAGATATTTCTACTTACATAAGAATTTTTCGCAACTTCATTTTCTTCAAGAAGCGATTGTAAATGAAGGTTCCAAACATTAAGCCTAACCAACCAACAACACGTACTGTGCCCAAAAAGGATGCTTCCAAACTTA
Source organism: Vinca minor (assembly GCA_026122235.1). Lineage (NCBI taxonomy): Eukaryota > Viridiplantae > Streptophyta > Magnoliopsida > Gentianales > Apocynaceae > Vinca > Vinca minor. The sequence goes on along the minus strand of JAOCZM010000284.1, from coordinate 1,165,281 downwards.
AGACTTCTGACTGGTAATAGAACATGACTGTTGAAAGGTTCGGAACTGTCACATGGGCTAAGAAAAACCAAGCCATTGGCCTGGCATTTCAAAGAAAAATGAGAGCCAAAGAGAAAATATCATCAGATCAAGAAGTCTCCACCCAAAAGAGTAATGAATGATATCATACTGAACTATTAGTAACTTCTTAGAAATTATATTTATAATAGGTGAAGCTCAAAGATTAGATTTGATCAGGTATGAATGATTCCATCCGATGCTACATACTTTACCATGTCTATTTGTGTAATTATGAATTAAACAGCAAGTAAATTAATCCCCCAACCCATCGGGAAAAAAAAATAAAAAAACGAGAAAGAGTCGCTTATTACCTTAGAATAATAGGCTGGCGGAAAGCAGCAAACAGTGAGTAACAGGCCATTTTGAGAGATTGGAACCACTGAGATGCTAATGAAACATCTTTTTCAGGAGTCTTCAGTTTACTTGTAACAACAGGTGGCACGTTTATGGATACTTTCTTGCTCTTCTTACGCCTTGAGGTGCTGGTTTTGGACTTAGGAGATGAGAACTTATTTACATCATAGCCATTCCCATTTGTCAAGTGTGAACCATTTGGAGGAGAAAATTCAGGTAGGATTTTCTCGTCTACACGGTTCTCCGCAACCAACCCACATGAAAATAGTTGTATGGTCGGTAATACAGAAAAAAGCAAGAAAATCTTGTCAATCTGCAAGCTAACTAGTGCCAATCCTCCAAGCAAACTCCCACAAATTCCTCCTAGTGCCATTGCCATCCAAGATATTGACTGGAGATCACCAGCAAAAGAGGCCCTGATCATGCATATTACTAGATCTTAAGTTCATGATCCACAAGTACACTACGAGATATATTGATCAACTATAAAGCTTGTTAGGAGGAAATAAAAGGGTTGAATGACCTCCAAGTGGATAACTATGAACAAAAAGGATGTATAAAAGAATATAATGACAACTCAACAACATAAAGAACGAGAAAAATACCGCTCTAGTCTCACTGCCTCAGCTATCATTGCATCAATTACCACATCAGCCATTGCGGAGCCAAGGTTTTGAAGTGTCAAAAAAATCATAAGTTCAACCCTTGAGTTCCTCAAGGATTCGTTTATGCCTAGAATAAGCCATGGAAGGAGAGCAAGTACAGTTGCCAGAATTAAGTACGGAACTCTCTTTCTCCCTTTAATTGGTATGCAATCAGACAGAATTCTGCAAATAAGAACCATAAAAGAGCACATAAAGAAATGAGAATCTGGCTCTCTAATAAAACTTTTATGCAAAACCACAAATCAACCAAGGGATCCAAATCTGAAAATAGCAATATAATAAGCAAAGTGAAAAAGAAACAAACAGTGAATTCCTAGCCAATATCAATTTGATTCAGATAAAATCAATCAAATTAGACAAAGAACTGCTAGACCGCTGATATTTCTATTTGAGAAATAATATATTTTGCATAGGCATGGACAGGAAAACTGGGAACCGTTTGAATTTTTTCCCATCAATCAATTGAACAAAAAGGGTCTTGCCAAGAAAAGATAGAATGTCTCTCCAAGTACCAAATCTGGCAAGCAAACAGTAGTCTATCTGCAAAAGTTGACTTTAGAATTTCATCCTTCATACCCCAACCCCACCCTCTTGGCCATCTTCCTTATTACAATGCAAAAAGTGAATAGCAACATTCGAGACTGTTACATGTAATTATTTAGTTGTTTCCTCTGAGAGGAGGTGCTTTCTTCTTCTTCTTCTTTTTTCCTGAACTAATAAACCTCTATGTTCGTAAGTACAAATGATCCATGTATGGAAGAATAATTTAGATTCATACCCATAAAGTGGCTTAATGCTCCAAGGAAAAAATGCTACTGAAGACACAAACTGGGAGGCCGAGGGCGATAACTTTAGGTTATCTTTCAGCTGATAGGAAACCGCAGTCCAGACAAAAGATCTGAAGCCCTGCTCCAACAAAAGCATTTCAGTTAGTGGCTGGACCAAGTTACTTCCAGGGAGGAAAAGAAAGTAGCTTAGAAACAACAAGTTGCTATAACCTTCAGACATGCTACAACAAACTAGCAAACTAAAACACATTCCGTTTAAATGCCACAAACAAGATTATGAATATATCACTAAAAGCACGAAAATGCTCAACAAATGGTGAACAGGGCATTCAACTACTTAAGAGTCCTCAATGTTTTGTGTAACTGATTGAGCTGTAGCACTCCTGAGCTGCTTTCAGGATTAGATTGCAACTCCATCAACCCATAAAGCTTGCCAAAGAAAATTTTCGGTAAATCACCAAGATGCTCAAGAAATGGCGAACAAGGCATTCAACCACTTTAGAGTCCTCAATGTATTGCATGGCTGTTAAGCTGTAGAAACCTTCTGAACTGCTTTCAGGATTAGATAGCAACACCAATGATCCCAAAATCTTGTCAAAGAAAAACTTGCGTAAATCATAGACCAGTTTCCCAGAGGTCATATTTTCTTTGGAGGAGGACATCATAAAGATATCCATTTCTCTTCCAGAAAGAAAACATTCTAGAGTTTCAAATTAATCAAGCATAGATAATATTCCTACTTTTTCCCCCTAAATTATTCATTTCTTATTTAAATATGAATAGTAAGTGAACATTCAATTTGGGGCGGAGGGAATATAACTATATCGACTTGTTGGGGTTTACAAAGATCACTCAATAGCCAAAAACTCATATCTTCCATCTTGAAGTTAACAGTCATCATATACTATTTGCACGTAAATTAAACAAATTCCCTTTTACAGATTTTAATGGGTTTTGTAATTTTGAAGTGTGAGAATACACAATTCTAGGAGAAAATGGTTCTACATGTTCACACAAGAAAACAATTCTAGAATGTGACAGAACAGGAAAATTCCAAATCATAGAATTCGACAAAAACTGCCACAGCACAAACCCATTAATCCTTAACTAATAACATTGACGGAAGTAAGGGGAGGAGCTTAAAAATGCTACATTTTTCTTATGAATATCAATTATTAGAAAATAAAACTTTCGCCCCCAAGAAGACGACGACGACAACAACCAAACCTTAATTCCAAAAGATTGGGGTCGGCTACATAAACCAAATAAAGAATTACGTAAGTTCATACACACAATGCATTCACTCCTTTACTTTCGCCCCTCAAGAATTGTGTAAACTTTTAATTTCACCGGCTGGATAGTTACGTGCCTAATAACAACACAAAATTACTACATCCTTAAATCCACGAATCCTAAATTAAAACCCCATAAAATTTCAACAAGAACACATCAAAAAGCAACAAATGTAGAAGCTAAAACAACAATGAAATCCACCAAATAAACAACAAACAAGATCTGGGTGTCCCTTGCATATATACATACATATATTTAAAAAGCGAAATGAAGAGAAAGAATCAAGAAGAACAAACCTGGGTGAAGTAAATCAAGCAAACAAGCCATAGAAATGAAGCCCCAAATGAGATCCATAACTGCTTTAACCAACGTATCATTTTGTATAAGTATATATAATTTCACAAGCAGAGGAAAAAGATCAGCCTCTGCTTCTATAAAGTTGAAGAAATCTAGTGAAGTTTCTTCTGGGTTTTTATTTGAGTTTTGACTCTTACAAATCGATATTTTCTTAAACACAAAATCTATCAAAATAATAATAATGAATCATTTGGAGATAAACTTTCCCACCGGTTTTCTATTTTTATTTCAACGGCTTGTTCTTCGTTTTCCGCATCTGCTTATTGGATTTCCATTTTTCTTTTTCCTCTTTTTGGGTACTTTCTAGGTGTTGACCTGGTCAACTCTTTTTTTTATGTAAGCCCGGATGGGCGGTTTGCCCCATAAGTGAGAGGCGTTTCAAAAGAAGAGAAGATAGCCGTAGAAAGAGACAAATAAAGCTTGAACCATTGTATAGGGAGGGTATCGAACTCACGACCTAATGATCGTGGGTAAACCTTTGCCCCACTGGAATAAGGAACCTTTGATGGTCAACTTTTGTTAATTGGCAAATTGTCTTAAATTTTCCAATTTTTATTTGTTTTGATAATTCTTCTTTTTTGTTTTTTTAATCATAATGTTTTTAACACAGAACTTACAATTGCGAAAATTTTGACAAGAAGCATGATTTATTGATAGATTTAAATACTCTTTAACAGTGAGATATATGACTATTCTAATTATTTATCCCAAAATTTGAAATCATAGCACGATATTCTATAAGAGGCGAAGTTCATTGAATGCTCGTTAACAATTAACTATGTGACATCTTCAACAAGAGTTCGGAGTCAATTGCGTATCTCTTTATTTCGTAAAATATGTTGCTTAGGTAAGCAGCTGATATGACTCAATAGGCCAATGAGGTTGAGTTTAACACCTCATATGACTCAACTCCTCCAATCACATCAATTGGTCCGTTTTTTCCCCCTTTTTTTGGGTGCAAAATAAGGCTCTATTTGGATTGGGTTTGGGTTTGAGACTCAAACCTAAATGTAGGTTTGGGTTTTAGTGGGAGAGGCTAAAAAGTGGGCGGGAAATATTCAAATTCAAATTTTTTTTTTCAAATAATCGTTCAATTCCAAATTTTTTTCTCAAAAATTTGGAATTTGAACATCTCCCGCCAAAATTTGAATTTTTACGATTATTTGAAGGAAAAAATTTGAATTTGAATATTTACCGCCCACTTTTTAGCTTCTCCCGCCAAAATTCAAACTTAGATTTAGGTTTGAGTCTCAAACCCAAACTCAATCCAAATAGAGCCTAAACATTTTGTTCATATAAATATGTGCTTGGGCTGGGTATTAATTATGGTTCATTTTTTCACCATGTTATTGGATTGAGTTTCTCTTTAAAAATTCTTTAATATAAGTTATTTATTTTGAGATTTTTACTTTAATTCGGCCCAACGTTTCAGTAACTAGGCTTCTTTAGGGGTAAAAATGAAAATGGGCTTTCAAACCGAATAAAAACCTTCGAGAGAAAAAGAAGAAAATAAACAAAATAATTTGGCGTCGCCCGGGTTCGAACCGGAGACCTTCAGTGTGTTAGACTGACGTGATAACCAACTACACCACGACACCGTATGTTACTCAATATTTTTATTTTTCATTTTATGCATTTTTTATCACGATTTAAATATTTGAACTCTTAATTATTTTTTGAGATAATCACTATTTTTGCCCCTGAGATATCTTTCAAAAGCAACTGTTACCCTTAAAGAATATATCGTGCCATTTTTATCCCCAACAAGTTACGGGGTGCCATTTATGCCCAAAAGTGGCGGCGACGGTGAAAAGTAGCGGTGTTGCACGCGTGCGGCCCGCACATGTGCAATTTGAGGGGCAAAACAGTCCATTCAGTCTCTAACCCAGAAGTAGCATCCGATACGGGTTGTCTTGACCCACATCCAATATCCGACCCACTCACCCCTTTCTTCCTCTTTGAACTCCGGCCACCGTCCTCTCCGCTTCACTCCTTCAGCAGCAACAATCATCCACATCCTTCTCTACTCACAACAACAATTCCACAAAAAAATAGCTCATTCACAAAAAAAACCAGATTCAAAGAATTTGGAGCATGACCCATTGAATTAACATTTGAAAAGACCGCCGCCGAAGCAAAACCAATGATAGCAGCGGCGATGAAAGAGTCCTCTGGTGCGCCGTCAAAGCCATGCAATTTGATAGCCATTTCTTTGTTAGTAACATTTATTATGACCATTAAATTAATCTCCCACGGATGGGGAAAATGGATTCAATTTTTAAGGATTGAGTTTGGGCGGCGTTCAGGCGTCTAGATTGGAAAGAGGGTGGCGAAGCGGTTTCTGCGGCGGTGATAGGGTCAATGGTGAGGCTATGATGGAGATGGTGGGTGTTGGTGAGGCAATGAGGGAGGGGGATGTGGTATGCTCTGCTCACCTTGAAATGACATCAACATGTTTCCAGAGCCAGCTCTCGGCGTCATCGGACGACTCCGCTCCACAGATTGAGACCGCCGATTTGAATTCATCATCGGCGTGGTCGGCACCACCGTTCTCGGCTATGCAATCATCCTCCCATCCTCTTTCCTCAACAACACATCCTTTTAAAAATTCAATGATGGTGTTCAAAAGCTTCAAAGCTGAGGAGATATCGGACTTCAGAGGCTGCTCCAGTGGTGTAATTTTTAGCGATTGAGTTTGGGCGGCATTCAGACGGCGGTGATAGGGTCGGTGGTGAGCTATGATGGAGATGGGGTGTTGGTAAGGCGATGAGGGAGGGGGGATTTGGTGTGAGTGAGCTTTTTCTTAAAACAAAGTGTCATGACTATAATACCCCTGAAAATATGCTTGTGCGGTTTGCACGCGTGCAACAACGCCACTTTTCGCCGGCCGCCGCTATTTTTGGACATAAATGGCACCCCGTAACTTATTGGGGATACAAATAGCACAATATATTCTTTAGGGATAACAGTTACTTTTGAAAGATAGCTCAAGGGCAAAAATAGTGATTATCCCTTTTTTTTTTTGTCCAAGTAAACCAAAATAGAAACCACAGTAAAAAGAAATGCCTCCACTATCACATAAGATTGAAAGGGTATATCGGCAAGAGATATATAGTCACATACATCATTTTTTCTAACACACAAAACAAGGTTATGAACCTCAAAATTACATATCTTATTAATAAAACAACAATATTAAGGTAAAATTTAGCTTCATTAAAACGCATTGCGAAGAGATACAAGATCTGAAATTGAGCCCCAATTTCTCAAAACATTGAAATCCAGAAATTAAAATTTTCCACCAACACTACCACCATAGAAAAACCTCCTAATCAAATCAAACGAAATTTACAGTAATAAATTCCCCAAAAATCAAAACCCTAACCACCGAAGCCATAAAGAGTACGGCCTTGCCTCTTCAAAGCATAAACAACATCCATGGCGGTAACAGTCTTCCGACGAGCGTGTTCGGTATAAGTAACAGCATCACGAATCACATTTTCCAAAAATATCTTAAGAACGCCGCGAGTTTCCTCGTAGATTAGACCGCTTATACGCTTGACTCCTCCTCTACGAGCCAGACGCCTTATTGCCGGCTTCGTTATTCCCTGAATGTTATCTCGAAGAACTTTCCTGTGACGCTTTGCTCCTCCCTTTCCTAAACCTTTGCCTCCCTTTCCTCGGCCTGACATCTTCGGAGAATATTATTGTCTGAATTTTGGGAGGAGAATTGTGTTTGAGAGAGAAGAAGGGGGTAGAGGTGGATTTATAGAAGGGAAAGAGATGGTGATTGGGGGTGAAGGAAAACCGTTGGATTATTTGTTGTTGTTAATGATGGTTTGGATTGCGATCCTTGTCATCTGTTTTGGGTGGTTTTAAAGCGTCGATAAGGTTTTGTGATCTACGGTTCTGAGTGAATGATTGTGTTTTACTTGGAAATACCTCCGTCCAAAATAGGGCAAAAAATCATGTCTATGTGTGTTCCCAACCAATCACAATTCACTATGTGTATATATAATTGAAAAAAATAATTATATAGTAAATTCTGATTGGTTGGGACAGAAATGGGACAGACGATTTTCACCCCCCCCCAAAATAGACTTGTTTTCTTTTTGTTTCCATTTCTATCCAAAATAAATAATACTACCTCCCTTCCTTCTTCATATAAGATTTTCATTAAATATTTCGAAAATTAAGATATTTTTTAATTAGTAGTATTAAATTTATATTTAAAAGAATAATATGTATATTTTAACTAATAAAGTATCTAAATTTTTAATTCTTTAATTTTTCGCAACATGTAATGAAAATCTTATATTAAGTAATGAAGGTAGTAATAAATAAAGATAGACCTATTTCTATTCGGACCGGCTATATTGCTCAACTAGTTCTTTTTGCACCGTGCACATTAGCATTTGTTTTACGCTTGAGCGGTGTTTTTTTCAACACGCACTCTAATATATGTGAAACAATATATTTTTTGCACATAAAAATTGTATGAGAACACCTATTTTGATTCTCATAATAAATGTTCTGCAGAATAAGTGTTCTTAATCAGAACCGGTGTTCTGTTTTAAATCAATCATAACCGTCAAAATTTTAATACGTCGAATGATGATAAATTTCGCACATGCGTAACTTATCCCATTTTGCACTGGAATTGGTGCGGGTTCTTTCTATTGTACTCAGTTTGTACCAACTAATTGTTCTTTTGTTTTTGTATTTGTCCCAATTTATTTGTTTTCTCCCAAAACAAAGTAATTATTTACTTGAAAGCTTTCAAAAAAAGTAATTATTATTTACTTGTTTTCCCCCAGCACTTCTGTCCTCCTCTTCCAGTAGCTTGTTCAAAAACATTTAGTTTTTTTTTCATCCAATTTCAGAACGAAAGTGGCAATTCTGTTCTGTCTTGGCAGAAGTATTGTGCCAAAAATACTTTGAGTTTTATTTTTTTTGCCTACGAATTTTTCAGTTGGTATTTTTCAACAAAAAAAATACTAAAACATAATATATACCAAAAAAAGTGTACAAAATTATTTGGACAAAAGTTGCTTTATTAAAAAAAAACGAACAACGTAAAAAACAAATCGTATGTAACATAAATTAAACAAATAAAAGAAAAGAAACTAAATGTAATGTCCTATCTAAGGCTCCGATGGTGTGTATCTAACGGTCATTTTTGGGTTCATCCGTAGATAGTACGTGTGACCGTCTTTGGTTCGCTGGGCACTACCATGTTCCGTTTCGATGACTTCACCTCATGTGAATCTGGCTGGAACAGTGGAGTGTGCTGCTGCGTCTGCGTCTGTTCTGGTCCAGGTTTAGGTTGTACGAGGGCGTCGCACCAAAATAGACTTCCGCCTATCCCGATGTAGAGGGACCTGCACCAGTATGCCCCCATTTGACTACCCGGATAAAGACTGATGTTGCTCGAAAATTGGTATTCATATTCCGGGGGTATATCAGGCTGAGTTTGTGTCTGATCTTCCGGTGGTTGAGATGCTCCCGTATCGCCACGTTGCCTAGTGCGTCGTATCTCGGCATGAAACTCCTGAGTAGCATGCCGATTACGACGAGCACCCGGCCTCCCACGCTGAGCCCTACCTTCAACAGGTTGCCTCAATTATGTCAATGATTGCTCAATGACAACTTCTGCTATGTCGGCAACGCGCAGTCTGCAAGCAACTATCTTCCTAGCCGCATTGAAGGCGTCTTTGAGGGCTTTGGTAGCCCAGGCGATCATACTTTTGTACTGGCTCATTTCTAGTCGCAAGTTTCTCGAATTCCGACAGTATCATCATATTTGACTCCGAATGTAACATTAAGATTATAATTATTATATTCAAAATAACAAGATTTATGTTAACAACAAAACAAACAAAACTTACCAAAATATCTTTTGTTGTTGTGTTTGGTTGATAACCCATCGGGAGTGCCCTGGTATCCTTATTTCTTGGGTTCGTAAGACGGTGAACGGTAATATTATTGTACCAATTCATGTACTCGAGGGTTGGTAAAATAACATTACCTAAAGCGGGAACACCGTCCACGAGTACATTGAAGCGCTCGTCCCACAAAGTAATGTAACTTTCGTGCTCTCTCTCCCAATTCTTTGAGAGCACAGTTTTCAATGTGAAGACGTCTTCACCCTCGACCATACCGTCCGTCCCTGCTGGAATCCAAATTGCCTCATAACCCTGTCAGGCAGATGGTACTCCACCACATCGAAGCAAATGAGTGGCGTCCGGGCACGCACGGTATCCAGGAAGCCTTCATCTCGAGCCACTCTCTCTCCAATTACCGTATCCGGGTACGGTCTACACATAAACTGTAAAATAAAATCAAGTTAATGTAAAATAATTTATTTAATTAAAATAAATAAATTACGAGAATATCGAAATTAACTTACCCCTTGTGTCTCGGTGAGCAAACAACAGTCGGTCATGTCCTTCAAATCAGCCATGCAGGAGATGCACATCTGGCGGTACAAATAAGCAAGGACACCTCTAGCCCAAGAAGTCGTATCATGCTCGACCTTACTGATGGTGAGGAGATAACACATGTTCGCTCGGGACCCGAACTTATCGAGAAAAAGAAAACTACCCATCAAAATAAATATCAATGTCCTAACCCTTTGCTCTATCGCCAAATTAGTAACATCATGTCCTATAGGCTCACTAATGTGGGCATAAACTTCAAACAAGCTAAGAGTGTTTCCCCTAATTGACGTCAGGGCGGGGTGGAATCCTAACAGATTGAACACAGTAGCAACCCACTTAGTTGGAGACAGATTGTATGATGCACCCCACGTCAAGAAGACATCATACGTCCTCTAGAGTAATGGTCACCTCACAGCTACGTAAGTCAAATGTATGGGTCTCTAGGCACCTTCTCTCTACTAAGGAAGTCACTAGAGCGTGATCTACATTCATATGTCCTAACCTACAACATCCCCCAAAACCTAATTGGTCTATTAGATTAATTAAGGCAGGGTTTGATTCTCTGTTATACGCGGCATAAAACTGACATTCGCTTCTAATAATCTTTAATGGTTTGTTTAGTGACTCCTCACCGTGCCATGTTCCTAACGATCTGTGTAATGACAGTTTGGTTAAAACACTCCTATCAAAAGGACCAGGATGAAGATGAGCAGGTGTAGACATCTATACAAAAAAGCAATAGACATAGATTTTATCAGAAATAACACATAAATTCTATAAAATAAGATCAATTTAAGATAATTACAAAAAAATCATCACATTCCCAAAACACCAAATTACACAAATATATCACAAATTCCAAAATTTAACAAATTCACCAAATTTCAATTAAACACATATACACAATAATGTGTATTTAAATTTCCCAAAAAAAAAAATTTTAAAAAAAGTAAAGGTTTATACCTTTGAAATTGAGAGAGGGGGCAGGGAGGTGGTGATTGACGGTGGCTATGAAAGGTGGCTGCGGCGGAGGCTGGACGGTGGCGACAGCGGGGGCTGGGGGCTCTTGGGGAGGAGTTTTTTTTCTCTTTGCATTTGGAATTTTTTTGTTTATGAAACGCGAGAGAGAGAGAGATGATAAGGGCTACAATTGATTTAGGGTAAGTGGGGAGAACAAAAGTGGGACTTCCGTCTTGGGTTGACGTGACGAGGCGCGTCTGAGATTTATTTGAACACGTATTCGTATATATTTGTTAGTCTTAATGATATTTTTGTCAATTTAAGTCATTAACACTGGGATATAGACAAAACAGGTGATTAAAATTGGCATAAAATCACTAGTTTCACACTACTTTGACAAAAACAGTAATTATAAAATAATTTATATACATATAGTGCTAAAATAAAAGTTTAATAACAAAAAAACAAAAAAACAAAAAATATTTATGTAGATATAAAAAATAAAAAAAAATAGAGTTTTTCTCTAACTAGTTATAGTACTAAAAAATAAATTAAAAACCAGAACACTAGTATGAGAGAGAGAGAGAGAGAGAGAGAGAGCGAGGGTAGGAGAGAGGCGGGGGTTCACCGGGAAAAAAATCCCACTCCCCAATAAGAACGCCTGATCAGTGATCATAAACCCACGACTGCCCAGCTTCTTTTCACTTCAATAAATATATCTCCCCAACCCCATCTCTCTCCCTTTGGCATTTCATCATTCATTTTAACTGCAAGAAAATTTGTCAATCTTGCTAAAAAAAATGGCAGCAGCTGAAGAGGAAATCAACACTCCATCTCTCTATGAAACCAGAGATGAGAAAATGGTTTCTTCTTCAAACATCAACAAAATTACTTTCAGAACTGCAAGATTTCTCAAACCCTTTGCTAAAAATGTAAATCAAACTGTTGGTATTTCTCACATGCCATTGTTACATGAAGTTTTTCCCTCATAATCTTCAAGAATGGCCTTCCAAGGTTCTCTTCAAAGGTTGGAGATGCCCTCAAAGAGAATGGACCAAATGGGTTCAAAATCTTGCTGTTAAACACAAAAATTTGTGGCAAAAAAGTGGTATTTATGATGCTATTTTGAGTTCTACTTGTGAAATTCGGTGTAATATTGATCTAGTTCTTGGTTTGGTTGAATTTTGGAGTCCAGAAACTAGCGGTTTTTTGTTTCCGTGGGGTGAAGCAACAATTACACTTGAGGATATGATGATTTTAGGTGGTTATTCGGTCACTGGACATTCTATTCGAAAACCTCCCACCGGAAAGGGGGCTAAAATTGTGGAACAGATGGAGAGGGAGCGATCGAAATTCTACCTTAGGAAGGCGAGGAAAGTAGCTCATAGTGACTGGTTGAAGCATTATATGGGTGCCGATAATGACTTTGAACATGTCGCATTTTTGTCCCTCTGGCTCTCCAGGTATAGTATATACAATAAACCCCCCAAAAATTGTACTTCTTTGTTCCGTACTATAAATTGTTTAGGACATCTAGTTAAAAGTAAGAAAGAAAAATTAAGGCATATTTTTATTTAAAATATCAATATTATTTTCTTAAATAGGATTAGTAGTATTACTTTCATTTCATAATGAGTCGTTTATAAAATGTAGCAAAAATTATGGAAGCAAAAAATATCAATATTACTCTCTTTAAGAGGGGCGAAATCGTGTATGTTTCCATTCATGTGTTAAACTAATCAGAATTCGTCATCTATTCATTTTTTTATAATAGGTACACGACGGGTACAAACGATTATTTCTTTTCATAAAGAGGCTTTTCTGAGGTTCAAACATGTGATCTAGCACATAGCAAATAAACATTTGACCATCGCACCAAACACGATCTTCAATTTTGTTTGTAAGAGAGTATTATTGATATTTTGATTAAAAAATGGTTAATTTTTTGTTTTCTTAATTTTCGCTAATGCCCTAAACGACTTATATTAAGGAAATTTAAGAGATTAATATTGATATTTTGACTAACAAAATATTTTGTTTTTTACTTCATCAATTTCCGTTATATATCTTAAACGAGTTATATTATGGAAAGAAGATAGTAGTAAAAATTTTTACTTTTTACCTTAATTAATTATGTAAAACTAATTATATTGTGAAATTTCGCGTTCCGTATATGCAGATATGTCTTTCCTGATCTTCGAGTTGAGGTTGTGGGGAACTATGTGTTTCCTATTGCATCAATTTTATCTCAGGGGATTCCAATGGCACTTGGACCTGCAGTTCTTGCAAGTTTATATGTAGACTTGACCTTCTTGAAGAAAGAAGCCATGTCATTTTCAGACTCCATTGCTGTTGCTGCACCATTCCAGTTGTTGCAGCTCTGGGCATTTGAACATTTTCCATCTCTGGCACCAAAAACTCCCAATTCATTTGAGTGGTTTGGGGAACCGAGGGCGTTTCGATGGAGCAAACTTTACTCCTCAAGAATCAACCTTCAGCTTGTTAGATCAGCTCTTAGGCTGAAGGAGAACTTCGTGTGGCGCCCTTATGCTGCTAATTTGAAGAATTGGCAACATCCATCTTTCTATGGAGATATAGACCAATTTGTGCTTGATTGTTCTAGCTGTGATAAGGGGTTGAGGTCTTTTGTTAGATGCTTACAGGGTTCTGAGCTAGTAGGAATAGATTTTAAGGAAAAGTATCAGCCACAGCGAGTGGCGAGGCAGTTTGGATTCGACCAAGACATTCCCGGGAATTATAAGCGTTACAATGTCACTCTGGAGAATGTTAGTCTTTATGTCCCTTCTAGATCATTTGAGCCTGGTGTTTCGGCAAGATACTCGAGATGGTGGGAGGAATCTATGGCTACAAGAAAGAGTGAAATTAGGCAAATTGTGGCAAGAAAAGAAAGTTTGAATCATGAAAATACATCAACTTCTGCAAAAGAAGTTATAGTAAAATGTGGGAGTAAAGGAAGACGTTCGCCTGCGTTTTGTAGAAATACTTTGCCAAAGGTAACCAGAGAACGGAATGATGAGACTGATTTGTTACCAATTTCTATGCTCAGATCATCTCTTTTACGCAAAAGAACGCCTTCTTCGGTTAGAACAAGTCTTGGAAAGTCAATTCAAGGTTCGAAGGATAAAGAAGATCATGATAAGCATAAAGATCTCGGAGTGAAACCTCAATCCAGAGGTACACCTTTATCACGTGATTCAGAAGATGTATGTTCTTCAAAAACTCAGATTCCTACAACTAACAAGAAAAGAAAGCTATCTCCTTTGGAGTTGGGACAAAATGATAACTTGGCTGGTGAAGACTCGTACGATTTATTAGATTGTCTCTTCTTGAGCGAAAGGATCAAGATGTACAAGAAATGCAGGAAGCCACAAAACGAGAAAACAGCCACAAAACAAGATCCAACAAGTTGTTTTTAGTAATAATCGAAGCCCTTCTCCTGCATTTAATGAAAAAATCTTGTCCCGAGTTAATCGGAGAAGGGAACGATGATACTGATTCACAACCAATTTTGGGGAAAATTCAGGTCTCAGAGGAAGCGACGCCAGTGAAACCTCAAATCGAACAATCTGAAGAACATTAGTACCAAATGTGAACCTTTTGTCCATTCTTTGGAAGATGTAACCGGAGAAAGGAATGATGAGACTGATTCGCGACCAATTCCCATGTCCGGAGCATCTCTTTCCGGTAAAAGTCCATCTTTGATTGGTACAAGTCTTGAAAATCCAATTCAGGTTTCGGAGAATGGAGATGATGAGCAGAACAATACAAAGAACATTAGTACCAAATGTGAACCTTTAGTCCATTTTTCACAGGATGCATGTTCTTCAAAAACTGGAGAGTCCAACTACAATCAAGAACTTTCCTGTGGGGTTGGAACGAAATGATACGAATGCAGTTACAGATGGATTTCACAAATTTCAGAAGTCGGAGATTGAAATGAGGTTGGAGAGGTTAGAGAAAATATTAGCTGAGATTGGAAGACCATTAGAGTAATGCTTTTATTTTTATTTTTTATGGTCTTGTGAGATTTTGCATTTCAATATGTTCATGTAAACTGAACCTTAAAGACTTCCATAATATATATGTCGTTTAGGACATTTACATATCTTTAAACGACTTATATTATGGAATGAAGGTAGTATCATATTACCATATTATTAAGATTTGCAAACTGGTCTGAATTGCAACTTATTGCAGTTTAAGGTTATTGTCTTAATGACTACTACTAGTTCATCAAAATCTATTATTTACATGATTTATGTTCTTGAACAATACAAACTCTGAATAGTGAGGTACTCCCTCCATTCCTAAATATAAGACTCTTTAGACAATTTGAGAAAATTAAGGAAGTTGTCCATTCCACATAAACTTCCAATACTACCCATCCTCCCTCTCTTTCTCTCTCACTTCTATATTATAAAGAAAGGAAAATGTTGAGGGTATAATTGAAATGAATTGTTGACACCTAACAAAAGAACCTTAAACGACAATTAATTTGGACTCCTAAATGACAATTAATAAGGAATGGAGGGAGTACTGATTATGAAGAAATCTAGAAGATTTGAATCCTAGGAAAGCTAAACCATAATCGATATAGAATGAACCTTTTGCCATATTGATTTTTTTGCAAGATGCTAAAAATTAAACCAAAATTTAGATATGTCTTAGTGAGCAAATATTTCTAAAGTTGTTTGTACACCAGTGAACGTAAAGAGTTAAATCTCAACTATTTTAGCAAGATTCGAATTCTCACACTGCTGCTACCAATGAGACTTACCTTTAATTAATCAACTACTAAGCCTGATGGAATTTGATAGCATTTCAATCTTGGGATTTCGTTGAGTTGTTTGTGAGAAAATATGTGATTTGAGATTTGAGATAGTGTCACCTTTTTTTGGTCCAATTATGGTGCGAAACAAATTTTGACGACTGAAATTTTATTGAGCTAACAACCCATGTTAAGATTTTTTAACACCTATTTGGACTGAAACATGTGTTTCCTGTGTTAAAATAGATATTTACACGGTAATAAATATCATGATTTTCGAACACATGTTCCAAAGCATGGAACATCGGTTCAATTTCCGTTCCCTACCGGAGGCTTGACGCACCCTTTCACCATTACCCCTTACCTCTCCATATCTTCCTCAGCCCAAATCTGTTGTGGAAAAAGGGAATATTTTCCACCAAATCTCTCCAACATGGTTTTACATGAAGCTTACCACAGAGCCAGTAAATCTCGTTCCCCGCCCTTTTGTAGGGTTCGATTGGATTTGATCTGGTTTCAAATTCAAACTGAAACTAGATTTGGATTGAGTTTGTAAATAAAATATGAAGTATTAAATAATCAAGAATTTGGTTTAAATTTGAAATTAGTTTGAGACTGAAACAAAATTTTTAAACCCAAATCAAATTCAATCACACTCTTAATTTATATTTGTATCAAGTTTTCCAAAATACCCTCATTAAAGTTTTGGTTAATCAATCTCATTTTACGTGGAACAAAAACACTATCATATTCATCAATTGTATCATTTTGTTATCAAATTAAAACTGTGTAGTAACTTGTGATATGATTCTTGATTTTATATACTCCCCGTTCCAAATTATCTATCCACTCTATATTTTATATGAAAATTAACATTTTATCAAATTCTACAGTATAATATGGTAAAATATTAAACATGACACTATTTAATTTTACTGTTGAAAATGTGAAAAAGGAACTGCAGAAAATGTTATGTTCTTTCGAGGACTAAAATTTCTGTTTTTTCTTTATTTGACTTACAAACTTGGAAATGTCATTCATAATTAGGGTTCTCGTGTTATTTTTTTTTGGACAAAAGATCGCGTAATTATAATGTGTCAGTAGAAGGATATTTTTATTGTTCGTGATAAAAAAAAAGTTAAATCAATGATTTTGGAACCAAAATATGGTAGGTTGGCCGGTATTAGCAAAAGAAAAAAAAGTATTCAAGATTTCAAGAAAAGCATTCAAGATCATAAGGATACAAGGGTTATTGCCTCATTTGCTAACATTTCTTTAAAATCTGGTAAATTCTTTCTTGATTATCTCTTTATTTTCTGTTTTGAAGGTCATTTTTTTCATGTTTCCACATTCTTCAACTCATTATTGATCCCTTTGGTTGTGAAGGAAAAAAAAATGATCATGAAGGCATTTGTTTTTCTTCTCTTTCTATTCCCATTTTTCATTTTAAGTTTATGATCTACAAATGAAACTTACATGAAAATTTGTTGTATCGACATTTTTTTAAAGAAATGTCTTATTGAATGAAGGATCATTCAATCTTAGTACCGTCCTTGTATACTGGTAATACAGTCTCCTGACATTAATTGAGTAGAACCCACATCTAATATGTATGTTCCATCCAATTTATTTGAGAGAGTTGTGAGATCCAGGGGTGTCTCAATTATTTTGGAGGCCCTGTGCGAAATTCTGAAATGAGGTCCTACATAACCGTAAAAAAAATGACTTTCATATAAATATAACAAAAAAAGATCATTACAACTGTATCATAATTTTTGTTCTCTAAAATATACAAAAAATTTGTAAACATAATTTTTAAAAATATAAATACTGACAAATTTTCTTCACTTTAAAATAGTGATCCTTCTACCTTTCTTTGAAGCAAAATCATCAACTAAATTTTCATGTTTGATTTGCTCCAAAAGATCATTCTCAATTTCTATCGTCGTTAATTCATTGAGTCTTTCCTGAGACATTGTAGAACGCATGTATGACTTCAACAACTTCAATTTTGAAAAGCTCATTTCTGTAGATGCAACAGTAACCGAAATAGTAAACAAAATTCCGTATACAATTATTGCGTTAGAAAAAAATCCTACACGCTTCAAGAAAATAAAATATCAATCGGTCTCATCTTTTCATTAGGCAAGAATTTTATAAATAACTTAAACTCCACATTCAAATCATTTCCATCGATATTAAGAAGAAAGATAAACTATTTCACGTTTTTTGGCCTTTTACCTATAAATAGAGTGGGCTATTTACTGATAGTTGTTAACATAAAAATTCTCAAGTAATTATAATTTTTATTATTCTTCAACAAAATACAATCACTCTAAATAATATATATAACTAACATAAAATTGGGGCCCCCAATTTTTGGAGGCCCTGTGCAGTTGACAGGCCCGGCTCAAACATATCCGAGACCCTGTGCCGAAAAAAAAATTGGAGCCCCGGATTTTAGGCTAAGTATATATATATATATATATATATATATATATATATATATATATATATATATATATATATAAACAAAAACAAAAATTGGGGCCCAATTTTAGGCTAAGTGTGTATATATATATATATATATATATATATATATATATATAAACAAAAAAAATTGGGGCCCCTAGATTTTTGGGGGGCCCTCTGCATGATCGCTCAGCTCGCATCCCCTATTAACCGGCACTGGTGTATGGTAAAAAAGATTTTGAGCAACAAATTGTAAAACATCAAGATCTTCAATTTTTTAACTAATAATTATATACAAATTAAGTAATTTTTTAAAAAATTTGGGGCCCCTGTAAATGTGAGACCCGGTTCCGGATGTCACCTTGGACACCCTTGGAGCCGGGCCTGGCAGTCGATCACCTCAAACACTCTTATAGCCACCCCTGGTGAGATCAATCTCATAAGAACGGTACTAGTATTGAATTTTTCATTATTGAAATTTGCCATGCGTGTAATAGGAGGAATAAAGTTTTTTTCCGGCAAGAAAGATGCAATTGACCCCTTCAACAAAAAAAAAAAAAAAAAAATTCACCTTTTAGGAAATGAAACGAGCACTTTTTTCTCCATATTTTCATTTTAACATTTCATAAATAAATATTACAAAATTCTTCAGATAAATGATACATTTAATTTCTAAAAATAAAATAAAAATGATACATTTGCATCATATTGGACTTGTTCTATCTAGTTTTTTGAATTGGAAACTCACCGTGTCCACCATGAGAAACCTTATTCTCATGGTTGATTTTTTTTTCTTTCTTCTTGGCTTAAAAAATCCTAGGCTTCTCAAATTCTTGCCGAGAAAAGTGTTAGTAAACTGTTTTTGTTTTTTTCTTTCTACCAGTAAATTTTTATTTTTATTCTTTCTTATTTAAACTGTTTTCAAATATTGATTTTGTCAAATTAGTGCAAATATAGTATTTTCTTACCACTGTTGATCATGTGTTCTACACATGCCGTCAGTCTTAAGAACTTAAATTGATAGAGATACTTTAAAGACTGACGATATATGTAAAACACGTGATGAAAAACAGTCTGAGACCATCAATTATACACTAATTTGACAAAAACAACAGTTTAAAAATAGTTTAAAAATATAAAGAGTTAAAATAAAAGGTTATTGATAGAAATAGAAAAACGAAAATAATTAATATGCATATATATATATATATATATATATATATATTTTTTTTTTTAATTCTTTCCTTAGATACTCCCTCCGTCCTAAATTAACTGTACACATTTCCTTTTTTTTTTTGTCCCAAATTAAATGTCCATTTTCTAAATAAAGTATGTATTAATGATAATTTTTTCAAGTTTACCCTTTCTTCCAACTCCTCATTGAATGCTCCTAGTTAATTTAAATTATCACTTTCCAACACATATTTAAGAGGTAGTTGAATATTATGTGAGAGAAAGATATAAATTTTAAATAAGATTAATACAATTAATGAGGGTTATTTTAGACTTTTACTTATATTTTACCATCTAAATTATCAAATCCATGATACCCGTGCATTTGTCAAAATGAACAGATAATTTGGAAAGGAGGGAGTAATACATTTGGAAAATTCTAATATGGACCGGGACCATGTGGTCCAGATTTGGCCACATCCCTGCAGAATGAGGACAGAGAAGGAAATGCAGTGATGTGGCCAAATCTGAACCGCATGGTCCAATGGACCCGGATCATATCAGAAGTGTTCAATACATTTACATATTTTCAGTCTCTTGGCCTACTTTCTTTTTTCTTCTTATTTTACTCTTATCTTTTTTTCAGACTCTATTTTTAATTTGATTCATGAGCAACTAATTTATGCAGATAGCAAAAGGAGGAGGTACATAGTAGAAGAAATTGAAAATTTTGGCAGAAGAAATATCTCAGCTCAGATTTTCTCATTTCAAGAGTTGTGTTCTGCAACTCAAAATTTCTCTATTGATTCGTTGATCGGTGAAGGAGGTTTTGGTAGGGTATATAAAGGGCATGTAAAAAATATAGTACGTATCACAATCTTTTCTCTCTTTTTTCATTACAAAAACATCTTAGTCCAACAATTTCGTAATGATAATAGATTATTTGTTAACCTCGTAATTGATCTTTCATGATTTGTTGTCCCTTTTTTTTAATGTTTTCAGGAGGTTGCTGTCAAATAAGGGTGAAAATCCTTGTCCCCAACCAATTAGAATTTACTATATAAACATATTTTCTAATTATATATAGGGTGAATTGTGATTGACTGAGGATAGGGATAGGGGATAGGAACGGGGACAGAGAATTTTTTGCCGTAAAACAATTGGATAGAAACGGCTTCCAAGGAAACCGCGAATTTCTTGTGGAAGTTTTAGGCTCTACTTGGATTGAGTTTTGGATTGGGTTTGGGTTTAGATTTTGGCGGGAGAGGCTAAAAAGTGGGTGGGAAAAATTCAAATTCAAATTCAAATTTTTTTTCTTCAAATAATCGTTTTTCTTCAAATTTTGGCCTCTAAAATTGGCGGTAGATGTTCAAATTCCAAATTTTGGAGAAAAAAAAATTTGGAATTGAAAAATTATTTGAAAAAAAAAATTGAATTTGAAATTTTCCCGCCCACTTTTTAGCCTTTCCCGCCAAAATCCAAACTCAAACTCAAAGCAAAACCAAATCCAAGTAGAGCCTTAATGTTGAATCTTCTGCATCATCCTAACCTTGTTAATTTGGTAGGTTATTGCTGTGATGGTGGTGATCAAAGGGTATTAGTTTACGAGTACATGCCTAATGGTTCACTAGAAGATCATCTTCTCGATATGTTACATCAATTTTATTTTTTTTATTTTTTCCCTGATTTAGAATGTTGTTTCAGATTTAGCTGAGGGAAAAAAGCCCCTTGATTGGAATACTAGGATGAAAATTGCTTGAGGAGCTGCAAGAGGACTAGAATATTTGCACGAAACAGCCAATCCACCAGTTATTTATCGTGATTTTAAAGCATCGAATATACTTTTAGATGAAATTTATAATCCAAAACTCTCTGATTTTGGACTTGCCAAATTAGGTCCATCCGTCTACCAGAGTTATGGAAACGTATGGATATTGTGCGCTTGAATATGCTTTAACTGGTAAATTAACAACAAAATCATATGTATATAGCTTTGGAGTAGTGTTTATACCAAGCTCTTGTTGTTGCAGCAATGTGTTTGCAAGAGGAAGCTACAACTAGACCTTTGATAAGTGATGTAGTGACTGCTTTTGAGGTTTTATAAATATAGTCTAGTCATTGTATCTAGGGGTTCATTACCAAACCGATTTATTAATGCGGTTTTTATATGAATTTTTAATATATTTTTTAAAATCATACCACACAATTTTGACTTCCAAACCGAATTTCACCAAACCGTAATTATTTTGGTTTGGTGAAATTAGGTGTCGTGAAAACCGATCTAAAAAACTTATAAAATTATTTAAATATCTTATGAGTGTGAGAATAAGAGAATCAGATCATAACCCTAATTTAAATCTAATAAAATAACTAATTGCAATTAAATTAAATTTAGTAAAACATAATTATGTAAATATACCATATTTTCTTTAAAATAAAAAAACAAAAATTAGTTAGGTACATAATGCGGTTTGCGGTGCGATATAACTTAAAACTTTATAAACCGCGACCGCACCGAAAAATAATTTGCGGTAATTAAAACCGTATTTAGCCGGACCATAATTGACCAAACACCGCACCGTACACCAAAATTAAATTTGGTGCGGTGCGGTTTTCGATTAAAACCGATTAATGAACACCCCTACATTGTATAATAGAAACTTTGTAGCACAAAGTTTGATAGATGATATTATTTCACTTATTATGAGACAAATACTTCTCATATAGACCAGATATAATGGATTTTGTGGTTCGGAATTCTCCACTCCATGAGAGAAACATTTTTTCTTAATTGCTTATTTTCAATGGAAAAATTTAGATCATAAGGTCCATATCCGAATTTTCTCATTGAAAAAGACTGCGAAAGACATTAACTACAAGAATTTGGAAAGGAAAAAGAAAGAAAAAAACGGGGACTTTAATTAAAAGAACTTGGAAAGGAAAAAATAAATAAAAATGAGGACTTTATTTGTTCCAAGATTTTTTCAGTAGCATTAATAAGTCTGGAAAACTGGGGACTAGTTTTTTTTTTTTTGAACAGCAAAGATTTAAAACCATTATGTTCTTATATTTTTTTTTTTTCATTTTGAAGGAACATTATGTTCTTCCATTCTACTAAACGTACTACAAAAAATACTCATATATACACGATATCCTGAATAATAATTAATCGTAAAAAATATTTCAAAATTTCTTTTTTTATCAATAAATATAGTACTTGAAACTCTAATTCTTCACAACCAACTGACCATATATATAGTTAATAAAAGAGTGAATGGCCTTTTGTAGACCTTAACAATTTTTGTTTTTCTCTTTTTAGACATTAATTTTTTTTTTGTATATTTATAGACTCAAACAATTTATAGACATTATGTTATAGAAAAATTCAAAAATTTCGATAAAAAATTCACCTGTGAACAAAACAATGCTGTTTTGACAAGGGGTATTTTGGCATAGTACAAACTAATTTTTTTTTTTTAAATATATAATTCACTACATTCATCATCAAATAACCCACCCAGCCCCGCACCCCTTCCCCATTAATCCCACCCGATTGCCTGCCTACCCACCCACCTGACCACTTCTTCTTCCTCCAAACACTTCCGCCACCTTACACCATCAATTTTTTCAATTCATCTCTCAAGAAGACAAGTGTTTGAGCTATAAGGTCATTCATCGTCATCACTTGAAATTGAAATAAATCACCAAAAAAAAAAAAAAAAACTATCTTCTTCTTCTGCAGAAAACAAAAAAGAAATTAGAGAGAAAATTTTAGTCAACAATGACAACAACATCTTCAAGGCCGAATTCTGAACTATTACTGGACAAACAAAAAGATTCAAGGCCTAAGCAAATCAAATGCAAAAACCCCGAGTCTTCTGCTTTGGGAGGAGGCGGCGACGAAGTGGGGTTTGACCGCCTTCAAAACCAAATTCAATTGATTAATTCGATTTTCTAGATCTGATATTTAATTTGAAAATTTGATGCAGATTATTAACGATCGTGAGACTGGAAGATCCAGGGGATTCGGATCCGTGGAGGCCGACGCTGTGATGGAGGATCTGGTGGGGATCTGGTGGTGAAGGGTTTAAATGAGGCTCCCGGCTCCTATGCGGGACAGCTTTTTGTTCTGCATGTGCGGGACAAGCTACCAGCTGTCGGATGAGATATTTTAACGTTTCAGATCTGGGAAGAGAATTTTTTTTAATATTTTAAATTCAGGCGCAACTTTTCTCTCTCCAGATCTGAGCCGTTCAAAATCACATCCTACGGCTGTGATTGTTCTGCACGTGCGGAACAATTCATGTTCCGCATAGGAGCCGGACTGTTAAATGAGGGTGGAGAGTGCGGGTGGGTCGGGTAGGCATTCGGGTGGGTCGTGTTCAATGGATTAAGGGGTTGTATTCAACATAGATTCTATAGGATTTTTAAAGTCCATAAGTATTCAATTTGAATTTTAAAAAGTCCAATGAAATTTAGAGGTATTCAATTTAGATTTTAAAAACTCCATTAAAATCTAGAGGTATTCAATTTAGATTTTAAAAAGTCCATTAAAATCTAGAGGTATTCAAAACTCAATAGATTCTCATAGATTTCATTAAATGTAGGATTTTGATGGATTTCATTGGTTTAAATGTGTATGGTGAAATCTCTTCTTTTTTCTCAAGATTTTGATTTTCTCTCATTAATATTAAAATTAAGATGTCTTTGATAATTTTATCTTAAATTACAATTTTTTTAGTAATCTCATTCCTATAAAATTATAAGAAAAACAAAGAAATATTTCAAACTACAAAAAAAATGAGATTTTTTTAAGACCGTTAGAAAATTCAATATGAAATGTTTATTTCCCAAAAAGAAGTCATAATATCCAAACAATTTTCTTCTTGATCATCTTCAAATAGAAATTATAGAAAGCAAACAATTTATTCTTTATTTAACCACAAATTTCTATTTTTCAAACATGAATTTCATTTTCCTGAAAGAGAAAATCAAAGAGAAAAAAAATTCAAACAGAACTTATCACAAAATATATCTTAATTAAACCAAAGAAAAAAATATCAGTAAGTAAATTATACAAACCTTGACAAATAAATCAAAAAAGACGCAGTTACGTGATCTAAAAAAATCAAAGACTATCGTCAAACTTTTTAAATTTTTAACAAAATGATTTAATTCAAAAAAAAAAAAAGATTGATAAACATATGTTGACTTTGGAAATTCAACACATTTGGATCTGTATAATACACTGATGAATCATTATTTTCTTTATTTTTTGGTGATATTCAAATAATCTATAGACTTTATAAATCAAAAGAAATCCTGATAAATCAATCTAATAAAATCTGATAGACTCTGCGCAGACTCTGCATAGAGTTAAAACAATTCATAAATTCAGCAGAATCCATAGACTTTTGAAAATCAGTTAAAATCTTTTAAAATCCGGATTGAATACACCCCTTAAAAGTGGGTCAGATTTTTTAATATGTTGGTGGACATTTTTACCCCTAAGAAGATCGGCACATGTTTTTCACGTGCCTGTTTTTGCCCGGAATTTTCGAATTTTTCTATAAAGGAATGTTTATACATTGTTTGATTCTATAAATGTAAAAAAAAAGTTAATGTCTAAAAAGAGAAAAATAAAAATTGTTAAGATCTACAAAGGGCCATTCACTCTTAATAAAACAACACCTTCAATTCAGTCTCAAAGTTTTGAACTCCCTTGGGAAAAAAAAGTTTTGAATAAACGTCATCAACATCAGGTGAAGCCAGAAATTTAGCCAATGGTCAAATCTTAGCCAGTTATATACTTTTATTTAGTTTTTATATATCTGTTTTGTACCACAAATCATATGATAGTTCTTTCAAAGTGTTTTTTTTCAAGATTCAAGACATGTAAGTTACATCTGTCTCATATCTTCACAGATCTAGACTTGTTGGCTCAATCTTTAGGAGAAATCTTTCAACCCGGACTTGATCTGGGCCCTTTCTCAACTTTCTACATCTTCCCGAGGCACTTTGTAGGACGGTTGATACGCCCATGGTCCTTATAAATTGTCGATCTCTAACGAAAGATGTTGAAATTGATTTTTTCCTGCCTCTGTGGTTCAAGGATTGCGATGGAGATACTGCGAAAAAGAAGATTATGTATTTGTTTATTTTACTAGTTTTTAATTTAGTATCTCCTAGCCACCTAAGTTTTTTTAGTTGTGACTTTTGTCTGTTATCATGGTTTTTTAAATCATTGTATAACTTTTATTTTATTGAAATTTCAGATTTTTTTTTATTGTAATGGCCTCGGCTATATTGTGATTAATGAAAAATTTCTTATTCATAAAAAAAAAACCATACAATTTAAAGATATTTTTACCAATTAAATAAGAAATTGATTGAATAAAACTTAAAAGCACTTATAAAAAAGTTTTAAAAATGATAAAAATTTCGCCTGTGTAATTGGTGAATACGTTTCTTGTCACTTCACAGTCACTCAGCAAAGCTATAGCTAGTTAGCTACCGACAATTGCTGTCCTTATTGTCTTCTTCCTCCTTTGACAACATCTGAATTTAAAGTGAAGGGTTTTTTCCCGAAATTTAAGGTTGAACCCTGTTTTAGCCCCTAAAACCACCCCCATCAAGAAATGGGTTATCTTCTACTACTTGCAGTTGTAGACAAAATCAGAATCTGTGAACCCTCTCTAAAACCCTATCTTTTTTACAGTCCCTAATTGACCTGCAAGTTGGAGAATAAAAGGGTAATAGGTAAATTGACAGGGAGATAAAAATAGAAAGTTTATCAAGACGGCTGTTTTTTATAGTAAAATTGGTGGCAATAGCCATAAGAAGCTAGGCTTAGGTCGCAGAGCAGTTGCAGAGGCCACCACCATGGCGTCTGCAATGGGTTGTTTCTCTGCTCAAACTTCCCCTTTTAAGCCTTCTTCTTCTTTTGCTCCTCATTACTGGTTTTGTTGTTCTTCTTGTCCGAAAAAGACTCGATCTTTCTTGATGACTGCTTCAAGAAAAGCCCTTTTCAGGTACATTTTCTTTTTGTTGTTCTTTTTCTGTTTTTAATTTCCATGGAAAGTATTCAAGTTTTAGACTTTTGGGTTATTTATGCAATATGACACCCCTTTCTATTAATTGGACATTTTTAGGGAGTACCCTTTTCTTGATTTAGTAGCCTTGTTTTGTTTATCCAACTATTGCTGTTTTATTTTTAAGTTCAATAATATTTTTATATTTTTATGTTAAATGGGCATTTAATGCTGCTGTTTACAAGTGGCTGAGATGGCTACTAATGTTATTTCAGAAGCAATATCAATTAGTTCCAAGTCTGTATA
The DNA here is from genome assembly GCA_026122235.1 of Vinca minor. Taxonomy (NCBI): domain Eukaryota; kingdom Viridiplantae; phylum Streptophyta; class Magnoliopsida; order Gentianales; family Apocynaceae; genus Vinca; species Vinca minor. The sequence goes on along the minus strand of JAOCZM010000284.1, from coordinate 1,138,593 downwards.
GTATTTTTTTTTGGGGGGGGGGACTTATGCCCTGTTTATTTCTAGGTTCAGTATGCTTGTAATATATTGCTTGAGAATGGTTTAATTAATTTGGACAGCAAGTAGAATGAGGAAAAGTTTGGAGGTGGCTGTTCAGTTATCTTGTAGCCGGACGTGACGAAAACGAAGAGCAAATTTTGTATTGCATATTAGTGCACTGAAACGTTTTTTATTTTCATTTTCATGATTTTTTAATACAAAATTACGTGTCGAATAGAGTTTTGATATCAGTTTAGAGATATTTTGGGTAGAAATTTGATCATTTGAACAACTGCATTCTGGTCATTGGTAACGCAAAGGCTTGAAGTATCCTGTAGTGAATTTTAATGTACCAATTACATGACCTTTCTTGCTATCTTTTGCCTTATGTGCCATCTCTAATTCATAGGCGTGAAGACTGTGATGCTCTGGCTACTAGCGTTCCCTTCTTTGTGCGAAACATGCATCAGGGGATGATGAAAACTGAGTCGCACGCGTCTCTGCGTACAACTGAGTATCTTGATTCTGATTGTGGGTCGTGGAATTTTGCAACTGAATTCTATAAGAAATCAAAGGCAGATTTTAATACATCTAGGTTCTCAGAAGATGGAAGTGAATACAATGTCCGACAAGGTACAAACTGTGGCCTAGCACATCGGCAGACTTCTAGTTCTTCTTCCAGAGATCCTATTTCAGCCAAAACTGGAAATCAGGATTTGTGCACATCAGTTGCATTAGACCGTAAAAATCCTGGAAATTATTCCCAGTCCAGATCCTTTGATGCATCGAACAGTCAACAAATGAAACATGCTCAAAGTGCCGGACAATCCAGAGGTACAGTTTATGATAATGGACCGAGATCCAAACCTAATGGTTACTTGCCAGGGAGGAAACTACCAGTACAGCAAATTATATACTGGCCTGAGAGGAGTCTACAGAGCCGGGAAAATGTATACTCAGGTGAAGATGAGGATAATGGTGAAAATGAAATTGGAGTTGGAGTTGATCCCACTACTTCAGAATCTGTTGGCATTGATGCTAAAAAAAGTAAAGAGCAAGCGGTAAAGGGTCTTGGTATTGTTTGTGACAAGGTTCTCATAGTAGACAATATCTCTACTGCTGATGCAGTAGTTTCTTTGCTCACAAACCAATACAAACATTTGGTGCATGCATGCGACACAGAGGTATTCCTTCTACTTGAATACACTTTTTTCCGAGTTGGAAGTGTTGCGCCAACTGCGCTAACCTTCCTTGACTGCTTGAATGCACCTAACTTTGCTTAATATTGGATATATGGTCGCCCATAAGCAGTCATTTCATTTATTTTCTCTCTCCCTTTTTCTTGTTGATATATCTTTAGCTGATTTCATTATTTCTTGGTGTAGGTTGCAAAAATTGATGTTAAACAGGAAACACCAGTTGACCATGGAGAAATAATATGCTTCAGTATTTATTCTGGATCAGAAGCTGATTTTGGCAATGGCAAGTCTTGCATCTGGGTAGATGTTCTAAATGGTGGTGGGAAGAATCTTATGGCAAGATTCGAACCATTCTTTAAGAACCCAGCCATACGAAAGGTAATTTTTTTTCTTGTGTGTTTATTGGTGCAAATCTTTCTCTATGGTCATGCCATATGTGGAATGTCTACCTGTTCTTCAATGCAGGTGTGGCACAATTATAGCTTCGATGTTCATGTCATTGAAAATTACGGGCTTAGAGTTGCTGGTTTCCATGCTGATACAATGCATATGGCTCGATTGTGGAATTCATCCAGAAGAGCGGAGGGAGGATATTCTCTAGAGGCACTTACTGGCGATCGTTCTGTCATGTCTGATGTTAAGCTTTCCCCTGGCGAAGAACTGATTGGTAAAGTGTCTATGAAAACAATCTTTGGTGAGAAGAAGGTGAAAAAAGACGGATCTGAGGGCAAAGTCAGTATCATGCCTTCTGTTGAAGAATTGCAAACTGAAAAGCGCGAGTTGTGGATTGGCTATTCTGCATTGGACTCAATAAGCACACTGAGACTTTATCAAAGTTTGAAAAGTAAACTTTCTAAAATGGAGTGGAAGCTGGACGGAGTTAAAAAGGGAAATATGCTTGACTTTTATGAGAAATTTTGGCGTCCATTTGGCGAGCTTCTTGTAAGCATGGAAACCGAGGGAATGTTGGTTGATCGCAAGTATCTTGCTGAGATTGAGAAAGTGGCTAAAGCAGAGCAACAGATTGCTGCTGATAAATTCCGAAACTGGGCAGCAAAGTACTGCCCTGATGCAAAATACATGAATGTGGGAAGTGATTCACAGTTGCGCGTTCTCTTTTTCGGTGGCATTCAGAACAGGTGCAAAGTTTAACTTAGATGTGCCTTGAAAACTTATCCATGTGCTTGTGGAAATAGAATGAAAGGTGTATGTGTGTACTGGGCGCACGTATGGAAGTTAGTACTCTGTATTTGTGTCTATGCATGCTATTATCTTTACAAAAATGTGTGAAAGTATTACATGTTTACGTAGTATATGAGTAATCAATCAGTTATAGCAAGTTCTGTAGAATTGGATTTGCGGTTCTTGCTGTTTTGGATATGGATTTAGATTTGTAGATCTGAGTTCTTGATTTTTTTTCGTCCTTTTAAATATTAAATATTTAAGAGCTTGAGACCCAATTCTAATTCTAGGCCTTTGATCCCACAGAATCAAATGCAGTCTTCGTGTATGACCTTTGTAGACTTCAGTTAGTGTTACGAACCTTCTGGAGACTTGCTATATTTGAAATGCTCGCCACCGTCCTCGTACACTTGCATAGGAAAAAAATGAATTCATGCCATATATGAAGTTCTGTTATTGCTTAATTGTTGAACTTAATTATATAGAAATCATTGATCCAAAGAATACCAAATCCCTTGTAGTTTTCCCTTGTCAGATTGATTTCATCATTTTCTATTCCTTGGTTCGTGGTTTTCATACTTTGAGCTGACATTTCGCTTGCATTGCAGAAAGGATTCTAATGAGTATCTTGAAGAAAAGAAGGAAATTAAAGTCCTCAACACTGATAAGGTGATTGAAGAAGGGAAAAAAGCTCCGAAAAAGTTCCTTACTATTACACTGCACAGACTTTTCGATGAACCCTTGAAGACTGATATGTACACAGCAAGTGGTTGGCCCTCTGCTAGTGGAGATGCTTTGAAGGCTCTTGCTGTAAGGGTTTCAGGGGACGAATGTAATCTTGGTAAAGAGCGGGGAATTGAGGCTGGCCAGGCGATTTCTGCTTTATGTGAAGTTTGCTCAATAGACTCTTTGATATCTAATTTCATCCTCCCCTTACAGGTTAGTTTCTGTTGTGCCTTTGCCCTTTGCAAAATCCTTCTCATTATTTTTCATGCTCAGTTTTTCTTTTCTTTTGCGCTCCCACCCCCTTGCGGAACAGCAGTATTGATGCTAAATAGTTAATTCATTTTATACCCTGGAGTAGTCACTCTTTGCTAAAAGCATAGGAAATATTCCCGTCCAGAAGAAAATTTACTTCTGGGCTGTTTCAGTTGAACTTACATTCTTGAAATTAACGAGTATTAAAACTTTAATAGATATTGGTTTCTTTGTTTTTCAGGGCAGTCATATAGCAGGAAGTAATGGGCATATCCATTGTTCACTAAATATTAACACAGAAACTGGTCGCTTATCAGCAAGGAGGCCGAACTTGCAGGTTTGTAATATAACGTCTCTGATCATCTCAAGATAACTTGTCAAAGTATAATGGTCTCTGTGTTTAATCTTTGCTGCTGCGAGGTATTTGCAATTGCAATTTGGGGCTCATAAAAAATTTAAGTCCAAACATTTATTTTTCCATCGAAATAATCTTTTTTTTTTTGCTGCTTAATAAAAGAATCCTACTTCAAATGAATATCAAGATCTTGAATTTAATGCTCCAAAATTCGTTACTCCTGTCTTATTATCCTAATGTACTTGCCATAGAAATGGAAAACCAGTAGCCCATGAGAGAACCTGTATCCCTTAACAGATCGTTAGTTGTTTTTGTGTAGTCTTAAGTCCCCGACCTTAGCTTGCAATATTCAGATAGTTGTATTTTCCCCATGTTCCTTTTGAAGAAAGCTTTATTAAGTTCTATCCTTTCAATTCTATGTTTGACAGAATCAACCTGCTTTAGAGAAAGACCGATACAAGATTCGTCAAGCATTTATAGCTGCACCTGGAAACTCACTGATTGTTGCTGATTATGGGCAGGTAAAAGAATTTGGCTTTTAGCGACTCTTTAGTCTTGTTTGTTTAAAAAATATATTTTCTTTCTCTTTTGGAATGTTGTTAATTCAACATATCTTTGTCATCAGTTGGAACTTCGAATACTTGCACATCTTGCCAACTGCAAAAGCATGTTGGATGCTTTCAAAGCTGGTGGAGACTTCCATTCCAGGACGGCGATGAACATGTATCCACATATTCGTGAAGCCGTTGAACAAAAGCATGTCCTTCTCGAGTGGGATCCTCAACCTGGTGAAGATAAGCCTCCAGTTCCTTTACTAAAGGTAAAGCATTTATGACATGGGACTTACCTAATAAGAAAGTGGCTTGAATAATTGTTTAATATATGACTACTTTCTATTTATTCATCCCCGTTAATTGGAAAGTCAATTAATATAGTGCACGATAGACATTCCTGCATTATTAGATACTTTCGTTTCTTCGTATATGCACACCAGAAGTGTCATGATACAAAATCTCCTTTTCAGGATGCTTTCGCCTCTGAAAGAAGGAAAGCTAAGATGCTTAACTTTTCCATTGCTTATGGGAAGACAGCTGTGGGGTTGTCCCGTGACTGGAAGGTCTGTTTTCTATGACAAATAAATTTCACATTTTTAATTCAACAAACATTGATCAACTAGGCCGCCATCTGTATTCTCAGGTCTCTGTAGAGGAAGCAAAGAATACTGTTGATCTCTGGTACAGTGATAGAAAGGAAGTCCTGTCTTGGCAAGAAAAACGCAAGGCTGAAGCTCGGCAAAAGAAATGTGTGCACACGTTGCTTGGAAGGGCCCGCCGATTCCCTGCACAAGAAAGCGTTACAGGAGCACAGAGGGGTCACATTGAACGTGCTGCCATCAACACACCAGTACAGGTCTCTGATTAAGTCACTTGGTATCATCTGACTTAATTTTGAGCTTGACAACTGATTTTATTTAATCTTGATGTGGGCAATTTAACGACAGGGAAGTGCAGCAGATGTTGCAATGTGCGCCATGTTGGAAATATCAAGGAATATACGTCTAAAGGAACTTGGCTGGAAGTTGCTATTGCAGGTTAATTTCATATTTTGTGGCTTGTTTAGAATGGAAAAATCAAGAACATTATTCTCAACGTTTCGAGAGAGATTACTATATATGATACGACCAGCATTTTACGGTTTCCTTCTGATTGGTTGCTGATCAAGCCAATGAATAATGCGTTTATCTGAACAGGTTCACGATGAAGTTATACTGGAAGGGCCAACAGAGTCAGCCGAGATATCCAAGGCTATAGTGGTCGAGTGCATGTCCAAACCATTTAATGGAAAGAATATTCTTAATGTAGATCTATCTGTCGACGCCAAGTTTGCCCAGAATTGGTATGCTGCCAAGTAGATGAGGTCACCACAGCAAAGAAGTTCGCGTTTCTACTTTTCCCCCTCGGCTCGAGTCTGACATATCTGCTGCCAATAAGTGTTTCGGGAGGCTAGTAAAGTAGCGATTTCTGGTTTGGCCGGATCGCGGTGAAAGTGTCGTATGCCTCTGCAGCATTTTGGATCTCAATGGAAGAACAAAAGCCTGCTGCTGCTAAAGATATCAGAATTGTAAATAACTTTTTCTCATTTTGCTCTGTAAATTTTGTGATATATTCTTCCCCTTAGTGTACTGACGTCTTTGACTCACAAATATTATTAGTTCTGGCATTCTATTTCCCATTTGCTAAAATCTTCGATAATTTGGTTATGAGATTTCTATAAAAATCTTGAACTGACTTTATTTTTCGCTTAGAATACCCCGACATTCTCATTAATGGTGAGATTAATCCAAGTTCATCTTCAATTGAGCATGAAAAGTTCAGAGAAATGCCGAAAACCACTAACGAGAGTCATTCACTTGACCTTATTTTGGCATGAACAATTCGCTTACTAGCTACATCAATTTGGGTTGAATTAACCAACCTGGTAAGAATCAAATGACTCGATCATCTTTTTTTTCTTTTGTTCTTTTTTTAAAATTTTTGGTTGTTCGAAGAAAGAAATTTTAATGTAAAGGTTTGCTCGCATGTTCAACCAAGAACCAACTGACTAAGTAAAACAAATTTCTTTTAAAAGACGTTGGGACTATTGGAATGACAAATTGAAAAACAAAATTGGGTTTGTCACCTACTTTATTTAAAGAGTTAAATACCATTACACCAATTCATTCAATTAAAAGTTATGTCCGATTTCTATTTTTATAATATTGTGCAACTCCAAAAACTTCATATACTTTTCATTTGTGATTTTGAATAATATTGAAAAAATAGGAAAGGAAAAAGATAAAAAGTATTAAATCATCTTTATTTTAAATTAATTTTGTTTGAAAATCTCATATATGTCAAGCTATTTCTTTAATTTAATTGTTACAAATTATTCTACTAATCAATTTTTTTTTAAAACAATATAAAAAATTCAAAATTTGTTAAAATTAGATTGAGAATTGAAAGTTCCACAAAAGCTCAAATTGTGAAAATCCCTTTTAACCAATCTAAATTAATCCACTCAATGTTATCGTCTTCTTCCTTGAGGAAGTGTTGGGAATATAATCAAAATTTAAAATTCATGATTTTATTGATAACTTTTATTTTTTGTTTCTACATTTTTGTAATAATTTGACTGTTTTGTAATCTAATTTAGTTTGGGTAAAAATAACCTCTCTGCGCCGATAAAAGAATTGACATAAATTTAAGTTTTGTTAGAATAAAGTAAAATAACTACTCTTTCTTAAATATTTGTTCTTTCGAGAATAGTTGTTTATAACGATGAATTATTCGTTTTTTATACAAAGCTTAACCATCATATTGAATTATTCGACAGTGCACACAAAAAATAATTATTCATAATATCAACTGTTTATTCTTTTTAAACAAAAATTGACATGTTCTGCGTAGGAACCTTAAACTTTGTGATCAATAAATAAGAAAAAACGATTAAAAACCCTAGAAGGTAAAAAAATGTGAGTCCCACTTAAGCATAGATAGTGTCAAGGGGATCTTGCCTGAAGCTTCCGTTGTTGACTGGTAAAGATTATTATTATATACACTATTCAAATAATAAGACACATAACTTTTGCTTCAAAATTTTGATTTATGGATAATAATAAGTATTTGAATTTTTGAAACTTTACATAATAGCTTAAGGTCAAGAATCCAAGATTCACAAGATATTAGCTTTTTTTTTCTCAAGATTCTAGAACTTGGGGTAATTTTTTTTTTTTTTTTTTGAAGCCGTTTGAGTGGTTGCCCCATATACAGGAGAGATAATTGCCTCAGACGAGTAAAAGATAAGATTAAAACTTGCCGCACACAGGCGGGCACTGGGCTAGGACATCAAATGGGGTAAGTTTGTTTAGTTGCTGAGTTCCTTTAAAATCTTTCACCTTTTTTCAGATCTTCATTTATGTTGTTTCTTTTCAAATTGCTATATCCCAGTTCTTGCTTAGTTCGTGGACTTTGATTTATCTTTGCGATTTTTGTTTAGATCTAAAAATGGTTACTGATTTTTCTCTTATACTGTCGTTTAATTTATATCTAAGTTTTGTTATGCCCATGATTGATAAATTACTCCAAGATTATGCATATTTGTCCCTTTTATTGATGGGTTTGTACTCCGGATCTTCTAATATATTTTATGGTATAATGTTGGTCAGCGGTGGGCACTCACCGATTCGCTCTATTTGTGTGGGTCACCTATTAACATATACTCTAAATGGAGCATGAATACACTTTATTTAATACAATTGTTTTATTTTTTAGGGGGCACGTGACCCTCGGTAACGGAGTACTGCATCCGCCACTGATGTTGGTTTCCATCAATGATATTGATCCACACGTAGCAATATCATTGAATTAACGGGAATTAACGGCCTTGGCCTTGGACTAATCACATTGCTTCACATGTGATAATTTTGTTGGTGTTATAGAGAATGTACCACAGTAGATGTACTAGAAGAGTCGGAGCGTGGCCTTGTGGGATATAACAGGTTTGGTAAGTTCATTGTCTTTCTAGTATGCATTTGTGATTGTAGCCTAAAATCCTGTGGATTTTACCTGTAAAGGAAGAATCTTTTCTGTATTTATACATGCACATCTTTTCCTTTTTCCTTTTTGATGAATAGTGCACAATTTTCTTTTTTGTGGGACATAATTCTTGATGGTGGGAGTTGGTGTAATTTGTAGCTTTTGAAGTCTCTACTCAAGATTTTGCTTTATGGTTGAGTATGACATGAAAGGAGGTTTATCAGGTCTTCTTCTGCAAATTAGTCCATATGTTTGAGCCAAATCGAATTAAATGAATAATACTCTTAAGATTTAATGAGTGTATTTTTGCCAGCTCAATAATCTTTAATTGTTATAGTGATGAAGTAGTTGGAATTGATATGCATTGATAATAATCTTTAAGTTTCTGATTTGAATGCACAATAATTTCTACTATTTCTGCATTCATTACTCTACAAAGGCACAGAACTTTTACATTGCAATTTCATGATTTTAACATAAATATTTTGCCTTTTTCCGTATCTGAGTTCTCCTCTAGAATATTGATGCTATCTGTATTAACTACAACTGTAATTCTTATATGACCGGAGAAGAGAATTTTACAGGGATCCTAATAATCGTTTAGCAACTTTGTGCATTTTCTCTGTTCGGTCTTCTGCATACTCGTTAAGCGATAAGGTTATATTGAGAAATTACTTTCACAGATAATGGAAATTATATTACTTTCATAAGATATAATATGAAAGAGCTCAATTTTACAAATAACGCAGGTGGTGCTACTATCCTGCAGCGTCTCAAGCTCGGTTGATATTTGCTGAAACCCAATATTGTTAACTATTCAACCACAGACTTTTGTTTGAAACTGGATATTAACATGGTGCAAACGCTAGAAGCTATTCGGGGTGGTGGAGGATCTATTAAAGTAGGAACTACCGGGAAAATTGGTGCCCTTATGTTAAGAGAATTAGAATCTGTGAAACCTGTAGTTCAAACACCAATGTCCCAGAAAAGTACGTCTGCTTCAATTGATGGTGGTGCTTTTGCCCCAAAAGTATCGAAGTCCAGAGCCTTAGTGGATGAAGCCAGCAGCAGCAACATTTCTAAACCTACAACGGCTGAAATTGTCCCAAAAAACAAGCACCACCACCGGAGCTCCAATCAAATTCCGATGCTTGAATCAGATAACATTTCAATAGATGGAACTCCTATTAGACAAAAACCTGACAAAAAGATTTCTTACATGGTCGAAGTTGTGGACATAAAATGCGGAAATCCAGATAGAGCATGGGCAAGCCCTATAACCAATCGCCTAAAGAAGCTCGGTTTCTCCAAATTATCCGAAAACACTGTTTAAGCTTGCGAAGTACTAATATCAGCCTTGAGATTCCGGTAAGTGAATCCAGATATTGTCTTTCGCTGTTTGTTCTCTACAACATCTACCACGTTACACATACTCGGTATGAGCCTTCTACCTGCCCTTTTCTTCTTGTTTGGTTTTGTTCCCAGAGATCCCAGCCTTGGCATAGCAGAAGAACTACTCGTAGAAGCCTTGTCTGTCACTCGGCAAGGCTTGGCAGAGCCTTCTTGACAACCCAATTCAAGCTTGCTGAAGTACTCAATCTCTTGCATTATGAGGGATCCAACGGTCCCTCTTGTGCCTATCTCAACCGGAGTAGTTTTTGCATTCATTTTCTTTGGAACTGTGAAGACACTGCTGCTCGACTTATATGTTGTCGGCTTCACAGTAGGGCCAGAAGGAGATTCTTCTGATTGAAGGGAGGCAGTTTTAGGTATTGTCTTGGTGGGAGACTCGATTAAAGTATATGACATCTTGGTGAGGCTTAACATCTTGTGTTTTTTTCACATGAATTTCCTTGCCTTATATTTATTCTTTATCTGAGATGAAGACAATTGCCTTGGTAGAAAGCATGAGGAGGAAGATGATGTGTAGTCATTGTATTCATGTGCATCTAATTAAAAACATTCAAGTTCCTTTAACTTCTCTACAATCTTCTAACCACCTAAATCTTTACTTTCAATTGATTTATAATCTTGAATTGGATGGAATTATAGCTCAACTTTAGCAATCAATTATAAGTAGTTGAAGCTAAATTTTCATTGATTGGCCCTATTGGTAAAGTGAAAGTGATGCAAGAATCAAAAGTTAAAATTGTGATTTTCCTTATATGAGCTTTTGCTAGTTGTTGGCTTTATTTCACTGTCCCTTGAGGAAAGGACCATGTTGATGTTGCCTTTTGGTTTGGTAAATGAACTTTTTGAACTCTGGCTTTCCTGACAGAAATTCCTGCAAATATACGACATATTATTGCTCACCTAATAGGATTTCGAACTCTCAACCTTTGAAAATCAACTTCATTCCTATGTTTGTTGCATGAAAATTTAGGTCATTGGTTAATTTGTTTTGTTAATTCATGACTTCAACAAATTTTCACCATGATTGTTCCATAGGCATCTTTCACATGGAGATACTTCTGTGCATTAAAGGGAGCACGAGAAAGAAATGGCAATCTTGACAATTCATGTGACCTTTAAACTATACTTGTCTATTGAACCAAAAGATTAACCTTATTGAATATGGAAAATGGCCCATACTCATTTTTTTTTTCAAATTTTGAAATTATTATCGGGGAAGGGATGTTATACCTAAAACATATTGTTTCAAGTTGAAAATGTTGTATACCGCCCCTCTAAAAAGTATAACTTAATATATATAAACACTAGGAAGAAATAAAATTGAGACCAACAATTGAAAAGGGGACCAGAAACTCTAAAGGAAGGTTAAAATTTGATGATAGGGAAAAAAAATTTGGAGGGGGGAAATTGGTACTACATGAGAAAGCATCCCATGAAGGAGTTAAACCATTGTCCCATAGAGAAGGGAAGAGTGTTACTTTATCTTTGATGTGTGCCTTTTGCAGCCTCTTCCTTCATCACAGCACAGGTTTAACAAATGAAAAAAAGAAAGAAAAAATAAAATAAAAAAGGAAAGGGGTTGGGTTGGGTTGAGTCAGGTCGGGGTGGGCCATCGTGGGTCACTTTTTCTTCGGACTATCTCAATGTATTCTTATTCACATCTTACATACGAAAAATTAGTTTGGTCTCACTTGTAAGAGTGGGCTTCCACTTCTGCAAATAAGTTCGAGGATCGAATCAATGACGGAGAGAAAGTGAGGTATTCACTATTAATCCTCTTGAAGAGAGGAATTTGAAAAAAGAAGAAAAAATAGTATGTCTTGAGCTTTTATGAGATCACTCTCTAAACTAGTGTCTCCTCAGTAAAGATTTTTTGTCTCATTTTATCTCTCATTACCTATTCTATTGTAAAAAAACTGCAGTGTAATAATTTTTTAATTAAAAATTTTATAATCTAAAAAAAATGTTGGAATACTCAAAAAAAAATTGAATACGTGACAATCATCTATTAGTAAGACATGAATTTGGGCCATAATTTTTTTCCTTGTTTCCTCTATTTTGTAGTATGAAAATATTTAGTTGTTTTCTCTATTTCAAAATGTTTAGTATTCTAAAAAATTTAAGAAATATTTTACTAAAATTATTTTCATCCTTATAAATATAAAAATTTCATTCTTTATTATGTTAATAATATTAGTTAAATATTCATGCAAAAATGACAAGATGTCTTATAGTGAAATCATCCGATTGGAGTTGGATTCTGGCTTGTTATCTTTATTTAACATGGTATTTTTTCATGAGTAGTTTTATCTTGGTTAGTGAGTAAGTTTAAAACTTACATCCAGATTAATAAATACAATACACGTAGGCAAAAAATACCAATTCACAGGAAAGAGAATTGACTTTTTGTCCTATTTGTATTACATTTATTGGTCTGAATATAAGTTTTAAACTTACTCACTAACCAAGATAAAATTTCTCTTTTTTCATAGTTACTCCCCAGCGTCCCAAATTATCTATCCACTTTGACAAATGTAGAGGTATTAAGGATTTGGAAATTTTGATGGTAAAATATAAGTAAAAGTCTAAAATATTCCTCATTAATTTTATTAATATCATTTAAAATTTATGTCTTTCTTTCTCTTTCCTCTCACACAACATTCAACTACCTCTTAAATATGTGTTTGAAAGTGACAATTTAAATTAACTAAGAGCATTTAATGAGGAGTTGGAAAAAGGGTAAATGGAAAAATTGTCATTAATACATACTTTATTTAGAAAGTGAACAGTTAGTTTGGGACAAACAAAAAAAGGAAATATGAACAATTAATTTGGGACGGAGGGAATAATAAATATGGTGCATTTTTAATAAGTACATTGGAATTTTGATAAATTTATCCTTAAAACATATTAAATGATTTTATGTCTTATTTAATGAACTCATTCAATTGAGAATAAATATCTTCAAATTATATAGTAAAAGTTTATGGAGAGTCTGAATTTTTCGATCGGCTCAGACGCAATAAATCTATTTTTCTTAATTGTTTTCTTAAAGTTTGGGATGTTAAAATCGGTGGCACTAAAAAAATAAATGAACTATTAGCTGATGCCTGATGAAACATTCAATTAAAAAGTGTCAGCATATATTGTTACTCTAAGCTTGTTGGGCAAACAAGATAAGGCATACCAAGTAGAACGAAAACCTCTAATTCCAAAAACTTCTTTTTCTTTCTTCTTCAATGTCACCATTTAATTTCATCATCTATTCCAAAAATCTCTAATTTATGTTGTCGAGATTTTACGAGTTTAAAGCACGAACGAAAAAATTATTCTGCAAAAGAAGTTCCTTCAAATGGCTCAGTAGATCTGTGCAATTGACTCTTGGAGTGGGGATTTGGGGGTGCAATTAGGGTGTTCATTATTCGATTAAATCGAAATATCGGAGCGAACTAAACTGAATTTTATTATATGGTTCGGTTTATTTGGTATTTTGGTTTATTCGGTTCGGTTTTGAAAAAGTCAAAATAATTCGGTTTGATATTCGTTTTTCAATTTTTAAAAACTGAAATGCCAAATAGACCAATTTTTATTTTTATTATTAAAAAATATTTGTATTAAACTTATAATTATTATTAATATTACTTAGAGTTGTCATCAATGCATCTGTTTAAGTGACATTATGGGAGCAGCCACTTTGTGCATTTATTGTCAAATGTTAGGTATGTCTCCTATTATTCCCCGCTCATACCTCAAATTATTGCAGACTTAATGAGTTATGTTATTGTAGAGTTTTATTTTTATTCTTAATTTTTAGTTTATTTGTTTTTATTTTAATTGTGCATTGTAATTTATCTTTTGCTAATTTTTATTAAGTTGAAATTTCGGTACAAACCGAACCAAAGAAAAAAATGAAACCGAACCATACCAAAATAATTTCGGAATTTGGTATTCGGTTTCTATAAAAGTTTGGTTTAGTTTTCATAAAATGTTATAAAACAGAAGCGAATTTTGAAATTTAATTGCGTGTACCGAACCGAATATCGAATGCACACACCTAGGTACAATAGTGAATTAGTGATTTTCAGGAGTTGTTTACGGGGCTGGTTTTCGATAGAGTGAAATTAACCCAAAAATATATATTTGGTTAACGGTATTGAGGGAAGGTTGTGAGTAATTGAGAAGAGATTTAGATACGTATCGATTCTTTATTGAGGGGATAAGGAGCGAGATACCATTGAAGATAGAGCGCTCCTTTAAAAAATGCTAACTTAGTTTAACACTTCTAATTCGAAATAATATATTCAGGGCTTGAGACTCATCTGTCCTGATAATAATAATAAAAGTTAAAAAAAAAAAAAGTCATACTTTTCGGTTGAACTATTAGTTTTTTTTCTTTCTATTTTATATATTTTTTAAAATAATACTTGATAATTTATTATTTTATAATATATTATTTGTAGATTATAAAATATGATAAAAATAATAAGACATAATATTTGTTTTACAAAGGGAGACACCTCAGGCTTCTTCTATACAAGTACGGTTATGATGCAAGACACGTTTTTTCATGTATATAAGAAATTATTTTGGTTGTTCTGAGTAGTTGGATAAAAAACTCAATGGTTCAATTTTTTTTTCCAGGGGATACCTGTTTTGATTTTCAACAACTGTTACGTAGATATTTCTAAGAACAAGTGTTTATAAAAAGAGAACACTTGTTACAAACTTATGACATATGTTGTAATAAGAGAACAATTTATTGCATTAAATTTAACACCTTTCTTAAAATATGTAATGCATATTCAAAACGTGTTTTATATACACTGAAAAATAGTATTTTGCACTATACGGGTCATTGTGACATATAGCCGTCCTTGTGAACTGGTCTCGCGTTTCTCTTACGTGAGTTGAAACATGACCTACTTATAAGGTAGATCCCACATTCCCACCCTAACTCATATATTAGGAATGTTGGCCATTCACACAAAGCGACTCTAACATAGAATTTTCGTGCACTATAGTGATGAGCTATTCCATACCGCTAAACGGCATGAAGTTCAGGTGGAAGACTCATAGGATAAGGAGTACGTGCACATCAGAACCATAATTGCTATAGCTCTCGGCGCGGCGAATAAAAACAGCTTAATTTCTGTCATTCTCTGCATGCATATACACGTGGAACCTCGTACCTTAAAATCAAGACACCTCAGATCTCTCCTTCTATCACCACCTCCACGTATTCTTCATGCAAATGCCAAAATCACCTATAAAAACCCCTCCATAACCCCTACATCAGAATCATCATCCACTACTCACTTATTGCAGAAATGACAAAGATGGCGATTGCTGCAGTAGTTTTGGTGGCCCTCTTAGCTATAGCAGCTCAGGCTACTTCTTTCAGAACAATCGTGACCGTCGAAGAAGAGAATCAAAGGTGGCCATGGGAACAAGGAACTGGTTCCCAACAGCAGAAATGCCAAAGGCAAGTTAGTCAACAGATTCAGCAACTCCAATCTTGTGGTCGCCACCTTCTACGAGGAACACCCTTTGGAATTGACATGGTCGTTAACCAACAGCAGCAGCAACAAGAACAGCAGCAACATCTGAAACAATGCTGCCAGGGTCTTAAGAACATAGGCCCAGAATGCACCTGCCAGGCCTTAAATGAAGTCGTTAAAGAAATTTTCCGACAATTCGGACAAGGTGGATCTCAACAAGGAGGACAAGGAGAATCTCAACAAGGAGGACAAGAAGAATCTCAACAAGGAGGATCACAAGAAGGACAACAACCATGGGGACAGGGAGGACAAGGGCAACAACAACCATGGGGGCAGGGAGGACAATGGCAGCCATGGAGAGTTGGAGAGCAAGTGAAGCAGATATTGGAGAGGGCAAGGGAAATTCCTCAGGAATGTAACATTGGAGTGCAGTGTAGAATTGATATCCCTTGGTAAGGGCAAGACATTGGAGGATACATGTGCATCTTGATTATCTTAATAAATTGCACATGATCATGTGCCTTCTTGAGGTTTTGATTTTGATATTTTGTAAGCTCTGTAACAAGTTTCAATATTAAAAGAAAATGTTTTATTAGGACTAATACTTTAGTAGTATTTTGTCAGTAATTATTTTGTGCATTTATTGTCAAAATTTAGATTAATTGTTAAAAAGGGAATTGCATTATTTATTTGAGAGAAAATCTCATGAAAACCAAATCATCTTTCAAAACGAGTCAAAAGTTTTAAAATAAATATATATTGTATACGGGAAAAGGAAAATATTATTGGAGATGAGTAAAAACGTTTGAAATGTTTTATTTTTTTAGAATGGGAGTACTTTAGAGGAATTAATAATAATAATAATAAAAGAGAGCTATGAGTATACCAACATGAATGGACTCAAAAGTGTAATGAGTTTGGTATCTCATATACTTATCTCGAGTTCGTCGAAAGGAGTCTGACTGTAGTAGCAAATTAAATTAGTCGTGGACTATTAAATAAATACGGATACCAATGGAGTATTAAACCTTTATCAAATACTCAAATATATGCTATGAGTAAAAAAAAAGGAAAATTGTAAATTGTAAAAAAATAAAGAAAATTTAAAAAGAAAATTCAAATATATCTGGGGATAAAAGTGGAAAACCATAAAACTTTGTAAAGGAAATGATAGAGAAACTACAGTACACTAAAAAAAGAAAATAAAAACTTCTAAATTATCAGAGCCAGGTTTCGATCCTGGGACCTGTGGGTTATGGGCCCACCACGCTTCCGCTGCGCCACTCTGATTTGTATTATTAAATGAGTGAAAGATATTATATATACCCTAACATTACATTATTCTATCCTTTTATTTAAGGCCCAACTGGGCCCGTAGTAGTCTGAAACTGAATATCTTGAAGCTAAAACAAAAAATGGCTTCAATTCAATGTATTCTCCAACAAACATTATACTCAAAACCCATCAATTCATCTTCTTCATCCAGCTCCAATCCATCTCTCTGCAGATACAGTACTCAGTTTCTGGGTTTTCCCAGAACTAAGAAGCTAATAGGATGGTGTAGATCCACCACCAATCTTGGACCAAGTTCTGGTTCAAGTTTGGTAAAAATGTTGGTGCTGAAGGTGCTGAAAAATCTACCAATGGACATGGTCTAAAGAGAACTTATAGTTCATAATTTATCACATGGTAGAGAAAAAGTGAATTTATATTAATTGTTTATTTTCAATGGTGAATAATGGACCAGAAGGTCTACGTGTCGGGACATGGATTGGGGTTCATAACCAAAAATCCTGCAGAAAAATACAACTCAAACCAAGATCAAGAGAGGAACCAAGCACTAATTATTCATTAATAAGTTAGGTTAAATTACAAATGAGAGTTGTAATATGATACAAAGCATAAGATGAAGCTGATAGAAAATCTTAATCACTCTACTTGAAATAAAGCTGAACAAGCTTCTTCAGAGTGTCAAATATACTTGTAAATGGATTAAACACTATGGAGGACTTTAGTTCTAAATCAGGAAACTGGTTTGTGAGGGCTTGCTGCATCCCCTGCATAGACATCATAGCCGCGAGCCGACTGTCGGACATCACCTGGCAGTCTTGTGGGGTGTCCTTGATTTCGCTTGGATCATATCCATAATCTGCTAAGTAAGCTTTGTACTTCTCTATAAATTTCGGTCCTGGATTAGGCGTTCTTGAGTATATCTGAAAGAAATAACCGAACAAGAACATAATTTTGATTAGATGTCCACAAAAGTAAAAAAATGGAACATGCTATGAAGGAAAAGAGATTGGTTCATTTACCTGAACAAAACTTGTGTCTTTAGCTCCAGAAACAAGGGCAAAATTGTCATAATCTGTTGCGATAACATCATAGGGTTCCTTTGGGATGAAGGGCAGTGTTGGAAATTTCAGAAAACATTTCTCCTTAACCATCTCCTGCTTTTCTAGATCGGTTTCATTCTTTCCCTTATCTTCTTCAGAAAGGCATTGAACCCTTCCTCTTATCCCTGTAATATAGCCATCAGGTCCTCCATGAACACAGAAGGTATCGACCTGAATGGCAGATTTTTCGGTGTCAAATGTGTACACACCCTGCAATGTCAAGGGAAGAAATTATAGTGGAAATGAGCAAATTCAGCTAAAAGAATTTACTATAGAAGAATATATAATCATCTGTTTTCCATACCCGAAAGACGACCAATATCCACATAAAAAGAGACTGTAACTTCTAACGAAAGCCAATTTGATTTACCTGAGTGCAATGACAATCTTCTTGACCTTGCCCTGCGAATCCACGCTTTAAGGAAGCTACTTCAAACCATCTTCCAGCATATCTAACAGGGTCGAAATTCTTTGCTGTCATACCTCGCATCATCATCAGCATTTGACTCAGTTGATCGTTTCCCTTCTCTAAAGGAAGAGTCCGCAAGTTTTCACTAGCACTAGCAATCAAGCATAAGCTATTATTCTGAGGAAAATCTGCTCCAACAGCCTGTCCAAGAGACTTTTAAGATTAGAATAATAATAACAATCATCATTCTCTTGTACTGAGAACCTATTTCGGGCTTCAGATTGATATTTTCCAGTGTTGCAGAAGTCGCTAGTCGCTAGTCAGTCGGCAGACAAGGGACTAGCGACTAGTCGGCCTAGTCGGGGACTAGTCGGCGACCCTAAATCTCAATGTATTTTTTATAATTCTGTTATCATATTGTAATATATTAGTCAAACAATATATTTTGATTTCCGTTTAAGTTCAGAAAAGGCAGAAGAGTCAATAGATTTAGAAACACTAGCAGATGCAGCACTTGAAGATCCCATTTACAACACTATCAAACAAGAAAAGTTCGAACAATTAGCAATATACAATGACATCTATGTTAACTAAAACTTAAAGCAGCTTACAGATTAAAATCTATTGAATTTGATTGATCCATGATTATCAAAAGCTAAACGAAATGATCCATGAAACTGTTCTATTGAATTTGATTGATCCATGATTATCAAAAGCAAAATGAAATGATCCATGAAACTGTGAAAGTAAACAAAATGTTCCATGAAACTGTGAACAGTATAAAATCTGACCACAAGGAAGCATAATAATCTGTATAAAAAAATAAATTTGTAAATTAGAGTTGGTAAAAATTGCCAAGTAGAACAAAGGCAGCAGGCAAGAATCTGTATAGTAAAAAAATCTGTAAAAAAAAATAAAAATCGATTTTTTTAAAAAAAGTCAACCGATTTTGACTGATTACTCCGATTTTTGACCGACTAGACTGATTTTTTGCCGATTTTTTCCCAAACCGATTTTTATACCCGATTTTGAATTTTCTAGTCGTTTGGAGGCCGACTTTTACAACACTGATATTTTCTGTTGCAATCTCAGCCAAAATATTACACACTATTTTGCCTTCTGCCTGAAACCGTTATAGAAAACAAGCAAACACGTAGAAGAGCTATTGCTACTGATTGGGACAAATTGAGAATACTAGAGATAACGGGATAACAATTCCAAAGTAAAAACAGACGCGCAATTCTACATAACTCTGCAGCAGAATGTACTGACCAGATTCTCCAGTAAGACGTTTTACTTTGTTAATAATTTAAAATTACACCAATAAACAGACTGCAATCATTTCTCCAAGTATCAATTTACAACAATAAACATTAAACAGACTAACCAGGTTCGTTCGAGAGAGAAAAATAATCGATGCTGCAACACCTGATAATACTTGCCTAAGCCCAGCCTGCCTTGATATTGGGTTCTCAAGACAGCAGTTCGTTGCACCTTTCCGCGGAAGTCCTCTGCATGGGAAGAACAACAAAATTAAAAATCCCGATGGCCAACGAGAGATAACCATAGAATTAATACAGAAGTATGAAAAGAAACAAGAAATCATACGCAGAAAAAAGGAAATCACAAAACATTACATACATAAAAGTAATGGATTGCAAAGAAGATGGCGAAGTAGAAAGCTTCCAATGTTACATTTGTCAATACAAAATGAATGTATCCTGACAAATGAACAAGCAACATGAATTATAGAGGAAATAAAAACAGTACACAAGTTTTGGGATTTCCCGCTATTACGATCCTTGGGATTATTTTCTAGTTAAAAGATATCCTGTTTAAGAACGAGAATCCTTTCTCTTAATGAACTCCAGACTCATATTTGTGATTAGATCCAAACTGCAGAAATGAACATAATCGAAGATAGCGACAAAGTTTTGGTGGTCATGCCTCACAAGTCACAAGTTAAAAGCAAGAATCTAAAAATGACCAATTGAATTGAATTCAAGCATTCCCTGCAGGTGGTTCAATAGTCCACATTTGTATTCCATCTAAATGACTCCTCTACCATCCTCAACATAAAATTGGGGTTTTTTCTGTTCTTGTTCTTGGGCGATTCACGTAAAATTGTAATTAGGGCGGCATCTCTTATTATAAATAGCCAACTTATGTAATCTTAACTCTCAGTATCTCGATAATTGATATAGTGAAATGTCATGGATTCACAGCGCTCTCAGACAGTCAAGTCAATTCCTTCACGAACTAGATTAACAATTTCGTGTGTATTTCATTATCGTTTTGCGATCAACTTTCTCTCACAAACAGAAATTTTTCTCAGCCAAATTCATGATATAGTTATAAAAAGAGTCACAAATTAAATGCAAGAAGCAGCAAAATTATAAAAATCAAGAAAATGTCTGAACTCCCAAGTTTCTATGCTCCTCCTTTTCATGATTTTCATTTATCTACTAATTTCAGCATCCTTATATTCACAAAACTCAAAATCACACTAAAAATAACATCTCAAACTAAAAACTAAGAAATCCAAGAACAAAGCAACATCATATGTGTGTGTAAAAATACTTCCATTTCCCATAAAGTTCAGCGGAGACAGAACTGTTCAGCAGTAGAAATACAAGAAATGAGGGACAAATTACATACCTTCTGCATATGGGTTTTGAGAAAGATGGAGAACAATGGGATTGAAGCATTACTGATGATGACTGTCCCAGTCCAACAACCATTAGACTGTAATTCACCATTTTTTGTACCTTCAAACTTGATATTTTTTGGCTTCTTTCACTAATTCAACACATTCTAGACTTGTTTTGCAGAATTGTGAGCTCAAAATATGATTATATTGGGTGATCTTGCAAGATTGTGCCCTCCAATTTATTCTTTCTTTCTCCTCTTTTCTCTTCAATTTGTTGTGTATAATAAAAGGAGAGATCTTTATTTGATTTATTTCTTGACAGGATGTTTGTGTGTGTGGCATTGTGTATGTTCCTCTCTGCTCTTGAGCAGATATTCACCCCAAAACAAAAAGGAAAAAAGACAGCAAATATTACTAAACGACGTCGCTGATATCAATTATTATTGCAGGGGGGCCGGCCACACTAGTTTTTGTTTTTTAAATACTAATAATTCTTATTATTATTGGGAAAATAGTGTCCGTCGAAAATTTATTACATACTGATTATTTTTTTCTCGTCAGATAAAAAATTTGACAGTATAGATTTTTTTTAATCGAAAATGTATTGTGATTTTTTTAATATCCGGTTGCGTAAACATGTGTTACTACATATTGTCTAAAACAAGTGTTACATACCTTATGATACATGTTAATTATAAGAGAATACATATTAAATAGAATGTAACACATATAAAAACTTACAACACTTGGAAAAAAAAATGTAATATTTATTAATTTTTTTGTGTTCTTTGAGTAAAGCCAGATCTAAGCGTTGGATAGGTAAGCGTCCTGTAGTAAGAGGAGTAGTTATGAACCCAAGCTGAAGAAACTTATACAATGGTCACTACTAACCTCTTTGGGTCCCAAATCTTTGGGGTTGTTAACTAATCGATTACGATAAATTGGATCGGATTTGGCTATTTTTTTCTTCTCGAGTACCTCGACGTGATCCGTCGGGACTGACGGGGCTCGAACACGCAGCTTTCGCCTTGACAGGGCGGATTTCCAAAAGAAGATGCCATTAGTTTGATGAGAAATAAAAAGGAATATCGAAAATTTGAGTGGGAAATTCAACCGATCCTCCATTTTCTTCTTCAGAAATAACCGAAATGAATGCATTTTTTACCATAAAATATTTTACCTTGCTTTGCAGTACGAGTCTTATACAGAGTCGCGCTCCTTTAATATGATGAGAAGAAGGTCGAAGACAAAAGAAAGGAGAAAATGAAACGTCGATTGACAAAAAAAGAATTTCGAAGAGTGTAGCACTTTCTTGTGGAGGCGAAAAACGTGGAATCGGTAATGAAGCCTGGGATTTAATTTTCATCTATTTAGTTCACAGAATAGTCCGCTGATGAGAAAAGAATCTGAAAGAATACATTTTTACGTGTTGTGTTGACTGGAGGTTAAGAAAAAGCGTGTTGTGTTGGCTAGTGATTATGAGGCCCCACAAATTCTTGACTGGAGGTTCGGAACCCACAAACCATTCCGAGTGGGGGTCAGAATTTCTTCGAACATGTTCTTGAATTTACCCTGAAAAAGCAGGGGCACGTTACGTTCTTGAACCGATAACCATCTTTTGGCTAACCTAGCCTCCTCCGTCCCTCAACCTAGCAGCAATAACGGAAGCGACATAAATTAATGAATTCATGATAAGTTTCCTCGTACCAAAAAAAAGAAATGGTTAATGTAACCCGTAACCGTAAAGACTGGGTAAGATGGTCAAAGACTTCAATTTGATTAGGCTCGTGTTCTGAGTGAAAACTCAACTTTTTCTAGTTTTTTTTTTCCATAGGGTTTACTTTAACTTTAATTCAAAAAATAGTGGAGTTCTTAGAAGGAAAAGTAGGAGAGAAAAAAACTTAAATTATCTTTTAGAGAAAAGATTAAACAAATATTTGACGACAACAACAATATTTTTTTACTTTATTATGTGCATAAGTCAGCTCAAAAAGTAATATACCGGTAATTTATAACTTTTTTAAGGACTAATTATTATTGATAAATACTCAATGGAAAAATGGTGGCGGGAAAAATTAGGAAGATGGAAAGTCATTCTATAATATTATCTTCATATTATTGGAAATTTTGATTGAAATAAAAATTGGTGATATGAAGCATTATTCTAATGAAAAAAAAGAATATCATAATAATAAAAAAAAATACTATCTTAATTCCATAATATAAGACGTTTAAGACATATAGCGAAAAATTAAGGAAGAAAAAAAACAATGTATTTTGTTAATCAAAATATCAATATTAATCTATTAAATAGAACTTGTATACCACTAATTTTATTTAATAGAGTAATTAATATTTTAATTAAAAAAAACACTTTATTTTTTCGTTCTTTAATTTTCGCTACATGTATTAAACGACTTATATTAAAAAACAGAGGGAGTAAAACACAATAGTGAGTGAAGTATTGTCAGAGGATGCTACTCTTGTTCATATTTCCAGCAGTAAGCATACTGAAAAATGGATCTTCATCTTCCTTCTTTTCATCAACTTTTTCTGTGCCTTTGATGCTGCTTGAGTTCAACTTATCAGCCCCAGATGTTGCAGCAGGTTCTTTTATTGATACAAATGCTACTTTTCCCTTTGATGGATGTTTACGTTTTAACGGATTATTCGGCTGCAGAGATGAACTTGAAGTCTCAACAGAACCACCTTCAGTAGCTTTACTACAACTAGGAGAAAGAGGAAGAGGAAGAGAGACTGCTGAAGGTGAGCTCTCTTTGACCTTCTTTCCTTCATTGCATTGTGGGAGAGGATTGGCCAACAAGTCACTGTCAGGTTTCCCGTCTTCGGCACCTGCCAGAGCAGCGCGATTAGGAGCTACAGTGCCAGGTTCGTTATCTATGGAGACGATAGGCATCCA
This sequence comes from Vinca minor, assembly GCA_026122235.1. Taxonomy (NCBI): domain Eukaryota; kingdom Viridiplantae; phylum Streptophyta; class Magnoliopsida; order Gentianales; family Apocynaceae; genus Vinca; species Vinca minor. The sequence goes on along the minus strand of JAOCZM010000284.1, from coordinate 1,115,004 downwards.
TGGGTAAGTTGAAGCAGCAAAACAAAGAACATGACAATCAGAACCGACTACATGAAAATTTCAGTGTCTTTGAACGAACACTCGGGAAGAAACTATATATAGTTTATGCATCTAACGTTGATCAATCTGTGAGGGAGATAGAAGAAAGGGACATGAATTGACAATCCAAGTGTGTTTACCTCCGAGTAAAACCTCCATGCTTTCATATCGCACTTCAGATGCTCCCGAAGAAACAGCTTCTCCAATTTCCATCGGTTGGGTTTCAGTTTGACCTCCGTTTATTTTCTCAATTAAAACATATTTATCTGTTTTCCAAATACACTCCAAGTGGATTGATGGCTGATCTTTTATTGGATAATACTCCCTAAAGACCTGTAAATATGATATGGTAATTAAGGGAAGAGCAGATGTTGAAATTAAAAAGGCAAATCCATATTAAAAGCGTGTAAAACCTCTTCGTATAACCAATCCGAAAGCAAATAATGCTGAAGAATTTATCATACTTGTATGTGACTACCAACCTGAACACCTCCTTCAGATATTTTAATTGCCTGCTTCTTTTGAGATAGTGAAGAAACAGCATTATACGCACAAACAACATCAAGAAGTATCTGTAGGAAAGAATAACATAATAAATTCATTTCAAGATAGATGACCAAGTTTCTGTCGGAACATCAAGTTTAGTTCATTAGAACCTCCACCGGCAAAAGAATTATGCACATAATGACACAAAAAGCTGGAAACTTTTTGGCAAAAGAAATTTAAAGAAGAGAATCTATAGCTGACCAAGACAAACGTAAACATAAAACCTTAATCAAAAGAGATCTACTTCATCAGGAAATACATCTGCCTAATCATTTCTGGATTCCCAGTCCTCATCAGTATTTGCAAACATTTCAAAGATCATTGAAGAGACAAATAAGGGCTTACCTGTTGAATCAGGACCCGAAAGCGTGCAAGCAAAGCCAAAATCGTAAGCGAAAGTCCCATGAAAAATGATTGAGCAAGCAGTTTTGATATTTCCCTAGGGATGGTTAAGTTAGACAGATAAAAATCTGGAACCGTAAAACTTACTGGGCGACATTAATGAAAGCAATGGTTATTTACATTGAAAGATAAGTATATAAAGACCATCAAATAGTTACATTTCTCTTTACAAAAATCAAAACACCAAGAAGATGAAAAGTAGAAGTCCTTAAGTAAGAAATGGTGGGAAAACAAGCAAAATGCTGAGTTATGTAAAGAGCTGCATTTTAAAGGCCAGGAACGTGGTGTTTATGTAATAAGTTGAACCAATGAGATATATGAGACTGAAATAAATGAATTGTTGGTAGTTACGGATAGCGCTAATGTGGTTGCACTTTAAGATGCCATGTAGTATCCAAAGGTGAATAACAAAGTGCCGTTGGTGAAACATCAATTTGGTCGAAACCGCGAGGTAGAAAATCAAAACGTCTACAAAAAGGATACACAGCTGCCTTCAACATCGGTTCAACCATCTGCAACAGAATGAGGGAGAACATTATTCATTAATAGAGTTCTATCTCTGCGTGATGTCATCAAATTAACATAAAAGGTAGAAATAAAAATAACAATGCCTCCTCGTCCCAAATTGAATGTCCAATTTCCTAAGATAAGATTCTTCCTAGCATAGAAGTTTTAGGCTATTGTGAAACGGTAAATAGCTTACTCGTTGAAAAGTATTGTGAAAGAAGAAGATGGACGGAGAGAAAGCCAAAGGGGAATGCTTGTCAGGACAGAAGATATTAAGTATATATCATGAAAGAGACTCCAATTTACAGCTGCATTAGTTATTTTATCATTTAGTTACATTGAAAATAAAGGCGTTTACGTTGAAGTGGAGGTCATTTTTAGAAATAGTCTCAGAATGATAAAATTTACAAAACGCAAACTAACAATGAAACACCACCTGTGACAATAATCGTGCAACTCCCAAGAGTCGCTCTAGAAAATTATGTTTGCCACCATCACTTCTTCTCCTCTTCAAACTGAATTCCAAGAAACACAAGCTCAATTCAACTCAACCAACTATATGGAAACATTCTATAGTCTTGACGAAATTAAGTGGTGCAACAAAAACGAATGTAGTGTGACATTTATGCGAAAGCATCAGTAGGGAAATATCCTTCATAAAAAAACATATTTAAAGAAGTGAAAAACAGAGACAGGAGCATAGCTTTATTAGCATGTAAAAACTAAACAAAACTACTTGTTACAGCTCGTAATACTTGGACTCTCACCACAAAAGAAAATCTTGAGCCAGACTGGTACCTAACATTAACTTAAGGAACAAGGAGGATTAAGTTACTTGTAGTATCAAGTTAGGTTGCTGTGACAATACAAGGTAATAATGCTTGCATAAACTAGAAGACTCCGGATCTTTAGTACATTATGTCGCACGCCAATGAGATTGCGGCACTTGTAATAACATTATTAGACTAAAGTGAATGCATATGATTTGACTGATCACATTGCCTCCATGTGTAATAATTTCATTGGTGTACTAAAGGATTTACTAAAGGATGTATTAGAAAATCCCGAGTCAGTTATTAATGAGGACCACACTGCACTTGATTAAGAATTTAACAACTAAACATATTAAGAGTAAATATCTCTATTAAAGTTCCAGCCTTTCATGTGAAATATTTATCTTTTTCTTTCATAAACAAAATGTACAGCGAGAGACTCGGCTTGAAATTTTCACTTTCATCAACTTGTCCTAACTTATACATCCTAAATTCCTAAGTGAATATATGGTACTCCCTCCATTCCATAATATAAGTCGTTTAGGACTTGTAGCAAAAATTAAGGAAGCAAAAAAGCAAGGTACTTTGTTAGTCAAAATATCAACATTATTATCTTAAATACGACTTCTATAACACTCAATTTAAGAGGGTAATATTGATATTTTGACTAACAAAGTACCTTGCTTTTTGCCTTTTTAATTTTCGCTAAATGTACTAAATGACTTGTATTATGGAACGGATGTAGTAATTGCTCTAGGAACAAACAAGTATCAAAATGGTCATCTAAGCACATAAACAGAATTTTAAATAATAAAAAAAAACCTTTAAAATGGGTTCTTTAGTACTTCCATACCTTTCCAAAAGCTGCACCTTCTGTTTAGGCCTATTCCCATTAATTACAAGAAAGCAAGAACTCAAGATTTCATCCAAATTTGCTGATTGCAAAAGCCTCAAATCCCTTCTAACCTAACATCCAACAACAACTAATTAACAAACAAAACAAAGAAAATAAATATTTCATCTAATATATATATGAAACTTGCAAAGAATAGTAATTAAAAAAAAAAAACCTTAAGAACGAACTGAAAATAAGAACTCCTTCGATGTTGATTCTTGTTCTTGTAAACAATCCTATCAAGAATACCAAATTCTGTTTTCAGCTGACCCATAAAAGACTTCAATCTTTGCTCAATTACCTCAAATTCTGTACCCATGTTTTTTCTTTCTTCAAGAAGAATAATTCCCTTTTCAAGAATGTGATTAAGGGTTTCAAAATCGAATTCCTTTTAGAGATTCTTGGTCTCAACTCTCGATTGTTCTTACCGGTTTGGTTTTGTTCAAACAGAAGGGGTTTTAGGTGGGTTTAGCTTTTGCTGTGGTAAACGGAATAAAGATAAAAACGTCGCCCGAAGATGGGGAAAAGAGAGCAAGGAGTTGTGTTTCAAGGGGCCAAGAATCCTCTGTTCCAAAACCCAATGCCCATCCCTGTTCCCCCTATCATAATTTGACATGTGTCCTTTTATGTTATATATTAAAAATCCTCCGTTAACTACCTCAGTCCAAAAACTTCCTTTTTTGGACTATTACTTTTTCTTTTATTTCTCTCTCCAGATGTGCCACACTTCTTCTTTAGCAATCTCTCTCTATTGTTACTTAGCAAAAAAAAAATCTCTCTCTATTGTTTTTTTAGGATCAGCACATGATTGCTGCTCCTTTTTTCTCTATGCGATTTTTCCTCCTCCCTGCAACTTTTCTGTCAGCCTTTTCTACTGGTCGAATCTAGCATCAGATCCTAGTCAGTTAACTTTATTTATTACTTTTTCTTCTGATTTTATACCTCTATTTTGTATCACAAATCATATGCAATATTTTTCAAAATATTTTTCTTCAAGATTCAAGACACATAAGTTGGATTTGTCTCAGATCTTCACAGATCTAGATTATCTTTTTACGTTTCTTGGAGGATTATTTCACTCCGGACTTGTTCAGAGCCCTTTATCATCTTTCTACATCTTCCCGACTCAATTTGTAGGACGGTTGATACGCACATGGTCCTATAAATTGTTGATCCCTACAGAATATGTTGAAAGTGATATTTTCTTGTCTATGTGGTTCAAGGATTGCGGAGAAGATGTTGCGAAAAAGATGCTGTGAAGAAGATTATGTATTTGTTTAGCTTACTAGTTTTTATCTTAGTATTTCTTAACCACCCAAGTTTATTGGGAGTTGTTTTTGTCTGTTATCATGATTTTTTAAATCATTGTATAACTTTTATTTTTCTTATATTTTCATATTTTCCTTTGATTGTAATGACTTTGGCTATTTTATGATTAATGAAAAATTTCTAATTTAAAAAAAAAAAAAAATCTCTCTCTATTTTTTCGAAATCCCCTCTGCTTCTCTACTCGATTTTCTCTTTTCATAACAACCCAGTGGAGGAGAGATTCAGACATATTGATTAGTCAAAACACATTGGTATGAAGTGGTCGTTAATATATACTTTCTGAACATGTAATAAAAATTAAGAAAGACAAAATTTAAGATATTTTGTTAATCAAAATATTATTATTATTGTTGTTTTAAATAGTACTTGTACCATTAATTTTATTTAAGAGACTAATATTGATATTTTGTTTAAAAATATATTAATTTTTACTATTTATCTTAAAAAATTTATATTTAAGAATTAAGGTAGTACTAATTTTGAGAGATAAAGGTAGTGAACTCTAGTGGTGTTAGTTTTTTCTGACAATGGTAATTTGTGGAAGAGGGAGAAAAGGACAAAATATGTAACCAAGAAAAGGTAAGAGAATATCATTATTAAGTGGGACCTACTAAAAATAAAAGAGAAAAAGAAAATATGGAACATAACGGAACTTGACGGGAGAGGATTCTGTGTTTGGAGCTGTTGGACACATGTCAAATTATGATAGGGGGAACAGGGATAGGCATAGGGTTTTGGAACAGAGGATTCTTCGCCGTTTCAAGGCCTCCGTTCTACGTTTTCTTCAATTTACTTTTTTTTTAAAATATTTTTTTATAGGGCGCTGGGTATCCTTATAGGTAGGAATATAAATTCACACACCTAAACCGGGTTCGCTTGCCTCCGCTCTGGTCGGGACAATGAATTCCTCCTACACAAGATATTCACGTTCATAGGGCTCCATCTTCTGATTAGACAAAAATTATGGAGGATGTAAATCAAGGTGACACAACGGCTCAATTGGTGAGAGGCCGGGACAATGAATTCTTGATTAAGATGGAAATGGAATCATGACTGGAAACAAATATTTTAGGGACGGATGACATTATGTCAACGTCTTCACCGCTCATTATAAAAAAAATTAAAATTATTTAACTAGTCCTAAAAAATAATGATTTTATTATTATCTCAAATAAAAGTTAATTAAAAAGTATTACCATCTTTTAAAAAAAAAGTTATTTTGGATAGATCTCGGAGGAGGCGGGGGCGAGATCCTCGATTCCCCAATAAGGTAGGGATGGATCCGACCTATTATTCGAGATGGGCCAAAATGAAAAGGAGTGGCAAAATTGAGTCTTTGTTACTTGGTCTTACTCACCGCTCCACATGTCCTGGTTGTCATCCCTACTCAACTGTAGTGAAACTAATCCATATTCAACCTGTGAACATCGGCAGTCTTATATTTACTCACGGCAGAGTCTAACCTTTAAAATCTTACTCTCTCCGTCCTAAATTATCTGTCTATTTTAACAAATACACGGGTATTAAAGATTTAGTGATTTTGATGGTAAAATATAAGTAAAAGTCTAAAATACCCCTCATTAATTTTAGTAATATCATTTAAAATTGATGTCTTTCTCTCTCCTTCCTCTAACACAACATTCAACTACCTCTTAAATATGTGTTGGGAAGTGGTCATTTTAATTAACTAAGAATATTCAACGAGGAGTTGGAAGAAGGGTAAAATTGTCATTAATGCATACTTTATTTAGAAGGTGGACAGTTAATTTAGGACAAACATAAAAAGAAAATGTGGACGGTTAATTTGGGACGGAGAAAGTACATGACACTTGCAATTAAAAAAATATTGAGAATCAAAATCCCACATAAGAAATTCAAATTCTTGTTGCAGTGTGGCATTAACAGGCTACAACCAATTGCCCAGCTCATGGTTTCTTCTATTTAACGTGAGAACATTTCGGGAGTGACCACAATTTACAGATATGAAAGATGGTGGAAAAAGGGTGGTCTGGGTGGTTCGAAATACCTCGGAAAACAGAAGAGCAAAAGAAGTCTGTGAAACAGTTTATAATTGAGAGTACTTCGAAGAGGGAGGGTGAGGTCCAGGATGGATTCAACCACTTCAGGGGGAATGTGAGAAAAGTCAAATGTACAAATGCAGGGGTTCATCACCGGTGGTTGCGAAACCTGTAATGGCTGAGAAAACATACTTGCCTGAGAAACATAATCTTCCTGTACATTGGATGGAACCTGTGAAAAATAATAATCAAATGTAGGTGTTATATGATGACTGAAACTATTAGGGTCGTTTTAATTTCGTTAAAAGGCTTGGGTTGTAGGAACCGTGTGGATTAGGCTGCCTATAGAAAATGTGGACCAATCCAAATGGGCCTAATATATTTGAGCCCAGGTAGAGAACTGAAAACAAGGAACCCAATAAAACGTTACCTTCAACTAAGTCCAAACATTGCGGCCCACTATCCTTCACTTCCCCTCGACCCCCAACTCCTACAAAAAATTAAAAATTAAAGTGTATCCAATAAACTATAGTACTAGCTAGTACTACCTCTATTATTCATAAATGTCGTTTAGGACATTTAGAGAAAATTGAGAACTGAAAAATAAGTTACTTTATTAGTCATATTACTATATTAAATAAGACTTGTATAGCACTAATAATATATAAGAGAGTGATATTAATATTTTAATTAAAAAACACATTATTTTTTGTTTTCTTAATTTCTTTACATGTCATAAACAATTTATGTAATGAAATAAGTATTATTTTTTATTGTATTATATTACTCGATTTTTGACAATAAAAAAGAAAATTGTAGAACTCGAAACAATAAAAAGTTTGTGATAATGTCATCAAGGGCATGCTCATGCATTCCATGTAATCCTAAAATATATAAATCTCCACGAAAGAATAAAAAGAAAGAAAGAAAGATAAGGACAATGCAGCAGACGGACAAGATTTGGGAAGTTTCTATTATTGCCGAAGCTCAAAAGTCTTTATCTTATGACAATAACACAATATATTAATATTTCATGAACCACAAAGCAAAAAGAATATATTTAAGAAGTATATATCATTATAATGAACCCAAAAAAAAAAAACCTGGTCCTCACCTAATTATTTTCTTTTCCTATTTTTTCCCCCTCTCCTTGATACTCCCTCCATTCCTAAATATAAGACTCTTTAGACAATTTGAGAAAATTAAGGAAGTTGTCATTTTCACCTAAACTTTCAATATTACCCCACCTTCCCTCTCTCTCACTAATACATCATAAAGAAAAGAAAGTAAAATGTTGAGGGTATAATTGAAATAAATTATTGACAACTAATAAAAGAACCTTAAACGACAATTAATTTGGATACCTAGATATCTCCTAAAAGACAATTATTAGGGAATGGAGGGAGTATTAATTAAATTTACATCATACAGATGTAACAACCCAAGTTTAATGTTATATATAGTACTGAAAAAGAAAACATCCAACCACCATCACATAAAGTCAACATACTTATTTTTTTTTTGAAGCCCAGACGGGCGTACACCCCAAAGGGGAGAGTAGCAACTCCACGAGAGGAGGAGGAGATAACCCTAGAAATAGAGACAATTTAAAGCATGTCTCATGCGTGGGGAGGGTATTGAGGTCGTGGACAGGCCGTTGCCCCACTGGGATAAGACTTTGTGATAATAAAGTCAACCTACTTGAGAAGTAAACTTTAACAAGAAAAACTCCCTCTCAAGAATGCCTTTTTTTTTGCAAAGCAGTTTAGTTCTGATACTGATAATATTTTCATTTATATCATACTAATAAATCGATTTAAAATCTAAGATCGTTTCATCTAATGTTAAAATAATTGTTTCTAAATAACTACTTTAATTATTAGATCAAACGATCTGATAACAAGTTAAGGACATTGTTTCTGGACACCATAACCAAACAAATTTGTACAAATGATTATCTATGAAATACTGTCTTTCTGAAATTATAAGCAATGTAATTATGACTAATATATGCTATTACATGCATTCAATAATATAAGTCGTTTAGAAAATGCAGTGAAAATTAAATAAGTAAAAAAATAATGTACTTTGTTAGTCAAAATATCAATATTACTCTCTTAAATAAAACATATATATCACTAATTCTATTTAAGAGAGTAATATTATTATTTTGATTAACAAAATACATCTTATTTTTACTTCCTTAATTTTCATTACATATAATAAACGACTTATATTATGAAATGGAGAGACTATATATATATTCTTTTTCCCCTTTCTTTCTTGGTGAAGATATATACGATATTCTACAATAGGAAAAACTTTTACAATCACGATTAAATAGAATTGCTACCTCAATGACTCATGATCTCCTTCTTTATAAATGATTTTCATGAAAAAGAAATGCTAACTATATCTTCATAAGAAGAAATCATTGGTAACCTTAAATGTCTAAATATGCAACGTTGTTTGAGGAATTGGACTTACATTTGTCCAAGTTTGACGAATTGGACTTACATTATCCACTCTTTTAGACATTTGTCCTAAGAGGTATAGCCCATATAGATATCAATCCATTAATCAAACCAGGGACGAAGAGGTCGGGGGTAACAAATCGCCCAGAGATTTCTAAAAATACTATTAAATATAGTAAATTTTATATATACTTCAGAATATTTTATTAAATTCGCCCCCAATATTTTTTTTGTAACTTTTATATGAAGTTCGACATACTATTGCAGTTTTTGCCTCATCAACACTAAATTAGTGACTTCGTCCTCAATCAAACAACTATGATGTTTTCCATCATTGAGTTGTGTGACTTTTACTCTCTTCTGCTACATCAACACGTGTGAACATCAATGTCTATGATAGATGAAACCATCGAAAATTCATCTAGAAGGAAACAACCAAAAGTGAATATAAAAATCTACACCTAGACAAGAAATCGTATCATAGTTGAATGGCGCTGCCTCACTTTTCTCTTCAAATATATTTAGATAAATGTCGAAAGTTAGAGTCACAAAATCTTCAATTTCATATTACTTTATACGGCAAAAGATTCTACGTGAATCGCGTAAATTTAATCGGATTAAATACTCGAATCTGAAAAAAAGGAAAAAAATTCTCCACCTAAATAACCCAAACAACAAAAACAACAGGTATTTTTCTTAAAGATCTCTCAGATCTAATATCTTGGATAATATCATGATGATGCTACAAAATATGTATAGTTGGACAAAAGATGAAAACTAGGTTGTCTTTTTATGATTACAAGTTTGGTGAGTAGTTTATTCAAGAACCCCACACCCAACTCAACGACCTTGGCTTGTGATTAAAATAGTGACATACGTAGATGGTTGTCCGTTTCCTCTGTGATATTTTTTATAACATTTATATAATTTAAACTAAATTAAATAATTTTAAGGGTAAAATTGATAATTTGTAAATATAAATATGACTATAATTAAAAATGTTATAGAGTATCCGTGCAGCGCAAATCAATTAGGTGGTTTGATTAGGTGTTCATGTGATAATAAATAATAATAAAAAACCTAAAGGTGGCCATATTTGAACCCTCCCACAAATGCCCTTCACAATACTTGCGTGTATATGCCCACATTTTATAGTAGTACAATTTTAATCATTCATTCATAATATATACTTTGCAAATTAAGAACTAGAGTCTTTAAGATAGCGCCAACTTAGTTAGATACACAATACCAAAGTTTATTTATTATTTATTGTTGTTATTACATTTTTTTTTTTTTAAGCTCAACTGGGCGGATGCCCCATAAGGGGAGAGTAGCACCTCACAAGAGGAGGAAGAGATAACTCTAAAAAGGGAGACAATTTAAAGCATGCCCCATGCGCGGAGAGGATATCGAACCCACGACCTCAAGGTCCCATAAGAGGAGAGTAGCACCTCACAAGAGGAGGAAGAGATAACCTTAGAAAGGGAGACAATTTAAAGCATGCCCTATGTGCAGAGAGGATATCGAACCCCCACGACCTTGAGGTCATGGGCAGTCTGTTGCCCCACTGGGCTAAGATGTTATTACGTCAAGAGACGGAAATACAAATCAAACTCAAAGATTTATGGTAAAATGGAAGATTTGTGGTTTAAAAAACGAAGAAGAACATATTTCTAATATTGCGGTATTATATTATTACAATACATAGTTTTCGTTATGATACTTTTATGTATATAATTGAAGGATGTTTTTTTCTCTCAATACAATATTTTCATTTGGTATATAAAAATTTAGGTGATGAAGATGTCCTATTTTCTAACTCTTTGAATGTGCAACTTTACCTAATGTAACAAACTTGCTTCCATGTGTTGCCAGGGACGAAGTCAGAATGGTATGTTGAGGCGAAAAACTATAATAATATGTCGAATTACAACAACAAAAAAAATGTTGGGAGCGAACTTGATCAAATATACCGAACTACATATAAAATTTATTATATCTATTAAGATTTTTAAAAATCTCAACGTTACTGCCCCACCCCCAGAATCGTCCCTGATGTGTTGGCTATTTGACAATGGAAATTTCATAGTGATTTATGACTTGTCTCATTATTATTAGTACTATATTGTTCATGAACAAAAATAACGATGACTTGGTCTAACTTTCCAAAGTCATAACTTCAAAAACTATCTACAATCATGATATTCTTGTCTCTCAACATTTGGAAAGAAAGGCCAATTAGTCCATATATCTTGTGCAAAATGTGCCACAAAGATGAGATAGAGGAATGAGAGGGTTGGGGAAGGCACCAGCCAGACCCTAGATTAATTGGTAATGCTATGTAGGGATGTGTGTGAAGAGAAAGGTTTAGTGTAGTGTTTTGATTTTTTTTATAATAAAAGAATTGTGAGATTTAAGAAGAAAAGACTAAAATTTAAATTCAATACGTTTATAAGATCTTAGTTTTTTCACATTTAAATTCCTTTTTACACTTAGCTTCTCGTATCAGCCAAGCTTTCTGCGTGAGATTCTCATCCAATAATGTATACTTAAGTCTACCTCCTAGTCTTTACTTTTTGCGTGAGCGTTTGTCTCTAATAACACATATTATGGTTTAGCATCAGTTTGATAGGTTTAGACTTAACTTTTTGCATTACAAATCGCCTCTAATAACACGTAATAAGCAAAATCTTCCTTTTTCAAATTATATCTTAGTTTGAGAAAAGGAAATTTAAGTTTTCAATTAGAGTAAATCACTATTTATGCCCCTTTAACTATTTTCAAAAACAAGTTATACCTTTTTTTCTTTTTGGGTATCATTAATGCCCCTTATAATTTACGGGGTGCCATTAATGCCCCTCTGTGGCGGAATTCGGCGAGTTTTGGTGGCTAAACACACGTGTGAGTCACATGCCCGATTTTACAAGGGCAAAATCGTCCATAAATTAAAAACTTCGTCTTTCTCAAACTTTCATCTTCGTCAACTTGATGACCTTGTGCCTACCGGTGGTAGCCTAGATTGTGGTTGTGCCGGAGAGGATGACCCTGTGCTACTCGATCCCTCACTTCATTTCTTGGTAATTTAATTTCCCCAGAACTTCAATTCAAGTGTTTTCAACTTCTTTCAAAGTTGAAAGAAGTTTCTTGTTAAAATCTCTTTTGGGATCTTTACAGATTGGTGGGACGGAAAGATTGTGCTGAAAATTTGATGTCTTTGCAGAAAAAAGACTTGAAATTTCACACTTATTTTGAACTGGAATTTTGAATTTTTTTCTTCAGTTTGAGTTGAAAGAAGTTTCCAATGGAAGGGAAGATAAGAGAAGAGAGTATGCTGAATTTCCCAATTACTGTAGCTTCTTCATCTAAGGCGTCGCCGTTAAGAAATTCATTTCAGACAAAATCCATTTACTGTAGCTTCTTCAATTAAAATCCATTTCTCTTCTTTGGCGTTAAGAAATTTTCAGACAAAAATGTTGGTTAACAACAACAGTGGAGCTAGATCTGGAAATTTTATTTTTCTTTTTTTAATGATTTTTTCGGCAATTCTTCTTTGATTTTGAGGAAGAAGATGAAGATCTTCAATTGGGTCATGGGTTGGTTCAATGATTCGGGCTTGAAATTGAGTTGGACAAATTTGCCAATTCTTCTTTGATTTTGAGGAAGAATATGAAAATCTTCAATTGAGTCATGAAATTGGGTTGGACGAATTTGCCCCTAACAATTTGTCTGTGTGACTCACACGTGTGTTTAGCCACCAAAACTCGTCGGATTCCGCCACATAGAGACATTAATGGCACCCCAAAAATTGTTAGAGGCATTAATGGCGGCAAAATAGCCTATTTGGTCCTTTTCGATATTCCAGATTATCGAATAAAGACGGTTCGTTTTATTTTAACTTTTAAAATCCAATATGTTTTTTCGACCTGCCGATAAAGGACTTCTGTCACGTTTTCTATCAATTCTCCGTTAACAGAGGCATGTGCCTCACATGTGATGTACTTTTTAAGGGCATTTCAGACATTTCAATCTATTTCCCACAATAAAAGCTTTAGTACTCAATTGTTAAATCAAATAACTACATATACTCAATTTAAATTAACAAAAAAAATTATAAACTCATCTTCATCATCTACCCTCTTCACCACCAAGGAAGATGGAGAAATATGGAGCTCTTCTTGCTTTTGTATGATTTTTGGAGATTAATCTAACTAAAACTACCATCTTTTGGTAGTAATAGCTTAGATTAATTATGAATTTTGTTTCGTCTTAGCTTGGGCACGGATTGTAGGATGTTTTTTTTGTGGGTTTGTGCTACTGGATTGTAGCCGTTCCTTTTGGGTCCTGGTATGGTGGGTGTTGTTTTCCTTTGAAGATTTGATTTTCTTGGTTATGATTGTAAGGAGAATAATTTTATCCATTTAAAATGCAAGATTTTTGGTTTTAAATGGATTAAATTTAAATTTTTCGCAGTGGGTTTTGTGGTATGTTTGCTTCTGGGTTTTGAATTATTTTCGCAGTGGGTTGGTGAGTGGTATGGGTACTTTTTCTTGCTCTTATTGTTGATTATACATAGGCTTTTGATCCGAAAATATTAAATTCAAAATGCTTGGTATTCATTTGTTGGAAAAAGCCTTTGTATTTTTTTGGGGTTTGCTCATATTCAGTGAGGTTTTTTTTTTCTCTTGGTTGATGAATTTCGGTAACAGATCGGGGATAAATTCTCCTTTTCTTGTCTTCTGGAAGTATGGGGATTGTTGCTATCTCTAAATATTGATGATCCATCATGGTTGATTTTTGAAGATTCTTGGTGTTCTTGATGGTGTTCTTCATGTAGAAGATGAAATTGTGCCATTAATTTGCATTCTCGCGGGTCAGCGTGTATTTAAGCAGCCGATGATGCCTCTGAGCAGCAGTACCTACAACACTCTTATAGAGATTGTTCAGCCAGTTTGGTTTTGATGCTGATATCAATGGTCTTGATGTGTTCTTGGGAATTCTTGGCGTGGAAGAGGCTAATTTTTGATGAAGATGGAGAAGATGATGAAGATGGAGAAGATGGGTTTATAATTTTTTTTGTTAATTTAAATTGGGTATATGTAGTTATTTGATTTAACAATTGAGTACCAAAGCTTTTATTGTGGAAAATAGATTGAAATGTCTGAAATGCCCTTAAAAAGTACATCACATGTGAGCGTACATGCCCGTGTTAACGGAGAATTGATGAAAAACGCGATGAAGTCCCCTTTATCGGCAGGTCAAAAAAACATATTGGATTTTAAAAGTTAAAATAAAACGAACCGTCTTTATTCGATAATCTGAAATATCGAAAAGGACCAAATAGGCTATTTTTCCCATTAATGGCACCAAAAAAGAAAAAGGGCATAACTTACTTTTAAAAATAGTTAAAGGGGCATAAATATGATTTGCTCTTTCAATTTAGGTTAGGCAGTTAAACTTCTCAACTCGACACCTATATGAGTGACAACACAACTAAATTGTTTATTATTTAATTCTGAACCTTTTCCAAAATATATTCTTCTGGACATCCTGGCAGGGGAAAAGGGGGGCAAAATGAATTTTTATAAACTGTACTTTTTATGGGTTTATGCAGCTTTATTTGTATTGTTTTTTTTATTATTATTTTTACTTTATTCCAAAAGGGTTTAAAACTATAAACCAATTGATGTAGATCTACCAATCAAAAGCTGCCAGTAGAACTCTTTTGCCCTTTTAAAAGGGCGAATAACCGACTTTAACCTCCCAAATTTTTATGAGCGGATATTGATATTAATCTATTTTTTACTCTTATTTATGATTGTAGAAATTATTGAGGAAGAAATCGAGAGTAGTCTAACTCTTATTTACATAGAGACGAATACATGCGTGGACGCCCTTGCACAAACAATAAGATTTACACCATCTACAAATTGAGTTTATTTTCAGTCCATTCACTCTTTTGATAGTATTTGAAATCTTGAATTTTACTTTGAGTTGGGTAAATGTTAAAATATTTAGGGAAATTGGCATGTTTGTCCTCAAACTATTTCTCTAATAATCGAGTGATACTCATCTTTTTTTTTACTTCCCATTGTGTATACAATCTAGATTCTATAGGATTTTAAAAGAGTTTTAAAGTCTATAGATATTCAATTTAAAATCTAGAGGTATTCAATTTAGATTTTAAAAAGTCCATTAAAATCTAGAGGTATTCAATTTAGATTTTAAATTTTCCATTAAAATCTAAAGGTATTCAAAACTCTATAGATTCTCATAAATTTCATTAAATGTAGGATTTTGATGGAATTCCTAGGATTAAATGTGTTTTGATAAATCTCTTCATTTTCCTCAAGATTTTGATTTTGTCTCATTAATATTAAAATTAAATGTCTTTGATAATTTTATCTTAGATTACAAATTTTTTAATGATCCCATTTCTTTAAAATTATAAGAAAAATAAAGAAATATCCAAACTCAAAAGAAATGAGGAAATTTTTTTTACATCGTTAAAAAACTCAATGTGAAATGTTTATTTTCCAAAAACAATATATATTGTCATACTATCCAAACAATTTTCTTCCTAATGATCTTAAAACAGAAATTAAAGAAAGCAAACAATTTCTTCTCTTTCTAACCACAAATTTCTATTTTCCAAACATGGATTTCATTTCCCTGAAAGAGAAAATCAAAAGAAAAAAAAAAGAGTTCAAACAAAACCCATCACAAAATATACATTAATTAAGCCAAAGAAAAATATACCAGTAAGTGAAATTATAAAAACCTTGAACAAATAAATCAAAAAAGCCCGCAGTTACTTGATCTCCAAAAAACCTTGAACATATGTTGACTTTAGAAATTCAACACCGCTGAATCTGTATAATACACCACTGAATCAGTCTTTTCTTAATTTTTGGGTGTTATTCAAATAATCTATAGACTTTATAAATTAAAAGAAATCCTGATAAATCTTTTGAAAAACCTGATAAATCAATCTAATAGAATTTGCATAGAGTTAAAACAATCCATAAAGTCAGCAGAATCCATAGACTTTTGAAAATCAATTAAAATCCGGATTGAATACACCCCCTTAGTCCTAGTGTTATTTTGTGCTTCCTAACCGGTCCCAGCACCACTACCCATGGGGGTTTCCGCTTAATCTCTCTCTCTCTCTCTCTCTCTAAATACTTCATACTATTTATACTTCCTAGATGATCTCTGAAGTATTTTCGAGCTTGCAAGATGGTCCTATCATCATATTCTTCATCCTCCAAGATCCATCACCGACCACCTACCATTTCTCTCCCAAATCCGACCGCCAACGCCATCCACCCACCAACCATTTATAAGATAGATGTATTTGATTAAATTTTGAAATTTGAGATATGAGATGGTCTCCAAATTCACTTTCTCTTTTTTTTATTTATTATTATTAAAAATGATGGGAACATAAAAAGCGACAAAAGAGGTTTGTATTCAAAACTTTTAGGTCTTGATGCATCAATCTTGCCCATTAGATTAATGTCTTGTTGGCATTTCAATGTATTTGACTACCTATTAACCTCTTAGAAAATTATTAACTATCCATATCACGGCTAGTATCCGCAAGCTCAAAGCTCAAAGCTCGAATCATGAATCTAATCATACTCATTATCACTGACTTACTAATTGTTTCGTCATACCAAAATGAATATCTCAAGTGAGACATTAAATTTATACTCATGCTTTATACACCAGTGGGAGTCATAAAATTATTTAATGTAAAATGGAGGTATCAAAATCAAATGAAGATATTGTAGAGAATACTTACTGTGCCAGAATGTCATTAAAATTTAAACTTAATTTGTCGGGTCAAATATCTAGATACTGTTATACAAAAATTTTGAATGAAAAAGTTGATTATGGAACTTCTCAAACACATTTTAAATTACTATGCATTTGTGATAATTGGCAAGATTGAAAAAATACCACTTCAGAAGAAAAGAATTAAAAAAAAAGGAAGAGAAATAGAACACAATAAGTACTTTTTAATTTTTAGAGTACGATAAATATCGAAAAAGTAACTATAAATATGAAATATCACTCAACTGTTACCTTAATTCTTAAAATATTTATAAGTTTTTTTTATTCATCAACTATTTTTGCCCATAAAATAGTCAGTGATATAACATTGTGTAATTTCTCATTGAAAACTATTGAAAAATGATAGTTTGAGTTGCACAAAAAGACTTTAAATATCTTCTAATATACCATCTAGTATACTTTTTGGTACACGAGTGATATTAGTCCAAATGTATTAACATTATTGGTTCATAGAATCATAGTAAATTTAGAAGTTTGAACGAATCACATCTTTTTACATGTGATAATATAATCGGCCAAAAATCTTTAGAAGATTTGTAGCCCAAAAATAGTTGAAAGCCATATTAAAAAAACAATAAACTTTGTGAATATCATGAGAAATAGAAAAATTGTAGGTATTTTATAGTATTTTTTCATAAATATTTTACAAGAAGATTTTTTCTCAAGTCATTATCTCTTATTTTGGAATCGAGGTGGTAGTAGTGGAATACTTTTTTTTCGCGTGTGAAAATGGTGTAGTGGAATACTTATCTCATTGTCGCCACTAGATTTTTTTTCTGCACGAGCAAAAATATATTTATATCCATATAAAATAGGTGTTTTACATAGGAAGGACAATTTTTATTGACTTTGAAAAAGACCAATAACAATTGTTATTAATTTTCATGACAAATAAACGTATGGGTAAATTGAAATACCAAGTCGAACCAAATCAAATTTTATTATATACTTTGATTTATTCGATCTTTTAGTTTATTCGGTTCGGTTTTGAAAATTTCAAATAATTCGATTTTCAATTTTTAAAAATTGAGTTACCGAAATACCGAATATATAATTTGTTCTATTATTATTAAAAAAAAATTGTATTCTGCGTATAAGTATTATTAATATTATTTAGAGTGCCTCAAATCTAGTACTGTCAAAACGGGTATGCCCGCCCGCCCCGTCATGGGCATGTCTTAAATGGGGAAGGGCGGGCATGCCCGCTTTTTTCACGGGCCATCAAAAGGGATGCCCGTACCCGCCCGCCGAATGCCCGTGGGCAAATGGGCATGCCCGCGACCCTTATTATTAATTTTGTTTTAAAAAAAAAATAGATTAAATCCAAAAAATTCAACAAAATGTAATTATTTCTCATTCACTTGCAGTTTATAGTCCTGTGGAGGGTAAATAAATATCCAAAATAGTTCAAGAACAATCAAATAAAAGTCCACAATATCCAAAAATAGTTATAAAAAAAACAATCAAAGTCCATAATTTCAAAAAATAATTCAAGATCAACTATCCAAAATTAACAAACATATTGCTGAAGTCAAAACAACAAAAAAATAGATACGTTTTTTTTAATATCCTCAATCTATTGATATAGATCTTGAACACTATAAGTATTATTTGAATCAACCTTAGATAATGTTGATTCCTCCTCATCATCTCCACATATAAAACACACACAACTTGAGAAGTTAGAACTTAGAACATTATAAATGGTAAATGATAAATTATAAGTTAGAACATAATTTAGTTACCTTCAGAGATGAAACCGTTAATATTTGGGTAATGGAAGTATAGAACGGCTTCAAGGAGCTTTGCCCAAGATATATAGCACGGCTCAACTTTTATCTTGGGGTTTTAGGGTTTTTTTTTTATTCTTTTGGCTCTCAAGTCTCAACTGTGAAAATTAATCCATATCCAAAATTAAAAAAAAAAAAAAGAAAACAAAGCAGGCATGCCCGGTTGCAACCCGTCCATACCCGCATTGCCCGTTATCCGAGCGGGCATGCCCAATAATACCCGCATTTAAATGGGCATGGAATTCATATCCCCATACCCGCCCTTTAAGCTCACGAAGAGGGCATGCCCGCGGGCATATGCCCATTTTGACAGCTCTACTCAAATTGAATTATTAGCCATTTTTGTCACCAATTTAGTTTGAAACAGCCACTTTTATCCTTTTTAACTTTTTCAGCCATTTTTGTCACCAATTTAGTTTGAATCGATCACTTTTATCCTTTTTTTCAAATAAAATTCTAAAAAAAATCAAAATTGATAATGTGGCAAAAAGTTATCATAATACTCTCTCTTGCAGGGGCAAAAGCCGAAACTTATAGCCCATTCATCAGTGACTGGATGCATGTAAGAGTCACTCGAGGGTCAAATGATAGCTTATGTCGTATATTGTTTGACAAAATACAAAAAAAAATTTTGAGAGGGCGAACTTGATAAAATACTCCAAACTACATATAAAATTTACTAAAATTTACCATATGTAGTATTTTTTAAAAAATTTCGGCCCTTCTAGAATCGTCCCTCGACCCCCACTAATGTCGAGTTCTGGATCCAGTCACTGCCATTCATACAATAAGTTTCAGCTTTTACCCCTCATGAGAGAGAGGTATTATGATAGCTTTTTGCCACATTATCAATTTTGATTTTTTTTAGAATTTTATTTGAAAAAAGGATAAAAGTGGCTGTTTCAAACTAAATTGGTGACAAAAATGGCTAATAATTCACTCAAATTCATATGTTTTAGTGATGTTCTGGGAGCAACCTCTTTATTGCCAAATATTATTATGTCTCATATTTATCCACGTCATACTCTAAATTATTGGGTTCATTGGTTCCAGTGTCAAACTATTCTCAAACTAAACTCAAATTCTAAATAATTTAAGGTTTGAGATTTCATTTCCAAAATTGATTTGAGGTGTGAGCTTAAATCTCAATTCAAGACAATCCAGTCAGACCATATATGAGTTTTTATTTTAATAAAACTAAAAGGAAATTGAATATAGAAGGACGAAAATGCCCCAGCTACGTGGAAAACAAGAAGCCGGCTACTTGGACATATACTGGTCAACCGCCCTTTTTCTTTTTGATAAACACGTCTCCTTAGCCTTAGGTAGTTATCAAAGGTGTCCTAAGTTGTGGCAGGTGTCTGTTCACGATCTTGAGGTCGTGGGTTCGATACTTTACGTCTGTATACGGCAAACTTTAATTTTTTTTTTAAGGCTATCTTCTCCTCGTATGAGGTAGTTGTCTCTCCCTTATATGGGGCAACCGTCCAATCGGACTTCAAAAAAAAAAAAAAAACCTTAGGTAGTTAAGTTATTAACAAAACTTTAATTCAATACACGTATAATTTTTTTCTACGTGTATTTTATTCATTGACTTGAATGTATTCACCAAGATAAAACTTCTCCAAACCAGGGAAGACCCCTTTGTCCTTCTTTACACACAGAAAACCCCAATAAAAATAAACCAAGCCCACCCCATAAGAACCTTTCTTCTTCTTCCTTTTTTTTTTTGGGTGAATAACCTTTCTTCTTCTTCATCTTCATAATCATCATCATATATATATATATATATATATATATATATATATACATATTCATGTCTCCAAAAAACCCATGAAGAAAATAATAAATACTAATAATAGAAAAATGACCCAACTGTACAAGAAAATTGTTCGTGTCAACATTCGTTGGAGTTTATTAGACAAAGTTTCAATATTTCAAGACTTTTTTCGATTTCTTTGGGATAGATTTCTTTCTTGTTCTATTATTGGTAAGAAGAAGCAGTCTGTTAGGTACCGAAGACTTTCTCAGAGTACTTCTTCTTCTCCGGTGGAAATGGAAGTTTTGGAGTCTGGATTAATTACTAGTGGGTATGATGATAGTGATTCGGATTTAGTTAACTTGAAGATCAGCATCTTGGGTGATTGCCAGATTGGAAAAACTAGTTTTGTGGTAAGCCCTTTTTTGTAATTTTGTATTCTGTGAAAAAATACACGTTTAATTTGCGAGCGACGAGCCCTTTTTGTATACAAAATTTTAATTATTATTGGTATCAAACGTGACGCTATATGGGAGCTACTTTGTGTATTCATTGTTAAATTTTTAGTTATTGGGACTTAATGAATTATGTTATTGCGGTGTATTATTGGGTTCATTGGATTCTTGAATAATGAAATCTTTTTTCTTGGTTGAATGAATGGTTTATAGATAAAGTATATAGGAGATGAAGAGGAAAAGAGAAGCTTGCAGATGAAAGGATTGAATTTAATGGATAAAATGTTATTTGTTCCAGGTGCAAGAATTGCTTTTAGGATATGGGATGTTGGTGGTAAGTTGATTCCCCACCACCACCCCCACCCACCCACTGTTTGGTATATTTTTTAGGTGAAAAAAAAATAATTTTTAATTTCAAGAATAAGTTTTTCAGTATGATTCTTGATTTTTTTTTTTTTTTTTTTGGGATGAAGGCGATCAAAGGTCACTTGATCAAGTTCCAATTGCTTGCAAAGATGCAGTTGCAATTTTGTTTATGTTTGATCTTACTAGTAGGTGTACTTTGAACAGGTATATTTACCCCTCTACATTAATTTTTATTATATCGGACCAGTGATGTCGAAATTGTGACCTATTGTACTTCGTCAAATACACTAGTTTTCCTTGACACCCTTTACATAAATTTATCATCTTTCTTTAGGTACTATTCTGATTACAGAGAAAAATGGAAATTTTCGGAAATTTACTTATATTTTCTGTTTGATTGCAGTGTAATTGGTTGGTATAGTGAAGCAAGAAAGTGGAATCAGGTATTAAATCATAAATATCAATGTCATTTTTTATTTATTTTTTGTATGAATTTCTTCTAATTGATGTGGAAAATAAAAAAAAAGGGAGAAAATGGTAGCATCAAGATTCAAAGAAGCAATAACTAATTTAGGTAGAGCTTTATATCTGCAATTTAAAGGGAAGGGGTCATAGTGGTAGGAACTTTTTTTTTATTATCATTGATGATTCTAAGAGGTTTATATCGGGATAGGGATGAGAATCGAACTTAGGATGAAATTTTTAATACAATATTATAAAATCATTAACATTTCAGAACTCATAAAAGGGAAGGGTCCTTTGTATAGAATAACCCTGTATTTTGATGTCTAATGGTCTAAAATGTTGGTTGCAGAGTGCAATTCCAATACTAATCGGGACCAAATTCGACGATTTTGCCCAGCTTCCACCAGATATTCAATGGACTGTCATATCTCAGGTAAACATTTTTAAGTTCTATTTAACAGATATGGTAAGATAATTGAAACAAATAAAATGAAAAGTTGCAATTTTCTTTAGTATTTTCCATGGAAGTATGCATATGATTTTTTTGGGGGGATCACTATAGTAAAGGAAATTTTTTAAATGAGGACTACATGTTAAGATAAAGAGTGTGATATTTGGAGTAGTCATAAATTGGGGGGCAAAATTGTAAATAATTCGTTGAATTTCTTATGCTAACAGGACATGAATATTGTTTAATGTTAGTTTTTAGCCAATTTTACTTGGTCATAAACCAATTAGTGGAGCAAAAATTACTCTTTTGAAGACATAATTATGTTTATTTTGAGAGAAAAAACAAAATTTGTAGTAATGAAATGCAAAAATTTGCAGGCAAGGGCATATGCAAGGGTTATGAAGGCAACACTTTTCTTCTCAAGTGCAACACACAATATAAATGTGAGCAAGATCTTCAAATTCATAATGGCCAAGCTTTTTAACTTGCCTTGGACTGTGGAACGCAATTTGACTGTTGGAGAACCCATTATTGACTTCTAACTTATCCTTTACTATTATACTGTACCGGGTTGGACTTATCTCTCGTACATAAAACATCAAAAAGTCTATGAAAATTTTGCGAATTCAGAATTTAGTGGGATTCTATCTAACTTTGCTCGAGAAGAATTACTACACTGAAAGAGCATCCAATTATGTATTGTATCATTCTAAGTTGTAAATATAAATACAACCCAACCCTTCATTACCAGTGCCAACAACCCAACCATCCCTCCTTGTTTGACCTCTTCTTGGTGAAAGAAATAGTGAATAGTAATTGAAAAAAAAAAAGGAAAAATAATCGTATTTTTTTTTATCATTCACTATGGTGGGTTTCAAGTCATTTTGCTTTCTTCTTTCTTTTTTTCTTTCTTTTGTTGGGAAAATTATGATATGGTGTATAACTAGTCACGTCACCACAAAATGAGTAGAAAGACGACTTTGTAATGATGTAATCGCAAGGTTCAATGGACTTGATTTATATCAGAATTATTCTTTTTTTTTGGGTGTGGTGGGGTCATATTTAGAAGTCTTTTATTAAAGGACAAAAAGAAAGAAAGAGAAGAAAGAAGAAGATGGGACGAAATTCATGTCTTTAAATTCAAATAAAAAGAAAAAGAATTACTTTCACTATAAAAGATAAAAGAAAATCACGCATCAAGAAAAATGGTTAAAAATGTATTTGGGTATACCTGCTTATAATTTCTTATATAAAAAAAATTTCACTTTGTTAGGCCTCTTTTCGCAATATAAAAATCTATTCCAAACACGCCTTAATGCGGAGTAATTAATACCTGTTATTTACTTACCTTGTTTTAAACTAGATGTCCTAGTTGCAATTTATGCGGAGTTTAAAGTTTTGATAAATTCCATAGAAAATATTAATAGATACCCAAAGTGTGGGAAAGTCTGGCATGGGGCGGCCTTTGTGGGTACGGCCCCACACTCTCTCATATAATTTGAGACAGGACTCACCTGTAGGGTAGGTCCCCGTAGGCCTTTATGTCTCACAGGTACCCACAAGGACCGTCCCATAGGAATGTTTTTCCCAAAGTGCCCTTATTAAAGAATGGTTGGTTATTGATGGTTTTAAGTGGTTGATTGAATGAAGGTTTTTGGGAGAAAAGCATATATATAATGGTTTGTTGGAGATACGACTAAAATTGAAAATGAGTAATAAATGAATTCTAAATATAGAATTATGATAAATATTTTGAAAAGAAAAAAAAACCAAAATAGATACTAGAATATCTAAATTGAAAATGAGCAAGTAAATCGTTTTAAGGTATTTTGCCAACAAATGCAAGTTAGCAGTATTTCAATGCTTCAATAAAGTGTATGTAAAGATAGGCGAAACTAAAATCTATATGTTAATTAAATCTGACACCTTAATAAACTAAAATCTATTTGGTTTTCAAGTACTTGGGGACTTATGTTATGACTTGAAGGAATAAGCTAAAGTACTTGAAAAAGAGTGAACTTACTGAGCGTGATTGAATTAGGTTTGTGTTTGATATTTTGATCTCAATCTCAATTTTAAATCAGTCTTAAATTTAAAATCAAATTCTAAATGATTTAATGCTTAAAAGTTTCATTTCGAGACTCAATTCAAAACTTATTTAGATAGAGTTTGAGTCTCAAACCAAACCAAACCAAACTTAATCCAGTCAGACCCAAGTTCAGGGACGAAGACAAGGGGGCGGATGGGGCGGTCCCCCCAAAATTTTATAAATTTACTAGGGCTCTATTTGGATTGGGTTTGGGTTTGAGATTGAGATTGAGATTGAGTTTTGGCGGGAGAGGCTAAAAAGTGGGCGGGAAATATTCAAATTCAAATTTTTTTCTTCAAATAATCGTAAAAATTCAAATTTTGGCCTCTAAAATTGGCGGGAGATGTTCAAATTCCAAATTTTTGAGAAAAATTTGGAATTTGAAAAAAAATTTGGAATTGAACGATTATTTGAAAAAAAAAATTTGAGTTTGAATATTTTCCGCCCACTTTTTAGCCTCTCCCGCCAAAACCCAAACCCAATCTCAATCTCAAACCCAAACCCAAACCCAAACCCAATCTAATTAGAGATATAGTAAATTTTATATGTAGTTTGAAATATTTGATCAAATTTTCTCCCCCACACAATTTTTTTTTTTTACAATTTTTATATGTATTTCACTATACTGTTTCAATTTTTCACCATTTCAACCTAAAAGTCCTTACTTCATCCCTGCCCAAGTTAGTGCATTCTGGGACCAGGATGAGCTTCTTTCTTTTTTATATTTATCTACTAGAACTTTAGTAAAGACTCGAAGCTAATTGTAATGAGGGAAGGAATACCTTTCTAGGCAGTAAATTCTTTGGGTTAAGAGATTACGCTTTCCGATAAACAACTCCATTATTTTTTCTTTTACATTTTTTCTAAATGGGATCTGTTTCATTTATTGAAATTTATATTCGCCCAATGTTATGGAAAAGTACCAAAATATGTCCAAGCAAACTATTCAAATTTCAAAAAAAGAAAAGAAAACTTCACTTCTTTTTTTCCCTCTTTTCTCTCTCTCTCTCTCCTCTTCTTGTTGCGGGCCAGATTTGGTCATTGGTCGAATCTTAGCCAGTTATTTGCTTTTTATTTACTTATTGTGTCTTCACCCTCTTATTTTGCCGTAAATAGTGATGAAATTTTTTCAAGGCATTGTTATTCAAGATTCAAGACTCAAATGCAAGATCTACTTTAGATCCTTCCAGATATGAAGTTTTCCTCTAAACCCGGAGTTGTTCTGGGCCCTTCTAAGTTTTCTTCATCTTTCCGAGACACTCTATGGGACGGTTGATACGCCCATGGTCTCGTAGATTGTTGATTTCTAAGAAAGGTGTTGAACTGAGTTTGCTACTGCTGTTCAAGGATTTTGGAGAAGATGCTGCGAAGAATTTTATTATGTATTTATTTTTTCTACTGTTTGTAGTGTTTACCCAGTCTAGAGTGTGGACTTTTATCTGTTATCATGGTGGTCTACACCATTGTAAAACTTTTATTTTCTTGTATTTTCTTTTTATCTTTTTATTGTAATGGCTTCGGCTATTTTATGATTAATGGATAATTCTTATTTAGCAAAAAAAAAAAACTATACAAATTTCGCTAGCCTCAAATTTTCTATTTCACCATTGTTTCACCCACTCTACACTGCAAGCCTTCATGAGATGAGCAATTTGATGCGGCAGATGAACATTTACGTCTTCATCATGCAAACACTTGCACCTCCAATACCAAATACTACTAAGCGCCTCTCTAAGCAAACATTGTCAACCAATGCCTCAAAACTGGACTTTCCTCATCGCGTTTTGTGGGTTCAACAAAGCATCCTGCCAAGTTTTGGTTATTTTACCACTCTATAACTAGCTATGATTCTCCTCTACCAAGAGTCGTCTCCAAAATATCATTTACTCATTAGCTATTCACTTAGCTAATTTGACTCAAGTATTCTCATTGCTTCAGTATTGAATTATCCTCCAAACTCTCTATCGGACTGGAGAGTGGATTCATGTGGGCGTGGGTAACACCTTTTTTGTGCAAAAGGTATTGGATTATCCCAAACAATATTTTTTTTTTGCTAAATAAAGATTTACCCATTAATTATAAAATAACCAAAGTCATTACAATCAAAAGATAAAACGCAATTACAAGAAAAATAAAAGTTATACAATGGTGTAAACACCATGATAACAGATAAAAGTTCACATCCCGGACCGGGTAAACAAAAATAAAATGGTTGAATCATAGCCATGGAAGGTAAGAAATGAAAAAACTTCGAGAGGAAGAAAAGAGAGAAGAGACAGTGGAGGATGGAGTGGTGGTAATCCCAAACAACCGTTGTTACATATAGCTACAAAGAAAGATAAAATACATAGGAATCGGGTTGCCTAAGTGGTAAGGCTACTCGGACACGGGGCGGGAGGTCTCGTGTTCGATTCCTGTATCTCTCCATAGTGGGTCAATAATTCTCCTCCTCTGGTGAGAAAAAAAATAAAAAAACATAGTATAAGATATTGAAAAAAAAAGATAAAATACATTTATTTTGATTATTATTTTTTTTTTTTTGTAAAATCAGAATACTTTGTGAATAGAAATATAAAATTTAAAGTCAAAGTTTCATATTGAAAAATGTGAAAATAATTTGGGCCAAAAAACACGCATTGAGTCCAAGAAATGATCACATTGTCAGCAGCCAAGTTCTATCAATCATTTTCTCGTCAGTTCCCAAAGCCCACACAACCTGTGGTTCGCATCTATTTTTCTCTTAAAATGGGGAAAAATCCAAAAGTGGAATCCTCTCCACTTAGATTAGAGATCGATTGATTGAGTCTCAATTTTAGATGTTTTATCTCAGGCTAATTTTAAATTTGAATTAAATTTTTAATAATTTAATGTTTAAAATTTTATTCTCAACTCAGTCAAAAAGAAAGTTTGTGTTTCTATTCAAGCACACTTTTGATCACACAAGTTTTTAAATTAAAAGATGTATACGTATGGTAAGAATCTGAAGGGAGAGAACTAACATAATTAACCCAGAATTTACATCTATAATATATCAGTAGGATACTCTATTCTAGATTCAAACACATAATTTCTCTCTACACTACGTTTTACCAACTCGTATATACATACGCGGTTGATAAACTCATGTCTATTTGAGTAGGGGTTTCTCTTTTCTCAACTTTCCCAAAGTGAGAAGGTAAATATGATATATCTTTATTCACAAATAATTTAATTTTACAAAAAGTTAAAAAATTAAATACTTGAGGTGTATTTGAACAACATCTTTCGTGCTTACATTTTAAAACTATTACAAATCTTTTTTCACAAATAATTTAGTTTTTGCAAAATACAAATACAGTAAAGTGATCAATCTTTTATATAGGGACGGGGAGCCACCAAATCCAAGTAGCAGTACTTGAACGCCTGCAGAAGAAGAGCCCTGATTCGATCACTTCATTGGCCTAATAACTAGTCTACCCTGAACAAGCAAAAAGTCCAAGAAATGATCACTTTGTCAGTCAGTACCCAAAAGATTTATCCATCAACCTTTTCACAAGACAACTCGTAACTAAGATCACTTGCAGTGTTAAAGTTCAAACTTATATTTTAGCATCACTTTCCATATTAAAGATTTTAGGGGACTTTTGGAGTTACCCCGCCAATCCCCCTATTTTTTTAAGAATAATATCTCAGCTTCTATTGATATTCAAATAATTGACATCAGAACTTAGCAAAACTCATGAAGAGCTTGTACTATGATCCAAACTTAGTCTATTACAAATATGTGTCATGGTAGGAGAGCTATATTGGGGTGTGGAAGATATCCTATAAAATTATTATATTTAGCTCATTTAGCCTGATTGTGTGCAAAAATGTTGCAAGTCATTGGTATAAAGGCTAATTCCCATTCTCTATGTCTCCTAAGATAGTCTCTTCCTTTCATAGTGGAGACCTTGCTCTGCCAACTTTCCATTCTCTGATTTTCAGTAACGCTTGGATAGCAAAGAGAGCATCCCCTCAATAATAAGTTTATGGCATTGAATATCCTCACCAAATTGCAAAGCAAAAAGTTGGCTGCTTCAGTTTTTGCCGCAAAATATGAGTGTTCCACAAATCTATTGGTCCAAGCCCTAATGTTTTCCCTTAATCATTTGTCAAAATGCATGCAAAAAAGGAAGGGGAATTAATTTCTCATTCCGTATCAAAGTTAATCTTACAGAACCCCTCTTAGGGGGTATACACCAATTAAATTTACAAAAACGAATGGATAATTTTTTCCTTTAGATGGCAGTATTCCAGTATGTCTCTGATTTAGTCTGAATGAGTTTGGTGATTTCCATCCAATTCGGGATTGACTTGTCATGCAAAGCTTGATTCCTCATAATCCAAATCACTTCCATCGTGACAGTTCCAAAGTTAAGGAATTCTTCCTTTTTTTCCTGAGAAATTAGAAAGTCAATGTTTAAGTTAAACAGGTTATCAACTATCCATCCATTCATGTATGGAACAGTTTATGAAAGTTTCAATTTTAAAATTTCATGAAAATTGGAACCAAATAAATTTAGCAATTGGACATTTAAAAAAAAAAACTCTATAGATTCAATATCAGAATTGCAAAATAAACAAGGATCTTCCCTTTTGAAAATAGGCTGGAGACTCTTGCTTGTGCCTGGCAAAATGTTATTAATACATTTCCAAATAAATTGTTTGTGCCTACCATGAAACCCGCTTTTCCACAATTTCTTCCTAACATGAGTATGTAAGTTACCAGTTTCAAACTTGGTCCTATTACAAATAAGGTATGCAGATTTAACAATATAGACCCATGTCGTGGAGGGAGCCCAAATCAGCATGTCAGTGGTCTCCTAAAGAGGAATTTTAATTTTAAAAATCTGAGTAGCAATGTTAATCGGAAAAGTGTTGTGGATCAAGTGAGTTTTCCAAACGTGAAGGTCTTATGCCTTAAAGCTGAGATATTTTGATTGATTTTTTAAAAGAATTTTAGGGTATATTAATCTTATGTCTGGTTTGGATTTGATATGAAACTAAACATTTTGAGTTTTATAAAAGTGAAAATTTTTAAATAAATGTATGTATGTATTTTACAAAAGAAAAATTTTAGATTTAATTCTAAAGCAAACTCAATTCAAATGCATAATGCTAAATCTCGAAAGTGAAGATAGAATATTTAATAAAAATGTTATGTTGAAAGTTTTGCAAGAATGGTAATAAGATATTTAATTTGGAACGAAGAGACTAATATTTTTGCAATAGTATACTAAACTAGAGTGAATCCACATTTGTAAAATTCAATAGAAAATTCATATACAAAATGTATCCAATCTCACTCTTGGAATGAATAGAGTAGCAATGATGTGTGTGTTTAGATTAGTTTGAATAGTACAAAGTATTGGATATGCATGTATAAATCATCGTATTAAAGTTTTATACCTTCAATTTTTTTGAATAAAAAAAAGATATAAATCCTGAATACGATGAATGTTGAATGATCTAACGATAAACCACCTCCAATCTTTGGTTGGGAGACCTTCGGAACTCCAATAAACTTCGCAATTTCTGCTTATATTTTGCCCTTAAAACATCATTTTCTTCGGTAGGAATGACAATCTGCACAGTAAGTAAAGATTTGCCATTCTTGAGAAAATATCGAAGCACAATGAGTTCATTTGGTGTTCCCTTGAAGCCCTTTACCACTATTGTAGACAAATTTTTTGTGCCTTTGGATACTGGTTTCCACATATAACTCATTTCACCAATAAATGCATGCTCTTTAATGCTGAATGGACCATCATAACCCTGAAAAAAATAAGTACAAAGATGTAATGAAATACGATGAGATTAGATACAGTCACTAAATTATTTATGCTTTACTACTTTGGGCACTCAACTCAGTATTTTTTTGGCTATATCACACATAATATTTGCATGTGGCTGAAAATAATCCGTCATTACTTTTTATGATGGTTTCCAGTCAAATTAGGCACATGTCGGAAATATGACCAATATTCTAGGGGCAAGTTTGTCAAAATATCGGTGCGTCAAAATAAATATGTCTCCTCATTTTTCAAGGTTCAAACAGTAACAATTAAAAACTTTGTATGAAATGAGATTAGTGTGTACTTCCATTTTTTGCTTTTAGATTATTAGGCGGAAACTACCACGAAAGATGGTGGCGGTTTATTTTCAGCCACACATAAATACTAAAGTGATATAATTAGTCAAAAAGATAGTTGAGTATCAGAAACAGAAAAACGTAAATAATTTAATAACCTAAATAACTATTTTTAACTTTTTTAAGTCCGGTGAGAGTTGAATTGTTTGCGAGGAAAAAACGCATTTAATACTTACAGGAAGGGTTTCTGCAGGAAGTAGATCAACAGTAAGAAGGTCGAGATTAGGACAACTTTCGAGGAGGAATGTAATGCCCCAGAAATCACTTTCATTTAGTGATGTCTTGAGTATCAAGTGCCTGACATCAAGGCCAGGCTTCATAGAAAGTGGTTCCTCTCCACTAGGAAGTACCTATACAACACAATTCAATTCAATTTGAAACGGAAAGAGTACTAAATTCAAGGCAAGGCCAAAAAATAAAAAAAAGTGTTACACTTGATTTATAATTTGAGATCGCATCTTCCTTTAAAAAACTATTCAACTTTTATTAAACTCAACACAAACGCAAAGGAAAAGAAAAAAAAAGAAAGGGAAGAAATAAAAAAATTCAAGCACATTCATGTAACAGGAAATTAGGTCATGAAACCGGCTCCACAACCCTTCTCATGATTTTCAATAAGATCCACATCTACATGTCAGACTGTGAGTTGAGAGAGATTGTGAAGGCGAATCCATTAGACTGATTCCACTTCCACTTCCCAATTTTCCCATGCAAAGACTTCTTTCTTATCCTACATTTCACATTCTCAAGTAAGTTGGTTAATAGCACTTCTTACTAGATACCAAAAGGTCCGGTCTTTATTCTCATCCCCTATTTCTTAAGGAATAACAATGAAGTTCATGTTCAAAGCATATGCACAATTTGTATAATTTACTCATTCCGTTCTAAATTATTTATCAATTTAAAGCATTTATTTAGTTTTTTTGTAATTATTACCTTTACTTTATCAATCATCAATTTTAACATTTCACGTATTAGATTAAAACAAATTAATCACGCTTATTCTCCCTCCCCCAATTTTTCAAAAGTGACAAATAATTTAGGACGAAAGTAGTATCACGCCAATCACTCAATAGCACTGTAGGCAATAATAATCACTTTAAAACTGAAGTAAAATGCAAAGAGCCCAAGAAACTTCATCAATGGCAGAATTCATATTTACCTGAAGCATGAAACTGCAGACAGTTAGAGTCTTAACAGAGGAAATATCGAACAGCAATTGGCAAAGCATGTCTCCAACTTCTATAAATGTATCTTCAACCCCAAAATCAAGTTCTGCTTCCTCTAATTCGCAACGTTTATCGAAAACAAAGATAGTCCTAACTTCCCCACAATACTTGAAAGATTTTAACTTTGGAGCATTTACAGTAATTACATCAGATGTAGGAGGGAAACATTTGTCAATTACCAAATTTGTTAAATTTGGGGCATTAATTTCAAAAGAAGAAAGTTTCCAACATTTCTTCAAACTAAGAACTTCAAGAACAGGGCAATTTATTAGCAATTTCTTTATTGAACTAGAAGTAAGTCCAATCCAACCCAAAGAAATGTTCTTTAATGCAGAAAATGACTTTAATCCAGAGATTAATTGAAGATTGCAAGAGTATAACTTCAAAGATTCCAGCTTTTCAAAATTCCCTTCATAAAGGGGCAATTGTAGAAAAGTTTGATGGATTTCAAATTTTTCTTCATTCCATGATGGATCAGAGAAATCCAGATGGAGTTTTTTCAGTTTCTTTTCAATGGCTAAGTGAATAGATTTATCCATTACAAGAACATAATCTTCTGGGTGAGAAAAAACAAGATGAAAATTTTCAAACCCTGAAAATTCTTTATGATTATTTTCAATCCATTCCTTTAAAAGATCAACAAAAACCCTCCTTTGATTTCCTTTGAGGATATCATTTGATGAACCCTTTTCTTGATTTTTCAAGAAAACCCTCTCATCAAACTCAACATTCTTCTTATTTGTCCCTTCTTCTTCTCTATTAGTATCTTCTGCCATTTTTCATGCAATAAAGTAAATAATTGCAGTTCTTGAATTGTTGGGTGGGTAAAAGACTACACTTCTACACAGTAAGAAATGGTTTTTCTTAATCTTTTTGACGGTTGGAAATTTTTGGGTTGTGAATAAACCGTCGCAGTAAAAAGAAGACAAATGTCTGCTATGTGTTTGGGGATATTGGTTAAAAAGCGGACCTTGTTGGGTTTTCCTTTCTATTGAATCACTCAATCTTTAATACCGTCTTTATAAGACTGACTGACTCGTACACTCCTTTACGTTAATTGAGTCGGAGAGTTTATATCTATACGTATATTCCCGCCTAATTAATATGAGGAGATTGTAAGACCAATATTATAAGTACGATCGTATAATTAAATTTTACTATAATTCTATTGAGAGGAGAGTTTTTACATTTTAAAAAAAATAATTTTATTTTATTAATTGAATCGATTGATTTGACGGCTAAAAAACTGGTGTCGTGTTCTATGTGACGATTCAATAAGCGACTCATAGTATGTGTTTGGAGCATAACATGACTCCTCTTTTTATCTTCAATTTGGTGATAAAAGCGTAACAAGTCTTATAGCTATTTTCTTCATGTCTCGCTATAATTACTTTTTTTTTAAAAGAAAAAATTAGATATCATTAATGAATATCAGAAAAAATGTGTGGTAGAAGGAAATTCGAGGACCTCCAAATCAATGAGACAAAGCTTTTGACCTCGTAGTATATTTTGTCAATACATCAACAAGACTCTTGCATGATCTATAAATGTAAGAATTAAGATATATTGATAAGTGTTATTTTGTCTTTTAAAAAAATTTAAAACTTAAAAATAATGATAAAATCTTTAAGGAAAAAAATGTGATACTTAACAATGAGATCAAGGATGGGGCATGCAACGAGACATGGGATTTTTTTCCGGATGAAATGGCGAAAAAGATCTTATGTCACCCTCTGCATCATTTATAGATATTTGTTAAGTGTTTAACTTTTTCTTAAAAAGTTTCACCATAAATTTTTGTCCAATTTAGTTGAGTGACTTGAGTCATTTAGTATTATTGTTTTTTTAAATATATTGTGTTGCACTCATGAGATTCACTAACTCAGTTTCGAGTTCACAATAAAATAAAAGCTGAACGTGAAATGTGAAATGTGAACTTTTAACATCATGAATTTTATTTGAAGTGAATGTGAACTGAGCTAAATTCAATTGCAAAAGGAAAAGGAAAAGGATAGGAAAATAATAAATGCATTCTCAATTTAACTTCATTCACTCCTCTAAACTTAGTATATAAACAAACATTATAAATTAAATGATTCTAAAACCCTTGACTATATTGTCTTGAAATGTTATCATTGAGTTGGATGCATTAAGTTTGGATATTGAAGTCTTTTCACTAATAAAAAAATGAGTGCAAATATCACCTCCAAAAGATATCGGTTATAATTTTCCGTACTGTGAAAATGATCTTCAAGATGGCACGTTCACATTTCACTTGATATTCATAAAATGCAGAGAAACGTGCGAAAAAAATGTAAGCTATGAACATACTATAAATTAATCCCAGAAGTAATTAGATACAAAGTCCACCACAATCAAAGAAGCTAACACAGTTGACAAGTTCTTCTGACTCGGAATCATAGGCGCTAGGTTCGACACCTCTACCCCGATTATAATAATTTGAAGGAAAAAAAAGGTATACAAAGTCCATACGACATTAAAATCATATAACTACAGATTGCACCAAAACTGGGTAGTACTGAAAGAAAGGCAAAGTAAAACACATTGCCGGGAGATAAGAATAGCTAATCCACATTGACCCAAGAAACCATTTGAAGCTGCCATGCCATATTCTCATTTTGATTCCTCCAGGCGGCCTCGAGAATAAAAGCTTGATCAAGAAAATGTCCAAAACATATTCTCTTCAACAAACACTTTGATGAAAGACTAGTCCGCATAACACGATCAAGAGATTGAATTCTCGTGCAGCAATACGTACTCTCGACTGTGAAAACAAGCAATCATGGATCAACGTAAGATCATCAAAGAGTTGCTCATGGTGAAACCAAAAGCTGCATGCAACATATATATGAATTACAAACTAAATTCAGGCATGATTTTATACGTTTGATAAAAGAAGTACAGGACAAGGATGGAGTAGAAATAGACTGCTGCTAATATGAAATAAAATGAGAAATCATACATATCCTTCGTTTTCTCTTTCTAAAGATGTAGAAAATAATTCTCTAATTATCCAGAAATGCAAATCACCTATAACAATTCGTGTTCGGAATAAAGTACTTGGTGAAAGATATTTGCTTCGCAACTAAAACAGGTATAAACTCATGGTCAAACATCAAATGGAAACAAGAAACAACAGTAGCACGACTGCCCGGAATCAAATGCTTACAGAACCAACAATCTGTTTTAATGCCAGTCCAATAAAACAATTTTATTTGGACACTTACGTACTATTACCGAACTTGATTGTGTCCCTTTCCAAAAGTTCGTAGTACTTTTCAGGTTCAATTCTGTTATCCTGCAAATGCAGAAAGAAATTTAAATTCATATTTACTGAGCTAACTCTGAGACTCCACGAATGTGAGGAGATGTGAATCATTAAGAGACATAAATCAGTAATATCTTGCTTACATTAATAGAAGTGCCATTGGTGCTTCCAAGATCCATTATGTAAGGCCTAGAGTGCAAAATGGAAAACTTATCAGTTACAAATGGACAATTAGATGAATGTTTGGAGGTCAAGCAGTTTAGGCTACGAAAATCAGTCTCACCTGACTGTCTTAGATAAGGTACCATCGAGGTTCTCCTTCTCAACTTGCCTGCGAAGGGAGTGGAAAGCAAGAAAATTAAAAAGAAACGTCTAGAATAGCACCAAGAGAATATACTGCTGAACTATATTAGTTTACCGGTACTGGAGAACAGCATGCTGTTTGCTGCAAGATGGGTGGTCTGTAGGAATATCAGCAACCCTCCTTTCTCTCCCAAAAAGATAACAGCTTTGACGATGCACATACAGTGGCTCTGCCCACAGAATAAATATCTTGATAGTGATAAACTAAAAGCTATTTGCAGTCAATGTTGTAGAAGTCGCTAGTCAGTCCGACTAGTCGATTTACCTAGATTATAAGGGATTTTTTAAAATTCCGTTATCATATATATTGTACAAGTCAACAAGTTTAATTCCACAAGTTTCTCCCAAGTTTAGGCACCAGAAAATGGCTAATGACAAAAGGCAGCCAGAATAAACTTCAAAGATTTCATCACTGGTCAATCCAAATAACATATCCACGCAATCAAATCTCTTTTAAAAATGATTCTCTCTCCCTTCTCTATTCATCTCATAGGAAAAAACATACAAGGAAAAATAAATGCTTTAATAAATTATTATCAAAATTAAAAAATCAGTTGTCGCCGCTGGTGTGGGAGTGTGTGTGTATATATATATATATATATATAGAGAGAGAGAGAGAGAGAGAGAGAGAAGAGTGGAAAGAATGATACTCACTCCGTCTCGTCGACGCCATCTTGCTTCCTCGGAGCTCTAGTTTATCTCTTCCCTCGAAGGAAGAAGTTTTGGTCGTTGAGGGTTAAGGCTGGAAAACGGGAGAAAGATATGTGTTTTGTTTAAATTTATGACGTTTTGGGCTGAAAAGTGAATTTTTTTTATATAAAAAAAGTCAACAAAAAATTGACCGACTAGGACCTACTTTTAACCAAACCGATTTTTTACCCCGATTTGGGGGTTTTCTAGTCAGTTGGGCGCCGACTAGCGACTAATCGCCAACTCACCCAACTTTTACAGCATTATTTGCAGTTATTCAACTGCACTTTCACAAATCGCCAGTCCAATATGCAGTTTACCAAGTCCAAATTAAGAATGAAAAGGACAGCAATTCCAAAGTGCACGTATTCTACTAAGACTGTTTACAAAACCCAACAAAATAATAATAATAATAATAATAATAATAATAATAATAAATAAATCAATTTAACACAGCAAATCAGACGGTAAAAACTGAGGATAGGCCTAAAACAGATTAAGAAATTGTACATGATTATGCCCTGAAGGAAGAAATATGTGTGTTTGTGTGGGTGTGGGTGTGGGGGATTTTGAACGAATAGTTAGAAGGAGGGCAAGGAATTCAATAAGAGGACTGCGCAAAGAAGAAAAGTAGGCAAACTAATGCAGAAATAACACATATCAATAATACTTAATCAGATCGTGATCTGGTAATACTGATGACAGTGATGATAGATTTTCTAAAATTTACACAACTTATACCACGACTATGTTCCTTGTCTTTTGCCAAAGCAGTCAGATTGCACTAGGAGCAGTGAAAGAGCTTCTGGTTAGGTTTGCATTGCAGATTGCTACAATTGTCTCCCCCAGTCAAACTCGAGTAAAGCTAAAACAGTTTGTTATTAACAGTGTTGAAGGGCACATTGATAACACGGGCTAACAGTGAGAATGACCAAAGTAAATTGAGAATATTAACAAATCGTCAACTACAGATCTTATGAAACTCACGGTCTTCCTTCAAGTCCATTTTCATCAGGGTGCAAAGCTAATATACTATATAAACATCAAAGAAGGATAAGTTTTCGAATATAAAGTGGACTACAAATATATCAAACACATCTGAAAGATGGAATGCATCAGCAGCAGCAATAATTAATGAGAATATGGCTAAAGCAATTTACCATTCAGTGCTTCACCGCCCTTGAATACATATAATCGCCACCTTATATCTGGCTTTCGAGCATCAGGTGGCTCATTGAACAGCAGTGTTATACCTATATGAAGTACAATGTAATAAGAAATGGAAAGTAATGAGACAGTCAGACACAGAAAGAGGCTAAAAAGGTCATTAATCAGTCCAAAACACACTCTTAAATATACTTGGTCCAAACAGATGTAATAAGTAGATCACGCCAAAATCATCTTAAAAAATTCTGCGACTTGAATTGCCATTTTGGAGCAGAAGCGTTCCAGAGAGGATATGAACTCAAATAAGCATAATCAAAATTCACTTTTACATAAAAGATATGAAAACGCAATTCAACTTTAAGGGAGACTAGGGGGTACCTCTTACTGTGTTAGTTTCTGCAGCAAGCTTCCCGGATAGTTCAAATGATGGCTTTTGCTGACAAAAGAAATGGCAATATGTAAGTTCGACTTCGATTCAGATACAAGTTATCAGAAAGTAGCCACTGGTATAATCAAACTCTGTTCAAGGAATAAAGCTAAAAACTAAGAGCCACGGGATGGAGGAAAGAAGAAACAAACAGATCGATGGAAACAAGGGCCATACTGGGCCAATTCCAAGCAGCAACTGTCCAGGCATTACAAGAAGAAAAAAGTTTACCTTTTCCTTTGCTTCCAATGCTTCTTGAGCAGCCTTCATTTTAGCTACTGAATCCTCGTCTAGATTCCTGCTCAAGAAAGCCAAAAGATCTATTAAAAATCTACATCAGGGAACATTAACTTCCAAGTATTCATAAAAAGAAGTGACACGAAAAGTGACCAGCAGTATCTTGTTAACAGATACAAAAAGTAACTCCCATGATGCATGGACCAATACTGCAGCAGTCTAACTGGCTACATGATGTATTCTATAATTTAGAAAAAAGAGCACATAATCCCCCCCCCCCCCCCACAACACACACATAAGAAAAGGATAGGATTTTCCATGTTAATGATCATCTGAAAATAATAGGAATTTTCATACCTAACTACTGCAGCAGTTCATACAAGCATATGCCTAGATTCCATCAAAGAAAGTATCAATTTTTAATCAAAGTCAAATGACCATAACTTTTATCAGGTAAACCAATTTCAATGGATTTACATCACATAGATCTGTGTCCAAAGACTACTTAAACCACTAAGTGAAATTTATCATGCAGCACAAAAATTGCAAGTTCAAAAGAAGCTCACCGGTCTTCGCTTCCCCTTGGGTTAACCTGAGAAATCAAGACAAGTGTATAATTACTCTCCTCAACGGGGCAAGGAAAAGAAGAAAAAAAAAAGGTGATGCTATATGAAAAATAAAAAATAAAACTATGGGAAATATGCCTGTGCGAGTGCTTTTGTAGTTTAAGATAGATAAAAACCTAAACCCTTTCATGTTGTTCATGCATCTTTGAGGGGCACAAGCATTGAGAACTGGGGGGGGGGCAATTTTAAAGCTACAAAAAAAGATTGTGAAGATGATGGAATGGGGAAGTGATAATAATTAGGAAAAAAGGAGCAGATGTTTCTTTTTCCTATTAAACATTACTCCAACGTGTCTATGATTCAATATACTTCCACAGTTTCTCATATGTTGCTTCAAGCAGACATGGTAGTTAAGGTTAGATGAGTACTTGCTTATCTGTTCATCTGTTACCTTTTAACCAGGCGAAAAATGTGATTTACATGCTTAACCATCATTAGGAACAATTGGTAAAATGATCATCCACATACCAAGATGTCAAGCATATTTCCTCTAAAGAAGAGGATGAGTGCACCTTGAAAATAGATAAATAATTCAAAATGGTACTAATATCAACTATCTATGATCCAGTCCACCAAATAATATGTTTGAATGTTCAGAGCAGAAAATCAGCATTTTCCATTTTTCTTGTGGGGAAAAAGAGGAAAAACAAAAAGACAACATATTTTGGTAAATGTATTAACTTCCAGAACATGGCTATGCATCAAACATTTGTGGGAAATATTAAACAGCAGCATCACTGCCTGTAAAATATAAACAAGAAGAAGAGAGTGGCTATCACCAGACACCTCGTCACGTGCTCTTTTATCAGCAGCAGGAGACCTAGATCTGCGCCGATTCCTGTGGTGATTATCTGATGGTGAAATTGAGCGAGTATGCCTTGACCTAGAAGACCCATTATCAACTCCATGCCTTCCTGATCGTCTATCTCTTCGGTCACTTGACATTTCCTTGTCAGAATCCCTTTCCCTATGTGAAGACCTATCCCCTTGCTTACCATCACTTTTCCCATGCTCCCTCTCACTTGCCTTTTCAGCTTCTCTTTCTGCATGAACTCGCATTAACCTCTTGGTCCTCGGAGAGGGTGACCGTGATTCAGGGGATCTTGATTTTTCCCGTCTCGCTGACCTAGTGTGATTTGAGGGCTTCTCTCGGACTGGAGACCTAGCTGGGGGAGACTTTTCTCTCCTCCGTTTTGGAGACTTAGTACGGATACTGAGTTTCTCTCTCTCTGGTGAATGAGATAATGGGGACCTAGACCTTGGACGTTTCGGAGACTTGTTACGACTTGAAGCCTTCTCTGAGCCTACTGAGTTTGTGTTCTTTGTACTCCTGTGTCGAGCAGGACTTTCCCTCCGAGAAGGGCTCCTTCTCTGGAGAGACCCACGGCCTCTAGGAGGAGATTCTGAATCCTTACGGCCCATAAAATCTCTCGCCACTATGCAGATAGACTTATCTGAATGTAAAAAAATAGGAATCCATGAATTATTTCTTTGTAGTATTCATCTTTAATTGGTTAAGACACCTGATACTTGGAAACGAAATATTCCATTTTGACTTGAGGTAAATATGTTAAGATATCAAAGCAAGAACAAA
The DNA here is from genome assembly GCA_026122235.1 of Vinca minor. Taxonomy (NCBI): domain Eukaryota; kingdom Viridiplantae; phylum Streptophyta; class Magnoliopsida; order Gentianales; family Apocynaceae; genus Vinca; species Vinca minor. The sequence goes on along the minus strand of JAOCZM010000284.1, from coordinate 1,074,995 downwards.
CCCCAAACTAAAAGTAAAAAAAATGTGAAAATTTATTTAGTTTTACTAGTTAATGTACTTTCCGAGTTTAAAATTCCTCGTAATTTCAGTATAAATTCTCAAGCTAGTAAAGATATATAGTTTGCTTTCAGATTTTTCCGAACATAAAGTTTTAAGCTTGAAGCAAATAAGTGGTTATCAGGGTGCTTCTAGATTTTAAAAAAAATAATTGAATCCATTAGATTTTAAAAAGAGAAAAGAAAGCAGAGAAATTTTAAGTTATGAGAAAAAAGGAAAGAAAAGAGGATGAGATGATTTATTTGAAATGTTGTTTGGGAGTTTATGGTGGAAAATGAAAAAAATTCTCTTTTTTCATTAGGAACTTTACAGAGAAGTGGAAAGAAAAGATATGCTAAAGTGTTATTTTGTAAAAATAACCCTTCAGAGTAAACAGAAGATTTTCAAAAGAAGAAAGAGAAAGTACCAAGAACGGAATTTTTAACAATCTTGTCTGAACAAAACCTCTGAATACTTGCCCATTTTAAGAACTGTATGCCTTTTCTCCGACACACAAAGTCAAACAATCATAAACAAATAACTGAAAGTAATTAAATTTCTGCCTGGGTTGCAAAGGGATTTTACGACTAGTAAAATTTGCCCAAAGAAAATTTAACCTAGTTTATATGCAATATGATAAAACCAGAGGATCAAACATTTCCAAGATTAATTCTTGTAAAGCAAACAACTCGTCGAATTTCAGCTAAATACTTGAAACTTTTGGTGCATTAGTGCCTTCTTGAATTAGCTATAAAACAACTAAAACAGTGCACGCAAAACCGAATGAATCATCTACGCAAAAGATAAAAAAAAATAGAAACCCAAAAGCCAAACAAACACCTAAAAGTGAAAAAAGGATCAACCTTTCTATTGAAAGTTCACTCAAACATAATCAGCAGCGATCAATTCCTCGATACCCAACTAAAAATCAAAGCATAACCAGACATTAAACCATAACTAAAGTTTGTCTCTTTATGAAAATTCCATGATTTTTGGAGCCACTTATGTAGAATGGAGAAGGCTAGAGGGGAAATTGTAGGGTGGGAATAGGCGGGAGGAGATGGCAGAGTGTTCATATGCACATACACAAAAATCGGAGGAATGATTTCTAGGGTTTAACAGCTCAAAATTCTCATCAAACACTGCAATTGCACGTAATTAAAAAACAAAAGAGAATTAAATTTAAACAATGCTAATGTGCACTGCTACTTCCTCCCCAACCAAACCTAGTAGCGAAACAGGCATGGACGTAATTTTACCGAATTCTCTGAGGGGCTAAAGCTATAGCTGTATTTTGTAATGACATATCTAAAAATTATGAGATTTACAATAAATAAATATATATAGTATTTTGAAATTTTTGGGGCGTCGAACCGCCTTATTAGTTCCGTCAATGGAAATAGTAATTCAAAAAAAAATCCTCTAAGCAAATAAACAAGAGTTACTAAATTAAAAGCATAAAAAGGAGGAAAAAAAATGTACCTCAAAAATTATTATAAAGGAATTGCTATGGAGATTGAGAGCTAGGGTTCTCTGCAACTCCCAGTGAGGATTGAGGAAGAAGACGAAGATAGTACTTGGGTGGCAAATTCTTCTTGAAATGTATGGGGCTAGTCCAAGACTTATAGGGCCAATAATGCGGGTCGGTCTAGATTATGAATTGCAGTTAATTTATTGAAATGGTTCAAATTGATCTATGTTGAAAGTTTTGGGCCTCATCAAGTTCTTAGAGGCCCAAACTGTTCGAAACTTTATCTGGAAAAATACTCCCTCCTTTTCAAAATAATGAATTATACCAGTCAAACTTGGTTGGTGTAACTGGTTCAGCAGTTTCGTTATTTAGAAAAGATCGGATGATGGATCCAGAGCCGTGTAAACCATTAGGAAACTTAGGCTATTACCTCAGACCCCCCTTAAAATAAAGTCCCCCAATTTTTTTATTATTACTAAAACTTCACTTCAATTGATTTATTTTCATAATTAAAAGTGTTAAAAGAAACTCTTAATCTAGAAATTAATACCCCAATTGAAGTACTAAATTACATAAAAAAAAATTTAGATTATTTTTCCAAATGCATGTATTATTTTTAAAATTTTATTAACCATACATGTGATTGTTGCTTCTGTTGAAAGAGGTTTTTCAAAATTAAAACTAATAAAATCTTAGGTATATTATCTATTGAAAATAATTTATTAGAACATCTTGAATATAAAACTGTAATAAGTAATTTTGCAGATGAAAAATCAAGAAAGATAAAAAAAAACCAATATAAGCTTCCGATAAAATTTTGCCTCAAACCCCGTGTTCCATTCACACGGCCCTAGATGCATCTTCACTCACATATAGAGTCACCGCCTTAGCCAGCACTTTACCTTTTTATGTGTTAACGTGGTGCAAGCGGAATTAGTCTGATATGGTCTCTCAAGGATCGAAGCTAATTAGAACACTTCGTGGCAAAACAAAACAAAAAAAAATTAAAGAATTAAACAGTAACTAGTGAGTTGCTCATTTTCCATGAAGCTAAATGAGTATATTGATCTAAAAAATAATAAATAATTCGCTTGAATACAACCAAGAATCGCGTGTTTACAGTGGAAAGAGACAGAAGTTTATTTTATTTTTCTGAAAGAACGTAGTTGGTTATTAATATGAGTAGTTTTATCTTGATAAATGAGTAAGTTTTTATTTTATTTTTAGCCTCACCAGAGGAGGAGGACCGCCCTAGGAAGGGAGTATTTGTCGAACCCTCAAAAGTTATATTAAGGCCAATAAATATAATACACGTAAGTTAAAAATTCAAACTCACATGAAAGAGAATTGATTTTTTGTCCTAGGTGTATTGCAGTCATTAGTATGAGTAAAAGTTTTAGCTTTACTTAACTTTACTCATCTACCCAGATAAAAATACTCAATTAATACTCCCTCCACTCCTAAATATAAGACTCTTTAGACAATTTTAGAAAATTAGGGAACTTGTCATTTTCACCGAAAGTTCCAATATTACCCCTCTCTATTACTTCTATAGCATAAAAAAAGAAAGAAAAAAATAGAGATGACAGAGGGCGCAAATAAAAGAAATATCGAGAGTATAATTGGAATAAATTGTTGATAACTGATAAAAAAATCATAAACGACAATTAATTTGGATACCTATATATCTCTTAAACGATAATTAATTGAGAATGGAGGGAGTATGGTTTTTCCCTGCTAAGGCGTGTGGGCTCATTGCCACCAACCCCCTAATAAAACTAAACGGAAACCCATTATTCATAAAATAAATAAAAAATATTCAAATAGACACAACTTATCGACGGCAAAAAATCCTCTGTTCCCATTTGCGTGTGTTCCCGTGTCCCCAACCAATCACAATTCACCATGTGTATATATAATTGAAACAAATATTTATATAGTAAATTTTGATTGGTTGGGGACACGGGGACACACACAAATGGGGACAGAGGATTTTCACCCCTTATCGACTATGTTATTATTACACATTGATAGTATGGCTAGTGATATTGCCAAGACATATTTTTTTCATACCAAGGCAATTTGCCTTCAAATGACCAATCTACCCTTTTTGCCATTATTAACTTCTCCCAATTAATTTCTCTATAGAATATTTTCTTCCCTAATATATACACAATTAATGTCTAATTTTCTCTCTCCTATCCTAAAAATCAGTCCACGATCTCTCGAATAATTTCTTCCTTAATCTATTCACACTAAATCTCTAATTTTCTCTCTCTTATAGTAATAGACTAATAGTAGTTCACAAACAAACAAACACTATAATTTTTTTTTTTTTACTTTAATGTTTGTGTCATACTTATACATTAATCATTTTTTTTTACAGATGAAGTAAGTAAAAAAAATAATTAAAGCCGTATTAATCAAGCACTATAAATTTACAATTTTTTTCTTGCTTATTATTCGTTTTGGTTTTTATCATCTGTTTTTTCCATGTGAAATTCTAGCACTATAAACGAGAGAAAATTAAAGATTAAGTGTGAATAGATTAAGGAAGAAAATATTGGAGAGATTGTGGGCTGGTTTTTGGGATATGAGAGAAAATTAGAGAATGATTGTGTATAAATTAGGGAATAAAATATTAGGTAAAGAAATTAATTGGAAGAGGTTAATAATGGCCAAAGGGTAAATTGGTCATTTGAAAATAAATTGTCTGGACAGGAAGAAATTTGCCTTGGCAATATCACTAGCGTTGATGGTATAGGCAGCAATTTCACCGCCTAAGCTGGAGGTCCGCCTATCTTCATTCTAATGGGGACGTGGAATTTTCGGTTAAAGTAGGGATGAGTCGGAATGAAGTTAGAGATTTTTTTTTTTTTAATGGAATGAATGAAGTTAGAGACTTGCGACATTATGTTTTCATCTCCATTCTCATCTTATTAATATAAAATAAAAAAAATTAATATTTTTTTTAATACAAGTTAATTAAAAACTATTTATACTTTTTTAAAAAAGAAATATTTTAGTTATTGAATATTGAGATCCAATATATCTGTTAAACGGGAACTGGGAACGAGGCTGAGGATAAGTATGGGGAGACATGATTGGGACCGAGTTACTTGGTCTATGTTCCTACTCGTTTTTATTATCATTTCTAATCTTAGTCTTACAAATTGGATAATGATAAAAATAAAACGATAATTTATAATGGGAAAACTTATTTATATGACGATGCCATTGAATTTTCTCTTACAATAATACAAAATCACTACGGATCCATGCATTCATATGTGAGTCTCACGTGAGATCTATGATAATTTTGTGAGAGAGAAATCAATGGGTATAGAATCTACTTACCCCTATGATGTTTGTGAACTACAAAAAAGGAAGGAAAAAAAGCAACCAACAAAGAAGAGAGAAGAAAGGCGGTTCCCTTATGGTGCAAACGCAAAAAAAAAAATATATTAAATATTTTTTGTCATTTTGAATATGCGTTGTGATTTTTAAAATACCTATCGCGTAAGACATGTTTTAAATGCTTTAAAAAAAATGTAGAGCATTAGAGAACATATAACATAAGAATATAAAACATATATAAAAGTATGATAAAACTTATCACACGATGTTTAATATATATTCACACATTTTTTTTGTGCATTATACCCGCGGCAGAAGACAGATTAGAAGATTGCTTTGTTGCACACCATATGATCAAACAATAAACTCTTCCAGCATGTCACAACCTTTCATGATCTCAACTTTGTAGATTGGTTTAAAGGATGCGCTAAATAAAAAAACATCTCAGCTTTCAACAATGTATCGTGGGGAACTATTTTTGCATATGGATGCTGGGATTTATGGATTTATAGAAACAATAAACTCTTCTCCCCTGGTAAACATTGCATTCCTCCATTTCTTGACACGATAACTAAATCCACTGAATTCTATGCTTTGGGAGCTGATGCAAGGAGTATTCGCCAATCAAGAATAATCTCGGTATCTTGGACTAGACCACCCAGTGGATGGGTTAAACTTAATGTGGATGGTTCATCGATTGGTAACCCGGGTAGGGGTGGTGGGGCGGTCTTATTAGGAACGGTGAGGGTCACTGGATTTCTGGGTTTTATAGAAACCTTGGTACTTGTACTAACAATGTGGCTGAGTCACGGGCTCTTAGAGACGGTCTCAAACTTGCTATCAGTGTCGATGCACAGAAACTAGCGATTGAAATGGACGCTAAAGTCGTGATTGAGCTTGTTCTTCATGCAGATGTTTATTCTCACCATTTATCTTCGCCTATTTCTGATTGCAGGGCATTAATTCGGCTGCTACCGGAGTTTAGTCTTTCTCATATCTATAGGGAAGCCAATGCTTGTGCTGATTGGATCGCTAAAGTTGGAGGACTTTTTCCATCCTCCGATCTGTTTACTTTTTACTCTTTACCCCAATTTTTTAGCCACCTAGTGGCGAGGATGTTCGTGGGACTTTTTGTACTAGGACTATTTCAGATACCTCTATCCATATCCAGATTTTTGTTAGCCTTGTAATGACATGACATGATATGGAAAAGAGGTATAGTTTGATAGATCTAACTATAATAATTTTGTTCCTATCCCGAGACTTGTTTTTTTTGCTTATATTCACTGATTTATTTTCCATTTATAAGCTCCACCAACCATTCGATCCCCACCAACCCCCACCCCTACAAATACACATCCAATCCCAGCCATCAAATTAGACCAAGAAAAACTCAAAATACTTTCTCTATCCATTTTTCACTTTCAAAATAAATAAATAAATCCATCATCTTTGCCAGCTAGAAAACAATGGCCGCCTTCTCCTCCACCACCGCTATTAGGCCCAAAACCACCACAGCTCCACCGCAGCTTCCCAAGCCCTACCGGCCTTCCTCCGCCGCTTATTTACACAAGCCAATTAATTTCAACCAGTTTCCGTCGTCTAAGTCGGCGGCAGCGGCTTCTTCTTCAATTTCTTGCACGCTTTACAAAGAGGCGGCAATGGTGACTAAGGAGGAGGTGGAGCCGGTCGTTCTGCAGAGGCCCGACTCTTTCGGTCGATTTGGCAAATTTGGCGGGAAATATGTACCGGAGACACTAATGCACGCTCTCAGTGAGCTGGAAGATGCTTTCAAATACCTGTCTACTGATCGAGAATTCCAGGTTTCATTCAATTATTATCTTCATCCGGACTCCGAATACACTGTCTAATGCACCAATAAAATTATTCCACATATAACTATATCATTGAGTCAAATAGATTTCCTTCAACTAATCACATTCTTACACACGTGACATCTTGTTTAATTGGTCTACTAGACCGTATACTAGAAAATAAAGAGTTATTTGTAAGTGATTTGTGTATTTGATAAGAATTTAGGTTAGAATATGATTTGCAAGTTTTTTTTTCTTCTGTTTATATAAAACTTGAAGCTTTTGGTTCTTTGTAATTGAGGAAGTAAATTTGATTTCAGGGATTCTATGAAGAAGATGTTATTCAAAGGAGTTGACTTTTAGAAATGTGTTCAGATTTTTTTATGCTTTTTTTGCTTTTGAATTTAATTGGATTTATTGGGATAATGCTGAAGACTTTATAGGATTCTTATTCTTTTAGTAGATGTAGATTCTTCATAAAGCTTGCTTTTAGCGAATTAAAAACTATGAAAAGCTTGCTAATTTGTTTTGTGTGAAGAAAGCTACTATAAATGATGATATAATTTCAAGAGGTTATTTAGCATCTTGAGAGTAAATTTTGTTTTCTGATTCGGCTTTTATACTTTTAACTTAAATTAAAGGCAACTATAATGGTATTCTATACTAATATTAGTAATTACGTTGGTTGCAGGAAGAACTCGATGGGATCTTGAAAGATTATGTTGGAAGGGAGAGTCCTCTTTATTTTGCAGAGAGACTAACTGAACACTATAGACGTCCCAACGGGGAAGGGCCACTTATCTATCTTAAGAGGGAAGATCTTAATCACACGGGTGCACACAAGATTAACAATGCTGTTGCCCAAGCTTTGCTCGCCAAGCGCTTGGGCAAGAAACGTATCATTGCTGAAACTGGGGCAGGTCAGCATGGTGTTGCCACTGCTACTGTTTGTGCTCGATTTGGCCTGCAATGTATCATTTACATGGGAGCTCAAGATATGGAGAGACAGGCTCTTAATGTTTTCCGAATGAGGCTGCTCGGAGCTGAGGTTTTATTTCCTTTTCTCTCTTGCCTTCTATTTTCATATTCAAGAACTCAGCCTAGATGTTTGATATATTATCGTGCTGTATAGTTTTCTTCCACAAAATATTTACAGTCTCTGCTATCAATTTTTTTTGTCTAATGTTCTCATATTTTCGTTGAGTATGTGGTTACCTTTTATCTTTTGTCTATCAGGCATTAATCGTTAATGGTATGATTGGGCCCTTACGGGTCCATAACTTCTGATTTTTGTTATCAGCAATCAGTGCCCTTCCCTTGTCTGTTCTTCATGTTCAAGTATTGATGCTGAATAAAAACATGAAAAATTCATGCTTTTTAATATGTCAAGTGCACCAAACGCTGGCAGATCGTCCTCCTGACTTTGTAAGGTTTTTTCTATTTGGGGCAGCTTCATGATCAGATAAAACATTTTTGGGAGTAGAATGAAATTTCCTTCAAGTTACTGTTCCTTTTCACATATCTAGCTTATAATGGAGGTTTTCTTGACCAAATGCTTTGGCCTCTAGTCTAACTAGAGATACATGAACTCCGACTTATTGGATCCACTCTTTAGACCCACCGAAAAGAAAAATCCATTCTTTAGCTTTCTTGGAATGTTTGACATCAGATTTGAAGCCTTATCCACAGGCTCAAGTGAAGACCCTTAATTTTTAAGTTATAGGCATAATATATAGTTGAACATTGATCCAAGCAAACAGCCTTCCCCTTGTTAACTATCATGACCTGAAATGTCATGGGAAACAGAATGGTTTTGCATTGGGGCTTCGTTGAGTTTTCCTTTGTCTGTTACTTTCATATGGCAGCAGCCTCTTCTGCGACTGGTCTTTTTGTAGCTTTTTCCATGTCTTGAGAAACACGAGATTATAAATCTGGTTACCATGGCACATAGTAAAATAACTTATACCAAACAATGTAGAACTGGTAATGTTGTTTAGATGGAGGCTCTCTGTCGGATCACTGGTTTCAATTCACCTTTCTCAGGAAAACAGTCATTATGAAGTAATCTAGACAGTAGTTTGTTATGGAACATGTCTTATCTAAATTGTACCTCTACTCTCTGAGGATTTATAAACATTATGCAGGTTAGACCAGTTCATTCAGGAACAGCCACACTGAAAGATGCTACTTCAGAAGCTATAAGGGACTGGGTGACTAATGTGGAGTCTACTCACTACATTCTTGGTTCTGTTGCGGGACCACACCCATACCCCATGATGGTAAGGGACTTCCATGCAGTAATTGGTAAAGAAACAAGGAAGCAGGCACTGGAAAAATGGGGCGGGAAGCCAGATGTTCTTGTTGCATGTGTCGGTGGTGGTTCAAATGCCATGGGTCTCTTTCATGAATTTGTTGATGACAAAGATGTTAGGTTGGTTGGAGTAGAAGCTGCTGGGTTTGGAGTAGACAGTGGTAAGCATGCTTCCACGTTGACCAAGGGAGAGGTCGGTGTATTGCATGGAGCCATGAGTTATTTGTTACAGGATGAAGATGGGCAAATAGTTGAGCCTCATTCAATCAGTGCTGGGTAACCACATATACATACTATTCCCTTGAGAATATTAGAGTGTTTTATGGAGAGAGAAAATCTTTTTTTACTATGAGTGTTTTGTGATTTTTAAATAAAAGTCCTTACTTGATCATTTTCTCGTCTTAAACAGCCTTGATTATCCTGGAGTAGGACCAGAACACAGCTTCCTGAAGGATATAGGACGTGCCGAGTATTTTAGTGTCACTGACAATGAAGCTTTGGAAGGTAAGGATTAATGTTGAAATTGCATTATATATATATGAACTGGTCTTTTACCTATGAACTGGTCTGCTCCTCGTGTCGTGTGGTAACTTATATGAACTACACTAGTAATTTATGTTGCCTTTTGCTTGATTGTAGTAGTTTTGCTCTTCCATCACCTTCCCGTGTTATTTAAGTAACTACCGTCTTTACTCGGCTATTTTTTTTAACGTTCGTGCAGCTTTTAAGAGAGTATCTCGTTTAGAGGGCATTATCCCTGCACTCGAGACATCTCATGCTCTCGCATACTTGGAGCAACTATGCCCAACTCTTCCAGATGGAACTAAGGTCGTGGTCAACTTCAGTGGTAGAGGAGATAAGGATGTTCAGACAGCCATTAAGCATCTAAAACTGTGAACACAGACAGCAGTTACGGAAACAAATGCATTCCGGAATGATCATTTTCTTGTTGTATGAAGGAAACACAGATATTGTAACTCGAGTAGAAGTATTCGTTTTTAGTTTATCTCAGCTGCAGGGAATGCCCACGCAGATATGGTAGTTTGGTCCAATCTTGTACCCTAATGGTAAATTGAATAAGTTTCTGAATAAAGAATGTAACGATGGTGTACGTCTTCTTGGCACTGGGACAGAATGGCAGTTAGTTGCTTACCAATATTTTTTGTTGGCATATCTATTGGAAATTTTCTTACCTGTTTATCCTTTTAGTAGCATAGCAAGCATGTTGAATTTCTATCTTGAGCAAGTCACTCAAACTCGCCAGTTAACTTGTAGGATAGTACGATGCTACGAGTTTTAAGTGTTAGATCCTACGTAAAATTGGTGATCAAATAAGATTGATGTAAACTCGTGGGATCGGACTCGGAAACGTAGATCCTACGAGTCAACTCCGAGTTAGCTATTTTTACTTCTGAGTCGGGTTGAGCAAAAACCCGAGCTGAACATTTTTAAAATTGATTTTTCATCAACTCAAACTATATAGTTCAATCTTTACTGTTCAACTACATGATTTCTTCAATCGTCTTAGGCATTATTAAGTGCCGACAAATCTCTAATCTAAGGGAGAGTAATGAATTAATTAGTATTTTTTTAAATTAAATAGGATCCAAACCAAACCTGATAAGGTCAAAATTGGTCGAGATTTCGAAAGAGTTGAATCACAACCATGAATGGTTTATCTCTAATATGAGGTTCAAAGTTTCACATCAAAATCTTCTTAGTAGAAGCCAAATAATGTGGAGAAAACTGACAAATATGAGACCATCAAATCTACCATCTTCCACCAATAGCCTTGAGGACAAACTGAAACCCACCCTTATTAGGGGAAGGACAGAGCCGGATTCTATAACTCCAGGCTCTTCTTTTTGGATAAGATTAAACCAGGAAATCTCACATCGAAAGCCAAACACAGTTGTCGTTCCTCCACTCCCTATGTACTCTGCTGAGCCTCTCTGAATTATTTCCTACCGGTAAAGGCTTCAACATAGAACCACTACCTTCTCCAAGACGAGCGCAGTGATGCAGCTGAGTCGGGGCAACCCCAACAAACCAAGAACAAATCAAAGTTTCTACAGTTGAGTTAGCCATCAGATACTCCAAATCACTGCAGAAATGAAGTAGTCCTACTTTCAGTTCTTGCAGCAGACTTTACTCACATGCCAGCTAAGAGGTACACAATAAAGAAAATCTCCAACTCCAGCCATTCTTTCACTATAATCTATTCTTTTTCTTTCCTAAGAAATAAGACATGATAATGTTTCGTTTAAAAAATGTTGTGCTTGATTTGTTCATGAGAGAAAATGCAAATTCTAAATCTGAAACCTTGCGTCTGGTGGCAAAAAACATAACACCATCCAAATACACGCACGCCAAAAGCTGTTCTGCGACATGGATAAGCTGGCATACAAAGTAGTAATGGGAGATTTATAATGCATAGAAAATGGACATAAAGCTATTAGTAGATTCATTCAACAAACTTCTAATCATCAAACCAAAGCTTGGTCATAATAGTTGAAAATGGACTTTGCATGCTCCAATTTCTAGAAGTTTAAAGTCCAAAATAGGGCTCTCAGTCTTGGCTTCTTGCCATTGTTTATTCATAAGAGAGTACTCAGTTTTTCTCATAACTGTGAGAGGATACCCAAAAAACGAACACGCCTATTGGTTTTACTTTAAAAGACATGTTTAACTCATTATTATCTACAAGTAAAAGCTGCTGGCAAACCTAATTGATCCCACGGTTCTCAAAAGAAAGCCTTAGCAAGGCTTCAAGTACATATTTGACACAAACTTCTGCAATTTAAGCCGCTTTGGTGGAACTTGAAGTTACACCTTACTCCGCCACTTCTCTCTTATCTCACTGCTTTGCCTGTTGAATAAGAAATGAAATCTGTAAGAGAGAAGGTGTAGACATACCGAAAATAGACATGGTAAAGTATGAGTGAGAGCACAGACAATTTGATAATCTTTAAAGAGGGGATTTCCCAGCAACTAAAAACAACTGAATGAGGGTTCTTAATCTCATCCTCCCTCCATTTCATAATAGAGGTCCTTCCTAGGTAATTTAGGATTTAGATTAAGGAAGGGGGAGACGAGGAATTTTTACTTTTATACCCTTAAGTCTCAACCAGTAACCTCTCTCTCTTTCCCTCTATCCAATCATAAGAAAAACATCCTTAAAAGTTGGAAAGGACATATATATTGATTGGCCTTTGGGAAGAGATTGAGAGGCTAAAAAAGACTTCTATTATGAAACGGAAGGAATACTTAAAATTTCAGGATCCAGACTGGTCCAGTTGGATAGAAGCTTTCATGGTTTGCCCAAAATCAAGACCACTAATCTTAGCATAATAATTAAATTTGCATTAGTTTATATCAGCTTCAGCCATAAAGAAATAACCAATCATTCAAAATAATGACAATCGTGAACGATGATAATGGAGGAAGTATATTCCAACAAAGAGGCAATAAAGCATATCACTGCAGTTGAGTACAACAATCTAAGCACACGTCTATAGCTGCTTTTCCAAATAACTCAAATTTCTCTTGAACCATGCTGGAGTTGTGATCAGGAAAAAGACGGGGACTACATCTTGTTTTCCCCCCTAATTAAGCATGAATGCCAAATACTTATCTGCGTCAAGGTATTATTGGCCGTAATTTAACCTTTCAAGAGTTGGTTTTGGCATATCCATTCCTCTTGCAACCAAACGGATGCATACCACAAACGTGACTTCCATAAGACAGTTTAACATATACTTGGAGGGTTATAAAATGGTAGGATTTTTTTATAAAATAATAATAAAGAACAAAAAGGAATAAACAAAAATAACCAAGGCCTAAAAGAGTGCAAAATTTTCTGTTCAAAATTTGGAATGGGTTTCCGTTTGAAGTTATTTTTTTAGAATGGAAAAAATGAATTGTTTGGGAGAGAATAGGTGAAAGCCAAAGTGGGAAAAGAGAATTTTGCATTTCTTTCCGGAAAGAAAACGAATTGAAATTCACTAATTTGCATGCACTCTTATGTTCAATCTTGAAATTTTCACATCAGTATAAAACCTTATTAATAGGAAGAAAGGTATCATCACAGGGTGCAAGCAAATTTTACCATCAACGTCATCACACATCATTATGCAATTTCTCCCTCTCGGATTAAAAAATATACAATGTTTTCATCAGGAGGAAGGCTAGTTTCTTGGCAGAGCTATCACACAAAAAGAGAGAATCACAATCAGACAAAAAGAAAAATAGAACAATCACCTGCGAATACAAGAAAGTTCCAAGGACAGCAATGGCCGCTCCAAGAGCATTGATAGGCTGGACAGGCGTACTGAAGATAATGATGGATGAGACAATAACAGAAATACGTTTCATAGTGTTCCCAATGCTAAATGTTAAAGGAGAGATCTCATCCAGTGACATGTATGACACTTGGTTGTAGAGGTGATAGAATACACTCTGATAGATCATCCACCTATCATACAGAAACAGCTAAACAAGTAAGAAAGGGAAATCCAATGAAAAGAACACGAAAAAGAGACCTTAGTATTCTGGAAAAATCCCAAGATATGACAAAAATTTGGGATGGGGAGTCTCCATTCATTGAAATAGGACAAACAGATAGAAAGACATAATTTACAAAGAGAGTAGGAGCACCTAGTAACTAAATCAGCAGCCTGCTATAGTTATATACACCAAAGGAATTTGACATTTCTATATTGCATTATATTTTGACCCTCTGATAGAATTAAGTACTCACTCTGTCGCAAATTGAATGTCCACTTTTCTATGCATTTTGTATAGGAAAGTGGACATTCAATTTGGGACTGGAGGAGTATATATAACAGAGCTCAATTTTGAAGGTATACATATCGATCAAGGTTTTAGATGCCCGAGCATTTAAATAGAAGAATCAAAGAAATATTTCTGCTCACAGGAAAGCTTATCAAGGACTAGCTACAAATAACACAACCAACTTAGTAAAACATTTATCATTTTCAGAGGCCTGAGATGTTCCAAACCAAATTTAAATATGTCAAACTATTCAATCAGAGAATCGGGTTCCCTGTAAAACCAAATGTTTCGAGATACAATATGCAATAAAATAACAAGCATAGCTATTTTCTATTGAACACAGGCAAACCTAGCAGCGCTTTTTTAAACCAATTATAGAAGTAAAAATTAGTAGCTCAGAATTTACATAGTCCAACAAAGTCATTTCCTAAGTCGTCATACACACCACGAGGACAGCAAAATCAGAGTAGTTAGAAAAGCATGTGATTACCAAATCAGCTGGGGTCCAACTTGAGAGACGGCCTTTTCAAAACCAACTGCCCATAGCTGTGGTCCCTCCACAGCAATTGCAAATGGAGTGAGAATTATGAGAGACATTATAGACAAGCACGCATAATAGTTCATTCCACTAACAGATTTCCCCTTCATGCCCTTCTTAGAGAAGATGTTCCTGAAAACAAACGCCAGGTTCGATATCATAGCCCCCATGAAACCTGAAGATGACAACAAAAGTAAAATGTAAACATTAGAAAACAAATGCAGACAGCTAAGATATATGAAAACCCCAACCACTCCCATATCAACAGAAAACACTCAAAATCAATCATTCTTCTCTTCAACTTGAGCAAAATAGTGAGCGCTTGTAGAAACTAAAGGAATAAAGAAGCAAGGTACCAATTTTTCATTGAAGTTTAAGGGCAGGACAAAGAGGATGAATCAATCACAAAACATATAATTCTTCGAGATATAGTCATTCCGTCCCAATTATAATTCTTCGAGTTAATTTTTTTTTACGTAACGTACCAATCATGTTAAAGTTGAGCTCAGTAAGGGCAGAAAGAGCGCAACCACCAATAATCGGAATGAGAGACAAGTAGACTGCTGGTGGGAAGGTATCTCCCAAGAGGAACCTTGAAACAAGAACACTGAAAGCAGGTTCACCACTCTTGATTATGTGAGTAAATGAAACCGCCACCTTTGACATACTCACAGTAGCTGCAACATGCCCAATTGTATGTGCAATAGCAACCTTAAAACACGCAAAACAACCAACAAATTCAGCAAATTAATTCAACCAAAATTCCACTCAAAACTCAAGATCTTTTAGCCCTACATAGCCTATGGGAACACAAAAAATCGACTCTAGATCTTCTAGTACATCTTCTAATACACCGTCTATACATCAATGATATTACTCCACATGTAGCAATCATTGAGCCAAAGAGAATTTATTGGTTTGAGCTAATCACATCATTACACGTGAAATAATATCATTGATGTATTATACAATGCAGTGTACTAGAAGATCCAAAGTCCCAACAATCACTTCTTTCTCACTCAAAACTAAAACCAAGATCACAAATTTATATAAAAAGACATTATAAAAAATCAAGAACCAAGAAACCAAATTTTCTAATACTTACAGGGAAAAGTGATTTCCAGAAATCAAGATCAGTCTTTGGTGTCTCAGCAATCCTTAAAGCCCACGAAACTAACATGATTAAAGAACCAGCCGCAAGTGAGAGAGTAGAGGTCAACCAAGGGAAAGGATAGGCATTCAAAACCTTCTTATTATAAATGTTAAAGATCACATTCAAAGTCCACCATGTAGCAAAGTAAATCCCAATTTTGAACTTCCTAGCCGCCTCAGATTTCGTTTGTGCCCCCGACTCCAACATCAATTGGGGTTGAATTATCAGCAGCTTCATAAGCCTTGCACGTGATCAAATCACAACGCTTCTTTTGATTCTCAGAATCATCATGAATTGAGGAGAAAGATTCGAGCTTTGAGACAAAAAGCGGCTTTGAAACTGTGATAAGAGAACTAGTAGACCGTTTAGTTCCAATTCCAAAATCAGGGAGTGGCGTAAGAGCCAAGAAATTACGAGACGGCGACGGAGCCGCCTTTGGCCGGAATAATTCCAAGACACCACCATTAAAACCTACCCCTTGTTGTTTAAAAGAAGACATCATAGTATATAAACCACAACAGAATTTATGGGCAAATTTTAGAGGCTTTTTTCAGAAAATTTTCTTGAAAAAAAAAGTTAAAGAAATGAAAGATCCGAGGTAGAATGACAGATTCCTTTACTGAAAATGGATGAAAGATTAGAGCTTTTCGGGTTTCTCCAAAATAAACATAGAAAACAAACAAGATGGTTTCAAGGGCCAAACAAAACTATGTGCACTGAAAAAGGGTTTAAAGAAAAAAACAAAATAAAGGGGTTGGAATAGTATTGAATATTGATAATTGATATTTTCTTCCTTAGAGAATTGAAAATTTCAAGACTGTGCTACTGAATTGAATGATTGATTGGAGAAATATTCGTGATATTAAATTTTAAATGAAAATTACTTTTTTTTCAACAAAAAATAAACATAGTAAGGGTATTTCTAAATACTGTCTGTCCCAAAATGATATGTTAAGGTTTTGATGATTTTTATAGTAAAATATAAGTAAAAATTTAAGATACCTCTCATTAATTTTATTAATTTTATTTAAATTTTTTTTTATTTCTTCTCACACAATATCTAATCATCTCTTGAATATGTGTTGAAACGTGATAATTTTAAGGGTAAAAAGCGCTCACGCCCCTTAAACTATTCCCTTTTTTAATTTTTGACCCTCAACTAAAAAGGGTCAAGTTTTACCCCCTAAAAACTATTCTGTTTTTTGGTTTGTGACCTTCCATCCATATTCTCCGTTACATCTTAACGGAAGTCCAAAAATTCAAGAACACTGAGTTATATTCCAACCAAAAAACCCAATTCTACAGAGAACCAACACGAAATCCGAGCACATATTCTTACTCACAGTGAAGAGACGAATCAGAGTATAAATTTTGAGCATCAAATTCTTCAAGAATCATCCAAAAAACGCCTAAAACTAATGAACTACAAATCTACCAAAAAAAACCGTCTTAGAAACATAAATTTTCCAAAGAAAAGCTCAGTCATATGAGACCATTACACTAAAATCCAGATAAGCACTTGTTCACAGTTAAAAGACGCATATATTTGTGAAGTTTGAGTTTCAAACTCATCAAGAATCAACCAGAAATCGCAAAAGAAGAACGGACAAAAATTCTCCCAGAAAATAGTCACGAAAAACAGATTTTTGCAAGGAAAAGCCCAATCTTTTGAGACCATTACTCCTAAATCCAAACATAAGATCTTATTCTCAGTTAAAAGAAGAAGATTTCTGTAAAGTTCTGTAAAGTAAGATCCTAAATCATAAAGTATAAATCAAAAAATGCAAAATAGTGAAAGTCCACAGTTCTGCCAGAAACCCCAATTTCAGTTATAAACTTTTAATTTAGGAAGATTACAGCCAAGAACTCCAAAATCAGCCAAAGTAGACAGTTGTACATCTTCCTAAAGAAGAATAATCCAAGAGAAAAGCGTCCAAATCTTCAAGAACATCCCAAAATGCCCCCATTATTTGAACTTCCGTTAAGATTTAACGGAGAATATGGATGGAAGGTCACAAACCAAAAAACAGAATTGTTTAGGGGGTAAAACTTGACCCTTTTTAGTTGAGGGTCAAAAACCAAAAAACGGAATAGTTTAAGAGGGCTTGAGCGCTTTTTACCCTAATTTTAATTAATTATGAGTATTCAATTAAGGTTGAAAAAGGTAAAATTGAAAAAATTATCCTTAATACATATTTTATTTAGAAATTAGATAGTTAATTTGGAAGAAAAAAACGTGATCAGTTAATTTGGTATAGAGAGATTAAAGATGGGAGGGAGGACAGAAAAGTTATTTTAAGATGTTGGGTTGGCTTAATTGTAGACTTATATGGTCACCCTGTTAACCAAGGAAGCCAAATTTTCTATCTATTGATACTTTAGTTTACCCAAATAGAATTCCTACAAATTTGTGATGTATGTGGTGCAATGTCGGAAACTTCACTTCATGTGCTGCCGGACTGCCCTTCTGCAGCTTTCCCATGAAAGAATTTATTGTGACTAGATCACCATTACGCTTTCTCGATGAAGCTAATGTTCTTCGATGGATTGATACATGGCTCACTTTGGAGGATGGAGGAGGAAGTTTGGACCTTTGGATTGGAGTCTCATTTTTAAGGAAGTTTGTAGTTGTCTTTAGAGATGGAGGAACCAATTTATCGAGACTTGCTCTTACGTTGTAAATTCTTTTCCAAACAAAAGTGTCACACGTGCTATTAATATCTTTAGTTACATAAAACCTCTTTTCATAAATATATATTTTTATTTTAAAAGCTTCAAACTGATATACATTCCTATTGAATGAATAGTTTATTTCAAACAAGAAAATGAATGTTTATTTTGAGACCAAGAAAATTCTATGCCATGCCCCTTAACTGACTCTTTGAGATCTGAAACAAGGCATGGGATATGATGATATTATTTGGTCTTTATGATATCATGAAGGGCTTAATATGTCAACTTGAAGAGAAAGGGGGAGGCATCAATTTTTTTTAATATATTTTTTTTTATTAAGGCGGGTGAGAAAGAGAATGAGTGACTCTAGATATTCTAATACACTATCTAGTACGCCAATTGTATTATTATTATTAGCATCGTTGGTCCAGAATAAATTTAGAGTCTTGAACCCAGGGACGAAGACAGGGGGCTGGGGGTGACAGTCGCCTCCGAGATTTCTAAAAATACTAATAGATATAGTAAATTTTATATGTAGTTCGAAATATTGTATCAAATTCGCCCCCAACATTGTTTTTGGTAGCTTTTATATATAGTTCGACATACTGTTGCAGTTTTTGCCCCTCCAACGCCAAATTGCTTACTTCGTCCCTGCTTGAACCAATCATGTCGCGTTGTGTAATATTATTATTGGTTTACTAAGAAAATATTATAGAGTATACTAGAATATATGAACCCGTTATAAAGTCTTATACTTGTTTAAAGCAGGCAGGGGCATTTTCTTTGTGGTGTATTGTTCTTGATGCATGTACCTTTTGACTAAAATAGAATTTGATTTCTTAAAACCTCTGCAAGGGAGTATTTTATTTTATTTTATTTTTTATAGGAAGAAGATTGATTAACTTATACAGTTTCAATCATAATACTAATAACAATCCTTCAATAAAGAATCATTTGTCAATGTATAAACAATTATGGATTAGATTGAAATTTTGAAAAAGTTACATATTGACTATTCCTAATAATAAAGTACAATCCTAATCTGACAAGCTCTTTGATTAGATTTTAAGCTACATTTTTTAGAATAAACAAATAACTACCTTTCCTCCAAGGAATATTCCAGAGTACATGTTATGTACCTTTCGCTTCCTAAAGAAACAAAACATAAAACAACGGAAAAATTCCCTATGGGGCGATTTTTGTGGGTACTTGTGAGATATGAAAGCATGTGGGATCAACCTTACAGGTGGATCTTGTCTCAAATTATGTGAGAGGAGTGTGGAGTCGTACTCACAAGGACCGTCACATGCCAGACTTTCCCTAAAACAACCTCGATACGGTGCAAAATATTTGATGACCGTCGCATCAAGAATCTGACGGCTAAGATCATTGCTTATGCACTGTAGCCAAATGGTTCTGCACCGTAGCCAAATTGTGATGGGTTCTCACTGGTTTAATCAACAAACTTAGTTCGATGAACTTTGTAATGCATAATTCACTATCCCATCACACAATAAGGAGAAGAATTTATTTATTTTTTCAACGAGAGAGTACTGAACCACAAGGTCTTTGTAAAAATATGTACTAGATACAAAATTGAATTTTCCAATACGTAGTAAAAGATTTAGATTTAACATATCATGACAAACCACATAGTTCCACGAGGAGATCACATTATGAGAAAAACAAGTTCAAATCCAGTACGAAAGTCGTGTTCTTTTCGCACATGTAAAATCGTGATAAATAACTATTAATTCCTTGAAGAATTAGGTATATACCCCGGATTATAAATATGCGGAAAGAATACGCGTTCTGCACTGGATCCAAAATCGAGAAAACAGGAATAGGATGACAATGGCAGCACAATCTTGCAGAATAGTAACTAGTAATGAACAAAACCAGGTTTACAACAATAAAAGATGTTTTAAAATTTGATCATTCGAACCGACGACACAAAAACAGGTAGACGGCAATATTTCATCGTCTGCCAAAAAACACATCTATCTGATCTTTCCAATCTGTATAGTAATTGTTGTATAAAGTTCATAAAAATTAAATCTGCTAAGAACAGTTCACCACTCAGCTTTAACGACTATCATCATCGGCCAGAACGCATGAACAAAAAAGCCGAACTATAAGAGGGGTAGCAAAACCTGATCGAAACCACAAGAATCCAACAAAATAAAGCTTTAAGCGGAAAAATTTGGCCGTTACTGAGCTGCCACCTTGATGAAACTACTTCACCTATGCCGAATGTAAAACTGCAGGAATTCAGATTCATGAAACGTCCCGTCTTCATCCATCATCCCCTACATCAAATTTCCGTTCATGAGAATAATGGACTTACGACTTGATGGAAAACATACAACTAAATGAGTTAGATGAAATTGTTTAATAATGAAACTAAATGATAAAAAAAACAAGTTATATCAGAAGCTGACATGCTAATATTTAGAAGTTTTGCAATTATCATAATCTTTGTAACAATTATAGGAACACGTGATCGAGCCGATAAACTTCTTCAAATAGAAGCATGAGTTACTAGAAAACAAAACATCAACATATTTGGGGAAAAGAATGAAAGATGTAAGAGTAAAAAATATGAATAAAAACACTATTAGTGCGACCAATTGATAAGAAAATATCAGCATAGTAAATACGACTACTTTGTGATGCTGTTGAAGGACCTAAGCTTGTATCTCTCTGGCGTCTTCTTCTGCAGTAGTATCACTTATATATATATATAGTAAGTTGCTAGTCCAAGACAAGGTATACTTAAAAAACATATCAGACATGCCATTTTTCTTCCCCCTTCTCCCGGTACTCTATCTCCAAAGACAATCTTCTTTTTCGGTAATAGTTAGATGCTGATTTATTTTGATTCGAATCTTACGACACAAATTAACTTCTTGGGAAAATGCATTAAACTTGAAGTGTTTATTAGCATTAACAGTTTATAAGTCTTAATAGACAAAGAACCAATGGTGGCTAGTATATTCAAAGAAACACACACCCTCAGGACTCCGAATGGTGGCTATCGAGACTCTCAACAAAAATAAATACAACAAATCACTAAATCTATGCTGACATCTTTTGATAAAAGTCTGATTAAGGAAAAGTAAAAAAGAGTCTACGTAAAATTAACCCTGAAGAGATCCTTACTGCATGGTTATATTCAGGGGAAACAAGGACTTCGAACAAAATTATCATCAGTTACGGTACGCAATATAAAAGAAAGACATACAAGAAAATATTTTGGGAAAAGCACGTACAGGAGACGAGTTTCAGGAGACGGAGATCCCGCATAAATGCATGGATCTTCTAAGAACATATTCCAACTGATTCAGCAAGTCCACCGACTCCTTAAACTTTCCAGGAAGACTATTTGTAGAAAATAAATGTATCATCTCCAAGCAAGGTGCACTTTTGAGCAAAGTTTTCAGGAAACATATTTCAATGACATCACCATGATATTTATGGAGGTCCACAGTCTTCAGGTGAGATAACAATAAATTAGGCACGGATTCCCAGGCCCAAGCATTTCCGAGGCGGATCCAGCAAGATTCAAAACCCTATATTATGCAGTAAAAGCTTCTAATTATTTGTATGTAGAAGGAAAATAAGGACTGAACAGTGGCGCTGCTAATATATACCTCAGCAAAATGAAGAGCCTCCAACATTGGCAAATGTTCAAGGAACTTTATAAGAAATCCAACATTATGCTCCTTCACTTCCGTGATCATCTCCAAATGTGTCAATTTTTGGAATGCTGGAAGACGATCTAGCACATTTGCCTGAGTGAGGGCCTTTGCCACGAATAAGAACAAAAATAATTTCAATAGGCCAAGATAAGATATGAGAAAAGGTACTAACAAATAGGCATATCTTGCACGAGAAGAAAATATACAGGAAGTTTAAAGTTCTAGGTACCTCAAAGGTGTTGTTACATATTTCTAATGAGCCAACATTTTTCAAATTTTCAAATAACTCGACAGCACGAGCAGAAAAGTTGTCATTGAGCTGCGGCGGAATGCGAATATCCAGCGTTGCCTTGACTGATGGTGGAACATTAGACAACTGAATATCGTTTACAAGATAGCCATAGTACTTGAAGAATGAGAGTTCTGCGGCATCTATCTTGATTTCGCAGCCAATTGCATCACTATTAAGGGCACCTACTGGTAGATCGTCTATTCTCAAACTCTTTAAAGAGGGAATGCAAATCCTAATACTCTTCAGTTCTATCCACTCACAATCTAATATAGCTAACTCTTCTAGCACAGGGCAACTGGAAAAGAGCCTTTCCACCGATTCATCGTCTTGAAATGTGACAAGACCGAGGTGCAAGATTTTAAGGCTCGGAAAAGAAATACGACCGGGAAGCTGAAGATTACAATTCATATCTAATTTTAAGCCTGTAAGAGATCGAGAATTAAAGACGCATTGAGGCAACAAGAACGTATCCTGAACAAAGAGACAGATATCAAGCTCTTTAGCTTTGTCTTTAATTGCAGATGTAATCCATGAATGAACACGAGGAGCAATAAACCAAACACGACATGAAAGTCGAAACCTTTGAATGCTTGATGTATCTCGAAGCAGAAGCACCCTCTCCACAAAATTTATAAAACGACTGGTTTCAATAGAAAACCAAGATGACAGACTCTGGCCGGAGTATAGTGGCTTATCATCAAAATCCAATATACGAATGCCAGTCCAGAGATATCTCCAGCGTTTGGACAATATGCCGGTCATAAAAGCATCTTTTGTTTCGAGAAATGAAAGAATATGCTGAATAACATGGTCAGGTAGATTGCTAATTCTATCCTCAATATCATCAACTTTATACTCTTCGGAAGGTTTTTGCCGCTTGAATCTGTCCACAATTAGACCATTTTCACCTAAAATCAAAAGGAAAATGTTTAGTAACTGGTACTTCAAGTTCAACACCAGTGAGCATGCGGAAGGAAACGAGTATAAGAAACGAGCAAATAGAGAGCATGCACGTAAATGTTTGGTTACTGGTATGGAATATAATTTGACCGCAGAGGGGGGCATGCAGAAGCAAAAGATATCACAAATGAGCTTATACAAGCATGCACGTAAACTTTTTGTACCTAAATCTGAGTTCGTAGATACTTTTTGGCCCAATAAACACTTTAGACACAAGAAGAAGACTTGGGAATCAGGTTGGTAGAGCTGGTAAGGTAACACCAAAAATTTCCATATATTCCAAATCCAACATCAAGAGCATGCAGAGAAAGTACAAGAAATATTCACTTAAAAACACAAGTAATACCACTCGATTCCAAGTGATGATACATTGTAATTATATCTGTTAGGAAGAGAAAGTGTTGTTCGGAAAATGAAAGCAAGAAAAACTAATCTAGGAAAAAGCCTTTATGCAGTTTCTTGATAAACAGATATCATATACATGCTCCAATTATCCAACGAACTGTGACATGTGAAACAAAAGCAACCATCAACCATCCTATCTAATGCCGTATCCATTTTGTAAACATTGTTGATAAAGTTTTTTGTATGGCCATTTTTCAGGCAGGGTGTAGTAAGCAAAGCACAAGATAAAGATTGCATTTGGTGAAAACACCAATAAGCGGAAAGAAAAGCACATCATACCAACCAATTTAAGTCCTGATCCTTATTAAGCCCTCTTCCTCTCTTCTATAATTCTTATCTCCAAATTTTAGGTTCGGATAAGTAACAAATTGATACCATCAGATAAACAAAAAGGGAAAAAATTAAATGAACCCCATTTCGGAAACAAAAAAGCAAACCCATAAAGAAAGAACTAAAGAACCGAAATTTCATGCAAAGAAAGTATTCGGATACATTTACACATATAACTGAACCAACCCCTGAATAGGAAACAGAACCCTTTACTCCCACCTAGAGAATTTCAGTTTATACCCCCAAACAACAAAAATTCAAGAAAAGCGAAAGGAGTGAAAATTTACTGCTATCCTTCTTTTGGGTAGCAGATCATGGTGTAGTGAAAACACAATGAAACAGAAAGAAGAACCATTAAAGAGAACATGTTTAAAAGATGTAATAACTAAGAACAAACTTGGTATAGAACATCTAGCAACTACCAACCAATTTAAGTGAGCCCTGCAGTAATAGCATATTCAGACAAACCCAAATTTTCTACTTGTGGGCCTACATCTCCTCGGACAAACAATTCAACTTTCGTGCAACCCAATGAACCAAACTATTAACCTATTTACACTATGGGTCCCACATCTTCCGTTACAACCAATTTGTTTTTGCGAACTCCTAGACAAAATTGACAAACTAAAAAACCAATCCAATTTTGTTCTAGCCCTCTTTCTCTCTTCTATAATTCTCATCTCCAATTTTTACATTAAAAAGAAAATAGTAAGTTCAAGAATTGGTTTCATCATCAGATAAAATGGAAATGGAAAACAAATTACATAAACCCCATTTCTTGAAACAAAAGGTAAACAAATAAAGAAAATAACGAAATAATCAAAATTTCATGCAAAAGAACCCTTTACTACCCACCAGGAAAACGAACATTAAAAAAAGAGAGTGAAAAATTACCTAAAAAGGCATGATTTTGTAAGCCTTTTTTGGGCCATCGATCACTTCTAAGCAGGAACTGCATGTTCACAAAAAAGGATAACCAAAAAAAAAGGTGGCAACTTTAATGGTATATTTCGACTTCAAAAATTCTAAAATTCAACCAGCATTTGAAACTCAGGCACAAGAAAGAAGACGAAACGATTAAAGGGTTTTCATTGGAACAGAAAAAAGTTTCATTCTTGATTTTCTTGGAAAGGAAAAATGGCGGATTTTGCAGAGATTTTTGGCTTGGAAAAGGGAGAGACAAAAGGGTTGTCTGAAGAAGAGACTGGTTGATCGCCGCTCAGTTCTCAATGGTTTTGTGCTGCGTTGTCATTGCGGGAGAATTTTAGTAGCAGTAATTGTAGTGCTACCTGGAGGTACCTCGGCACGGTTTTATAGTTACTAACTAGGTAGTGTGGCCACTTTCAAAACCAAAAACAAACAAAGCTAGGTAGTGTGGCCAAAGTTAAGGAGTGTAACCGTGCGTGACAGGTATTTGTCTTTACATATGAGTAAATAACAAACTTTATATGAAAAATGTGATGGCTGACAGAGATTTTTATGTGTCAGATTTTTGTTTGACCACTGAGATTTAAGGTGTATTTGGATAGAGTTTAGTATGAGTTTGACACTCAAAATTTTTATTGATTGAGTATGAGAATGAAATTTCAAATATTAAATTATTAAAAAATTGGGTTGAATTTTAGAGACTAATATTAAAATAAAAAATATTAGATTAAGACCAAATTTAATTAGACCCTTTTTACACACGTTCGTCGTAAAATTCGATTTTGTATTATGAATCGCGTGCACAAAAATTAAGATGCGTTTGAATACTTTTACATGAGATCTATATTTTGACACCGTTAATTTATTTTGTTAACATTCTCTCATCTTATTTTTGCTAGTTCATCTTCTCTCTCTAAAATTATTCTTCCTAAATCTTTGCAAGAAGAAGGTAAAAAGATTACCTACTTACCTCCCTTATATATTTTTCTGCAAAAAAGGACCCGGAAGACCCCTCCCCGTGCCTGCGGCCCCTCCTCCCCCGCGAAATCTTGGCACGTATTCCTCCCATTGGGTATATTTCCGACCAAGTCCATGTTTCGAGTCATGTTCATATTTTCCGCCATATTTCTGACAATGTTCATCATTAAAATTTAATTCCTTGTAAACAGGGACGAAGGCAGGAATTTGGTATTGGGGGGCAAAACTGTAACACTATGTAGAATTACAGAGCTCAAGTGATAAAAACGGTAAAAAAAAATTTTGAGGGGCAAAACTGATAAAATTTTCTAAAATACACATAAAATTTCAATAAATAGTAGTATTTTTAAAAATCCCCCGCCCTCTGTCTTCGCCCATGCTTGTAAATGAGGTAGTTGGAGATGTCACCAAAGTAAATTAGGAATGTCAAAATAGTCTGCCCCAAATTTTTTGTATAGGAGATTGCGAATAAAATGATTATTTTTTTCTTTTAAAATAATTATTTGCAAAGAAAATCGATAATTTTAAATGTTAAATTAAAAATAAATTAGTAAAAAAATTTAATATCGTATTTAGGAAAAAAAAACTCCTTAACAGTCACCACTATAATCATATCCCTTTAATTGTAGGGGTTTTCTTTCTTTTTTGGTGCTTTAAGGTGTATTTGTATTGCAACTTTAGTTGAGTTAAATTCAACTTTTTTGAATTTTAGTAAGGTTTAAATTTATATTTCGTAAAATGGTAAATATAACACTCATTTCGACCAATATTAATTGTGTCAATTCAAAATGTGAGGATTAAGAAATTATTATATTTGGTGTAATTATAAATTAAAAATCCTTACATTTGTTGGGAGTTTTACATTGGAATAACACATGTTTTCTTTTTTAGGCGAAATGACATGTTTATTAGGTCTAAAAATAAAAGTTAATTACATTTTACTATCATTGAGTTTGGGAGTCTAGCACTTTAGTCTTGGAAGTTACAATTAACCCACTAATTCATTCCGTTAAATTACATTAAATCTCCGATAAAAAGTGGCAGCAACATAACTCTATTGCCTTTATTCATATTCTTGCATTTCACTACTATCAATTTAAAACATTTTTTAATGTAGTTCCTTAAATAAATGAATTAACTCATTCGTATTTTTTAATTTTAAATTTAAAAAAATTCAGAGGGGAAAAAATAAGAGTAACAAGTTACATTAAATATCTTTTTGTTTCTTTAGTCTCTTTCACGATCTACTTCTTTAGTAACATGCAAAACTGTTACCACTTACCACTACCCTTTAACTGCAAAGGTTTGATGGGTGGCAATAATAACAGAGGAAAGATCTTCAAAGTAAAATTTGATAGTGGTTGCAACGTAATGGACAACGACAAACGAAGGGAGAAAGTGTTAACGACGACCATTTAAATTGTAGTTAACATAACATCGTTGATTTGACATTGGAGAAATTTTGACGAAGACTACGATTTGAGTTTATGTTTTTATCTTTGATGGGGGTTTTTTGTTTTTTTTCTTGCAGTAACTGATTTTAGAGTAATTTTATTCAAATAATTAATGAAAGAAAATAGTAATCACAAAAAATAAGGACATTAATGTCATTTTACATTCAAAATATAAGATGTCATTCACTTTCTTAACGGTTGACTGGCGATCATTGAACATATATTGCATTAATTGAAACTTCAAGGATTAAAGTGCTACACCCTCTTAACTTAATGAAAGTAAAGTGCTACTAACCAAAAACAAAAAATAAGAGCATGTGTGGAAGTTGTAGGACAAGCTGGCGGGATAGCGGCTATCTGGAATCCTAACGTTGAAGTTGCCATTACAGCAAAAACATCACGAGAGTTACACTTGATGATCACTGTAAGAATTCCTAAATTCTCTTTTATGATTTCTACAATTTATTTTAGTTACTTGTTATTACACAAACGTGCCCTCTGGGAAAATTTAAAAACTTTAGCTAAATCACTTGAAAAAACCTTGGCTCATATTAGGAGATTTTAATGAAATTACATGCTCTAAAGAAAAATTTGACAGTAAGCCTATAAATACAGCTAGGGTTTCGGAGTTTGTGTTTGTTCTAAATGATTGTAGGCTAATAGATTTAGGATTTAAAGGACATCCGTATACTTGATCAATAAAAATAAATCAAAAAAAAGATTAATATTAGAACGACTAGACCGTTGCCTCACTATATCATAATGGTTAGAACATTTCTCATATACAATTGTTCATCATCTTCCCACTATTGGTTCGGACCATTGTCCTCTTCTACTTACAACTGAATGCTTTCACTACACTAAAGCCCATTTTCGCTTTGAAACAATGTGGTTATCACACACATCTTTTAACCAAGTAGTATATAATAGTTGGTTTAGTTGTAAGGATTATAATTCTGCTATAAAAAGGTTTCAAGAACTAGTCATAATTTGGAATAAAAATAACTATAGAAACATTTTTCAACGTAAAAAAATTAATTTTGGTTGGATTAAAAGGTATAGAAAAATATTTAAGTAAAAAATTTAACTCTTTTATAATTCAACTGCAGGATGAACTACAACATAAATATATGGATATCCTTAATGATGAGAAGGAATTTTGGATGTTAAAATCACGTATCAATTGGCTTCAGAACGACGATTCAAATATAAACTTCTTTCACATTTCTACTATAAACAGAAGAAGGAAAAATAAAATACTCACACTCAAGGATTTATTTGGTAATTGGCATTCAAATCCTAATCATATTAGAGACATCATTTTAGATCATTTCAATATTTATTTAAATCAGAGCATTTGTTTTCACCACGGGAACTTAAGATGAATATTCCCTCTTTAAATCAATATGAAATGCACCACTCATTCCATGATCAACTAGCTCTCCCCCCATCTGAATGTGAGGTACAGAAAATTCTAAATACCTTCAAACATTACAAATCTCCTAAACCAGATGGTTTACATTCAATTTTTTTTCAATTTTTTTGGAATATAACCAAACAATCTGTTATGACCCTGTGTGAAACCCCATCCCACATGGGATAAGTCTGAAAGTTGTGACTGGTATATAAGGTGGGCCTAAGTACCCATTATCATCTCGGGATATCCCTTTTGGCATAGCGAGTTCGGTTGCCAAGTAGATGATCGTGGGTACTGCCATGCCCATGCGTCGCGTTGCGGGCCCGCGGGCTCGGGGCGTGACAGAGTGGTATCAGAGCCGGTGACCAGGCGGACGTGTGGGAGCTAAGTGCCACATCATAAGGGGTGGGGGCCACCTCTAGAATCCTGCACACCTGGTTGGTCAAGGGCCTAGTATGTTTGGGGCGCCTAGCGAGGACGCTAGGGTCTTAAGGAGGGGTGAATGTGAAACCCCATCCCATATGGGATAAGCCTAAAAGTTGTGACTGGTATATAAGGTGGGCCTAAGTACCCATTATCATCTCGGGATATCCCTTTTGGCATAGCGAGTTCGGTTGCCAAGTACATGATCGTGGGTACTGCCAGGCCCATGCGTCGCGTTGCGGGCCCGCGGGCTCGGGGCGTGACACCCTGATTATTAACTTTTTTAAAACTAGTATCCTACCAGATGAACTGAACAAAACATTCATCTGCCTTATACCTAAGATACAAAAATCATAACTTATTACTCATTATCGTCCAATAAGCTTATGTAACACTATATACAAATGTATAACTAAAATTATAGTTACACGTATCCGATCTAGCCTGTCAAAAATAATAAGTCCTAACCAAAGCAGTTTTCTTCCAAATCGTAGAGCATTAGATAATGCTAGTATAGCTTAGGAAATTCTATATTCATTTAAACATAAAAAGGCAAAATAGCGAATATGACCATCAAAATCGATATTGAAAAAGCTCTTGACTTTTTGGAATGGTCTTTTATTTCATTTTCCGACCAACCTTATTAACCATATTATGAGTTGCATAACCACGGTATCAACTTATATTTTAATTAATAGATGCTCTACCCCATTTTTTAACCCTAGTCGAGGTTTCAGATAAAGTGATCCATTATCATCATATTTATTCATTTTAAGTATGGAATTCTTGACATTAAGCATTAATCAGGCAGTTTCAAATTCTCTTTGGACACCGATTAAACTGTCTTGCAAATGTACACCATTAACTCATATCATGTTTGCAGAATATGTCATCTTACTATCTAAAACAACTTTAAAAAATTCAGACACAATTATAGATATTTTGGATGACTTATGCAAAAAAGCATGACATAAAATTAACTTTTCTAAATCCTGTGTAATCTTTTCAAAAATTATAACATCCCAATTAACACTCTCTATTTGTGACAGTTTTCAAATATCTAGAGCTAATGACTTTGGTAGATATTTGGATTTTCCTTACTCTATCACCCCACTCTGTCATCATAACTTTCAATTTATAATTGATAATTTAAATAATAGACTATCCAATTTAAAAACTAAGTTTTTAACTTATCCGGTTAGATGCACACTTATAAAATCCACTCTTTCTGCAATTCCATCTCATGTGATGCAACTGTATAAACTTTCAAAGACAGTTGCAAACCAAATTGACAGTATATGCCGCAATTTTCTTTGGGGCAACACATTAGAAAAGAAAAAATTACATCTTATTTCATGGAATCAAGTTTGTTTACCATATACACATGGTGGCCTTCAGATAAGAAAATTAAAAGAATATAAGCTTGCAGTATTAGCAAATCTAGCATGACGTTGTTTCTTTACCAACAAAAAAGACTTATGGGTTCAAATTACAAAGTCACGACCCTTAATTAATGATGATCTTACTAATCTAAACCGGCCCTCACTACTCACCCTCACCCATATGAAAGAGTATTCTCTCAAGATAGGGCATATGCAAGCCACACTTAAAATGGAAGATTGGGAATGGGAAATCAATATCAGTCTTTATGGATAATTGGACACCACTTGATCCTCTTAGATCACTTTTTATTGGACCACTTCATAAGAAATAAATTAACCTTAAGGTTAATGAAATGATTATTAATAATACTATAAACCTTCATGAATGCACGTTCCCAGTTCCCCTTACATATCCAGATCATAAAATCTACACCTATTCCTTTTTACTTAACCAATCAAGACCATCATTATTGGTCATTAACCCATGACAGTAATTTTTTTCGTGTTTTCAGCATATAAATCACAACAGTATAAAATTACAAATAATTTAATAAAGCCATGGAAACGGTTATGGAATATTAACTCTTTACCAAAAATAAAAAATTTCATCTGGCTATGCTATCATGACAGAATACCTCATGCTTGTCTACTTCAAAAGTTCCATATTATTAACTCAGATATTCGTGGTATATGTCATTGTAATTCTGAAAATACATAACACATTTTGCGACATTGTACTAATGCTAAGTCATTCTAGAATATCATGGTAAAACATCTTAATACTAATATTATATCATTGATAAAGAATAACGGTTCATTCGAATCATGGTTCAAATCTAATTGTACAACAACACTGGTCCATCATCAAAGAATTTTATGGGCAATTACATTTACTTTTGCATGTTGGTCTTTATGGTCAAATAGAAATACAAAAAAATTCAAAAATCAAGCACATTAATTAATTGTAATGAAACAATTGCAAGAAGTATGGAATATGTTTACACAAATAATCTCTTTTCAACTCTGCGTCAATTTATCACCAAAAATATTAACTGGCAAGCACCTAAAACAAATTTTCTTTCTCTAAACATGGATGGTGCATGTCAACAAAACAGCGGTATAGGTAGTGCTGGAGGAGTTATCCGTAATGATAAAGGAGAATGGATAATTGGTTTCAGTTTTCAATTGTCAAACACTACATCTAACGAAGCTGAGATTTTAGCATTATGATTTGGTCTAAAAAGATTGGTCTTGACTTCCAAATCACATTAGATTTATTAAATAATGATTG
Organism: Vinca minor; assembly: GCA_026122235.1. NCBI lineage: Eukaryota > Viridiplantae > Streptophyta > Magnoliopsida > Gentianales > Apocynaceae > Vinca > Vinca minor. Next base: position 1,043,288 of record JAOCZM010000284.1, on the reverse strand, counting down.
TAATATAAAATATAATAATCTTGTTCGAAGATTTCTCATTTAAGGATTCGAGGAATGCACCAGACATCACATATTTCGACAGGATAATCAACTGACTGACGCTGGCCAAATTTGGAATTTCGATGACTTACAATTCATGTCAAATTTTCAGAAACACTCCACCGTTTGCTCTCAATGTATGGCAGGATGATAAGTCATGAAGGAAATATTCTACAACTTTTCTAGAAAAAAACTGTTATAGTTAATATTTTCGGCTATATTTTATTTTCTGCTCTTTCCCTTCTATTAATATAAATCTTACTGTTCTAATAACCATCTTTTCTCTTTATTCTTCTTTTATTTATTTATGTCTCAACAAGACCTTGATTTAATGACCGTAAATGCATGTACTAATGGATATTGAGGGAGGAGGTCGCGGCTTTCGCCTCGAACCAGGTCGTAGGAGCCGCGTCGATTAGCTTTTCTTGAAGCATATATTGGTCTGAGTGGGGTTCAATGATAATGTGATAAATCAGATGATGGAGTCTATCATGTCTGCCTCTCTTTTTGTATTATGGCATGGAGCAAAGAGAAAATTCCTAAGTCTGAACCTAACTAAGGAATTAAAAAGGGTACCAAAAAAAAGAGACCAAAATCTAAAATATATCACAAAAAAATTAAAATCTTACCTTAAATATTTTCCTAAAGCATCAAAATATTACCTTAAATATTTTTTAAATAATTATTATTTAATTCAAAATCTACTGCAAAATCTTATAAGAGTTTAGTTCTAGTTTATATTCCACATAACAATTTTATTTATTTCATATTAGAAGAATTCTTGTAAATAATAAGTGAAGTCAAACTGAATTTGAATGGCATGGAAGATTGACTTTTGTTGTAATAAAAAAAGTAGATTGTCAACAGTAAATATAAAACTGGAGACTATCAAAGTAGCAAAGTCGTATTGAATTGAATTTACAATAAATTTGTGTCGAGTGTTCACACTAGAAGAATTTCTGTTAGATAATAAATAAAGTCCCACTAAATTTTAATAAAATTGAAAAATAGCAAAGTTGTATTGAATTTAATTTGCAAAAAACTTGTGTCCCAATGTATAGGAATCGGGTAGCCCAAGTGGTAAGGCTACCCGGTCACGGGACGGAGGTCCCGTGGTCGATTCCTGTATCTCCTTTTGTGGGGTAATAAATTATCCTCTTTGTGAGGCCAAGTTCCCTCCCCAGGCATGAGACATGCTACAATCTCCCTATCTAGGGTACTCTACACTCTTCCCCTTCGGTGGCAATCGCCTTCAGGTGTCAAAAAAAAAAATGTTCATGATAAGAATTTAAGTTGCACTGATGACATATAAAATTGACGTTTATATAAAATAAATAGACTGGCAACGGTAAAAAATGGAGAATGGTAAGATTGTACTCCCTCCATTCATCAATGTATATCGTTTATAACACTTTGAAAAAATTAAGAAACTCAAACAAACAATAATCTTTCTACCACAATTTCAATAATACCCTTTCTTCCTCCATCTCTTTCACTTTTTCAATAAACGATATATTGAGGGTATAATTGAAATAAATGTTAACACATAATAAAAGACATGTAAATGACAATTAATTTGGATACATATATATCTACTAAACGACAATTAAATGGGAATGGAGAGAGTATTGAATTAAATTATATTAGGCTTCGTTGGGATAGTCCGAATCCTACGCAGAAGAATAAAAAATTCGAACGTACGAAACGCCTCAGGATAGGTATCCTGAAACACAAAAGCACGACAAATGTCTGTTTTAAATTAATTTTGACCATCAAAATTTCACTCTAACGGATGAAGACAAGTCTCGTACATACTGAACTTATCCGTTCGGCACTAGAGCCACAACGTCATTTGGATTGGGTCAAATTTATAAACATCTGCTACTATTTTTTTTTTTTTTTTGTCAGTAACCTTGAATTCTCTCTCAACAGAAGAGGAGAATTTTTATTGCCCCACGTAAAAGAGGGTGTCGAACCCGGAACCTCTTGGTCACGAGTAGAGGCTTACCCCACTGGGCTACGGCCTCCTTGACACATCTGCTACTACTTGAATATTCACTTATATTCGACTATAGTATTTGCCAGTTCTTAATTCTATACTCGTCCTTGAGGAAAATCCTTGTAAAAAGCTTAATTTGGGCATTACATTCTCATTTATATTTGCATTGCCCATTAAAAAAAACGTGTAAATTATTTGCTTCATACCGTCTCAAATTAATTGTCTTAATTTTTTCTTTGTTCTATAAAAAATTAGTTGTCCTATATCTATAAAGAGTAATTATCTATAAAAATTAGTTGTCCTATATCTAGAAAATATTAATAAGTAATATTTTATATTTATAATTATGTTTTATCATCTAATTCATTAAAATTTTAATAACCACACATTAGTTAATTATAACAGTTATTTTGGGACAATTTTCATTAATGAGACACGTTTTTTTTTTGCCAAGTATTAATGAGACAAGTTAGTTATAGGAAAACTTTCAAAATTATTCCAATGTAGGTCCATGAATATTTTTTAGGAAAATGATTTACTCCTAGAATTTTGGGGATAGAAACCCTAAACCCCCAAATTGAGGATGTTAAATGATTATTTCACCTCTACTGGTATAAGGGATTCACCCAACTATAAAGGCAAAAAGATCCGAAAAACTATTTTAGTCAATCTTTTAGCCAATAATTCTAATAGCCTAGTAAGGTCCTTTTTTTTATTAATAAAAAAAAGGTCCATGTATATTTTCAATTATTGGACATCTTAATCGAGACTTACTAGGCAAAAGAAAAAAATATCCAAAACACATTCGGGTCTTGAACCAATAACTGTATTTTAGCTAACAAAAATTGGATATCAATTTAACTCAACACAATTTAACTTTATCCATTTTTTTATTATTATTATTATATACTGTGGTCATCCCACTGTCTCTTACAAAAGTCAATATATACTTCATTAAACTTAAAAAAACAGAGTTAAATTTTAACTTAGACTAAATTACAATCTAAATACATATAGCTTTGATATATGTTTCGTTTTTTTTTGCATTTTCTTAATAGCTATTTGGTGTTGTGAAATTTTTAAATATAATCAAGAGAAGTAATATACAAAATAAAATAATTAAGAGGTAGGGAGAATTTTAAAGTTTTATTCATTTCACCATAACCTTTATAATGAAGACTAAGCCTATTTATATGGGTTAGGATCAGAATATCCAGAAACGATTAAGGGGTAGAATTGACAGAATGATTATCTTTTTTGGGGCCAATGGATATCCACACTTTTAATTTCATAATACTCCCCTTGGATATTCAATACATAAAGCATGTTTCGTTAAAATATTACTAGATAAAATTCGATGGGAAAAAGAGTACACCATTCTTTATGTTTTCTCACCCTAATTAAAAATATAATTGAATTGACACATATTTCATTTATCAGATATTATAGTCGGTAAATGTCTTAATAAGTAAATTTTCTGGAGTAACATATTTGAGGAAATTTGTTGTACATCAAATTCATCTTGTAAAGAAGACATTGATATAATATACTTTGTTCTATCTCCTTTAATATATCCTCAAAATTCTTTGTCACCCAACAACATAATTAGAATTTCCTCCCTAGAGGATAAACATTATTATTTCTGACATTATCAATCACATTCTCAATTAATCACATGTTAGTGAATTTTAGTATCCATGTGAACCAGATAAAAAATTGTTTGCATGACATGCATTGTATGAAAAAGATAAACAAAAAACAGAATTTAATTAAAGTCAAATCACGTTTGATATTTAGTTAGGAATATATAAGGTTTTAATTCTTTTGGTTGATATTTATGAGATAACTTTAGGTTTTTCTTTTTCCAAAAGGGAAGACTTTATTGAGAATAATTTTCTCTTATTAAGATGAATGTCACGATCTAATCCCTCTATTCTTTAATATAAGTTATTTAGTATGTGAAACGAAAATTAAGAAAATAAAAATAATATATTTATTAATTAAAATATCAATATTATTCTCTTAAATATAATTAGGGGTATAAGTCTTATTTAAAAGAGTAATATTGACACATACTTTTTACTTTCTTAATTTTAACTAAGAGAAAACTACTATTTGTAACATATATTTATTTACGTATTTCGATAAATAACAGTATTTTTTTAATAGGCTATTTATAGCAACAAACGGGCCACTATAAATGTCCAATGAATCCGGTCACTATTCAGGCCAAAAAATCACACGCGCCTTGCACATGCTCTCGTAGTGAAGGGTAAAAATATCTTTATCTATTTACGGATTTGATAAATAGCACTATCTTTTTATTAGACTAAAAATAGCAACATCAATTTACGGGGGCTACTATAAATGTCCAATTAGTGAGTCCGATCACTATTCAGGCAAAAAAATCACGCATGCCTTACACATGCTCTCGGAGTGAAGGATAAAAATGTCCAAAAACTCAATCCGGCCCATTTTCCGACCAGATAAGATCTGACCCCGACCCGCAATCTCAATCTTCTCCACCATATCCATCATCTCCACCATCTCAAACCAAACCACCACCTGATCCAGTAGCACCCTACACCCACATTACCAATGCTTCTACCAACAAAATTCAAGAATTGTAAAAAATGTATTAAAAAATTTGTTGGATTAAATGAAGAAACGATTTAAAGCCGTACCTGTCCTGCTTCGAGATCAATGTTGGCTTCGGCTATTTGGGTTTTGGGTCATTTGCCTTGTTGGCCAAAGGGAGTAAAATGGTAGATCATATATAGAAGACCAAAAACATACATTGCAGAAATAACTCTTATTAAGAATCAGAGTATAACTTCGAATGTCGAAATTTCATCATTTCAAATCAGAAATTTGTAAGACAACAAACATGACATTAATATACCAATATTAACTCTATTTTCATGAGAGAGAGAGAGAGAGAGAGAGAGAGGGAGGGTGGAGGGGATACTGGAGTAGGTGGTGGTTTGGTTTGAGATGGTGGAGATGATGGATATGGTGGATAAGATTGAGATTGCGGGTCGAGTCACATTTTATCTGGTCGGATCAAATCTTATATGGTTGGAAAATAGGTCAAATTGAGTTTTTGGACATTTTTATCCTTCACCCCGAGAGCATGTGCAAGACACGTGTGATTTTTTGGCCTGAATAGTGACCGGATTCACTAATTGGACATTTATAGTGGCCCGTAAATTGATTATGCTATTTTTAGTCTAATAAAAAGATAGTGCCATTTATCGAAATCCGTAATTAGATAAAGACATTTTTACCCTTACTCTGAGTGCATGTGCAAGGCATGTGTGATTTTTTGCCTGAATAATGACCGGATTCACTAATTGGACAGGTATAGTGGCTCGTAAAAAGATATTGCTATAAATAGCCTAATAAAAAGATGGACCTTGCTAGGCTACTAGAATTATTGGCTAAAAGATTGACTAAAATAGTTTTTCGGACCATTTTGCCCTTATAGTTGGGTGAATCCCTTATACCAGCAGGGGGTAAGATAGTCATTTAACACTCTCAATTTGGGGATTTAGGGTTTCTATCCCCAAAATTGTAGGAGTAAATCATTTTCCTAAAAAGATATTGTTATTTATCAAAATGCATAAATAGATATTGACTACAAATAGCAGTTTTCTCGTTTAGCTATATATTTTAAACAATTTATATTAATGAATGGAGATAGTATTGTCTAATAAATACTTCTAACAAACTAAGTTATTACTCCTAAAATTTTGGGGATAGAAACCCTAAATCCCCAAATTGAGGGTGTTAAATGACTATCTCACCCCCTGCTGGTATAAGGGATTCACCCAACTATAAGGGCAAAATGGTCCGAAAAACTATTTTAGTCAATCTTTTAGTCAATAATTATAGTAGCCTGGCAAGGTCCAAACATTAAACATGCTACATATATCTCTCCGAACACTATTTGAGTATTGATGGTGAGAGTAACGCATAACAGAAAATTCATGACATAAAACTCTCTTTACTCTTTATACTCTCTATTTTTCTTTAAAAACAACGAATGATCTTTGCTATTTGAGTTGCATTTGGAAAAAGAAAACCATGAATCGCGAATCCCTAATAAAACAATCAAACGATCTTGAGATAAAAATAATACTCCCTCCATTTATTAATATAAGACTTCCAGCAAAAAAAGAAAGATATTTTGTTAATTAAAATGCAAATAATATTCTTTTAAATATAACTTATATACAACTATTTATTTAAGAGAGCAATATTAATATTTGATTAAAAATCATCTTAATTTTTGCTTTCTTAGTTTTCGCAATATGTAATAAAAGTAATTTTTTTTATCAAATGGTGAATGTATATATATGATCAAAAGGAAAAACCATTAAAAAATGATTTACCCATGTGTTACACTAGCTAGAAAATCAAAAGTCAACCTAATCTAATCAATCTGAACAAAAGCGCTCAAAAGAAGATCAAGAAACTTCAAAATATCCTACGCATGATCTCTGCAACCAGAATGTTCAACCACAGCAAATAGCATCCCCTCAATAACTCGATGATCACCTGTTCCGCGCATAACTGTCGCCTGGACGGTACCTTGCGGTCGACCGTCTGATGGGCAATAGTTAATGCTACTGCCAAAGACAAAATTAACCATGATCCAGGCTTAATCACCTACTATAATAAAAAAGCTTCTAACAAAAAAAAAACACTAAAAAAGTCCCTGTCATGTACAAGAATTCACCACGATCTCGACAAAATTTCTACTACAATTTACGGAAAAAAACTATAAGTTCAAATTATGAGGATACAAAGAGAAGCCCATCTTGTATACTTGTATTTTGATCTTACAAACTAGTTCTTTCGGTTGTAGAGATTGTTGTATTATATTAATGAATGGAGGTAGTAGTACTAACTATTTTGAAAAGAAAAAAGTAAAATTTGATTAGTGTACAATATACTCAAAAAAATAATAAAAAAATTGCAGGTATTGATGCTCATAGGCCCAAACGGGCTTTAATCACAAAGATTATTTATTATACACGTGTATCATTCACTAAGTTTTTTGGCACCTAAATTTCGCTAATCCTACAAAATAAATGGTCCTGCATTTATCAATTCTTAATAAGAAAATAATTTTCCTAAAAAAAAGAAGAAATTAACCTTTTTTATTAGAAAAGTTAGGAACGTACACGGAGCTAGGAGTGAAATTTAAACCCAAAATTTTTTACCTCTTAATACCTCAGACTTAATCATTAGGCCAATGCTTTATTAGAAAAAATAATTAACTTAGTCTATAAGAAAGTAGACTAGTTAACTTATTCTTATATTAATAACCTTAACCATTCAGGTAATAATTTGGTAATCGAAAGTTTGACTCATATTTTAAATGACCAATGATCATGAGGGAATCTATTTATTGTAGGTGACAATGAATTGAAACGATTCAAAGATATCTACATGAATTGACTCAAGGGAAAAGAGTTTGATATCTTTTAAACAATGTTTCGATTTTGAATATTCTCCAAAAAGAGTTTGATTGCAAAAACATACCAGATTAATCATGAATTTTATGATAAAAATGATTCAGAGATTCTTGAGGCCGTCGGCGAAGAAGTTTGTAAAAGCATCCATTCTATCCTTGGACAAAGCCAAGCTAATCTCCAACCCGCCTTCATATTTCCTGGATTTATTCAGCAACATTGCTCCAGTAACATCAATGGCGATCGTTTCATGCTTTTCCGGCTTTCCGAACCCAAAATCCACACCGTACACGTCGTATTTTGGAGATCCTGCAACCGCAAACACCCTTTTTCCCGCCACTTTTTTCATTTCAGATAACCAGTCTCCTCTCGAAACTCCATCTTTATCATTCACTTTCCTCTGAATCGCTTCCCCGATGATTATCGCTGCATTTACAAATCCATTTTTTCCGACTAACAGATCATGTTTAGATTCCGCAAAACAGGGAAGAACGCAGTTCCCGAAGTAATTTACCGGGATTTTCGGGTCCAGACGTGTACGGAAATCTACGAGACAGTCGAAGTACTCTGTTTCGTTAATATCATCGGCCTTTTGATCTCCGACGGCGTCCATGGATCTTAACCAACATGTCCAGACGTATGCACAAGTTACTGTGAAACTTGATATGTGAACTTCTGCGGCGGCTTCTTTTCCTGCTATTACCAAATTGGAGCAGCATTAGAATTATATAGCTGTTCGAATTCACTCTGTCACTCTTACGACACTTTAATTGTATAAATTTTGTATTTATATATTTTAAATTAAAAAAAATAAATTCTAAGTATGAACGGGACTATTAATAAGAATGTCACGTAGAGAGTAACACAGAGAACCCCGTATATATTATGAAATAGAGGGAATAATATTAAATCTAAGAGGCGACACATCAGATATTCTATGCCATTTCCTACGACATTCCTAATTATACCATGTCAGCATCTAAGTTTATCTTATTTAGATTAAAATATATAAATAAATATTTCTTCAATTAGGAAGTGACATAGAAGATCCAAACTGAAAGGACAAGGTAACGGCCCCGTTACGGCCGCCCCAAAGTTTTTAAAAAACGACACTCAGTTACAAAACTACTCCCTCCGTCTCAAAATAACTGTCCACATTTTCTTTTTAATCTGTCCCAAATTATTTGTCCACTTTTTAAATAAAGGGTTCATTAATTACAATTTTACCAATTCTAACCCTTACATTAAATGTTGGAGAGAGAAGACTATAGAGAGAAGAAGAGGTATAATTAAATTGGAGTAATATTAAATAGGGTAATGTTTGACATTGTACCATATTCCACTATAGAATTTGATGAAATCTTAATTCCCGCGCAAAATACAAAGTGGACAGATAATTTGGGACGGAAAGAGTACATTCATCGCTCCCTCTCACCCAATTTTTTTTTTTTTTGAAATGTACGTTTTATGATGCTTCCCTCCCCCAATGTATAAATTTTGGATCTACCCCTAAGAAATAGTACATGTTATTACATACTCCTTCCATTCCTTAATATAACACTTTCATTATATTTTACGAAAATTATATGGACAAGACTTACCTAGGTTCGCCCTTGTTACCAAATCTTTGAGTTTCTGGATATCAGATTTGGAGATGTCGAATGTGGCTCTAACCTTGTCTGTTTCTATAGTTGTAACTGGAGATGATTCTTGAGGTTTGATAAATTTGATGGCGTTGAAGATCAATGTATCAAAATTAAAAGGGTCTTGAATTGCAGATCTATCATAATATGGCAGAGAATTACTAGCTAGAAATTTTTTATCATTCCCTCCAAATTTGTGTATAGAACCCCATGCCTTGAGAAAACCCACAATACTTCTGCCATCTCCAACTACATGTCTAAAGCTCCATCCAATACAGATGCCAGAGTTGGGAAAAATCGTCACCTGTACAATAAATCGAACTAAAATCTTAATTTAAATGGCGAGATACAAAAAACTAAACTAAAAAAAAAAATATTGCAGTGACAGATTTGAGGAAAATATTATTTTCTCCTATTCAAATTATAAGTGACATATTAAAAGATTTATTTTGTTGACGCAATAGCATATTAGTATCATTTAACTCGATGTGACTCCAGGGAACAGGGTAAGTTCGACACATGCGAAATTTAACCTCGTTCGTTGAATCAAAATTTTAATAGTCAAAATTAATTTAAAATGAACAGTTGTTAGACAAATTTTATTTTGGTAGGTGAGTAAGTTTAAAACTAACATCCAAGCCAATTAATACAATACACGTGGGCAAAAAAGTCGATTCTCTTTCTTATGAATTTGCATTGTTGTCCTATATGTATTGGATTAATTGGTTTGAATGTAAGTTTTAAACTTACTCAGATAAAATTTCTCCGATTTTCCGATACCTATCGTATTTTTTCAAAGACACCTATCAATTTTTTTTACTGTTCCACGTATGATCCACAGTGCATTTAACTAATCCGTAAACTAGTTATTTACATTTACGTTACAATAATTCAATATTTTTTTTTCGTCTCACATTACTTATCACTTTTAAGGTATTTTTTGGGTTGTTCCAAAATACTTGTCAAAATTTTTTTTTGCTTAATAAAATAATTATCCATTAATTATAAAATAATCAAGGACATAAAAATTAAAAGATAATACGAAAATATAAGAAAATAAAAGTTATACAAAAGTTTAGACAACCATAATAACAGATAAAAGCTCACATTCCGGGACTGGGTAAACAACACTAATAATGGCAAAAAAAATAAATATATAATAAAATTATTCGCATAATCTTCTCCGTAATTCTTAAACATAGTAGCTAGAGTTTCAACACCTTTATTATAAATCAACAATCTAAAAGACGATTAACGTATCAATCGTTTGGTAGATTGTCTCGTGAAAAGATCTAGAAAACTGAGAAAGGGCCCAAAACAAATCCGGGTTTAGAGAATTCTCCAAGGAGAATTGAAAGAAACTCAAGATCTGAAAAGGATTTACAGTAGATTTTGCATTCGAGTCTTGAATGTTAAAAAAGAATACCTTGAGAAAATTTTATCACGATTTACGGTAAAAATAAGGGGTGGAGAAATAAAAAGTAAAGGAACAATGGATAGATCAAACCAAAATTAGACTAAAAGTTGAAATTTTTGGTTGAAGCAAGCCATGGAAGAATAAAAAATAAAGAAAACTCAAGAAAAAGAAAAAGAGAGGAAATATTTGAGAGAGAGAAAGAAGAAGCGATGTCCGAAGGACTTATGTTTATTCTACTTTTACTTGTCGAATTGTTAAATCTATAAAGTATTTATTGCCCTTTTTTTCTTTCAAACTTACTCTTATTTTATTAGCCCACAAACACTAACATTTATTGTGTTTTAAAGTTTCAGCCAGGTTTTTAGTCCTATAACCTAAAACAAATTTAATGACTTTTTTATGACCATGAAACCTCAATCAATAAATAATTTAAAAAAAATATTGGAGTCTGTATCTGACCTGTACGGCAAAAAGAGGCGTTTTGGTATTGCCGGATGAATCAACGGAAGACGGTGGCAGTTGAGGGACAAAAGGGTAAAATCTGTTGGCATTTCTCGGATGATTTCCGACAAGATCGTTGAAATCATCCAGGGATTCAGCTAAGGTTAGATTAATAGAGTCCCCAACTTGGTAACATAGTCCAAGTCTGCCAGAATCAGGAAAAGGACAGATCAAATTGCCCGCAAGAGGAAGAAAGTGTTTGAGTGCAAGAGAAAGAGATGATTTAAGGTTTGGAAGAATGTGTTCGACGAAATGAGTTGTGGGATGAGCGAATTTATAGAAGAGAAGATCATGCATCGGAAGGAAGTTCCACCATTTTGTGTCGAAGAATGAAAGAGGCAGCGAAAGCTCAGCAATGGTGCCTTCCCGCGGCGGAGGCACCACCACCTGAGATTGTTCAAGCTCTACAAAGTTCGGAGTTTTGGTCATGGTTGGAGTGTGGGAGCAGAGAGACAAAAGGGTAAACTACCGTTATTTTAATATAACTACAGCTAGCTTCAATAATGAACCATTATATTGTGGACCTGATCTATTAAACCATATGGTTCAGAATTTTTTTTTTTTTTTTTTGCTAAGTAAAAATATGGTTCAGAATTAGTCATATCATTATATAATTATCTTTCTCATCATTCTGCAGTAATATGCACAATTCTGTACCACATGATCCATGTGCACCAGGTCTATATTAAAAATAATTCTTCAATAATTACTGCTCTTTATGTAAACGATAGTTCTGATATGTACGTACTAGGTCCATTGGAGTATTTGGTACTGAAAAGTCTACATTACTACTCCCTTTATTACCATTTATCTGTCGCTTTGAAATAATATACTTGAACTAAAAATGATTGAGATATATTAATTTAAATATAGTTAGACATTTTTACATTTCAATTAATACATTTATGTTGGGACAATTCAATTAGTGATTGACTGAATTAATTAAAAATGAGGGTAAGTTTGGAGAAAATACATTTAATACTCTCTTAATTTCTTAAAGTGACAGATAATTAAAAACTGATAAAGTATGTCTATGCGATAGATAATTAGGGACGGAGAGTATAAAATGAGGAAACACACAATTTTATAATAGCGTGTCTAATTCTATACTATAAGATTCATGTGAACTGGTTCATATCAGAAATTTTTTTTTATGTAAAACCTGACACTTTAAAAAAAGTGAAAAGAAAAAGAAAAAGATAAGAATCAGATTTTATTTTGGTAATTACGGTGATATGAACTTTTGAATTATACTAAATTATTAGAAAAATCTAACAGTTGGGATTTGATTTGAAAGTCCATTTTTTAGGAGAATTGTGTTATATTACTAGGGTCAAAGTACCCACCCACCCCCTTTATGTTGTTCACACCCCCCGCCCCTCATTTAATTTTTTTTTTCTCTCTCCCATTAAATGCTCTCAACTTCTCTCCATATAAAATTGCTGCCACCGCCCCCTGCCGCCACCGGAACACCAGCCGCAACTCCGGTCACCGGATTCCTGCCATTATTATTATTTTTTTTTTTCTATTTTTGAACTTATTGGAGTATATCCACCAAAAAATATCAATTTTAAAAATTTTGGAGCAAAAAAAAAAAAAATTTTGCAATTTTTTTTGATGCAATATTCCTAAAATAATATTTAGAATTTTCTAGAAAAAATTTTTTTTTGAATTTTTTGACGGGTCAAATTACCCACCCACCCCCCCCCCCCTTTATGTTGTTCACACCCCCTCCCCTCATTTAATTTTTTTTTTCTCTCTCCCATTAAATGCTCTCAACTTCTCTCCATATAAAATTGTTGTCGCCGCCACCGGAACACCAACCGCAACTCCGGTCACCGGATTCCGGCCAATTTTTTTTTTTCATTTTTGAACTTATGAAGCTGGCATGCGGCCTACCCCCAACCCGCCTACCCCCAGGCGCAGGCGCCCCACCCCATCCCACACTACCCCCCCCACCGCCTGTGAAGCTGGCATGCGGCCTACCCCAGACCCGCCTACCCCATGCGCAGGCGCCCCACCCCATCCCACACTACCCCCCACCGCCTGTGAAGCTGGCATGCGGCCTACCCCCAACCCGCCTACCTGGGTGCAGGCGCCCCAATCTTTCCCACTTCTCAAAATACAAATAAAATACTTGGAAATTTTTTTTGCACTTAATTTTTGTTGCAATATTCCTAAAACATTATTTAGAATTTTCGGGAAAAAAAAATTTGGGCAGCGTCGTCGACGTCAGCGAGCGGTCTCGCCACATCACCATCTGCAGGGCGGTGACGTGGCAGCCCGCCTCGCTGACGTCAGCACTGCGACCCAAAAATCAGAAATTTCTAAATAATGTTTTAGGAATATTGCAACAAAAATTAAGTGCAAAAAAAAATTTCCAAGTATTTTGATATTATCATTGTTTATAATAATATCCATTTTCGATTTCCCATGTATCTTTAACTTTTTAAGAATTTTATTTTTTTAAACTTGTGATGTTTTTGAAATTTTGATGGGTTATCACATACCGTAAGTGATAATAAATACAAAAAAAATACTTGGAATTTTTTTGCACTTACTTTTTTTTTTTGCAATACCCCTAAAATAATATTTAGAATTTTTTGCAAAAAAAATAAAAATAAATATTTGACCGCATGCCCTAAAAAAAATGGCCGGAAAACTGCTTCCGGCGGTGGCAGAAGTTTTCCGACAGACAGGCAAAGAAGTTGGGAGATTTTTTGGGAGGAGAGAGAAAAAAAAATTAAATGAGGGGAGGGGGTGTGAACAACAAAAAATAGGGGTGGCCCTATAGTGGCTATGTTTTTTGACCCCAACCCACCCCACCCAACTTACCCCCACCGCCTGTGAGATGGGCACGCGGCCTACCCCCTACCCGCCTACCTCGAATTTTTTGACCCCAGCCCAGCACACACCTACTCCACCGCCTGTGAGGGTGCGGACGCCCTACCCCCCTACCCGCCTACCCCCGGTGCGAGCGCACTACCCCCACCCCCGCCCCTAACCCCTACCGCTCTGTGAGGGTGCAGGGCGCCCAACCCCTCCCCCGCCTACCTGGGTACAGGCGCCCTACCCCCATCCCACCCCACCCCACTTCTCAAATTTTTAAGAAAATCCTAAATATTTTTTTTAGGGGTGTTTCAACAAAAATTATGTGCAAATAAAATACCAAGTATTTTCTTTGTATTTAGGTTTTAACACTTAAGGTATGTAATGACTCATCAAAATTTCAAAAAAATTACAAGTTTAAAATTTTACTTTCGATTTAAGATTTTCAATTTCTCCTAAAAATTTCTTTTAAAGAAGTAAGATGAGTATCATCTTGTTTAGATATAAGAAGGTTATAAACTTCGGACATAGTATAAGGTTATTTATAAATTACTTCTTTATTAGTATTATCATTTGTTTTAGATGTACTTGGAGTATTACCCATTTGATCAATTATTTTTTTTACCTTAACTCGAGGTTCTTTAATTTCATTATTCTGAAATTGTGAAACAAGTTTATAAAATTCATCATTTTCAATAGTTTTAACACAAGGTTTACCTATAATACAAGGGGTTCACACTCCGAATCACTAGACTCAGTAATATATGAATCATTATCCATGACTTTTAATTTACTTAATTCATTTTCACTAGACTCATTTGAATATAATTCTACTTCTGATTCATTATCTGAAGTTAACTATATTTTGTATTGTAAAATTTTAAACTTGTAATTTTTTTGAAATTTGGATGAGTCATTACAAACCCTAAGTGTTAAAACCTAAATACAAAGAAAATACTTGGTATTTTATTTACACTTAATTTTTGTTGCAATATTCCTAAAAAATATTTAGAATTTTCTGGAAAAAAAAATTTAAACTTGTGTTTTTTTTTTTCTAATTATGATGGTTAATGAATACCGTAAGTGATAATATCAAAATACAAATAAAATACTTGGAATTTTTTTTTGCACTTAATTTTTGTTGCAATATTCCTAAAATATTATTTAGAATTTTCTGAAAAAAAAAATTATTTTCTTCAGAAAATTCTAAATAATTTTTTTAGGAATATTGCAACAAAAATTAAGTGCAAAAAAAATTTTCAAGTATTTTATTTGTATTTTGCAAAAAAAAAAATTTATATTTGATTGACCGCATGCCTAAAAAAATTTGCCGGAAAATTGCTTCCGGCGGCGGTGACTATTTTCCGGCGGTGGCAGAAGTTTTCCGGTGGGAAGGCAAAGTAAGTTGGGAGATTTTTGGGAGGAGAGAGAAAAAAAAATTAAATGAGGGGAGGGGGTGTGAACAACAAAAAATAGGGGTGGCCCTATAGTGGCTATGTATTACTATTCCTACTATTGGGATTCTTTTTTTGATCAAAATGTAAATGTATATATCAAGATCAAAAGGTATGCAGGCAAAGCCGCTACAAAGGGAAATAACGAGAGGACCACTATTTCCTAGCAAAATAGGCATTTGGCCAAGGAAGCCCCCAATGATACCGAGTTGGAGAGCTACACTCTCTAACTTCCTCCCTCTAACCTACATACAAAGTACTAAAGCAATACAAGGCAAAGAGATCCTATTACATTCTATGAAAACATCAAAAATTCGATTAAGTATTTTCCCACCTCTTCGGGCTGAAAGCCAGTGAGCATTTGTGGGCCTCTTGCAATAATCAGACTAAGAATCCTCACCATCGGTGTCATCCTCATCCTCGGATTGTGTTGGCTCATCCTCGTCGGCTTCGTCGTCCATAGCCTCGTCCTCGCCCAATTGCACATCCTCGGCTGCCCCGGGGATGTACTTGTCATCTGTTTCGCTGCCATCGTCCCTACCATCAGAAGGTTCCAGTACCACTGGAGTAGCGGGCTTCTCGGAGGCCTTGGGCATTGTTGGCTTGCCCCTGTTGCATTTGCTTGGTGCTGCAACCGGCACTGCAATAATCTTCTTTGGCTTCCCCTTGTTTTGTTGTTGTTGTTGAGAATCCTCAACCCTATTCTTCGCAACTTGCTTGGTTGCCTCTGTCTGAACAGTAGGTTGCAATGCAATGGCCTTCCCTGGCCTTTGCACAAAAGTCCCTTCCTTGACCACGTTGGGGAAAGACCGTTGGCCCCATTCTTAGAGGTGTTGACTTGCTGCGCCTTCGGCTTGCTAGAGGAAGTCGATGCACCATAAGTAGCCTTAGCAGCTTGAGTAGCCTTAGCTGCTTGAGCTGCAAACACATGTCCCTTCTTTAGCTGCACAAACGAACCTTTTTTCGGGGGCACAATGAACGGCTTTTGCCCGGTTATCATTGGTTGTTGCACACTGTGCCCGGAATTAGCTTGGCAAGATGAGTTGCCATGTCCAAAAGACTTGCAAATTGTACACACTTGAGGGACATGCTCATAGCCAACAGAAACATACTTAATGCTCCCCGACGGCATATTCACCTTGATACTCTTAGTTAGTTCCTTTGCTATGTCCGCTTCTACAAGAGCCCGAACGTAGCCGAGTCGTTCCCTCTTTGCCGTAACCACATCAGTGGCTATTGGCCGTCCCACTTTTGATGCAATGGCAGTCCCACTTTTTTTTTGCTAAGTCCTACTCCTGGGAATCTAATGTTTAGAACATACACTCTTTCTCCAACTCTACGTGGTCTAGACATATTTTTATTAATTTTTAATTATATGTCACTTCAAAATTTTAAGAGAGCCTTAATTTTTTTTTCAAACTTATCCTTATTTTTTATTAATTTTGTTAACAACTAATTTTAATTGTTACATATAAATGTATTAATTGAATGATAAAAGTGTCTAATTATTTTTAAACTAAAATATATTTCAATTATTTTTTTAATTCGAGTATAATTTATTAAATTGACAGATAAATAGATACAGAGAGAGTAAAAGAGAAAAATTATTGGAGAGTAGTGGCGTTCATACGGTTTATTCATGATTTTATTAAGAAAACGACAAAGGCATTCACGTGTTCTCTGGGTTTTGTGGGTAAATTCCCCTATGATAAAAGCAAGATTTTCATACTGTTTATTCACTTTTCTAAAAGTCAAGCACAATGTTTCCTTTCCTGTACTAAATTTCTTTACTCAATAAAATCGTCTAAATTACCACAAAAAAAATACACCCTTTCAGCATAAGAAAAATCAATGTATGCACATGTGTTGCTTTATATGTGTTTACAGAGTATTGATTATGAACAAGTGATAAAAGTTTCTTTCAGCTCAATTTAATGTTCAAGTCTTAATGGTCAACTGAATTTGTAAGAAAGTCTTATTGTTAGTGAAGTGTCTAAAAAGATGCTTTGAATGTTAGCTTTAACATAGTAATTGTTTCAGCGACCTAAGTGTTAATGACTAATTGAGTTAATCAAAGTAAAGACTTAAATTTTTGTGGATTTAGTATGATATATGATTCAGCAACCGAACTCTGGTTAAGGACCCCAACATTACCACAACCAAAGTGTGAATGAATTTTGAAATATTACATGAAGTAGAATCGTTCTGAATTTTATTTTAAGAAGTAAAGTATATCTTATTACTCAATTAAGTAATCATCGTTCGCGATCGAAGTCGAATGTTCGAAGTATGTCAAATTCCATGTTTTAGAATAATATTGAAAAGTTGAAAGTTTTATTTCAATAAATTATTCTGTGATATTTTGAAGTTAAAAGGAAACACATTTTGCTTCCTAACACCATAAAGCATTTTACCAAAAAAAAAAAAAAAAAAAAAACCTTTGGCCGCAAATATGATAAATGAGTCGAATTTGAACATTGGTGATTCAACTATAGTATAGAACACCAAATGTTCTGCACCGTACGAAATAATGGTGACCGTCGGATAAAAATTTTGACGACTGAGATTATTTAAGTAACAATTTTTTTTAAAATCTTTTTAACTCTTACAATCTCAAATAATCTTATCCACCCAATTTTTATCCAACGACTAATATTTATTCCGCATCGTGCAAAATAAATTGATGTTTTGCAGCGTAATCGGGTTGAGATGGTAGAATGCAATTTACAAAATAATTTGCCGGGATTGGTGGATCCAAATGTGATCGACAATCACGAATGCAAAGAAAAACTCGTGTTTATTTTCATCCACATTTTCCAGTTCGGCTCCTATGCGGAATATATTTTTTCAGTATATTCGAAATATATTTTTTACCTTAAAAATAAGTATTTTTAAGCTTAAAAATATGTGTTCGCAGAACATGTGTTTTTAAAAAAGAGAAATTAGTTATTTGTAACATATATTTATTTACGGGAAAACCATTAATGTCCTCGTCTTTTTATTAGGCTAAAAATAGCCCCATCTTTTTACGGGCCTCTAAAAGTGTCAAATTAGTGAATCCGGTGACAATTCATGTCAAATTCCCCTACGGCCACGTGAGGGGCTTTTTTGTCCCAAAAAATTTGGACAAAAGAGAAAACTGCTATTTGTAACATATATCTATTTACGGGCCACCATTAATGTCCTCATCTTTTTATTAGGCTATTTATATCCCCATCTTTTTACGGGTCACTATAAGTGTCAAATTAGTGAATCCGGTGATGATTCAGGCCAAATTCCCCTCACGTGTCGTTCACACGTGATATACGTGAGGGGTATTTTTGAACTTTGTGATTCAGAGAGTTCCGGGCTTGTTAAAATTCTGGCAGAAATGGCCCTACAAGACATAAAAAGTCGGCAAGTTCGCCGAAATCCGAGGAGTCTGTTTTTTGCAGAAGAAAAGGAGATGATGAATAGGGATGACCGGAGAAGTTCTTGGGATGATCTTCTTAGGGTGCCCAAAATGTCGCCGGAGAAGATGGATATTCAAGTCCAATCCTTAAGGTATGGTTTTGATTGAGAAGTTAAGGATGAGATCGGAGAAGATGGGTTTTGATTGAGAAGTTGAGATCGGTGGTGGCCGAAGAAAGGAGCTGGGCAAGATGGGTTATGGTCTCCCAAAAAAAATTTGGGACAAAAATGCCTAATCCATGATTCGGTTGGGGTGGTATCTTTGGGGGGATTTGCAGCAAATCTCTCATTAGATCTAATGAATTGGTGTTGAATTGGAGAAGATGAGTTTTTATTGAGATGGGTTTTGGTTGAGAAGTCAAGGATGAGATCAGAGAAGATGGGTTTTGGTTGAGAAGCTGAGATCGGTGGTGGTCGGAGAAAGGAGCTGGGCAAGATGGGTTGTGGTCGCCCAAAATTTGTTAGGACACAAATGCTCCAATCCATCAGTCGGGTGCTGTGGTATCTTTGGGGGATTCATTTATCAATTTGCAGCAAATATCTCATTAGATCTAATGAATTGGTGTTGAATTGGAGAATATGAGATTTTATTGAGATGGGTTTTGATTGAGAAGTTAAGGATGAAATCGGAGAATATGGGTTTTGATTGAGAAGTTGAGAGGTGGTGGCCGGAGAAAGGAGATAGGCAGGATGGGTTGTGGTCGTCCAAATATTTTGGGACAAAATTTGGGCTGAATCGTCACCGGATTCACTAATTGGACACTTATAGTGGCCCGTAAAAAGATGGGCTATAAATAGCCTATTAATGGTGGCTCGAAAATAGATATATGTTACAAATAGCAGTTTTCTCTTTTGCCCAATTTTTTGGGACACGTGAGGGAAATTTGGCCTGAATCGTCACCGGATTTACTAATTGGACACTTTTAGTTGCCCGTAAAAAGATGGGGCTATTTTTAGGCTAATAAAAAGATGAGGACGTTAATGGTTTCCCGTAAATAGATATATGTTACAAATAGCTAATTTCTCTTTTTAAAAAAAAACATGTATTTCCTTTTAAATCAATCTCAGCCATCAAAATTTTAATAAAACGGATGAGAATCTGTTTCGCACTGGAACTGTGGTGCACCTTTTCACCTATCGAATCTTTCGATTTGTACCTCCCGAATTTTACCCATATGGTGGTTAAGTTTGGGACTATTAGGAAATTGATTGGAGTTCAATATACACAATCAAAACATTAAGGACCAGATTGAAATGTAATGGGACTCAACATGATTAACTGATGAGTCGGTGTGCGGAACGTTTTGATCAGGGAAAAAAATTTGACAGCCAATATTTTGTAAGTATTAACAATTATTGAACGGTTTAAAATTTACCATATATGTTACGTTATAGGGACATTCAAAATAAGTTATGTAATGTGAATTTTAAATTGTGTAATTTGTATTAAAATTTTAATTGTTAAATTTTTAATTAATCGGGCGATTTTTTTATTTATCAAAACGCGAAACAAAATGTGTTAATTAATGAGAATTTGCAAGAGCAAAAGTTAGGGGATTGGCCTTAAACTAGTCATGGTTATTTGACATAATGAAATAACCATGACATTGTTTTTTTTTTTTATCCAATATTTTTTACAATAACGAATTCTCTAAATCCATTCTCAATATAAAACAGATTTGTAACATTTTTTTTTAACGCGCTTGGCTTGTCAAATCCCGATCAAAATGCAAGTAGGCAAAAAGACCACAATGCAAGCTAGATATACATTGAATATTTATAAGTGAGATTATATACCAAGTCTATGGTTTACTTTTTTATATACTTCTAATTGTTTAATTTATTTTCTTTTCTTTTTTATGAATGTTTAAAAGGAGTAAACCTATTCCTTTCTGCATATGAAAAAGGGGAAATGAACCTAACCATTTATAATTTTAATCTGTGGTATAATTAATAAATTAAAACATCTTTTGTGAAATTTTATACTCATTTGGTGGCTTCTTCTAAATTAAATAGCTATTTTTTTATTCATTTTAAATAATCACTATTAAATTCTAAAATTATGAATACATCACGTATTTTTTTCTAATTTCAATTAAAATTTTCCAAAGTTTTATTTTAGATAAAAAGCGTTTACTTTCCGTGTATAGTATAGGTCATTAGGCTAATATACAAATATTATAATCGCTATTAGAATTGATAATGTGAAAGTTGATTAAAGAAGACTAAACTACATTCAAATTAAAATAATAGGTTATATTTCCCATAATTAAAATTCGTTTTTTAAAAAAATTGTGAAAGTTGGAATATACAAGGTCGTGGGGATCACATCTTAACCCTAGCAGAGAAATGACAGTTTGAAGGATTATGGTTTGTGGTTATCTTTTCTAAGCAATCTCAATAAGGGGTCACTCAATTCTATGATTATTTTTTTGGGACTATATTTTTTAGACTGAGTCCACATACGTAAGTCCACTTAATTCTATTATCGTTTTTTTGGATTGAGCCCACATAAGTAAGTAAACCCCATCTAATTTATGTGAGAAGATTGTGGAACCAGTTCCACAAAGAAATTAGAAAATTGGAAGAAAAAAAACTCAAATATGAAACCAATGGCTTCTAAAGCAGGGAGGAATGCAGGAATTGTATTTTGGGTGGACCAAAAACTGCAACAGTATGCCGACCTATCTATAAAAACTGGGAAAAAAATCCTGGGAGCGAACTTGATAAAAATTCCGAACTACATATAAAAATTAATATATCTAATAGTATTTTTAAAAATCTCTCATCCATGTTCTAAAGGAAGTGGAAAAACTTTTCTTCATCAAAACAATGGGAATCTTCTAAAGCAACTATCACAAACAATTGCAAGGAGGAAAGAATACATTTCCAACCAAAGAACTATCACAAACAATCATATGTATATACAAACAATAATGATTGTTGGATCAAAATACAGGATCAAAATGGTATATACATCATAACTTGTCCAATCCCAAAAAACTTTCAAATTTCGAGTTCCAAAGAACTTTGTCTCCTTTATTTACAAAATCACTACTTCAAGCAAGCAAGGGAGTTTGGTTCAGTCCTTGTAAATTTCTTCCATTGTAAACGCCCCATATAGATTGAATATTGTCGCTCGTTTTTCACTCGAGTTTGAATTTTTCTTCATATTCGTTCGTTTGGCGGTTCAAAATGTTCGCAAATAATTCGAGTTTGAATAGTTTTGCTTTAAAAAATTGTATTTTTCAAAAAAAAATCGCTCGAGTTTGAACTCGAGCTCGTTTAACTAATTTCTCTCTAATTTCTTTAATAAATAAACAAAATAGAATATATTATAATAAAAAATAGTATTAGAATTAACAAAATATAGAGAGAGACAATAAATATTATTTGTATAATAAAAATAATAAAATATTTATATTATATCATATAAAACAAACAAACAAACAATACACACACACACACACACTAACGAGTTCTTGAACATCTTATGTTTGTTCGATTAACAAACGAACACATTTCTATGTTTCGAGCTCGACTCGAATTTTAGTTAACTATAGTTAAGTAAGCTCCTTATATAGTAGTACAATATCAATTCCTCAAAATTTCTCTTAACTATAGTTAGACTAACGGTTCTTATGAATTTTAATTGAATACAGCTGCACCAATTCATTAAATGTACAGTGATATCGATCATTTGTAACGCTTCAATTAACTATAGTTAACTACAACTAGACTAACTCCTTAGATGTAATACTTTTAACATATCTTCGTACAGTTAGACTAACCCCTGAAATGTAGTACTTTTAACGATTCTTTTAAAATTTCAATTGACTACATTTACACTAACCCTTTAGATGTACTGTGAGATCGATCATTTATAACGTTAAATAAGCTCCTTTTATAGTAGTACGAGATCAGCTCCTTATATAGGAAGTTTACATAAGATGTGCCATATGCAATATCGACGTGTCGTGTACTGCATCTCTTCTTTTATGGCATTGCCGATACTTTCACACTGGTCGCTCAAAATGGCCGTTGGAGCTTGTCCACACATTGCAGTAAGCCATGTGTTAAAAAACCATCTGTATGTCTCGGTATCTTCATGAGAAATGAGAGCACATCCCAACAATATCGATTGTTCATGATGATTAACACCGACTATCGTCACAAAAGGCATTTTGTAACGATTCAAAAGATATGTAGAATCTACACTCACAACATCATGGAATTCTGCATAAGCAGCTCTACTACGAGAATGAACCCAAAATACACTATCAAGCCTTCTATCAAGTGTTCGAAAGCTGTGGAAAAAAACCGCATTTTTCTCTTGCATTTTCTAAAATAATCTACTTTTACATTCTGCATCACCATCTTTCAGTTTGGACCTTCTTCTTTTGTCTATATAATTTCGACAATCCCTTGGCATACAACCCATATTTTCCAGCCCTCCAACTAGACATTCCATCATCTTATAACTTTTACTTAGCCTTATACCTGCAACATCATTTGCATCCACCTTTCTCTTTATTGCAGATGTTACCTTCCTATGACCTTCCATAAACCTTGTCATTGAAGGATCAAGTTCATGGTTATGTGTTGTGGCTACTTTTGAAATTTTCCACTTTCCATTATCTCTGAGAATGGCATTTATACGTGCAGGACAGTTGATTATTTTGGAAGAGTGAGTGGCAGTCGATTTTCTACCTCTTTCACAGCTTATTGTTTGATATTGCATAACATTATTAATACCTTTTACAACTGATTTCTTTGCCACACTAAACCCATTTTCCTTTGCATACTCTTGATAAAAAGAAAACAATTAATCAATTGTATTGAAATGCTGACCAACTGTTGGAATCTTTGAATTTTCATCTTCTATAACATTTTGTTGATCTCCACCTGTCACTCAAATTGGATTCAGTTCATCATAACCAAATTCTGATGCGCCATTAGTATTTTCACTTATGTAGTCGATGTTATCGTCTTCTACATAACTATCACCAGACACACAAATTGGATTCAGTTCATCATTACCAAATTCTGATTCGCCATTAGTATTCTCAATTTGCCTTTCGCTATTTGAGTCATTTACATCATCCATTCGAAATTTTCTCCAGAATGCCCTTCAAATTTCTACAGGAATGCTCTTATTCAAGATTTTGTCTATCTCAAAATGGAGAATGAATATGTATTGCCTCTTGGATCTCTTTGTTGTTATTAATTAATCTATTATTCACTTTGAAAAGAAAATTGAAGTCTACTTAATGGAATCATTTTGGTCCGCTGGCATGCCATCTACATTGTGTTGGAAGATGAATTGTAGTAAATTTCCAAAGAACTATCCGACGGCTGGTCTGGGATAAATGCAACTATTTGGAATTTTTGTTGGGGAGATATTACAGATGTTTACCCCTAATTTGCATAAGGGTATTCATGGAATTTAACATAGCTCTAGTCTATTTGATCCTAGTTTGTTCCTCAAAATTTTGATCAAATAATCACCATCCATATACAAAACTAAGCTGATCAAGTTGAGAACAGATTTCAAAACTAAGCTGATCCGTTCTCAATTTGAAAACGGATTTATGAAATTTGTTATACGCTGACGTGGTCAGACACTTAACAAAATGCTACATCAGCTCAGAATGAATTGTAAAAAAATATTGATTAAAAAAAAAATGTGATGGTTAACTCATTATGCCAAATTATAACTAGTTTAAGGCAAAGCCCAGAAGTTGGGGTAGGACATAAAATAGAGCTGATATAAAAGCGGAGGAGAAGAAAGAGTTATAAGAGAAAAAGATGGAGAGAATGGGAGAGAAAAATAAAGAGTGGGAATTTCATCTAAGAACACTGTCTTCCATTGCCAGAGACTCCAATGATCCTTCTTCCGATCCTTCTCTACTCAACTCCGTAAATCATCTATCCTTCTTTCCTCTTCAATCTATATACTTTTTTTGAGTTTATTAAATGTTCGAAGTTTAGATTTTTGTTTTTAATTTTTCTGGTAATTTCCAGGTGAAAAGGTTGTGTGAATTGTGTAAAAATGAGAACTCGGAGGATTTAATAGCGAGGATTTATCCAAATCTCAACAAGATCTTTCAGCGTTCTGTCTCATCAATTTCTCAGTCTCAATCGTCCGTTGCCGTCCTTTTACTGGTATTGATTTGGTTCATTTCTCGTAAATTTTTATCTAATTAATATGTTTGAAGCTTAGATTACTGTGATTTTTTTAAATAAATAAATAAATTTTGGTATTAGTTTGGTTGAATTCTCGTAATTTTTATCTAATTAGTATGTTTGAAAGCTTAGATTACTGTAATTTTTTTTAAAAAAATAAATAAATTTTGGTATTAGTTTGGTTCAATTCTCGTAATATCTATCTACTTAATATGTTTGAAGCTTAGATCACTATGATTTTATTTAAATTTTGGTATTAGTTTGGTTCAATTCTCGTGATTTATATCTATTTAATCTGCTTGAAGCTTAGATTACTGTGATTATTTTATTTTTGGAATTTTGGCATTGAAGAATTAAATTTCGAGGCTTACTGGATTTTTAACTGAAGCTGTTGTCTTGTTTGATATAAGAAGGCATTAGTTTGAGATTGAAAATTTGCAATAGCATAAGCTGTTTGATTCCTTTCTAGCCATAGGATGATGAATCAACAGAAAAAGGATAGCCTATGGAACAACGCATCTTCGAAGAATAAATAATCCAGCTCTTTCTTAAATAAGGATGTAGAACTGCTATAGCCTGTAGTAATTCTTCTGGTTCCATTGGAATCATCCAATATTTCCCCATTTATTGAACCATGTAGCGTAGTTGTTTAGCATTTGATGCTCTTGTATTTACATTTCCAACTGAAATGTTGTTGATATTATTTAAATGATATGATAAATATACTCTTATAATGTCCATAATTTGTCGTCATCCATTTCAGGCCATTCTCCAGTTTTTCCTTGATTTTGGTGATTTGGTTCTACATGATTCAGATCCTAATCTCAGGACATTCTTCTGTTCATGTTTGAGCCGGTAAGGCTACATTGTATTTGTCTTCTGTTCCTCTTACAAATTTATCATATAGGACTACGGTTGGAGATAGCTTACGTGCATGGGCTTTATAGTTTCATGAATTTTTTATGATGGTTGATTTGAAAACTGCTCATTTTAATGATAACCAAAACAAATCATAAAGTTAAACTCTTATAGAGAAGCAGAGCCTTTATCTTTTAAAACTGTTCTGCTGCATAAAACTGAAAGCAACCTAGTTTTTCTCTATGGGTAAGAATGCGAATTAACTACTGATTTTCTTTTGTAATTAATTAATTTTTTCCAGCTTTGGTTGTGCATGTCTTTCCCAAACTGTCTGACACCTGAAATGCTCCCAGTGTTGGGATGGGGAATAGGGAAATTGGTTACCTTATTACTTTCTAAAATAATGCTTCTAAATCTTTTTGAAACGCATATTTTATTCCCAAACTTGTATGCATCAGCTTATCTAGTGTATGCTATTCAGGATTTACTGCAATCTTTTGTAGATTATATGACTAATATTTTATAGTCAGATAGTTTAAGCGCATTGTAAAATTTGGCTGCAGTGAGTTTGCAGACCCTCTTGTTGCTGAAGCAACACTTCATTTTCTTAATGCAAACAAAAGGAAGCTTCTAAGTTCTTTTCCTACCTTACTTCCTCAGGTATGAACCTAGAGAGAAATCCTTATAGATCTACCACTATAGCTATTATGTCATTTAAGTCAATTTCAGGAACTTCAGCATGAAATTATCGTTTATGTAGTAATTGGAATTGACTAAAGTCACTTTAGTTTTCCAATTTCAATTGAGCTGTTGAGTTCATTTAAGTACCTAAATTTGTCAGTGGTGCTGCTTGATATGAGATTAGGCAAATTCTTTGTTCGATTGAGGTGACCTCTATACTATAGGGTAGGGGACTTTAGCCTAACATTAACATGAGTGAAAGTAGCAGCCTGGCTGGAGGCATGTATTTTGGGTTCTTGCCAAAGGCAGAAAATGAACAATTTAATTTCCCGATAGATTATAGAAACAAATATCTGCAGCTAGTGCATACCCACTATTAAAAATTTGGGTAGTGATTATTGGATAAAAAATTTGGGATCAAACAAGGATCAAGAAGGCATAAAGTTATATCAAATTCCAACTACCAGTCTCATTTATACTATTTGATCCTTATTTGATCCAACAATCATTATTGTAAAAATTTATATGTTTGCCACTAATTGTTAGTTTGAAAAGGAAAGCGAGAATATCTGTTTGTTATCTGTTTCCGTCTCTAATGAACACTCCAGAGGTTGATGCATATTTATTAATGTGATTATGTTAATTGTGTGAGAGAGTGATATCATTAACTTTTTTCTATTGTGAATGATTTGATCTCACCTCATTTTTTGAGAAATAGAAACATTAAGAACATCACTTTTGCGTATTGAGCTCTGATTTATCTGAGGAATTTGCAGTTTTTCCCTCTACTCCTGAAGTTGATTGCTTGGAATGGCGAGAAGTAAGGATTTCTCAATTTTTTTTGGTTGTTTCTACTAGAATTACATTTCTGTGGATCAAAAGTCCACAATATATGCTTCATTCTCTAGATTTTCTGTTTGATTCTTATATAGAATAATGCATTTTGTTTTTGTTTTTTTTTTCTTTCCCTTTCATTAGATTGATTTTACCTTTGAAATTTTTGTTTGAAGCCCATCTAATCAGTTTTTTCTTTTATGATTTTAGTAGGTTTACCTTTTTGGTTCACCTTTTGAGTATGCTGAATAATGACTTGGTTTCAAGCACTTATGTTGTGCTTTAACAAAAAGTCTCCAAAATTTAGAACAAATCAACTAAGGCCAATTATCCATGATAACTGATTCAGATTTGACAGTTAGGATCCTGGCAATTAAATTCTTTTCTTTTTTCCCTTTAAATATAAAGTTTTGACAAAGAGGGGTAAAGGGGTAAAGGCTCCACGAACCCTGTGCTTTAAAGATTCTTTGTGAATCTCATTGTTGCATTGCAGATTGGAAAAGGCATTTCTAGGAGTATTCCCTGGGTTGGTATCTCCTGGGTCATTTCTTCCTTTGTTTCCATCACTTGTTGACCTCCCTAGTGAGTTACTGCTTCTGCCTTCTTTTTTCACAGTTACACTGTTTTTCTTTTGTTGTTTTTTGCTTTTGTCCTAGAAAATGAATACTTCCTAGCAACTAATTAGCTTCGTGATTGTGTGACTTGATTATGAAATGCGCATATCCTGTTTCACTGTTCTTTTCATTGTATTTGGAGATTGAAAACCATGACTCCCGAATTTTAAATTTTTAGATAATTTTCCTGTATTAGTAAGTGCACGAATTGACATGCGTATTCTGTCGTTTGAACATCGAAACACCTTTCTGAACTTTTGAGTATATACGAGATTCCTAGCTTACTAGTGAAATGCTTCGCAGTAGCAGAAGCTTGGGCCTGTTTAAGCACTTAATTTTCCATTTCTCTGTGGTTGGGGGAGGAACTGGTCAATTAAGGCTTTCTGATTTTTCTTTTTCTCCTTCCTATTTAGATTAACGCTACGCTTTGTCTACACTTCCCTTTCTTTTCAATAGTATTGGTTGTGGCCTTGGAAAGAGTAGAAAAGAGTTCTGGATCGCTAGTTGGCAGCAGCATAGCTTCAATACAGAAGAGTGCTGCTCCCGAGGTTTTTTAGAACTTTCCAAATATATTCAGCTTAAAATTTGGGATTTATGTTGCAACTAAGCATGCTATACTTTCATCCCAGATGCTGCTTGCTCTCATGGATGAAGCGTATACTGGGTCAACCATTGGAGAAGCCGGGGTTGACTCAGAATCTGAGAATAGCAGCACTATGGCTGTAGCTGATCCACTATTTCTCGAGCTTCTGAAGGATGAGAATGAAGGGCTTGCTGTATGTTTCTTTCAGTATATTAGCTCCTTTGCTACTTTTGAGTTGCCTCATTGAAGAGCAAGATTAATCTGAAGAACACTTGAGTTGGTGGCAGCCTCACCATCCTTATTAAGTTGTTAATAACTTGGTATATAACATAAAGAGAGTGATTTTATTGGAAATGATATTGAATAACACTTTAAGGTTGCTGTATTCTGAGCCAAAATGCTAACCATTTGATTCATATCTGTCTTGCATGCCAAATTTCATTGTGATAACTAGAGAGATACCACCTCCGTTCTAAAATTATTTGATACATTTCACTTTTTTTTTGTATATTCCAAATTATTTCAATGCATATTTATTGTCACTTTCCCCGTCTTACCCCTAACTTATTACTCAGTTAACTACTAATAATGACTTCCTAGTCATTAATTAAGGTTATTTTAGATTTTTTCGTTCATAATTATTGTCTTTCAATCATTTTCTTGGTATGTGTGAATTGTGAAAAAGTGAAATGTATCGAATATTTAGGAATGGAGGTAGTATTTCACAAGGATTTATTCCTTTTCTTTCCAGCTGCCTCCCAAACTCCTTTTTTTAATCTTGTTAATTTCTGATATAGTTCCCTGAAGCTATTCTTGCTTTTAGAAATTAATTGCTTCTAGACATAGTTGAATGTTTAATACTTTAGTGAAATGTTATCCCTTTTGTAGCTATTCTTGGATCATGGTCTTTTTCTTGCTCTGGAATAATTTAAAGATGGATATGTTTATGGGATATTACTGGATTAAAATTTTTATTTGCAAGAAATCAATTGTGCTGAATGGGGAGAATTTCTCACTAAGAAAGTTCCCTGTGGATACTTATCATTGGATCTTCATATTGATATTTCAGGAACGGCATTGGACTTCTCCTGCAATGGCAGCAGTTCTGCAAGCGGCAACTAATGCACCTCAGTCTGATAGATTGAAACAAGCATTAAGAATAGCACCTCGACTTCTTGATGAGTATTTTGCCAATGCTCTCCGTGATGTCAGTGATTGTATGTTGCCGTCGGTCTTGAAGTTTTTGAAATTATATCTATTAAAAAGATTTTCTCACTCAATACACATTATTTTCTAAAGGTTTGTCCTGTATGTCATTTGTGGTATCCTAAAATGTACCTTTTGCAGCATTGATATGTGCCTTGGTTCCCCTACTCATGACAAGGTATTCAACGCTCTTTCCAGACAAATTATTTTCTTATGAGGTAATATTCTGATAACACTAGATGATTACTGAAGATCCCCTTTTTTATTGTTCTTGGGCATCTCATTTCTAGAAAAAGAGTCAAATCTGAAGGAAATAAGATATTGCGTCCATCAATATCTTTGTACTTTTTGATCTTGGACATTATAGCTAATCCTAGTGGAATTTATTTTTCTTTTACAGAATTTGGTCTTGTTTCCTCTCCTCTTTGGTGTCTGGAAAACATTCTTCAGATGCCCGGACCTCTTAGAGTTAGAGAACTGTGCTGATTTAGTGCATCTATGCCACCTTCCGTTTTTCAGTTATATATGCCATTATCTAGAGACTTGAATTGATGTTATTCAACATCTATCTTAGGAACTTTTGTAGGATTGTAATGTTACTCCTTCCGCTGGAAATGAATGTCCAATTTTCTACAGAAAATGAATAGGAAAATAGACATTGAATCCGTTGGGGAGAGTATTTCACAAATTCTGTATAAGAAGTGAATATTACAGTTGAATTGGTTTTCTCTTTCTTAACCTTACATTTAGGTCGTATGTGTTCTAGACCTTTGTGGGATTTTTATTGACTATGCTGATTGTATATTCTCCGGATCCAGGTTCAGAAGAGGCTGTTAGAATTCATGCTGTCTGCCTTCCACCGATCTCCTGATTTCGTTGCACTTTTAAAGGTTTGCACTCAACTGAAATATGTCTTCACTCGTGATATTTCTGAAAGGGTCTTCTATCTATTATCTGTTGTCTCCTTATTCCTTACTCATTGGGTAATTTCAACTTTGACCTCTTAGCAGAAGCCTATAGCGGACAGGCTTGCAGAAGCATATGACAATCCTGCAAAGGTACTGTGGCGCTCTCCTCTCCTCCAGACTTAGATCAGGAGATGATGACTAATTTTTTACTGTATCATGAAGAAAAAGAGTTCCTTTTCCTGTCTCTACAGAAGGAGTTAGCATTACACTTGTGTTGGGCCATTGGAGAACATGGTGGAGGTGGTAGATCTCATAAAGATGCAGCGCGTGAACTTTTTGAAAATTTGGAACTTCTTTTGTATGAAAACCTTTCATTAAGGTATATAATACAATGGATTGCACTTTCTGGTTTTGGTTCATCATTTTGCAAATTTAGCAGCTGATTTTTATTGTTTTTCCTGTCTACAGCCGTCTTGGTCTACAAGAATCATCTCCTGGCTCAGGTGGTTCAACATTGAGAAAGTCATCACAATCAAGGCTTCTATGTTTTGTTGTGACTGCTATAGCAAAGCTTGCCACATATCATTCTGAGTTGGTACCAAGGGCACGCGTCTCATTAGCAAAGGTTGGTCTACTTATTGTTACAATGAAAGCTGATAAACCAACTCCACCTTTTGTCCTTTTGTTCTTCTCCGTTATTTTCTTGTTAAGAGGCAATACAGGAAACAATTTGATGGTTTAGTTTTCGAGTAATTCATCTGAGTTATGTGCATAACATTTGCAGGTGGCTCGTTCACGAATATCAGATCCCAGGGTCTGGAGGCGTGCATACGATTACTTGGGTTTGATGAATGAACCTGCCGTATGTTTGTCCATCTTGGGTCCTTCTAGACCTTCAAGTAGATGCATAGAACATCCAGGCACTGTAGATTGGAACAAGGGCAGCACCAGAATGATAGCACATATTCCATTTTATATTTTAGGGGAACAAGAAGGTAATGGGTCCCTGAATGCAAGCTATTATGACCTTTTCAGAAACCGCAAATTTATTAGTATACCCTCCAAACTACTTTTAAAGTTCAGTATATATACTTTTCTCTGCAGAATCACGTTCAGTTTAATGGCTTTTTATGCAAAATCCTTCCAGCAGTCTATGAGCTACTATTTTTTTTTTTTGAAGTTAATTTTCAACTCTTGATTGTCTTATAGCCTAAAGTCCTCTCTTGATTGTAGGTCCTCCCGTCCATGATTTTTCATTCTCTGATATTCTTCCCAGAAGATAACCTGATCTTCGAGGTGTGTTTTTTCTCATAGAAAGGAAAGGAGAAACATCACACCAGTCAGGCAAGGCCTTCAGGTTCAGGGGATCTCTTATCCGCCGGGATACATTATACTTAGCTAGCATATGTCAACACATGGCGGTTTCAACTTTTGCATAAACTTTATGTCTAGACAGAAGCTTTAATCTCAACCATAATGTTTGTTATTTCATTGAAACTGTAATTATCCATTTTAGTGGGCAGATGCTTTCTCTTTTATACCAGAAAGCATGTTCTTGTTGTCGTTGAAAGTTACTGCTTCAAAATTACAGTAAACTATTTGATGAGCATATGATTCTTACTATTGCAATCTGTTATATTTGAATGGTTTGGTTGCTTCTAGTTACCAAAAGAACTAGTGTGTCTTGCTATAAATGGAAGATTCATTGAGCTCTTCAATTCCAAGGTACTGTACATTTCAAAATCATTTATCAGAATAAGAACACTACTTTCTATTTCAAGTTATGAATGGATGAAAGTCCATCCTTGATCAAATCAACTGTAGCCATGATAATTTTCTGTGCTGTTAACACTGACTTGGGTGGTAGATGCTCTGCAAATGATCCTTCTCCATCGATAATTTCAAACACAATGGTGAGGATACTTCAGCTAGTACCAGGGAGAACGACAAATCCATAGGGCAAAATGCAGACATCAGGGTTTTTTGTAGGTACGCCATTGCCATTTTCTTTTTTCGCAGGCTATGCATACAAGAAGTAACAAGACAGTTAAATAAGAGACGTTTTTTACGGAAGAAGTCCTAATACGGTATGTCAAGAAAAGCTAATGTTGTTGGCTTAGCACTTTCGAATTGGAACAATAGGTTCCAAGTTCGACACTTCACGCCGATAATAATTTAAAAAAAATGTTAAGAAAAAAAGGTCATAATATGGTATGATTGATAATTGATATCGCCTTACTAGTGAAATTATGAAGTTCTGAATCTAGCTTAGGAACTCACCTCTAATTGGACTATTGAAACCCAATTTGCAGAGAGTAATTTTATCTTGGTTAGTGAGTAAGTTTAAAACTTATATTCAGACATCCTACGTGTATTGTACTTATTAGTTTGAATATAAGTTTTAAACTTACTTATTTGCAGAGTCCCTATCAGAAGAAATGTGATCTATACCTCGTACAACTCTGCCATGCGAAAGCATATGTCCCACTGGAACCACAAAGGAGGAAAGAAAAGGAAGGAATAGTGGGATAAAGAAGTATTCGAGGACATTTACAGACCATTAAAATGACTACTAGAGCTGCATTTAACATTGTGTAGCGTCACCTTGTTTCGGTTTTGAGCATTGCTAAGGAAGTTAAATACATTAACCTGTGTTAATGCCACCAGCCCCGTCTCCCCTGTTTGATATCTTTTTGGTCAATACATGCTGACATTATTCAATGATTAATAAAAAATAATAACTATTCAAAAATAGTTGTTCACCCATTTAAAATTCAATTGTCAAATTAAACTGATTTAATAACTAATAATTTACGTTGACTAAAAGATTATTCAGTATTGAATTTAAAATGTGTAAATTATTTTATAAATATGTGTATTATAAGGATAAACCATTTTGGGGGGGGGGGGGGGTTCTCTAACTAGCAACTTTGCAAATGTTAGAGGGAATACCGAATGAGGGCTTTTCTTCTTCTTCTTTTTTGATGAATAATGTCTTATTTATTATTAATATAGGGAAAATAACCTGAATGCTCCCCAAAGTATTTATCAAGACAAGCTAAGGTTCTTACAGTATTTTGACTTCTCGTAAAGTCCTGAAACTATTTGCGCGGCTTCTAACTAGTCCTATCGCCAGTTTGTGCGGTGGTTCCCGGCCAATAAACAACATGCCTAGTTCACGTGATTTATTAGTAGGGGCAAAAAAGTCACAATAAATCCAACGGTTAGAAACCAAAACAATCACCGAATATCATAATAAAAAGCCCTACCCACCTCTTCATCTTCATCTCTTCTAAAATTAAAAAGCATAGAAAATTGAGAGAATTGTTGCTTGTCATTGTTCCCATATATACCCACTGCTGTCAACAGAATTCCAAGGTGTGGACCCTTTAAGAAACACCCATCCAAACCAATTATCCTCCTACAACCATCCAAGAACTCTTTTTTCAAACCACCAAGACATAGAGATTCTGCCGAATATTTTGTTTCCACTTTCAGGATCATCATATGATAATATCTCAATAGTTGAGTCAGGATTTGTTATTCTAAGTTCCTCAGCATAATCTTCAAGCCTCTTATATTGGTCCTTGTATTTACCTTCAAACAAAGTCTTTGCAAAGCACCTGGCCTTCTGATGAAGAACCGCAAGGTTCAACTTAAGTTGAGCCCGATCTTTCTTCAATTCTCGAACTAGTTTCTATGGGAATTTAATCAACGCAACACTAAGGATGGTTAATTAACAATGGAGGCTAAAACACCACAACAAGAGAAACTAAACTTGTTGATACAATAACTCAAAGAATGAATGAAGTTCTATATAGAAGTTCAAACACAAGAAGCTAAGGAATAACCTTACCAAAATATCAATATATCTAACATGTCCCATATGTCCCTCTAACTAGCAACTTTGCAAATGTTAGAGGGAATACCGAATGAGGGCTTTTCTTCTTCTTCTTTTTTGATGAATAATGTCTTATTTATTATTAATATAGGGAAAATAACCTGAATGGTCCCCAAAGTATTTATCAAGACAAGCTAAGGTTCTTACAGTATTTTGACTTCTCGTAAAGTCCTGAAACTATTTGCGCGGCTTCTAACTAGTCCTACCGCCAGTTTGTGCGGTGGTTCCCGACCAATAAACAACATGCCTAGTTCACGTGATTTATTAGTAGGGGCAAAAAAGTCACAATAAATCCAACGGTTAGAAACCAAAACAATCACCGAATATCATAATAAAAAGCCCTACCCACCTCTTCATCTTCATCTCTTCTAAAATTAAAAAGCATAGAAAATTGAGAGAATTGTTGCTTGTCATTGTTCCCATATATACCCACTGCTGTCAACAGAATTCCAAGGTGTGGACCCTTTAAGAAACACCCATCCAAACCAATTATCCTCCTACAACCATCCAAGAACTCTTTTTTCAAACCACCAAGACATAGAGATTCTGCCGAATATTTTGTTTTCACTTTCAGGATCATCATATGATAATATCTCAATAGTTGAGTCAGGATTTGTTATTCTAAGTTCCTCAGCATAATCTTCAAGCCTCTTATATTGGTCCTTGTATTTACCTTCAAACAAAGTCTTTGCAAAGCACCTGGCCTTCTGATGAAGAACCGCAAGGTTCAACTTAAGTTGAGCCCGATCTTTCTTCAATTCTCGAACTAGTTTCTATGGGAATTTAATCAACGCAACACTAAGGATGGTTAATTAACAATGGAGGCTAAAACACCACAACAAGAGAAACTAAACTTGTTGATACAATAACTCAAAGAATGAATGAAGTTCTATATAGAAGTTCAAACACAAGAAGCTAAGGAATAACCTTACCAAAATATCAATATATCTAACATGTCCCATATGTAGGCCGAACTCTCTCTTTATATAGAGAGATTTCAGTTCCCAACAACCAATAAGAAAGAGTTCCTTGAAGAAGTAGGACTCTTGTTTTCTTAGTGGCTAAGATAACTAATAAAGTTAAAAGAAGAGTCCTAATACAAGTGGAACTCTTATCAACTCGATGTACAACTTGTTTCTTTGCTAGTTTAAGACATGAAGAGTCCTAGTAGAAGTAGAACTCTTACAACTTGATGACCAACTTGACACAACTTGATGACCAACTTGACTAACACATATTTAAAGTAATTAATAAAGCTGAAAAATAATTAAAGTACTAGAATAGTCTAGAATAGACTTTAATGTACAAAAGACTAAAATGCCCTTTTAAATTCGTCCCAATTCTGGACAGCTTGTTGGGCCAACTTGCACGACGATTTCGGATGTCAAGAAGGCAGAATCTGATCTCGGGTTCTTCATGAAAGTTGTAGATATGCCTCTTATATTTAATATGCCACTGGAATCAGATCCATTGGATAAACGGATAGAAAGTTATGACCATTCTGCCAAACTGTTGTAAAGCTGTCCAATCCCTCATCATCTTGCATGATTACTAAAATACCCTTCTTAGCCTCTTTGCTTGATAGGGCCTAATTGTACACTTGTGAACTTGAGAGGCTGCCTCGTATAACATTCCTAGATGTAACTTAGCATCCTCTTTATACTTTAGAACTCGGGTCAATGATGTAGATAGTTGCTTCACGTCCCTTGTTCTAAGTCTCGTGCTTAGTCGATGTATGTGCTCCTTTGACTTGGGAAGTGTCACACCCCGTTTCCGGAATGATGACATGGCAGTGTCTCATTGGTTAATGGAACACCAAAGCCGACAAACAGAGATTACTAAATAAAGGAGTTCATTATTCAAAGTCCATAAATAGTAATAAGAAAACAAGCGGAAGCGTTATTCTACAAATGAAATATTTCTAAGTTATTACATCTGAACAATGAATTACAAGTTCCAATGAGATAACTATAAAATCAATAACATGTGTGAACTATTTAGTTAGAATCACTCTTCGCAATCCCCATCCCAAGCTCCATCATCATAGGTAGAATCAACATCTACAAAACCTGAAACAAAACCGAGTATCTGACCGAGCTCCGTGCTCAAGCAGGACCTAAAACAAGAATAATGATAATAATGACAGTAATGCAGACAGAGACATCGTAAACGGATACATAAAGTTCAGATGCCCGTTTCCCAAAATACCCATAAGGAATTATATGCAAATGACTCGTCCCAAGTCTAGCAAGACTCATAACTTAATGCAGATGACAGGCAAAGATAAAGACAAAAATGTAATGCAATGTAGGTTCGTAATGTAATAAGATAGATGGATTGCACAAATCACGGTTTTCTAAAAAATGAGTTTTAAAACATGTGCAAAAGTGCACCAAAATATTTCCCAACATCCCCAACTTATATGAGACCAAATAGACTTCAAGCAACAACATATAATAATCAAAACCAAAACGAACACATAGAATGCAACAATTAAGCAAATAACCACCTTTTTCGTACCTAAACGATTCCATAACAGAGTATACGACAAGCACCACGCTTTGCCCATTCGGTACACCCAATCACATACTCGTCTTAGATACTTAGAACGTAGCTACCTACTATGACACGACTCCCACCACATGAGCTCACATATCTATTCACAACTACTCAAAGAATAATCTAGCAGTGGTCCCAGCTTATAAACCAAACTAGGACGGTTTCGAAAGAACTCGTGGGTTTGGATTCTCCCCCAAACTACGGGACACGATTTTAAGGTTCAATCCTTACATTGTCTCATCACCCCCCAACCAGTGGACTCCACAAAACCACCACCGTACCTAATGATTAGCCCCATTAAGTGTGGGCCACAGTGACGTAATGCAGCGTAAGACCTCTTGGGGTCACGCAACGCTTATCGTAATGTAGTGCGATCGAACTCGCCGACTAGCGATCATAAATACGAGCTCAATAGGGGGCGACGACTCGGTCGACCAAACCAATTTGGACAAAAACAATGACGCCAATTAAACGACTCCAAACACGACCAAAATGCAATTAACAAAGAGGAAATTACAAAACAGGTTCAGAACCGTACACATACAATTTATGTGAGTATAGCATTCAATGAAAGCAATAGGAAAACAATTCATGCGACATGCTCAATTTACCCAATTCAAGACATAAATCAATTCAACATACAGTAATATCAAAGAATAAATTTTCTCCAACAATTTATGCGATTAATTATGCTCAATTACTTCATAAAACGTAACAGAACAATACCCAACGGTAAAAGTAATCCAGAACAAAATTTAATAGAGGAAAGCGGAGTCCCTACTTGTTGCGGATGCGATAAACACTGAAATTTCGTAAACAGTGCTGGCAGCCTCACTCGCGGTGCGATAACTTTCTGCTGGAAACTTTGAATTGCGTTCCGTCCGCGCTCACTCGAAGCCCTTTCAATTATCCTCGAATTGATATGCTGTGGGTAAAAAACGGAGGTCGATAGCCCTCTCAAACATCCTGTCGAAGTTCTGGACAGACTATATTTAATAGCACAAAATCTGGTTCTGGCCTCCACTTCTGACATACATTATGGAAGATCTAACGGTTAAAATATCAATCCCTACGGTCAGATTCTAGCCTTATCAGTCTAGTTTACAAATAAAAAAGAATGACTCTGATTGGAGTCCGTATGTTACCTGTACGACGATTCTACCGGAACTGTGCAGAAAATACAATTTAGGAAACCAGCCCCCGTTCTTGGTATGATATCTTCTAACTCCGAATTTGAAATGTGAATCCGCTTCCACACCCTCGAAGCTTGTTTCGTCGTGATCAATTTCCATATATGGTTCATCGAAATCCGATAAGGATTTCCCACTCAAAAGTCCTCTCAAAGTTGATGAGACATTACAAATAACTCTCTAAAACCTCACTGTTTCTCACGGCAGAAGCCTTTTATATTTCTTCTGATTTATGGCTTTTGCACGATCCCCTGTAGACACCACCCCTTACCCCACGGAATGCCTTTTCCTTTTCTTTTATCACCTTGTTTTCAAGACCCACGAAATCCCCATATATATATATCTACAGTTTCTTTTTAATATCTATTCCTCATTCCCTTTTACTCAGCCAGCAACATAATATATATATACAATGCCTTCTAAAACAAAAACGGCTTTTCCTTTTTAAATTCTTTTTTTAATAATAATCACCCCTTAATTACCCATGGCCCTTGAAATCTTTGAAACCCACGAAACCCCTGTTCCCTTTAAATTCTTATCATTATTATTATGCGACTCACAATTAAATAACTCGACTACTGATACACGCGCTGAAAACTGACCACTAAAACGTACTACAAAATAAAACATGTAACATGTCTGTAATAATTAATTGGACACGTAAAGCACGAAATAACACGAAATAAATTACGCTTACACCGTTAATCGCGAAAAATTAATTACACGTCAAATATTCCGTAAGAAAAAGTTACGGGTTTTACAGGAAGCCTCGAGGTTGGTACCGTATCACCTTCCGTATAGAATTCCTTGAAATCTCTACTTGAACCTCTTTTCTGACTCTCTTCTTGAATTTCCTACAACTAAAATACTTGTTGTTCTTGAACTCATCCAAGTATAGTCCAGCAATAACCTTATATGTTGCATTTTTGTGGTAATAAGTTCTTCCACACTTGTGTTTTGGACCACAGTCTGTACTTGAAAAGTGTTAGTTTGTCCAAGTTTGATTGCATATACCTCCCAAGTACAATTCTTTCCACCACAAACATCTTTGACCCTTATCTTATCATTTTTTTCTAGCTTTATTGGTCTACCCCACTTCAAACCATGGTCTGCAATTGCTCTTTTCAGAGTATCCTTTGAAGTAAATTGAAGTCCAGGTCTGAACTTGGGATCATTGATTATACATTCAATATGTTTATAAGTGTCAAACTGAGGTTTTTTTGGAATCAGACTGTCCTCATAAGTTGTCTCATCAGCTTGGTACCAATAATCCTCCTCATCAACGGAATTACACTCATCGTCTGACTTGTCCCACTACAACATCATTCCCAGCAAACATTTCAAATTCATCTATTTTGGAACTAAGTATTGATTCATTGCCTTATTTTGCACATCTTCATTAAACTTCCTCTTAGGCTCTACTGCCCCTTCTGTAGCCTCAGTTTATGATACCTCATTTTCTACATAATTCTCATGTATTTCATCAGGTACATAATCAGCAGAACTTGGGTCATGAAATACAACTACTTCAACTTCTAATTCAGTCATTTCTAACTCAGGTATCTCAACATTTTCCAACTCAAAATCAATGTACTGATCTACATTAATATCATCATCATCACTCATGACATCATAATCAATGTCAATCAGTACTTTTTCAAACCTAACTCTAACATGTTCTTTTTCATCATTAAGAGTTTGCTGCTCATCCATAGTAGTTTCAGGTTCCACATCATGTATTTTCTGTCTTGGCTTAAGAATTGCCTTTTTCTTCACATCCAATTTTTTATCTGTCTTGGCTTAGGAGTAACAGTTTGCTTCATATGATTGCCATCATCATCAACAAAAAACAAGTGACCTGAATTAGAGTATGTATCACACACAAATGGTACTCTATGTGGAAACACCATTGGTTTGTTATCCAAAGACCGAAAACAATTTTTTACAAGACCAATATCTTCACCATATTTTATCAATTTATCAATATCCTCATCACACAATAACCTAAACCATTCTTCATCACCATCCACAACTACTTTCCAGTTGTATATTACATGCAATTTATAACCTAGTTTGAATGGAATCCCATCCAAGAAAAAGAATATCATTTTTTCTCTGTTGTATTTCTCAAAATACTTAACATGTGGTCCCCACAATTTCCCCCCACCCCCTCACCACATAATATGCCTTCACAATAAACTCCTAAATCAAGTAACACAAGGGACCACAAAGACATTAAATATTACATATTCAGCATTCAGACAAAAACAAACAAAAACAAAAATTGTTTTTTGTGTCACCATAAACAAAAAAGGTATTAACTTTTCAACAAATATATTCATGGACCACAAATACATCATTATTACGATCTATATAACAATATAAACAATCTTTTAACAAAGAAAATTGACTAATCTATCAATTTCAGAAAGTATTAACAGTTTCAATTGGAGGATTTACTGTTAGGAGAATTTCCCATTACGAACTTTGCTTTTTCTTTAACGACTCAAACAGATTGATGCCATAAATCACTTATTTGCTTCTCAAATGCAACGGTGTACGGGTTCTAAGGGGGATTCTTGATTTTTTATCCAGAGGATGAATGGGTAATGAGAGGGAATTAAGGGTTTTTCTTTAACCCAGAACACGATTGAACTTTCCCAATTTCAATCCTCTTCCACACGTGTTGTCTTCGCGTCTGTTATTGAAATTTTCTGACGATTTTTCCCCTTTAAATAACTCACGTGCTCTGGGCGTGTTGATGCTTGGCCAGAAACCACCGTTCAAACTGGTGGCAGGATTACATAAAAGTCGCGCAAATAATTCCAGGACTTTACGGAAAGTCAAAATACTTTGGGGACCTTAGCTTGTCTTGGTAAATACTTTGGGGACCATTCAAGTCATTTTCCCTTAATAATATCTAAAGTAATGACATCAGAGATTGGTGAAACTTTCATAGAGCTCGAATCATGATCTGAGCCTATACTTTTACAATTGTGGCCCGATGCAAGGGGAATACAATCAGTGGGAATATATTCTACAAATCTATTATATTTCGCCCATTTAGCTAGATTGTGTGCAAAAAAGTTACATTACCTAGGGACAAATTTCATTATCCAATTTGCATGGTTCTTGAGATATGATCTCCCCTTGAGTATTGTAGCTTTGCTCTGCCAGCTTCTCATGCCCTGATTTCTCAAGAAAGCTTGAATAGAAAACATGGCATCTCTCTCGACGACCATCTTCTTGCACTGAATATCTTCTCCAATTTCACAGTAAAAAACAACTGCCTCGAATTCAATCGCAAAAGGGGAAAACTCTTAAAATTTCTTGGCCAAAGCTCCAAGTGTTTCACCGTCATTATTTGTCAATACACAACGCAAGCAAAATAAGCTCCAAGGACTTTTCTTCTTAGGAATCATTATTCATAAAGAAAAAGAAAAGAAAAATTCTAGTATGAAATATGTTCTAATGATTTGTGGTTCAAATTTATCTATAATAGCAAAAATACTATCTCTTTTATGTGAAAAGGTATTCTTATTATCCATAAAAGGTATTCTTATTGCAGGCCTAAAATACATGTTGAATCTGAAAGGCCTGCTTGCCCATCCCACCCCATCCTGACCAGTGAACCCGTTAGCTCAGCCCGGTCGGAACACCCAACGGGCCTCAACCATACGTTGTTGGTCCATGTAGAGGTGAAAAACAAATAAATCCTGAGATATTAAAGAACTTGGGCTGGGTCAAACCTTCCACATCTACCAAGTTTTGGGCCTGCCTGTACCTCTCGGCATTTACAAAGCACTTAGAATTTTTTATTATTATTTATTTGACAGCAGTCACTACTAAAAAGTTCGTAAAGTTAAGTTTTTATCTTGTTTTCATAAAAATAGTCACTCTTTAATCTCCCTGGAGAAAAAAAAGTTCAGTTCTTTCATTTTCGTAAATTCACAGAATAACTAGTATGTGAATTCTAGTTTTCTCTAGTTACCTTCACATATGAATTAGAGGGGTGAAAATCCTCTTTCCCTATTCATGTCCCCATTCCCAATCAATCAAAATTTATTATACAAATATATTTTCCAATTATATATACATATGGTGAATTGTGATTGCATGGGGAGAGGATAGGGACAGGAACGGGGACAGAAGATTTTTTGCCGAATTAGAGATGAATGGGATTTTTTTATCTAGAGAATAAAAGATATGAATTATTTTTTTTAGAGGAATTGTGAGTAGAAAGTAAAAAAATTATAGTGAAAAATGTGGCTAAGAATGAAAACTCCAAATTAGTCATAAAATATTTGTTCCATTCTTAAATTATTAATCAACAATCAAATACTCAAATCATTAAAGTGTATTGGAAGTTCTTATTAGGGAGTTACCTAATTAATTAGGAAATACCTAATACATGTTTAATTATTTAGGACATGTGCTATATTTGTTTCACCTAATGTATAGTAGTTGCCTAAATATTATGTAGTGAGAAGAAATTAGTAGTTGACTAATATTGTGTAGTTACATATGTATAAATTGAAGTTTCGAGCTGATGGTTCTCTAGAACGCCCTAAATCTCGCGTGGTGGCTAAAGGTTACTCTCAGGTCGAGGGGGAGGATTTCACTGAGACTTTTGCTCCAGTTGCCAAGATGACCACCGTTCGATGTCTTTTAGCTTTGGCAGTTTCCAAAAATTGGTGCATATTCCAATTAGATGTCAACAATGCATTCCTTCATGGGGATCTTGCAGAAGATATTTACATGGTACCACTACCTGGATTTCCTCCACCCAGGCCAAATCTTT
This sequence comes from Vinca minor, assembly GCA_026122235.1. Lineage (NCBI taxonomy): Eukaryota > Viridiplantae > Streptophyta > Magnoliopsida > Gentianales > Apocynaceae > Vinca > Vinca minor. The sequence continues at coordinate 1,000,155 of JAOCZM010000284.1, read as the reverse complement.
ATTGCAAGCTCAAGAAGTCCATATATGGGTTGAAACAAGCAGGTCGAAACTGGTTTGGTAAGCTAACCATAGAACTTTCCAAATTTGGTTTTAGGCAAACTGCAGCAGAACCTACCTTATTCATCTATCGAAGAGGTAATATCTTTATTGTGATCCTAGTTTATGTTGACGACATCATTCTGACCGGAAACAGTCTTGAAACATGCCAAAAAGTATAAAGGTACTTGGATTTTAAATTTACAATCAAAGACCTTGGAGTTCTCAAATACTTCTTGGGCATAGAAGTAGCACATTCACCCAAAGGTTTGTTTTTGTGTCAAAGAAAGTATGCCGTTGACATCCTAACAGAATGTGGTTTATCTGGTTCACGACCATGTTCTACACCAATGGAGACACAACTAAAGTTGACAACTGAGGATGATAGTGGAAAATTAATCGTAGATTCGAGACAATATAGGCGATTAGTGGGGCGATTACTTTATCTTACAATCACAAGGCCCGACATCACTTATGCAGCTTCATAATCTTAGCTGCTTCATGCGTAATCCAAGGAAAAGACATCGATGCTCGCAATTCGAGTTGTTCGTTATATTAAGGGGCAATCCGGGAAGAGAAATTTTCCTACCTAGAAACAATCCCAATGCAGGGACTAGTGGCTTATTGTGATTCTCGATTGGGTCGCTTTGTCCTACAACTAGGAGGTCTCATTACGGGTGGTACTTTATTCAATTAGGGATTGCTCATATTTCTTGGAGATCAAAGAAGCAACAAGTTGTCTCTCGGTCATCAGCTGAAGCTGAATATAGAGCTATGGCCAATGCAACAAGTGAGCTAGTTTGGTTAAGAGAGTTGTTCAAATCTCTTGGAGTCACTTTGGGGTCTGCTAAGTTATATTGTGACAGTCAGTCAGCACTCCACATTGCAGCCAATCCAGTCTTTCATGAAAGAACGAAGCATATCGAGATTGATTGTCACTTCGTTCGAGAAAAGGTTCAAGATGGAACCAGGGACGATTACAGGGGGGGGCGGGAGGGGGCCGGCGCCCCCCCGAGATTTTTAAAAATACTAATATTTATCGAAATTTTATGTGTATTTTGGAAAATTTTATCAATTTCGCCCCCCCAAGATTTTTTTTTTGCCTTTTTTATAGCCCCCAAGATTTTTGGAATTTTTTTACCAGTTTCGCCCCCCCAATATTAAATTCCTGGCTTCGTCCCTGGATGGAACACTTGTTACTTGTCACGTGGGAACAAAGGAGCAACTCGCTGATGTGTTGACCAAAGCTTTGGGTCAAGGGAAATTTAATTATCTGGTTAGCAAGTTGGGTGTTCTCGATATCCACACTCCAACTTGAGGGGGAGTATTGGAAGTTCTTATTAGGGAGTTACCTAATTAATTAAGAAATACCTAATACATGTTTAATTATTTAGGACATGTGCTATATTTGTTTCTCCTAATGTATAGTAGTTGCCTAAATATTATGTAGTGAGAAGAAATTAGTAGTTGACTAATATTGTGTAGTTACATATGTATAAATACCCTTGTACTACTTATTTATTTAATATAAGTGAGAAATATATAATTTTCCCTTCAAATCTTTTAAAGTGTTACTTCAACAATACTTGCTGGATTTTTTTTTTTTTTTTTGGGTAAGATATATTTCCTTCCAATACCGCGACCCGAGTTTTGAATTACTAGCAAGTTATTATTTTCCATAGCATTTGTCTAGAGCTGCCAAATTTACCAATGCTAGCATACAAGTGGAGTTGTATATAAGGTTTTGGGTAATATTAGGTGGCTAAAATTTATTCGATTAATTGGATAAATTTGTGGCAAAATTGTAAATAACTCGTTAAATCTCTTATACCAACATGGGTGAATAGTGTTTAATTTTGGATTTTAGCCAATTTTATCCAATGTTACTTAGCCATTAATCATTTTCCTAAGGTTTCATAATCAAACCAAACCTATGATTTCTTTTGTGAAATTCATGTTTTCCACTCACAAATTATTCAACTTTTATACAATTCGAAAAGTTTGGTTCCAAACGAAATTTGACTTAAATTTATTGGACCAAACCCTAATTATATCTCTATCAAATTTAGAAGTGTGTCTTTGGAATCATATAAGCTTGGACCCACACTACTAAGTTGAGATAGATGAAGCCTAACCCTCCTTATTATTCCTTCGATTCACTTCTCCATGTCGTTGAATACTTGAAAATGACTTCCATTATCTTTATCCTTTTCTGACTTGATCATCAATAAGTGCATATTTGTCTACAATTAAGACCCTTAATCAATATTTGACTTTCAAACAAAAACAAATAATAAAAGAGGTTTTGAGTATTGAATTAAGTACTAGTAATTTACATACTAAAATAAAATTAGTAAACATGCATCCTTACTTTGAAACACACACACACACACACACACACACACACACACACATATAGTTGTTTTTTCTTTTTATTTTCTTTATTAAATAATATACTCCCGTCCCATTTCTATTGACTTTCTTATTATTTTGATGTTCCAAAATTTTTACACTTTCTTTAATTATAACTACATTTTTTCTTAAGTTCAAAACTTACTATTGTATCATTAACTCACTAGCAGGCCCGGCTCAAACATATCCGAGGCCTTGTGCCGAAAAAAAATTGGGGCCCCAGATTTTAGGCTAAGTATATATATATAAACAAAAAAAAAAAATAAAATTGGGGCCCCGGATTTTAGGCTAAGTATATATATATATATATATAAACAAAAAAAAATTGGTTATATAATTGGTTATATATATATATATATATATATATATATATATATATAAACAAAAAAAAATTGGGGCCCCTGATTTTTGGGGAGCCTCTCATGATCGCTCACTCGCATCCCCTATTAACCTAAGACTCGGTGTATGGTAAAAAGATTTTGAGCAACAAATTGTAAAACATCAAGATCTTCAATTTTTTTAACTAATAATTATATACAAATTAAGCAATTTTTTAAAAAAATTTGGGGCCCCTCTGAATGTGAGGCCCGGTTCCGGATGTCACCTTGGACACCCTTGGAGCCGGGCCTGCTCACTAGACACTACATTTAATACAACTTACAACTTTAATAAAATTAATTTGAATTTGAAAATAACTTATTTATCGTAATAAGGATTGGATGGCCAAGTGGGTAAGGCCATCACACTTGGGAGCTTAGGTCCCAAGTTCAATCCCTATATCTCACACAAGGGAATGATTTAATTGTCATTTCTTTGCGCTCCTCATGTGGATCTTATACTCCCCTCTTGGGGCACTCCGCTCAACGAGCTTATACGACACCCGCTCAACACGGGACTTCTACGACACCCGCTCAATGGGACTTCTACTACTCCCCTCACGGGGCACCCGCTCAACGGACTCTTCTACGACACCCGCTCAACGGGACTTCTACTACTACTCCTCACGGGGCACCCGCTCACATGGGCTTCTACTACTCCTCCTTCAGTGAGGTCGACCTCCTCCCTGAGAGGTCTAATAATAAATAATTGTAATAAAACTAAACCATACTTATAAATGGTCTAGTTTTAAAAAACTTATTTATCGTAGTTAAAATTACTTATTTATGTGAGACAATGTCATTAGAAATGGGGAGGGAGTATATATGATGGCTACAAGGGGTGGGCATATATCACTTCTACTGTACTTTATATTTTTCCCGTTTATGACTATTTGGTGTCTTATGGTAATCAAGTAATGGTACAATTTCAACACCGTATTACTTTAATCTCAATAGTTCATATGATACGACATTACCAAATGTACTACCAGCCCAGCTTTGAATGGCCTTATTATTATTTTTTTTAAAGCTTTGAATGACCCTAAGAAATACTATCATTGTAAAGACTGGTCTTTTATCCGAAATGGTGAATTCAGTCAAAAATAGTTATTTTAAATTTGAAAATAACTATTTTATTTATATATAGTTGTCGAATCGAGTAAACTGGCGACCTTCATTGAATCCGCTATGCATCTTATATGCATCGGGTCACATGACATGGAAATACCATTCATTATACTGATATATATAGATTTGTTTTTCATTTATGAATTTCTGATTCGGAGATTAAATAAATGAATTTATAAAAAAATATGTGAAACCTAAAGTAAAAAAAATTGTATTTAGGTTTAGGTTTTTAAGAGTACAAAAGTATATGTTCAATCCAAAAGTAGTTAGGCCATTCCCAGAATGATTCTATATTTTACTTCAAATGGCTGGTGAAGGGTGGATAGAGTTGGAGGCAGTGCATATTTCTTATGAATGCACTACTCACATGTGTACTCTTGCAAGTTGCAACCCAAGAAGAGTTAGCCTAAATGAAGGAACTTTGTGTCTCTTAAATAAGGTTTTTAATTCAAACATTGTATATTAAGAGAATTTTGACAGTAAAAAATTGAATTAATAATGAACCTTAAAACATGGGAAAGTCTGGCATGGGGCGGCCCTTGTGGGTACGGTCTCATACTCCTCTCACATAAATTTAGACAGGAGCCCACTGCAGGGTAGGTCCCGCTGGTCTCCATGTCTCACAAGTACCCATAAGGTCCGTCCCATAGGGAATTTTTCCTTAAAACATATATGAATATTGATGTGATTAATGTAATCTTGCCGCCCGACATATAGCGAGCAAATAGATGTGCTTGAGGCAAGACGGTAAGTAAAATACTTTTTACGAGACCCAAAAATTTTAAATTTTAGCTCTCAAGTTGCACGCTCATATATCCCCCTTCTGTTGTTTCCCCTCTAAAAACAGTTGAGAGCACTCTTTTTTTACATATATTTACGAACATTATTATACGTGCAGAAGAACGTATTCATCTAACATAAAACACTCAATTGTTACATCAACTCATGTACATGCGGACAAAACCTATTCTGCATTGGGTCCAAAATCATGACTGGTGAGTGGCAGAAATGACAATTAAGATGTACATGAACCAAACCAGGTGGTGAAAGGGAAGGAAGAACATCAATTCATGACCCCTCACCCCCATTGTCCTTTTCTGCCTTGTAGTACTGATCACTGATGCAAAACTTACATGGATTCTTGAATTGAATGTTTGATATCTTTCACAAATGTGGACTTACATGGGATGGGAAGTTTATGTCCTCCATGCATCATAGCTATTCTATGTTTGGAAATATTTGGCATTTCAAAGCCTTTGTTCAATGTATTTGATCCAATATATAGGAACCTTATTATGATGTTATGCAATTATCATATCATACATACTTTTTTAACCAGAGTTACTATATATATTAGTTCCAAGTCATTTTCTTAATTATGCAATGCTTGTAGTTTCTATCATGAACATATATCTATGATCAATTCACCTTGTAGGGAGCTTATATAGTAAGATCAGGTGAAGGGGTAAACTTTTTCTGTTTTTTCCCTTTAATTATCTTTTTCCGTACTTAATTATTATATGTGGTTCAGATATCTCATGTGTAAGTGAATTGAGTTTGATCTAAATTTGATGTGATTTCAAACCCCTTGAGTTGAATAAAAATGATTTTTTTTTCGAGAGAGAAAGTGTGAGCCCCACAAGTAAGAGGTTTGGGATTGAGCTTAAACCAAACCAAACCAAATTCAATCATATATTACTCGAACTCTTCGTTTATATCTGCCGTAACCGTGTCGACGAAACAACATGGGTATGGGTATGAACATGTGATACTTATCGGATCTGCTCAAAACCGATCAAACACTTTATTTTAAACGTTTAAGTACTCGACACCTAAATACATATTCGTACCCGAGTCCGGATAACATATATAGATTCAATCAAAGGGCATTTGGAGGGTTACATTTGCATCTGATAATGATTCTTGTTCTTGTTAAAACATCATAAGGGTGCAATCAAATATCTACTGGAATCTACTATGAATTAAGATGTATTCCTAATGAATGTGTTTTCCCATTTTCTATTTCTGAGAATGAAACAAGTAATATTGTGAAACTTGAAGTCCAAAATAAAATTTTAGAGAAATAACAACAATTGATGATTAGACAACTTCAGTTATATATATATATATCTTTTTAGAGAAAGTGACATATTTGATTATAAAATTAGGTAGCCAACGTAATTCATAAACATTTTTTCCACGAATAAGGTCCTCAAACAACTTATGATCTTACCTGTGTTAAACCACCATTGCGGTCCAATTACCTGAGTGGTACTTAGAGGCGGATCTAGTGGCAGGGCCGCCGACACAACTCCCTTCCCCCTTAGATTTTAGAATTTTTCATATTTTATCCTTAGAAAATTTTCTTTCCAAAAAAAAATCCTTTTATAATATTAAGTTTCCTCCCCTAAAAATTATTGTATTTATGATTTGTCCATACTCCACCATGTGTGGTGGTGTTACCACTCAGGTGAATCTTAAGTTATTTGAGACCTTAATGGCCAACAAAAATATTTAATAACCATAACATTTTTAACCCTAACTTTAGAGACTCAAAAAACAGTTTTCCATTCTTTTTTTCAATCAGGTGGATCATTCTGCTGGACAACAACTATGAATTCATTATTATAATCAGAAGAATTAAAATATGTATTAGATATTGTCAGCAGCTCAAAAGATAACCATTAAGAATCAAATACCAAACAATTTTATTTTTTTGCTAAGTAAATACCAAATAATTTCCTATGGTCCTAATCCTCTTAAATATATCTTTAGAAAATGTTTCTTCAACTGTTATTTTATGTTTATTTCTAGCTGAAGTCAATACATCAATACATGGGTTCTGGTTTCATTGTCTACTACCAGTGACTTGACAAAGGCAACTGAATTTTAAATTTTGAAATGCTTATTTTAATTTTTTTTTAAATAAATTAATTCTAGTGTTGCCTGCAAGATAATTAAGGGATAAATTTTTTCCATTCAGAAGTTAAGTGGATTGCTAAACTGTTATATGATGCATTTTCATGGTGATCACTTGAAATTGTTCACAAGAAAATTAGGATGAAGATGAGAGTTCTTTTTTTTTTTTTTTTTTGTATTACTATCGCGCTAGTGAAATATCGTACTCAAAATCTATTATTTTGAGTTGGAAGTGCTAAATTAATTACGCTAACTTTTTTTTTTTTTTTAACAATGATGAAAATGAGATTGTTTTGATCAACATATGTGTAGTTCCATCCAAAATTAGCCTATGAATAACAAAATTAACAAATGAAAATTTTCCAAAACAAGATGTTTACTTGCTGATCATTTCAGCAAGTTTTCAATAAATAAATAAATTGCAACATAGAAAATAAGATTTGGCAAATCTTTGTTGGCACTAGACCTTAAAGGTCAAACACTTCTATATATCCCCCTCTTTTGTTTTTCTTTTCTTTTTTTAATAACTACTCAATGAGTAACAACTAAATGTCAACTTCACTTTTTTGCCCTCAACTTGGAATCCACATATTGTTATTTATTTTTTTTCATTTTAATTAGATGCATTTGGATTGGTTGGGTTTGGTTTGAAGCCAAACCCAAACCTTCTAATTATAGGACTTGCATATTTTTATAAAAATATTTATTTTTACGTAATTTGAGAGAGGTCTAAATGCATTTGTGCAACACTTTTACATTTTTTTTAATATTTTTTTTTACTTTGTATCTCGCATTCCTTTTAACAAATAATTCATTTTTTCAATCTTCGAAATAAAAGTTATTAACTATAAAACTAATTTAAACAATTCAGACTAAATTCACTTACACTAAAAATTAAATTAGAAAATTTCACACTGTGAACGAAGCAAGGGAGGGGAATCCACATATTGTTCTCTCAACATTATTCTTTTTCACTTTCTCTTTTTTCTCTCTCTCTCTCTCTCTCTCTCTCTCTCTCTCTCTCTCTATATATAATACCATCTTGAAAGACTTCACCAAGAATTAGCCAAACAAAAAACTAGCTATAGTGATGGAGAATTCTGTAACCCTAAAGAACAACAATAAGGATCATTTCTCATCTTCAACTACAAAAACAGCAGATAATGATGATCCTTCTGAGGAAAGCAGTTGGACTTTTTATATGCAAGATTTCATATTTGGGACTCGCGACGAAAATAATACCTCTTTCTCTTCTGATTATGGAACCTCTTCTCTTGTTTCTGATGCTTCTTCTTCTGCAGCAAGAAAATTAGCTACCAATAATAACGACGCCGTTTTGTTTGCTTCAGAAAGAAGTAATTTCGATAAATTAAAAAGAATTCGCAAATTAGCTAAAGGAGCTGATGACTTGGAAGATACTGCAAGTTCACCTGTGAATAGCCCCAAGGTTAGTACAAGAATTTTTTACCTTTTTACCCTCAAATTTCTTGATGATCAGAATTCAGTAGATGTCTTAACTTGTCTTTTCAAACAGGTTTCTTATATGAATCAGTTGATTTTGAAGCAAAATGAAAGAAATAACAAATGTGTTTCAGACTTCAACAATCAGGTTTTTTATTCACTTATTTTCCCTTTTCTAGTGGATTTATTAAATCCCGATTATTACTTTCTACTTCTGGAATTGAATGTTTTCTTATATTTTTTTAGAGAGGTGCACGTTTATTGAATATTCTTTTTTAATAAATATCAACATTTCTATAAAAAAAATAGAAATTAATGTGAATATTCAATTCTGTACAAACGCAATATTAGAGAAGAAAAACATACTATATATACATCAAATATTTATGTTTTTTACTTTCTATTCGTAAATTTATTTTAGTCTATCATATACCTAAACTATAAGCTGCTTTTTTTTTGGGTCAAATTAATGTATATGTGGTTGTTCTTGACTAATTTTGAGCACGTTTTTTTTTTCTCACATGTCTTTAAGGGTAATTCTATCAATTCAAGTCTTTAAGGTCGACCACATCTTTAAACAATACGCTCCAAACTTGCCGTAAACCATTTGACAAAATAGTTAGTTCGAAAATAATTTAGATATAAAATGCACTAAAATATAAGTTTCTGACATAAAGAAAAAAAGCATAAATAATTTTTGTATGCATATATAGCATTTTTCTATATGAGAGAATGGTCTAATATTCTTTTCCATCTTGTGTTTGGTGTTTTTTTTACAGGGGCATAGTAGTAATTCAAGCAAAAACCAGATGGGGCGATTGGTTACTGTTGAAGGTGGTGAAAATGAGTCCTCGGAGTTGAAGAAAAAGGGTCTATGCTTAGTACCTGTGTCTGTGTTGGCTAATTATTTTGGTTAATTTTTCATTAATTCATGGACCACTTCGAAAATTGTACTTTTTATGGAACAAAAAAGGAAAATTCGAACCTTCAACCTACTATTTAGAGTGAAAATATTTTACCGCTTGAGCGAGTTTGGTCACATATTTTTACATTAACAGAAAATAAATCTTCTGCTTTTGAAAGAATAGTACTGTGATATATGCTATAAATGGAAAACTAGTTGATCTCAGGAAAAAATATAGCACCAACTTTATCTGCCATGCAGCTCCATATATGCATGCACGTCTGCTTATCTTTTCTTGCTGATCATGAGATTTATTATCTCTAGAAATTTGGGATTGATCTAACTTCTCAATATTGTGATCCCAACTCACATGGACGGCCGATGCAAATTAATAATATATAAGCATGAATCTAAATTTTTTAATCATCTTTAAATGTTCATTTTAGGATAATGAAGAGTTTGGTTCTAAATGCATTCATGCCTATGAGTCACGCTCATGCACTCACAGTCACGAGACGTGACACCAATGTTTTTGCATAAGGAAACTCAATATAGTAAAAAAAAACGGAGTGGTCTCAGCCCCTCACAATATATGCTGACCTTATAGTAAATATAAGGCTTAATGACCAACTTTTAGACGCTACTGTGAGTGAACCGGGCCAGAATCATTAGATTCGACTCACGTCCAACTTCCTCTCAACCTATATTTATCACTGTAACAGTTACACGACTAATGTGCGGGTCTATTCCTAAGTTCTGACCTCTCTATTGAGCTACTAACAACAAAAATTTCATACACAAAATTCTTTACCATATAATTGGACACTCTGAACAGGAAATCTATACCAAAATGATAGATGTAATTGGTAATGATGATAAACTACATAAGCTTTTGAGAATTGAGACGTACGAAAGCTCAGTTTAAGACAGAATAAAGTATATATTGACATTTGAACATTCTTAAAATCAAAATAACGAATTAATTAAAATGAGTTTACTTAAGCAAAAGCTCGATACCATTAAAAGTTGACATTTCACAGAGAGTATAATTGCAAACAAAAGTCGTTATTGTCAACTGAAAAAAAAATTGCATGATGCAACAGAAGAAACAACCTTTCACCTAAGGCTAAAGCCATTTTAAATATTAATTAAATCTTGATTAAATTAAGAAATCTAAAATTCTTTGAAGAATTAAACATTAATGGTAAAATGTCTGCCGAGGTATTTCACTACAAAAAAAAACTACCTGTTATGACGAACATTTCGTGACGAAGTCATATTTCGTTACGAAAGGTATACTTTTCGTAACGAAATTCGGAATCGTTACGAAAAGTTGACATTTCGTAACGAAAAAATATTCGTTACTAAAAGTAGTAGTTTCGTTACGAAAGGAAAACACATTTTCGTCACGATAAGTATAACTTTTCGGGACAAATATCTTTTTCGTTACGAAAGGTCAACCTTTCCTAACGAAACAAAAATTTGTCACGAAAAGTTTCGTCTTAATTTTTTTTTTTTTTTTTTTTTTAAGAATATACATATATAAGTATGATATAATTTAGAATATTATTTTAATTTTTATATTTGTTTAGTCTTTATATTAAAAGTATTACTAAAAAATAGTATATATGCAACTAGAATAATTTTATTCTGATTTTTTATAACAACTTAATACACAAATACATTGACGAAAATGTATTAATTTTAATTTTATTCATAAAAAAAAAATCACCAAACAAAGAGAAATTAGAATAATTAAAGGTTCAAAATACAAAACTTCATTATAATAAATATAATAGGAACAATAAGTAACAAATGACCAACGTAGCTCAGTGGTTAAGTGCATGACATACAAGTTGGAGGTCTTGAGTTCGATTCCCACTTCTATGAAAATGTGGAGACTTTATTCCACATTATTGTAGAGGGGCTCCGGCTCCGGCTCGGCTCGTCTCGGCTCCCATGGGTGAACTTGGACACGGCTCGGAACCGGCTCGGCTCGGCTCCATGGCTTTGAATTTTAAATTTTTTGTAAAACTTTTAGTAACGAAATATTTCGTCACTAAATGTCACATTTCCTAACGAAACTTGCTTGTTACTAAAGACCTTTAGTAATGAATATCCTTATTCGTTAGGAAAGACCTTTAGCGACGGGGCTTTCAGGACGAACTTGGTGACAAACGATTTTCGTTACTAAAGGTCTTTAGTAACGAATTTTTTGACCTTTCCTAACGAAAATTTTCGTTACTAAAGATCTTTTTTTTTTGTAGTGTTTGATGCCATCAGAGAACCAGTAGAGGTGTCAATCGAGATATGTGAGGCGAGTTTGACATAGTTCACGCTCAGCTCACAAAAAAATTGAAAAGCTCAGCTCACATTCGAGCTAATTTCATGAGGCTCATGAGCTAAATTTATATTAGGAAGAAATATATATGTAGCAAGAATAGTAGAATAAATGAGTCATGAGATTAAATCTTGACAAGAATACAAATATATCTAATATAATAATTTATGTATTAAGATAAACTAATAAAAACATAGCCAAAGATAGGGATTGAGAAAAACAGAAAAGAATCAATAAGTTCTGCCGCTAGTTTTTATATTTTTTTTAATTAGAAATTTAGTATTACATATACATAATATAAATAATATATTATTCTTATTCGGTGCGAGCTTTAATCGGGTTGAGCGGGATCAAGGTCAGACTTATCTTACTTAAAATTCGAGCTTAAATATTGGGTTTACGCTCATATTTTTCTGAGGTATGTGAGCAGCCAAACCTCTAAGAACCAGTGATTGGAACAGCTCACAACTTGAAGATTCTTTTTCCCTTTTTTTTATATCATTATTAAAAATATTTGTACTTTCTGTTGCTGACTTCAAAGCCAATATAGTAACCGTTTGGATTCTCTGTAACACTACATGTACTACTTGTTGTAATATTCGTAATTAATTCTTAATTATAACTATTTTTCTCTACAATTTATAAGATAGAGTTTATATTATACAGAAATAAAAAAAAAAATATATCATTAGATTGTTATAAGGCTAGTGATATTGCCAAAGCAGATTTTCTCCTACCAAGGCAATTTACTTTCAAATGACCAATCTATCCTTTTGATCAACATTAAACTCTCTCCAATTAGTTTATCTCTCCAATATTTTCTTTCAAAAAATCAGCCAATGATCTCTCCATTATTTTCTTTCCTTATATATTCACACTCAATTTTTAATCATCTCTCTCTTATAGTGTTAGAAGTTCACAAAAACGATATAAACCAAAATAAATTCATGGTTTAAGGTTGTAAATTTATAGTGCTCAATACGTCTTTGATTATCTTCTCTACTTACTTCATCTTTGAAAAGAATATGATAAAAACATTAAAGCAAAAGAATTATTTCTAGTGTTTGCTTAATTTTTTTTCTTTTTGTGTGAATTCTACTAGTATAAGAGAAAATTAGAGATTGAGTGGGTATAAAATAGGGAAGAAAATATTAGAGAGATAGTGTGTTTATTTTTAGAGAAGTGAGAAAAAAAATTAGAGATTAAATGTGAATAGATTAAGAAAGAAAATATTAGAGAGAAATTAATTGAGAGATTCATATTCATTAAAAAGGTAGTTTGATCATTTGAAGGCAAATTGATTTGACAAGAGGAAATCTGTCTTGACAATATCACTAGTCTTGTATATGGGTGGTATGAGAATACAAACCGTATAGCAACAGTTAGGTAGATTATATCGAATATTGTTGTCCACCACGTGTAGTTAGTAAATGTGTTTAGTTGAATGGGACATTCTCTAAGGCAATAATAATTTCCAGTTTTTTATCTTGAAGCAATTTTTTTAAATATATATATTATTTTTTCAAAGTTTTATTTATTGAGGAACTAGGTCAAAATAAAAATGAAGAAGCAAGAGAGCAATGAAATGCGCATCCGGGTTAGTACCGTGGGAGGGTACTATGATACCACCCTACACCAGATGGGCTGGGAATATTAATCGGTCCTAAAATAAGAAATTATATGTTTCCACACATTTAGTAGTTATTCAGATATAGATTTTAGATTCAATAATAATACTGGAATTTTTTGTGACACTATTAATAATAGTCGCGTTTACATTTGGGGTTTACCAATTCATTTTTATGATTTATTTATAACTTAGATTATATGAATTAAAATTTGTGTAATTAAGATATGAGTTTTTCTAACCTAATACACGGTTTAATTTGGATAAGATAAGTCTTATATGGTAAATAAAGTTACAAGAAATCTTGTTTAATCCATCACCCCAAGTTTAAGGGATTTTCACCTAATTAATCAATTCCATATATTTTTCTACCTTAAATAGTTTATATTAATTAATCCACTTTTAGCAAGAGAACGTTGAATTTGAAAGGAATAATTAAAAATTGTAGTAGTTCCATTTACTGCCTGCATAGGAGTATATCGTCCAACATTGTCCAGCAGAACCAAGGCCATCAATTTAGCCAAAAGAAAAAGGGAAATTAATCAAAATTTCATCTGATTATATAAATTCAACTATGCACCAATGAGATATTCGCCTAGTGATAGTGTTAATGCTAATGACCATGTAGTAGAGGTCTTGAATTCTAATCCCCTCCCTCTTTAAATTCCCTTTTTTTTTTTTTAATAATAATAAGTTTCCTTCCTCAACTAAATAAAAATGTTAAAAATAAATAAATAAGCACCAATAACAACTATGCAATAACACCTCTCTCTCTCTCTTTGTTCCTTTTTGAAACTTTTATTTTTCATTTCTTCTGCAGCAGCCAGCTGAAGCTAGTTCAGAGTATCAGTACATTTACAGTAAGGCCACAATATAGAAGCCAACTTTTGTATCAAAACTGCATCACAATGATCTATAATAGGCCTTGAATGTTGGGACTTGAGAGCATCAGTTCGTCATTTGATATCAATCTATGAGTTAAAAGAGCCATGAAATAAGGTCTACTTTTTCGCAGGAATTTTCTCTAACAATTCAGGTATCACCTCGAAAAGATCTCCCACGAGTCCATAATCAGCAACCTGCAATTAGCCATGTCAGATCCTTCGAAGAACAAGAAACCTGCATAGTTTAAAGAGATTGGGCAAGCGAGGGAGAGAGGATGAAAGATTCTGTCAAGACCTGGAATATAGGTGCATCTGCATCTTTATTTACAGCAACAATGACCTTAGAATCTCTCATGCCAGCAATATGTTGAATTGCACCTGAAACACCGAAGGCCATGTACAATTCTGGGGCAACAATTTTTCCGGTCTGTCCAACCTGGGTTTTAAGAAAAAGAAAAAAATATATATCAGTAGAGTAACAACCAACCCATGGAATTGACCAGTCATAAACGATTCACAGATTGCATTCTGGACAGTGGCACAATAAAAAAAATACTGTGGTAGATGCAAAGCAGCAGACAAGGGAACAATTCCATGATTTTGAGTTTGACCGAAAAATTATGCATTATAACACATAAATGGTCATATTCAGATCTATAACCCTTAAATATGGCAATTTGGATTTGGGAAGGAGTAACATCTGCACCTTGTGAGGTGCATTTGGGGACGGGTTGCTGCAGGCTGCATGCAATCGCAGTTTGATGAAAATCTCATTCATAATAAAGTTAAAACATATAATTGGAATTCTTTCATATAGCAAAGAGAGTTTGAGAGAGGAAACATCCACCATATGATCTAAGACACTACCAAGTCTCTTACAGCTTTCATGAGAAATGAGGTTCTGATATTTTTGCTTGCTTAGCTCAAGAAGCAAGGACTTAAAAGTGCATAACATAATACTCCCTCCGTTTCAGAATATAAGACCTTTTGGCCATTTTTGCATAAGATTAGGGAAGAGGAAAGTAAGGGATATTGTTTCCCATCCTACCGTTAACTAATTCCACTTATATAATAGAGAATAATATAATTATATCCATGAGTGAGGGTAACTTTAAAGAAATAATCCTTAAACTTTGCAAAAGGCCACAGGTTTTGGGAAGAGATAAAAGGGCCAAAAGACCTTATATTGTGAATCGGACGGAATACCTAAGAACAGATAGTATCATGTTTGCTTATGTTGGTCAAATAATATCCACAGACAACAATTTCCATCTGTTACCTGGAGATCATTAGGAACATATCCTGCATCAACAGCAGCACGAGTTGCGCCAACTGTATAACCAGAAAGTAAAAAGTTAGAAGTTCTTTGAGCTTTGGATTTGCGCACAGAAAGCATCCTTCAACTGAAATCCAAAAAACATGTTGAAAAAAATTGACAAATCAAATCTCAAGGATGAGGAAACAAGATATACTATGGAGAAGAACCTGCTGCACCAAGTTTCTCTGCAAGCTTCTCTATCATTTTGAAGTTTTCAGCACTCTTGAGACCCCGTCCCCCAGTGATCACAATTCTTGCATTACCTAGATCTGGCAGCTCCGAGACTTGAGAAGAAAGTTGTATATATTTGGATTTCCCCACTGCGTCTTCTGAAAAACGTAGAAATGGTTTTTCATTACTTTTAGAACTTTTGTTGCCATTCAAGAGCATACCAAAAAATCTAAGCTGATACCTAATATTCAGTTTGCTGTTGATTCTATAGCATGCAAGATTCAAACTACTAACTATAGTTTGAAGCAAAACAAGGAACCAGATACTTTATATCTTCTGCATATCAAATTACATAAAAGGGAAAATTTAAGAACAAAATGATTTAAAACTTACAGACCTTGCCCAAAGTTTGAGAGATCCACCTGGTCAATGGATGCAGGGTTAGGTTTTGAATCAACTGATGGGGAGGCAACAGGAAAAGAAGTAGTCCTAACAGTCAACAGGCAGGGGCCAGAACCGGTGTATCGGACTGTAGAAAGAGCATTTCCTGCATAAATTGGCCTGCCACAAGATTAAGCCAACCACTCGAGTAAATTATCACTCAAGTAAGGCATTGGACAAAAAACCAAGATAGCTGTTTTTTTTTCTTTTCTTAACAAAAGATTTGTTACTGTGAAGAACGGAATAAGTCTTCCTCACTTAGTTTCGGTATGAAATTAACCAGCCACAGCTCATGCAAAAGTGTAAAGTTCCTCGTTTCTCATGAATGCACTTGCACAAGAACGGTTTCTTCAGAAGAATTTCACATGATAACTACTGATATTCAAGTTCCAGAAACTATACTGGGAATATTAAACTAGTTATGGGAAGATATACCTGACAAACAGATTAGGTTCATTAATTTTAGTAACATCAGTAACTGGGGAAACATCCAAAAGAGCAGCTGCACGAGGTAGTATGTTTTTCCCGAATGAGCCTGAAGTGGCTATTATGTGTGAGTAGCCATTTTTCTGCTGAACAAAATGAACAAGTTGGGCCCATGGTTCCGCAAGGGGATATGAAAATTTATCTGAATCAGCCAAAAGCACCTACAGAAGAGATAGTGACCAGAATTGGTTATCTATTTCTCATGCCATCACATCCTTCAGAAACAAGAAACCAAATAAGGCAAAGAGATTCATGTTGAAAAAGCTTGATTGGAGAAATTTAAAATTAATAAGAAAAAAAACCTAGCAGTTGATAGTTTATTGTAAGAGCAATTGTGACAACGATAAACTATCCAAGGTCTATATTAATCATAACATCTTTTACCATGCGTTATCCATTTAACTTCTTCTGGTATCAAAATGCTCGGAAACTCTCACATATCAACCATTTCGCTCTTATTTCAGGACATAGAGTACCAAGTCCAGTGTCCAGTCTTGACAGCTACTTATCAAACAAATATTCCACTGAAAAACCTTAAAGTACCTGAGAAATGGATGGATGACAAGATGCAGCATGTTGAGCAGCTTCTTGGAGTGAAGGTCCTGATCCAGCAAGCAGTAGAGATACACGATTTTCCTCACCCAAGGATTTGGCAGCCTCGACAGCACTAATTGAAGAGGCTGTCACAGAACCTCCTTCATGCTCAGCTAAAACCAAGGTGCTAAGCTGCGTAGACAAAACATACATAAAAAGGAAAAAAATCAGTGCTGAAAAAGCAACTTATAGTCCAATATCAGGAAAAGTATATATAATCATTATAGTTGGATTATGCATCCTAGAAGCCCGGTATGTGAGGTTACAACTGGACTCGGGAACATATTTCCTCCTGTGAATGCAGCTAACTTTCTACTCTTCATAAATTGAATGTTTCTAACATCAAAGACCAATCTTTTAATTGAATAGTGGTTGGACTAGTTTTTGGTGCCAACTCTAATACCATATACTACGAAAATTGGCTTTCTACTACAAATCACACAGGTCATCTTCTTTGGTTAATCTTTTCTAATTGCAGAAAAGTTGGTGACTTCTAGGTTTTCTAAGTAAATGCTAATAGCATGCTGGATTAGGCTTGCCAAACAGCACTTTACTTCACTGTTAACCTCTAATATGCCTAATTTCTACTTGTTTCGTGCTCGTAATGCATTTGGACAACATCTCAGATTTTAGAATTTGGACACACACCTCCTCTCATAGACAATTCCTATTAACCTCTAATATGCCTAATTTCTATTAGTTTCTTGCTCGTAATACATTTGGACAACATTTCACATCTCAGATTCCAGAATTTGGTCAAACATCTACTCTCGTAAACAATTCAGCTTTTGCGAGACGCAAGGTGAAAATCTAAAAGCAAAACTCTATCCAATCTCAACCTAAATTTAAATGAAAAAAAAAGGGAGAGAGTTAAAGTAAAGTAAAATAAAACGAATATAGAACAAGCAACGAAAATGAGTTATGGATTTTTCAGGAACAATAAATTCCATTGCGATCACATGGTTTCTGCAACTAAAAAACTACTTCTCCTATAAAAATCTTTACAAAATTAAAGCAATACAAATTTTAATTTTTCCGTGGCAATAAATTGAAAATTGATATAATAAATGGATGAAAAAATAAAGGTTTTGACTATCGAATCATTCAAATTTATTTAGAGAGAAGAGAATCAATGAACTTACAGAGCGGTATGAAGGTGGTGATAGACGAGAATTGAATGAACGGTTTCTGAAAGCTCTGAGTAATGCGGTCGTAGCCATAGATATTTCTTCTTTGAGCTTGAGCTTTTTCTGGTTTTGTTTTTGCTATCGGATAACGATCGGGGTGGTTAGGCTTGGGAAGAAGACACTGTATTGTGGTTTCCCAATTAGCATACTATTTTTCGTATTCTTTTTTTTTGGTTGCGTAATATAATTAAATTTTCCACGTCATTTAATGATAATATAAGGGGAAAAAATAACAATTCTCAAAAGAAATAAAAAGGAAAACTTAACAAATTCTTTTGGGATATACACCTTAAAATATATCTTTTGCACTTTCGACCGTATTTATTAGTCTCTTCGCTAAATAAACTTATTTTCACACTTTCAATTCATCATGACTTGCTTAACTAAAAAATAAAAGACAAAAGAAATGTATTAATTTTTTTAAGTTTCACTACATATGATCTACATGGGAAAAAAAGATTACAAATGGTCTCACCACTAACTTTATTAATTACTTTTATTTTTGCTAAGTTCTTTTTTTTTTTTAACTTCACTAATACACAATTTTACATGATAAGAAAATAACTTCATTAAAAGTAAAATATTTTTTCATATTAAATAAAATGAGGTATTTAATTTCGGAGAAAAAGTACTATGCAATTAACTTGTCAAAATAGTGCTTCTAGTCTCGTGTCTCATAGAGAATTTAGATTTGTGTATCACTTTGAAAATTTTGGACTTTTATATTGTAAGAGTGAAGTTTTTTTTTTAAAAAAAAACTCATTTTTTAGGGACCTTACACCTTTGTCTTTAGAACTAGGCGGATGAGTTACATTCCACAGTGTGTTGTATTGAAGTTCTATTACGAATTGTCTATTAATTAACTGTTCATAAGTGATTATTTCCACTTGAAATGAATCTAATCCTTATACTCTGTGTGTAAGTGAGGTGACCTGCTCCAGTCATCGTAGTAGATTTTCCAACTCATCCATGCTCTGGAAAACTTATGCAACAATAATATATTTGTATTACTTTTGTTAAAAGAAGATTAACATAATCGATATGGTGCTTTTGCTTAAAAATAATAGTATTGATGGAAAATTATGAGATATAGACTTAGTCTGTGTGGACATTGTGCTCCGGAATTAACTTTGATAATAAAAAATTAAGAAAAATATATTTTTTTTGACGTGGAAAATTCTGCACCACAAGATCTTTTAATCCTAAGTTATGACTATTTAACTCTGAATTAACATGATTACCCATTTACAATAAAACCTCTATACAGTAATACTCTCGGGACCGGAGAAAAATATTACTATAAGGAGGTTATTCTTAAATAGAGACGTACATATAAAAATTATAATTTTAAAAAATAACTAATATACAGTATATGACACTTGAAAATGTGTCTTTCATATTTTAAAAATATGAATTTGAAAGATATATAAGATTCATGAGTTTTAAAAAAAATGTACGAACATCATGCAGGTACATTGTGTATATTAGATTTAAAATATTCATTCATATATACATACAATATCTAGGAAATGTAAAAAAAAAAAAGTATGTACATCATGTATGCATTTAAAATATTCACTAATGTATGTTGTATCTTTAAAATGTCATTTTGCTTGTTTTCTTTTTATTATACATATATAAATGCTAACATAATCATAAATTTCATTATCATTTCACATCTTACATTTCTACTTCAAGCAAGTCATGACACCTAAAAACAAACGAACTCAAATCACTGAAAGTATTCGTGTCGAGTTGCGCAAAATAAAAGAAACCAACCCAGATTGGAAGTAAAAGTATCTTGCAAAATGGTTCAAAGAAACCTATAAGTTTTAGTTGTTATTTTATATAGATATATAAATACATTTAAAATTTAATGTTATTTTATTCCTATATGGAGGTAAATTTCTTAAGGATGGTCCTAAAAATAACATGGAATGTTACAATGTAGAGTTTATTCTTATTTATAACTGGTCTCGAGTTGGGACCAATTTGTTTTATTACTATAAGGAGGTTATTCTTATATAGAGTATTACTATATAGAGGTTTTACTGTATATCATTTGAAATAAAAAATTTGAGTTATAGTTCTAATTCTTATTCTCTATTGTTGAAACTTTTTTTAGCTGCTGAAAAAAAGTATTTCTAGTAAAAGCATCTTTTGTTATATAGACAAAGTTGTTCTCATTTGCTCGAAAAAAGCTGTTGAAAAATTAAATAAAAATTATTTAGTAATGGATGGAGAAATAAAAAATAAAATATTTATTTGATTATTTTGTATTTAACATATTTTATATTTTGATTTTTTTGTCTAAAAAAATAATTTCAACATAAGTTATTCTAAAAAACACACTAATATGTACTTTTTAAGATCATATTTTTTAGATTATTTTAAATTATAAACTGGGTAAATAAGCAATTAAGAACATATCAATATTAAATTATTTTCTGTGAAATTATAAGATGCTATTTACAACTTATCAAGAAATTTTTTTCAAGATTCAGAAGTAATATCTATTTTAGATCCAGATATGATGTTTCTTTCGATCTTCCTGGAGGATTCTGTCAACCCGAACTTGGTTTGGGGTTCCTTCTCAAATTTCTACATCTTTCCGATATAATTTACTAGACGATTGATACACTCATGATATTGTAGATTGTTGACTTATAAAGAATATGTTGAAACTGAGTTTCTCTGACTACTGCTATTCAAGAATTTCAAATGAGATGTTGTGAAGAATTCTATGATTTATTTGTTTTTACTAGTAGTATACTAGTATTAGTATTTTTGCTCAGTCTTGAGATGTGTGGTTTTATCCTTTATCATGTTTTTCTAAATTATTGTATAATTTGTAATTTCTTGTATTTTCAGATTATCTCTTAATTGTAATGACTTCAGTTATTTTGTAATTAGTGAATAATTTCTTATTTAACAAAAAAAAAAAAACTCTACTATAATCAGGTTAAATCTAAGTAATTATACTACCTTATTCTTTTGTACAAAAAAAAAGGAAACCCTTGTATTTACTATTTAGTGCCCAGAGCCGTTTCTCAAAACAAAAAAAACAAAAAAAAACAAGATTCTAAGTGCCGTTGTTTAAAAAAAAAAGGTTTAACCTGCAATGTTGGACCTTAACAATTTTTGCTTTTCTTTTTTTAGACATAAACTTTATTTTTGTACATTCTTAGACCTAAACTATTTATGAGCACTCAGAAATGAAAAAAAAAATTCAAAATCCGGTCAAAATGTGGCCGTTGAGTAAAACGACGTAGTTTGACTGAGGGCACAATAGTCAAATTACAAATATGTGGGTGAATATGCAATGTTGGACCTTAACAATTTTGCTTTTCTTATTTTAGACATTAACTTTTTTTGGTACAATATTAGACCTAAACTATTTACGGGCACTCAGAAATGAAAAAAAAAAAATCAAAATCCGACCAAAATGTGGCCGTTGAGTAAAACGACATCGTTTGACTGAGATAAATAAAACCAACCCGATTTGCAAACCTGACCCGACCCATATTTCCTTTCTTCTCCCTTCGGCTAAACACCACCATCCTCCTCCTCTAGCAGAACATCATCATTTCACCAGTCGGTTCCTCCGCAGCTCCACCGCCACCGCCACAGCCCTCTGCTTGTTTGGAGTAGGATTCCTCTGTAATGTAGTAACAACTGGATCTTATTTCGGATTCATAGGATTTGCAATAACAGGCCTAGATTTGGCACATGCAATTCGGTCTCTCTGATGAATAGCTAAAGGAATTAAGGTCAATCTTGATGCATCTAATCTATGACAAACATTATGAGAAAATTTAGTCCTCATAATCCAAGCACCACCCTCGTTCTCCATTTTTCTAAAGGGATTATTAAAAGACCAGATAACTAAAAGCCAATCCCAATCCCAATCTAGTCTTTTCTACCCTTTTCTTCAATTGATGAGATAAAGGCTCAAAATGAAGCTTCTTCTTCCCTTTCGAATCCCCATCACAGTTTACATAGTCTCGTAAAGGGTTTCTAAATTGCTCATCCTCCACACATGATTTTGATGTGTTTGAGCTTGTGAAAGAGATGAGAATGCTTAGAGATGGATGAATTTGCAGTGGAAATTTTGCAAACAATGGGTTGAATTATTACAATGCTCAAAAGACATAAATACCCTTAATAAAACGACTTCGTTTTAAGCAAAGGGTAGTTTTGACCGGATTTTGAATTTTTTTTTATTTCCGATTGCCCGTAAATTGTTTAGGTCTAAGAATGTACAAAAATAAAGTTTATGTCTAAAAAAAGAAAAGCAAAAATTGTTAAGGTCCAACATTGCATATTTTCTCGTCGAATTATTAAAATGCTCAAAAGACATAAATACCCTTAATAAAACGACTTCGTTTTAAGCAACGGGTAGTTTTGGCCGGATTTTGTTATTTCGAGTGCCCGTAAATAGTTTAGGTCTAAGAATGTACAAAAATAAAGTTTATGTCTAAAAAAAGAAAAGCAAAAATTGTTAAGGTCCAACATTGCAGGTTCTCCCAAAAAAAAAAGGCAAAAAAGAAATTCTGAGCACCGCCAAATTAAATCAGTCTACACTTGGGAATAAATTCGATTTTTAAATAAAAATTTAACGGTTAATGTTTTTGTGAATATTTTTTACGGTTTTCAAGATATTTGTTACTTGTTACATGTTTCATGTTCGTGTGTGTCTGTGGAGACAATTATTTAGTACAATAATTGTTCCAAAATTTATAACACATGTTGCATTGAGTATTTATCCTACAAAACACGAACACTTCTTGAATTTATTCACTATACGAAAAAAAAAAAAAAAAATCTACAAATTTGCAACACATTTGTAAAAAATGGTTCGCTATGGTGCTGAATACAAAAGATTCAGTACATATTGAATATTTTTTTTATTATTGGATAAAATATTCGACGGTCTAATTTTTTTTGTATAAACATGTATTGTAATTTTGTAATACTTGTTACATAAAACAATGTTAAATGCTTTATCGTTTTAATTAGGAGAGAATATATATTACATTGAAGGTAACATCTGTCTAAGCCCAGTGGGGTTGACCTCTGCCCACAACCGTGATGTCCCGAGTTCGACACCCTCCCCTATGTAGCTAAATAATTTCCACCCCTTCTTGTGAGGTCCACCTCCTTTCTGTGAGGTCTAAAAAAAAATATCTCTCTAAAAACCTGTAATACCTAGCAAAATATGTTCAGTATATACTGAATTTTTAATATTCTACACTATAGGCGTAACCAGAAACAAGGGAAAATTTTGGACACTTCAATCGTAATAGATTTTGTTTTTTTTTTTTTGTTTGATAAATAACTTCAATTGTAATAGATGCAAACATAGAAAAAATGCAAATTTTTTTAGCCAAGAAAAATAAAATTTTTATTTCCTTTAATAGATCCCCTTATAAAAGGCAGACATCTGTATCTAATAAGTGAGTGTCCCTTTACTTCAATTTGCAAGAACCGAACGAAAATATCGGACTCCGGTAATCGGAGTTCGTCTTACTCAATTCAATTCTTTTCTCATGAATTTTTAATCTGATATTAATCAATTAATAACGGCAGCTTCAGAATTGGAATTTCCATTTTCCGTTCTACGGATCTGTTAATCATAAATCTATCATTTCGCTGTCGGAATCATGGTTTCCACCAGCAAGATCAAATCTGTTGATTTCTACAGGTTAATTGAAACTTCTGTTATTTCTATTTCATTTATTTTTTGTTATTTATTTATTTTTTGTGTGTTTTTCTTAATTTGTTTATTATTGAATCGAAGTATGAATGCTGGAAATTCTGTAAGGTGACAGAAAAAAAGAGTTACAAGATATAATAAATTGAATGAAAATTGTTTTGGATTATTTATTTATTTTTTATAATTAGCTTTTGCCTCGTGTAGATAACGGCTTTTCTTCTGCTTTTTACATATTTTAATTTGTGGTGCTCAATCTAGTTGTATGGATGATAAGGTAAACAGTTTGGTGAATGAACGAGTTGTGGTAATTGTAGAAAGTATCGGCAATTTTCCGGTTCTATTTCTAGAATTGGCATTGAAGTACTTGTGTATTTGTTGTTTATAGGATTGGAATTAGGAGAATTAGTTGAAGAAGGAACAGGTTCAAAGAGAAATCAGGGAGATTCGCCGACTTAGACAAGGGGAATGATGTCGGCATTGGAGTACTTATGTATTTGTTGTTTTATACGATTGGGATTATGAGAATTAGTTGAAGAAGGACTAGGTTCAAAGAGAAAGCAAGGACAACGATGACTTAGGCCAGGGGAATGATGTCGGCATTGAAGTACTTATGTGTTTGTTGTTTATAGGATTGGAATTAGGAGAATTAATTGAAGAATGTAGAGGTTGAAAGAGAGAGCAAGGACAATGATGGCTTAGACAACGGCAATGATGTCGGCATTGATGTACTTAAGTATTTGTTGTTTATAGAATTCAATTTAGGAGAATTAGTTGAAAAAGGAATAGGTTCTAAGAGAAAGCAATGAGAACTGGCGACTTATACACGAGAAAGAGAAAGCGAGAGAACTTAGTTGTTGAATTTCTATTGCGTTCAATGTTTTCTATATTTCCACTTTATAAAATGGAGAACTTGGTTATTAACTTTTCCATTTTGCTTACAGAAAAATTCCCAGAGATTTAACTGAGGCATCGTTGTCGGGTGCTGGGTTGTCCATTGTAGCAGCCTTCTGCATGCTCTTTTTGTTTGGAATGGTAGGAAGCTGACAAGTTAATTTATTGATAGTTTGTTGATTTTACTTGTAGATTAAAGAGGTTAATGATTATCTATGTTATACACCTAGGAATGCTTTATTCTCTCTGTTTCTAAAATATTTCAAGGCAAATTCATTCCTTTTTTCGTCTTACTTTTAGGATCTTTTTCAATCTTGCTTTCTATATCACCTCAGCTTTAATGTCACTCCTTTGAATTCTTTATTCAATTTTCAGGAGCTAAATGACTATTTGACTGTGAGCACCAATACATCGATTGTTGTTGACAACAGTTCTGATGGAGATTTCTTGCGGATTGATTTCAATATTAGGTATTGTTTAAGCTCTTCCTTTAGTCCTCATCTAGTTGTTGTCATCTCTTCCTTGTAAAAAAGTTGATGTACTAAAAATTCTTAGAAAAATTTAGTTTGAGAGAAACACATGTTCGGTGTGAAGAAGAAACAAATTTAGCAGATGTCTGAACTCTTCAAAACAAGAGAATACAACATTTTGGTGTTTTCTTTAACTGAAAAATGAGGCGGTCAATCTATTCTAAGGGTATTTTGGGTTAAATTTTGTACTCTTTTGTTTTGGATCTAGTACCTGTGCTATTCAGCATTATAATATTTACATAGTGGAAAACGAAAGACAGTTGGCCTTATCTCGACATCTTTAATTTTGAAAATTTGTTGAAAACTAGTAGTTGTTGTTGTTGGAAAATTTATTTGGGAAGACTATTACTATTGCAATTTTACTTAATTTCTGATATACAGAATCTATATCAGAAATGCTCAAAACAGCTCTTCGGCTAAAGATAAAATAAGAGGGGGAAAACAGAAAACGAATAAACTTTTAGAAATGATAGAGAAGAGGCCCAGTGTATGAAAAATTAATGTTTATGCAACTCTTTTCTGTTGACATGTATTTGTTTTTATTCTTTAATTTTATTTCTATTTTTCTTGAAATAATACGGGGTAGTTTGGTGCTTGCAACATGACATGGTGTTATTCCTTCAACTGAATATTTTTACCAGCTGATCCTTGTTCTTCATTATAATATACTATCACGAGTAATTTTTATGCATATTCATTTCTCTGTTTTTTATTTTATTTTTAATAAACAAAAAATGGTAAGGGATGGGTTATATTTTATTTTATTTCATTCGGTCTAACATTTTTGTAAAACTTTTCTTGTAGTTTTCCTGCATTGTCTTGTGAATTTGCATCAGTTGACGTCAGTGATGTCCTCGGAACAGTAAGTCTCAGTAATTCTAGTTCTGAAAGAATAATGTTCTAAGATAACATTCTAAGTTTTTGTCCCTTTAAATAAGGTTTCTTGGATCTGTAATAAATTAATTATCTTTTTATTCATCAACTTAATTCTTTAATTTATTAAAGCCTCTCAGACTTGCAAATTGCAATAGATATCTTTTTGTCGACTTTCCTTTTCTTCTCTCATTAAATTGGTTGTATCCCACCTGATTTTCTAAATATTTGATAAAAGAAGCCCAAAACTGTTAAAACGAGGATCATGAGACGAATGAGTGGCTAAATGAGAAGCTGCAGAGGATTATGACACGGACTTCAATGTGTCTGAGGATGATGTGAGAGAAGAAAAGAAAGAGAATAGGTGGATATTTCATGAGGATTTCAGAGCATGTGTTGGTGATTTCATATTATGTTTTTTCCTACTTGCTCCATTTAGGTTAGGACACGATGACAAAAATTCTGGAATTCATTCACTGCCGTAGCAAGAGGTTATGGATTTTGAATCTGATATAGAATTTGGTGCAATTAAAATGAAGTATGGTAAAATATTATTTACACAATGAATTTAGTGACTATCAGATGATTTTCCAATTAGTGTTGGAACGAGAACTGCGGCAATTGTGTATGTTTACAAGATAGGGGAGATTGTGGTGGCAGTTGCTACTGGTTAGGAGCTCCTGGTAATTTTGGTAGTATCAGTCTGATAGCATTCCGTCATGATTAAGTAACTTTATCGGCAGGTTCAATAGACCTGTATTGTTCGGAAAACAATTGGTTAAATTTGGACTCGAGTTCATGAATTTTTTTTGGTGTTGGGTGAAAGTGAACTTAGGTTCTTTGCATTCTTCTAAACGGGGCAATAAATAAGAGGCAATCTATTTTCCCTTTTTGTTTTGTGCATAAAACCAAAAGAACCTCATCTTGTTCTTCTACACAATCTTGTTGGAATAGTTCTATGCAATTTTTTTTTCAACCTCAATATATGTTGATAATCAGTTGAATTTGTCTCTCGTATCCTCAGAATCGGTTGAATATAACGAAAACTATCCGTAAGTATCCAATAGATTCAAACTTAAGGTCTATTGGCTCTGAGTTTCAATCAGGACCAGTTTCAAGTGCAATTAAGCATGATGATGAAGATGACGAGGAATATGGTGAAGGTTCTGTTACTCTGCATGAGCGTAATTTCGACAGAATTGCTCACATGTGAGTAGACTGTTTCTGCCTTTTATATTACCTTCCTGCTGATTTAAGCTCTAATTGCATTATATATTTGCTTCTGCAGCCATCCAATTTTGGTTGTAAATTTCTATGCTCCTTGGTGCCTTTGGAGTAACCGCCTGGTATGTTATCTCCCCCTTTTTTTTTATATCCTTGATTGACGTGACTCTCAAGTGTTTAATTGGTGATTTTCTTTCTAATCTCTCTCGAACACTTATACTCTCTTACTATGTTTCCTAATCAATTGTGTGAAATAAGGTAGAAAACAATGTTTTCCTTGTTTATTATATTGCCATACCTGTTAGATGACTATAGTTAGAGTTCTTCTAAGTCAAGCCATTCAAGAGACATAGAAGATAGAGCTTCATGCCTCAGGAAGGACCAAGTCATGCTCTGAACCTTACCAATAATTTTAAATAGAACTGTAATATTGCATCACACTATCGTGATGTCCAATTGTTCACCAGCACTATAAGCTCTTCTTCACCTTTTTTCGGCTGGTTTCCTGGTCAACTTGTAAACTGTATACATGCTTCAAATTTATGTTCAAAACCCATTTCAAAAAGCAAAAAATGCCATAGATCAAATAGAGTGAGGCTCCCATCTCTTGTTTGCTTACTTTGACTTTCTCAGTTTTCATGAGTGGATCGATCTTGCTGTCTTTAGAAATAAAAGATCATATTTATTAGTGAGGCTAAGTTTGAAATGTTGCTGTATGTTTCAGAAACCTTCATGGGAAAAAGCAGCCAAAATCATAAAAGAAAGGTCTGTTTAATCTCCTTTTGCATCTTTAGCAGCGACATCCCAGAAACGGGGTGCATGATCTTCATCTAAATTTTCAAATAAAGTACGCATTGTTCGAATGCTAGTTGAAGTCTCAACTCTCACATGCAATTTTTCTTCAGATATGACCCAGATATGGATGGGCGTATAGTTTTGGGAAAGGTAGACTGCACTAAGGAACATGAATTGTGCAGAAGGTACTTCTTAGATTAAAAGAATTATTTTATTCCTAAATAATCAGTCATTGTTCGTGTTCATAATTTTCTCAATATCCGTAACCAGTTAATTTTTCATCGATTTCGTCTCTTACAATTTGCTGATACACATTCTGCTGAGAATTTCTATATTGCTGTTCAATATGCTGCTTCAATAGTATTTTGCTTGCTTTTGTGTTACTTCTTTCTTCTTCTTCCTTTTTTTCCCCCTCTTTCCTTCCTCCAATATGTCATATTTTGCTTAACGGCTACTTAATATTGAATATACAGGAATCATATACAAGGGTATCCTTCTATTCGCATCTTCCGGAAAGGGAGTGATCTTAGGTAAATGTTTTTTTGTGTTTTATCTTTATTATCCTTGTCAAATTCTTGGGTCTTATGTATTTTTTTTTTTAATTCTCCGAGGACTCCTATTATAAGGTATTAAATTATTTTATCTGGAGCTTTAACCTGAGCAGTTTTTGCCCAGGATATAAATAATTCCTTCTTAATGAGTTCCCTTCCATTCAAATCATTTGAAAATTCATCTCTTGAGTTTGATATAGTTGGGTTAGTAAAACATATTATTTCAGGGGAAAGGTCTTATCATTTCGAATTATGACTTATTTCACTTCCTGATATGTACAACTATGAATTATCCTTCATGAAAATTCATATTCTTCTGCAACTGTTTCTATGTTTGGAATAAGATCCTGCTCAGTTTAAGAGAATGGATTTAATAGTTTCACTGTCAGTTGGTATTGCTATTTGATGACCTTCATGTATTTTATCTTGGTCTATCTGAACCTTGGCATAAATTTAGTTACCTACATGTTAAAATGTCAGTTATTATTATCTTATAGCTGTTTTATGAGTTCTGGTATTAAATTCATAGATTTAATACTGATGCTACTTTTTTTACAGGGATGAGCATGGCCGTCATGATCATGAATCATATTATGGGGATCGAGATACTGATAGCCTCGTTAAGGTAAGAAATTTTCTCAGATTTACCTGGTGAGATTCATTAGTTGGAGAGGGAAAAAAAAGTCAGCTAAATAAAAGTAGGGGACTAAAGAAGAATATGAGAAGGGGACCAAAAAATTTGCATGAACATTCTTGATCAGATCTCAATCTGAACAGTTGAATGTCATTTATTGCAAACCATATGAATGAATGATGTGGTCATGTCAATGCCTTTAAGTTCACTTCTAGATTAATCTGACATTACTGAGATGTTAAATTTTGCAGACAATGGAAAATTTGGTTGCATCTATTCACCAAGAGCCTCAAAAGCTTGCTTTGGATGGTAAGGTTGAAGATGCAAGGCCTGCACCTTCATCTGGAGGGTGTAGAGTTGAAGGTTTTGTACGTGTTAAGAAGGTAGATCTTATACTAAAGAGAAATAAAGAAATGTGAAATATAGTCTTAAAATAGTTTTGCTCCATTTGTTTTCTGACTCCATAAAATGATTGGTGGACGGACAAAATACATTGAAAAGTTCAGGCCTTAGACCCGCTCTTATATCTTCCTATTATTCTTTCTACTCAAGAAAGGGGGACAAAGAAACTAGAGAAATAAAGGGTATCAAAACAAATTAAGCTGTTTAGCTTCATAAGTTTTCTATTGGGATTTTCTTTCACTACCTTTATAGCCATGGCATACTCCAGATTTCTTCACTTCAAACAATGTTCTTTTTTAACCTAGATCAATCCTCAAAATGACACAGTGATTTCCACAATGGCCTTTCCTGGTTGGTGAATGAAGATTTTCACATTCCCTTAGATTTGTTTCCCCTCAATTTTCCCATTTCCTATATGACTAGAAGAAAGAAAGTGAATTTCATGAAGAAAAAAAAGATGGTAAATGAAACAGACACTATGAGGACAAGTAAACCTGGGGAAGTGTTACATGTTTATCTTTATCTCTATATATATATCAGGTTATTGTAGTGTATGTTGATTGTACTTGATAAGTCCTTCTTGATATTCGGTGTATCGTTGAATTTACCTTGCTCTATGCAGGTTCCTGGAAACCTCATCATCTCAGCTCGCTCATCTGCCCATTCATTTGATGCCTCTCAGATGAACATATCGCACGTAATTTCCCATTTTTCATTTGGGAAGAAGATCACCCCAAGGGAACATAGCGATGTGAAGCGAATGCTACCTTGGCTTCTTAGAAGCCATGACAAACTGGACGGACTTTCATATATCTCTAACCCAAGTGATTCCCGTGCAAACGTTACTGTAAGCATCTTCTATCTCTGTTACCCCTTTGTCTTGTTTCTCCACTATTATATTTGCAATATTCCTGTGTTATATGGTGTCCTACTCATTTGATGCGCTGCTAATGAATTTTTAATGGCTAGTAGATTTAGAAAAAAAACAGAAAGCATCTTTCTATCGCATTATCTTATACCTAGTCTAGAACATAGCTTTTCAGCATCTCCTTTCCGTGCACCAGCTTTATTACTGCCCTTTGTTTTTGGGTTGTCCTACCCCTACTCACTTCACGATCAATGAGAAGTTTTTGTCAATAGGAGTTGGTCTAGTTGGTAAGATGGGTATAATCCCATACTTCCAAGTACCGTGGTTCAAGTCTCACCATATAAGCCCTGTGCTGTGCGAGCCTTCAAGTAGCGTGCGGGTTAAAAAAATTATAGAAAAAAATGAGAAGTTAGTATTTTCATCTCACTACTCGGTCACCCTTTTCTGCATGAAAAACGAATATTTGTAGAGAATATGGATACAGAGGAATTGAATCGAGTGCTGAATAACTAGTTGCTTTACTTGCTGATGTGCAGGTTGAGCATTATTTGCAAGTTGTAAAAACCGAAGTGATGACAAGATCTTACAAATTAGTTGAGGATTACGAGTATACAGCGCATAGTAGTTTGGTTCACAGTTACCACCTTCCTGTTGCAAAATTTCATTTTGAGCTATCCCCAATGCAGGTTTATTTGACAATTCATTTTAGCAATCTCGTCTTTTAGTCTTATTTTGGGTTTAATTTTTTTACCTTTCTTAATTCGCGATGTTCTCTCAATCAGGTCTTGGTAACGGAAAACACAAAGTCCTTATCTCATTTCCTTACGAATGTCTGTGCCATAATTGGTGGGGTGTTCACGGTTAGTACTCTTTCCCTTCTAGTAACATCTGTCCATCTCGTCCCTCCAGTTGCCCAACGCCCTCAAGCCTTGTACCCTTTTGTGCGTCTCCTTTAAGATTCTTCTCTTTCTCCTGTTTTTTTCTCAGTACTAAAATATTTTACATGTGGATTCAGGTTGCTGGAATACTGGACTCAATCCTGCACAATACCTTAAGAATGATGAAAAAAGTTGAACTAGGAAAAAACTTTTAAAAGAAAGGTGAAATTGTTGTATACAAAATCCTTTATTTGTTTTTCCCGGGCATAATTCACTTGAATTATTTTGCTAAATGTGGTATTCTTCTGCTCGACAGAACTGCGCAATTAAAATAGAGAAGTGATTTGGCTGGGTGGTAGAGAAACCGTGGTAGCTGGAAGAATACCACATTTAGCTTCAATGTGCATTAGTATTTAGAGTTTATGTTACGATTATATTTATTCTTCTTGCAACCACAGAGAAATTGACTAGAAACATAAATGATAAAGAACTTTATGTTGTTTCTAAAACTCAATCTTATTGTAGGAGATGAAATACATGGCATTTCGATATTTTTTTTTTTTTTTTTTTTTTTTTAAAATCTCTCTGGATGTGAAACTACAATTATCTTTGAAATGTTGTAAGTCTTTGGCGAAATACTTTTGGTTAGGAACAATAAGTTTAGAGTTCAGAGTTCGACATCCCCTACTAAAAAACAAAGTTCGACATCCCCTTATTTTATTATGTTTTGTACACTAGTCTTTGGTACATAATGTATAGTGTAGCCAACAAATCTTCCACAGCTTATTTTCTCAACTGTAACACGCTGATATGAAACAATTTTTCCCTGAATCAAGACAGGGAAAATAGAATAAAACACCCAAAAAAATAAAATCAAAATAAATTTTATAACTCCCAACTCTTGATGCAAATTTTCAAGTTAGAAAAGCATCAGCAGGCATGAACCAACAAATGCTCCCATGGGGGCAATGAAGCTCTTGACAGTTGAAGAAGCACCATTCTTGTGATTGGTTTGGTCTGAAGGGGCCGAAGTTGGATTCGTCTCCACCTCAGGAGGAGAAGGCGCCTCTTCGCCTGATGGTGCCGGAGATGGTGGAGGAGGTGGAGGAGGTGTGGTGGTGGTCTCATGAGCTGCTGCCTTGCTTCTGTCTGCCATAACAAGAAGGTGCAACTTCTCATTCTTGTTACAGTTTTCTTTGACTCCACTGATGAAATAGTAAGGTCCTGAGTGGTCGAGCTTTAACTCTGTGTGCCCGTCGGTGAACTTCTTAACAGGATTATCAGTTTTGCAGTTGGTGTAGTCGTCTTTATTCACTAGAAGCATTGAATCTTTGTCTCCCGAGTAGATAAATACTGCAATTTTGCATGTAAAATTTAACCCAGTTGGAATGAGAAAACAAGCTTAAGATCTTCATTTTCTGTTACATCATAAAGTATGCTAATAGTTTCACATCACTGTAAATAGTTGCTTCCGGTAGAAAGTTGAGTCGTTTGAATTAATCACATTACTTTGTATGGATAAATTTGATTAGTGTACTGGAAAATAATGTACTAGAAGATTCATATTCGAGAAAACTACCAAAAGTATTAAGCATAAGAGTGATTGGCAAACGTAAGAGTATTAAACGTGTACTGAAATAAGGCAAGCATAGTTGGTGCAGCCTTTCTAACTCAGAATCATATATTTCGAGCTAGTTAGGGACTTGTCCAATTCCCCGTTAATTAAAGGAAAAAAAACCAACTCACGGAGGGTGTCGCCGATCTGGAACCGGCTATGCTCTGCCCATTGATTGTAGGAGTTGGCGTTAGGATCAGAAGGAAGAGACCAAGTCCCTGAACCTCCCACCTTGAACTGATATGCATTGCCTTTCTGGATAATCAACAAAAAGACTAAAGAGGCTAATAATAAGGACATGATGATGAATAATGGGTTTTCTAGTTGAAGATGATGATCTTGAAATGCTATTATGAGCCATTGGATTAATTCTGAGTCTTTGAAACTCTAAAATATTATAATTTAATGAAAATTGCCATGTAGGAAGAAGAAGTGGGTATTTGTAGTGGAGATTTTGCATGAACTTTAGAAGCTGTGGAAGTGATGAAGCTTTTGCTTTCTTTTAGTGCAAGGCATATAGAGGATTATACTTTGCTTCAACTTTCTTAGAACTCTTTGTCTTGTGCTATGGGTAATGGCATCTCACACCTAAAATTAAACAAGTCTTATAATTTGGTTCCATCTAGATTTCACTTTTATCAGTGTTGTGCTGATTTCGATCGTCGAATTGTTTGATCAGATTGAGACATTCAGAATCAATGTTTTTCCTAGTTGTTGAGAAACAATTGCCCAAAAGAACTAATAATTCTAACAATTACAAAGGACACTGTCAGCATCAGACCCGGACCAAAGAACATATTAGGTCTCGTGCCATAAGTTTGGAGCATGATCTTTGGGGTGTCATACGTACTTTCATATATATTGAGGCCCGAGGGAGACTGCCCGTGACGTTAATGAAAGTGAGGGCAATTCAGATAGTATCATGAACTCAGAATTGAGAGACAATAAGTTAAATACACTAAGAAATTCATAACAACGAGTTGGGAAGAAATTCAGTTGATTATAGTACCTTATACCATGACCTCAATGTGAATTCAATTTTTATTTATTTATTTATTGTTGAAACGTTGTGAATTCAATCTTGATTTTCTTGTTATGCTACTAGACAAATAAAAATTTAGGCGAATTATTTGTACACTTCATTGTACTTTTTTCTTTTTGTCAGCAACCTTAAATTCTCTCTCATCAGAGGAGGAGAATTTTTACTGCCCCACGTAGGGGAAGGGTGTCGAACCCGGGACCTTTTGGTCATGGACAGAGACTTGCCCCACTGGGCTACGGCCTCCTTGACTACACTTCATTGTACTTATACTCTCACTCTCTCTATATGTTTTAAATTTTTTACACCAAAACACAAACTTTGGAGACATTTTGCAAAGAATATAAACTAAATGCAAGAAAGTTAAATCAAATGCAAGAATTAAAAAAAAAAAAAAAAGAAAAGAGCTGCGTGTCTACTGTTCATCCGCGTGAACAGTAGCACGCGTGCCTTTCTTTGCGTGCTTAGTATCAAAATTTCCACGCGATTCCAAGCTTTCACCGCGTGCGGGTTGCAAGCGGTTCACTCCTTCACTTCGTGCCACCTTGCATGTGGTTTTCTTTTTCGGCCAAATTTGATGATTTTCAAATCTTGTCAAAAAAATTATGATATAAGTCAAAATTTTGTAATTGGAATAGTAATGGATGTGATGAATTCGATAGTTTTGATAATTTTTTCATATTTGTAGAATCCTAAAGAAAGAACGGCGTGAAAATAAACCTTTATCTTTATTACTTCACTAACTACTATATTAATTATATTTCAATTTTCAAGATAGTTGTAATATATATTAATATAAATAATTTTTTCATTTAATTAAATAAATCTCTGTTAAAAAAACTAAATTAATCAGATCAAATTAATATCTTTCTAATTTTTGTGAAACTCTAAAATGTGTTTTTTTGTTTTTGTTTTTTGATTCTCCAAAATATAAATTTAGGACGGGAGAGAATATTATCCCCATTACATCAACAAAAAGAGTAGGGTTGAAGAGTAGTGCATATCTTTATGAACCAAATCCATTATGGCTACTTTTATACTTCCTCCAGCCTTAATGTGATAGGTTCACTTTTTTTTCTTTTTTTTGAAAAAGATACTTGAATAGTAATTTCCTAATAAGCTATCAATTAAAATGTTCCAATTCTTACATTTATTTATTTTATTTAAAAATATATATTCAAATTCGTCAATATTCAAACATTGAAAGTATTAAAACTTAAAATAGATGGGTATAAGAAAAATACAAAAAGAGTCTATCTTTGTGAGACAAAGGGAAACATAGTACTCAAATTGTCTCACAATTCCAATAATACTCGTTCCTTTCTCCTTCTCTTTCAATTTTTCAATAAAAGATATGTTGATAGTATAATTATAATAAATTATTGACATTTAATAAAAGATATATAAATAATAATTATTTTGAATATATATATATATATATATATCTCCTAAACGATAACTAAATGAGAACGCATGGAGTATATTCTTTAGACGAATTTACGAAACAGAAAAAAAGAAGAAAAATAGTCGTATTGGATCAAACGTCCAATTCTATAAACTCGTTGACCAGCCCAATTGCTTACAATTCGGATATGGTGCGTTCTTATATATGTGGAGAACGCTCCCGGCTCCTATGCGGAATGTCCTTTTGTTCCGCACATGCGGGACAAAAGGATAACCGTCGGATGAGATTTTTTAACGGTTCAGATTTGGAGAAAGAAATTTTTTTTTAATATTTTAAGTCCAGTCGTAACTTTTCTCTCTCCAGATCTGGACCGTTCAAAATCTCATCTGACGGCTGAGATTGTTTCGCACGTACGGAACTTTGGCTGTTCCGCATAGGAGCCGGACTGGTGGAGAACTTCTCTTAGCTATTAAATGAATTCATTTAACGGTTAATTTTTTTTTTTGGTAATTAACTGCTATTTTATTTACTCTTTTTTTGTTATTTAATGTTTTATATTTATATCTTTCCATTCTAAAATATAAATCGTTTTAGGGGACACATTTATTCTATAATACTATAAATTATTTTTGTAACTTTCAAGAAATATTAATTATATGTACAATCCTATCTTTATCTCTCTCTCACTTTTTTATTATTAATTTTTTTTAGCCTCATATGAGGAGGAGGTGGACGCCCTAGGAAGGGAGAATTATTTGGCCTCATATAAGGAAAGGGTGTCGAACCCGCGACCTCACAGTCGTGGCAGAGGCCAATCCCAGTGGGCTGTGGCACTCTTGACCTCTCTCACTTAATTCTCTTTCTCTTTATCTCTCTCCCTATTTATTAAGGGAATAGAAGGTATTGTACAAAGGAAAATGATTTACTCCTAGAATTTTGGGGATAAAAATCCTAAACCCTTAAATTGAGGGTGTTAAATGACTATCTTACCCCCTACTGGTATAAGGGATTCAACCAACTAAAAGGGCAAAAAGGTCCAAAAAATAATTTTAGTCAATCTTTTAGCCAATAATTCTAGTAGCCTAGTAAGGTCCTTGTACAAATATACATCATTTTCACAACCCTAAAATGATTTATATTTTGAAATGGAAAGTACAAATTAAATAAGAACGTAAATATTTAATTTCGAATCAATATTTATTTAACAACTGTTATTCTTTTATAAAAAAATAAAAGAAAATAGTAGTCTATCAAGTCATTCGCATGCGTCATGCACTTGCATATAATTTATATTAAATTGTTTAGAACTGTAATTCTTTCCGTTAATTTTTAAAAAAATTAATTGTAATTCTTCCCTTGAAAAAAATAACTATCAAATCAATAATTATTTTGCACTTGCAAACAAAACTCATGTTTCGCACTGAATCATTCAATTAGTGTTTGTTTCGTTTTATAGTGACCGTAAATGAAGGTTGATGAATACCAAGTACTTCCCATTCAACGTCCTTCCATTACCAAGAAAAAAGTTCTCCATTAACTTTGACGCATTAAACGGGGGGTTGAAAACTGTTATTTAAATGCGATTCACCGGTTGAATTAAAGGGCTTTTTGGATTATCTGATCAATCAATACTTTCTTGATTGTAAATCCAAAAGAGCCTCATCACAAAAGCTAAATTATAAAATAAAGGGAAAAAAGAACAATTTTTGTTGCTAGCTTTGTGAACAACAACAGCCTGATTTGGAGCATGATCTGAGGACCCTTTATGTTGTTTGTCTGAAATCTGATCTTTGGTCAGCTCGTGATTGTCGGTTTCAGGAGGGATTTGGTGGGGTGGTGCATTTTCTTGATAAATAGAAAGAAATGTGGAGGGATCCAGGTGCTCCTGCTGATTCTTTCTATGAGGTTCGCCCTGAATGTACTGATGTTCCTAAATCCAAGTTTCGGATCAAGGTCTGTCTGTCTGTCTTTCTTTTCTTTATTAATTGTAACAATTACCCCCCCTCCCAAAGATTGATTCTTTTTCGTGGTTTTTATCGCATTACTATTATTATGAGTCGGAAGTGCTGTGGGTTAGCCTTTCTTGATGGTTCTGTGATAATTATTTATCTGACTCTGTGTGGGATCATTTGGATGCAGAGTTAAACAATGTTTGTTATTCTAGCTGAAATTCAATTTTTTAGGAGCTGATTGTGCGTTCTATGCTTGAATAACTGCTGATGGAATTGCTGATTTATGGAGAGAAACTTGTTCCTTTATTATTTGTGTTTTTCTATAAGTTAATCGACGTATAATGATGACATTACACATTTCATATTCGAGGTCCTGCAATAGAAAAAGCCTACTACTGAACGTACATTTCATTTCATTGCAATTTTAGCCGTTCCTTGGTCATAATTGTGTCGAAGTGGCTAGATTGTAGACATATAATTCTCATTGAAGTCTTTTGTAAGATGAGGAAAAATATTCTTGACTTACTCTCTTGAGAATGCCCAGCTTAGTTTTGGGAGAACTGGATTTTGTTCCCGAGCCAATGAACGTGCATAACTCTTTTGTTGCTTGCCACCCCCCCCCGCCGCCCGGGATTAATACACTCATTCTACCATCATATTGATGCTTGATATCAAGGGCAGCCGATGCTAATTGCATTAACAGGCTTGTGAGTGTTTTAGTTTAGCCTCTTGCCTCTTTCCACCCACGTGTAAATGTACTTGTTTGAGTTTTGTGAAGAAATAGAACATACATAAATGCAGGACATAATAGGTATTCTAAAGTATTTTTTTTTTCTTGTTTAATGTTTTACATTTTACATCCTGGATTTTTTAAGGAACTGCTATTTGAGATTGAGATAACAGTTATTAGTCATGTTCTCTTGCAATCTTGATTTTTTCGAGTTTGAAGTTCTCCTGTGAATATTTGCCTGATTTGGTATTCTCATGTTCTCATTATAAATTCAAAAAACTTCTAGTTTTCTTGTTCACGTTTCTTATTGATTTACTTATCCAGGCTGGCAAGACACTAAGTGTCCGTAAATGGCAGGCTGCATTTACTCCAGAAGGTTATCTTGACATATCCAAAACACTTGGTCGCATCCATCGCGGTGTAAGTGTCCCGTTGTTATCAGAAAATGTCTCTGTTTGTATTTTGATTAAGAAAAATTTGCAAATATGATTATGAACAGAGTTGCATCAGATTGTTTATCAGTTCAACTCTCATTGCTGCCGTTTTTCTAACACTAGGACTTTGCCTTGAAATATATTTTTCGTAAGAACTTAATCTTTACCTCTTTGTTGCTTCCTTTTCATTTTTAGGGAATTTCTACTTTTGTACTCAGATTATATTTCTTTCATTATCTGGTATATCGATTGCTTTACATCTAATATCCTTATATTTGCTTCTGAAACCACAATGAAAAACTCTGACCATGAGACTTGTTTTAACACTCTTTTGAAAAGGCAATAATTTTGAAGGTCTCTGGCTTTTGGTCAATTATGGAGTTGACTTTGGTGCACATCTTATGCAAAAGTTTGAAGGATTCGATGCTTGCTTCACTCCCCCCAAAACCCCACCCCATCAAAGTGAAAAAGATAAATTAAAAGGAAAAAAAACTTGTCTTTTTCTGTATGCTACATCTTCTACCTTTTATCTCATGGGAATTGCAGATCATGTGATCATGTTAGAAACATTTTTGGGTGTTCTTCATTCTGTGAAAAATTGAGCTTTTCATGTAGTTCTAGTTAATGATTGAGTTGTAGGTGAAAGTCATTTGGAGGTAATATCAGATCCTTTATTCTTTTTTGTCTACCGATCCCTGGTACTTCCTCCTTTTTCTAGCAGAGAATTTTACGTGCAATGACGGTAGTGGAAAGTTCTTTGTATCTGGTTGCTTATTTTGATTAGTATTTGTTACCTCTCAGATCAGTTATAGAAATGACTTTGATATCTTAAGACTATTGATAGCAATATGTTTATCATTTGTTTCATTGTTCCGATGCTGATAAGGATTTGCAATTTTGCATTTGTGTCAATATAGGGAATCCATCCTTCAATCAGAGGTGAGGTTTGGGAGTTTCTGTTGGGTTGTTATGAGCCTACGAGCACATTTGAGGAACGAGATCAGATATGCCAACGTCGTAGGTATTCTGTTTCTACTCTTTGTTAGACTTGAATATAAATTATTCTGAAACATATGTTTGTACTTGGCATAGTATTTGATATACGCAAGTCGGATTTGTAGCACCAAAGTTAATTGTGTAGATTGGGACTGTGCATGATGGCAATTATTGGGGATTCTTAACTACGTATGATTGGTCATGAGCATATGGTGGTGTTGCACTCTTATCAGAACATGTTGCAGGAGCGATATTGAATGCATCTAGTACTTGGTTACTTTTTAT
This sequence comes from Vinca minor, assembly GCA_026122235.1. NCBI lineage: Eukaryota > Viridiplantae > Streptophyta > Magnoliopsida > Gentianales > Apocynaceae > Vinca > Vinca minor. Next base: position 960,051 of record JAOCZM010000284.1, on the reverse strand, counting down.
GTCGGGAGAAATTATAAGACAAGGAAATCACTCTTCTACTTGTTCTGGCTGCTAGCATCTTGAAACTTGCATGTTTCTGGATTTTAATAATTAATCTACAACTGAGTTAGACATCTCATATTATTCAGTGTCTGAACTATATTACAGATCAATGTGACTTTGAACCAAATTAGCTTCTTATTTCCTTGAAAGTCTTGGCCCTATTGAACAAACGTAATAGTTGCACGGAGAAAAGAAACTACTCCCTCTGTTTCATGTTACAAGTCTTTTTAGCTTTTCCATCCCTTAACAAAATATGTCATTTCCCAACTTTTAAGGATATATTTCCAACGTTTCCCTTACCCATAATATTATGATATATAGAGAAGGGAAATATGTTGGTGGTTGAGACGTACTGAGGATAAATTAAATTCATAAAGGTAATAATAAATGCTCTGGATGTTGAAAGAAAAAAGCATGGTAATGTGCACATTAATCAAAATGGTTCTTGGGTCTGCCTTCTCTTATGCCTTTTGGCTTTGATTTGAGGGTATGATTCCGTAGCGAACGTGACGGTATAAGGGGACTACTTCGGTGGTATTCTATGAGCAGCCACATGTGCATTTATTTCCAAATGTTAGGACTGTCTCCTATCCATCCCCACCCATACCCCCAATTATTAGGGACTTAATGTGTAATGTTATTGTTGTTGTTGTTGAAGGTTATAATAGGAAAAACACTCCTTGTGTCTCTCCCTTCCTTAATCTATGCTAAAGCACCTAGAAGGCCTTGTATTATGAAACAGAGAGAGTAGTTTCTGAATAGAGTTATTAAGGTTGTCCCATCATCTAGAAGATTTGGCTGAGTAGTTAAATTAATTCCATACACCATATTCCGTTTTGTTCTTTCTTAAATCATTTTATTTGTTAATTCCAATCTGTGATTTTATTCCCCAAGTACTAGTATCATTCTTCACTGATTTTCATTTTCAGGTCACAATATGCCATAATGAAAGAAGAATGCCGTCAGATGTTTCCATTGGTAGGAAGTGGTAGGTTCATTACAGCACCCATTGTCACCGAAAATGGTGATCCTATTCAAGATCCTATAGTACTGCAAGAGGCAAATATTGATCCAGAAATGCTAAATCAAGAAAATGGTATTGCTTAACATTTTGATCTTTGAATTCATAATAAAATCTGAGAAGGAGGAGAAAGCAGTAATTTTTGTTACTAAGTGTTATGTCTTGAATTTTCTGACTGCAGATATTCTTGGTTACAACCCTCGAGACAAGAAAGTCATCCAATGGAAACTTACTTTGCATCAAATAGGTTGGTCCCTTATCAACTCCTTATATAAATGTTCAACAAGTTGCTTTTACATTCTGTAATAATGTTGATTCATTTATTTTCGTCATCCATTTATTTTGTAACGGGAACTTGCTAGGTTAGGAGCATGCATTAAATCTTCATTGTCTTACTACATGGTAATGATCTGTTTATACCTTCTAATTAATTAATTCGTGCAATAATTATTCATGCTAGGTTTGGATGTTGTTCGGACGGACAGGACACTGATATTTTACGAGAAGCAAGAAAATTTATCAAAACTTTGGGATATTCTTGCCGTATATGCCTGGTCTGATACAGATGTTGGGTACTGTCAAGGTGGGTACTAAAATCTCCTACTGAAAAATCATTCCTGTTTCGAGATCCTCATTGTGACCCTTTATTTTTCATCTTTGTAAAATGTTGCATTTTTGTGTATTGGAATAATGCATAAGTTACTTCAAAGTGAAGTTTCAATATGGCCAGTGGAGTGTTGTTCTGTTGCTCTATCCCTGATAGGGTTACCTATTTCTGTAGATGGACACTGTATTTTTGTTAACTGATTTAAACACCCCCCCGGTTCCACGTCCCACCTCCAAAAAAAGAATGAAAAAGAAAAAGTTAAGTGCATCATCAACCTTGTTTTTCAAATTATGTAATTTGCAAAGTGGTGATTCAGAAGCATTAATCGTGTAGCATTGTGTACTTTTTATGCATGCAACTGATGACCTTTGGAAAAGCCCTTCAGTTTCCTTTTATCTGTTTCTTTCCATTTAGTCTTCGGCTGAATTTGTTTAATAAGGATTTGAGGATTACATCTAATTGTCTGTGCATGTTGTATCCCACTCTGCTAGTTTACTGTCTATTTGTTTATCGTACTTGTGAGATTTTATTTAAAATATGTTCAGGTCAAAGCTTGGTTGATTATTAACAATTAAGAAAATATTACGCCTGTTTTCTTGGTATAGCAAGTACTTAACTAAAGTTTTTACGAAGTTTTTCTATGAATTTCCTATGATGGTGTTTCTGGATTATGAATTTTATAAATGTGCTGGGCAGGAATGAGTGATCTTTGCTCCCCCATGATAATGCTTCTGGATGATGAAGCAGATTCGTTTTGGTGCTTCGAACGTTTAATGAAGAGATTGGTAACTATTTTCTCTTATCTATTTCATAATGAACAAGGGGATCAATAGTTACTCCAACCTCTCAGTGCTCCATCCCGTGAATTTCTCATATACTTTCTTTACAGAATCTGGGTCCTGATTTTCTTCTTGTCATATAATTAGATGACAATCAGAAATGATTTATGATATTATGATGACAACTTGCAAGACAAAATTAAAGATTTATGCAGTTATATAATATTAATGTGTGTGTGTGTGTGTGTATCGATTATAATTGTATTTATACAAAATATATCCTATATTCAATTGAAAAGAAATGGGACAGATAATCTTTTACCAGTCCAAGCATTACTTTACCTTGTTCTCTGTTGCAATTGCATTATGTGGAAATAGATGCTCTGTTTCATATAATAAAAATATAATGTCGCGCTGATACATTCAATATTTTATTTTCTAATAGCCGACTGCTTTCACATTCCTCTGTCTTGAACTTATTGTTTCAATTTTTAGACCAGAACTATATTCAAATTGCTGATTGGGTTTCTTATTTGAAACGTTAAAGCGAGGAAATTTCAGATGCACTGAGAGCTCCGTTGGAGTTGAGGTACAGCTGGGTAATCTTGCTTCGATTACTCAAGTGATTGACCCTAAGCTCCATCAGCACTTAGGTATTTGTTCAAGTATTCTAGTTTATTTTCTTGATATACATCACTAGGTAGTCCTGTTTCCTTAGATCTCATTTCGAGATCCTTTAAACGAGCACCTAACAGCATTATATCTGATCCTGTCTCCAGAAAACTTGGGTGGAGGAGATTATCTGTTTGCTTTCCGGATGCTGATGGTGTTGTTTCGTAGAGAATTCTCCTTTTGTGATTCATTATACCTTTGGGAGGTAAATATAATCCTTTTACCGTTATTATATTATTTGGATGTGAATTGACATTCAGCTATTTGCTGTCTTTTACAAAGTTTTACCTAAAAAGTCTCTTCTGTTCAAATTTATAAGATCTTAGAAACAAAATGAAGCAGTTCCCTGTTCAGCTACTCTACATTTTTCGTAAAACTTTTGGGTCCAAACTCCAAACTTGAAAGATTATGTTGGAAATGGAGAGCAGTGTAAGCATTAACTTTAAGAAGGATATCGTTCTTTAAAATTGAATTTTCTTTTCACTTCTGGATCATGATATTTAGATTAACTAATACATTGTAATGAAGGCCTAAAAGTAATCAATATTCCCAGCGGGGCATCACTCCCCCTGCGACCTTGAGGTCACAGGTTCAACACCGGGCAAGTGTCTGAAAACACCCCATCCCCCTTGTAAAAAAGTAAACAATATTCCCATTTTATAGAAACTGCTTTCTGTTTCAGATATCCAAAAATCCTTCCACTACCTCCAAATGAAACAAAATTTCGGTTTTATCCCCAAAATACTTGGAGCCACAATATCGGCAGTGGCGGAGCCCCCCCACCCAATGATAAATTCCTGGCTCCGCCACTGAATATCGGTGTTCTATGTATTTTAATTTGATACTTCTTTATAGTAACAAAATGACATATGTTCCTTACTCAATAGCTTTGCTATATTTTCACATAAAATATCATCAGTCGAATTCTTCTATAAACATTGAGTGGAGTATTTTCAAGTTCCTCCCTTCAATTATTTTCCTAAATATATTCTCTTGCCAATATGTGAAGTGGAAACTGCCTACTTCCGAGGCTAGGAAGATTCGAGGGTTTTTTTTCCTATCTTTTCTAACTTGTGACCAAGTCTAAACCACCTAGAAAATGGCTACATAGGAAGGTTGAGAAGTAGAACAAGTTTATTGCCCGTACTGTAGTCCTGCATGTTATTGGTTTGCAAGGTTGTTCCAACACAAGCCTAGACTGGGGATCAAGTAGAATGACCCGTGATATTTTATCAGTCGTTACTATAGGTGCATATATATGTTGTGTGTGGACCACTTATACCGTACTCATTTTCTTTTTATACCTACAATGTCCATATCTCTGCACAAATACTTGAGCCAGTAAAATTTCTAAGCTTTGTTAATTTCCCATATTTCTACAGATGATGTGGGCCCTTGAGTATGATCCAGACTTGTTTTATTCGTATGAAGATCCTGAATCAGCAGAAAAGTCCGATGGGTCCAAAGGCAAAGCAAAATCAGCACGACAATGTGGGAAATATGAGAGGGACAATAAGAGAAGTGGAGGTGATGATGCACCCCTTCCTATCTCTATTTTCCTTGTAGCTAGTGTACTGAAAGATAAGAGTACGAAGTTGTTGACAGAGGCTCGAGGACTAGATGATGTTGTCAAGGTAAGTTCCACAAATACCATTATACCTTATTTTTTTTTTTTTTTGTTACTTCTAGAATTTATGAACAGGTTGCACGGTACTGACTATCATTAATGATGACTAGGTTTGAAGTGCATTCCTATGTGGTATTTTAAAAGATATCTGCTTTAATGCCCGTAAAAGTATGTAGCGTTTGGACCTTCTAAGAGGAAATAAATAAGGAAAAATATAAGTTTTGGGTACTTCTGTTAGGTTTTGCATTTGAGGTTATACGACTCGAAATGTTCGAAGTACCCTAATTTAGTACTTGTCTGATAGTCGGGGTTGCCAATTGTGTTGCATGATAAAGTTGTTTGGTTTTTAACTGCAAATATGGAAATCTTAAATTGGACAATAATTAGCAAAGGAGCATATCGAGCAGGATGTGGCCTGTCGAGTCACAATTGAATTTTTTTTCTTGATCTTATTCCCACATAAACGCTGACAAAAAAGAAAAAGAGTATCAATGGGACCTTTTGTTTCGCGTTGCTAATCCCTATCTTGTTAAACTAATGGTTATTAGTATATGCTGAATCCTTTTTCTCTCTGAGACCTTCAGATATTGAATGACATGACTGGAAATTTAGATGCCAAGAAAGCCTGCAATGATGCATTGAAACTTCACAAGAAATATCTAAAAAAGGTAAACTTTCGACCTTTTGATTCTTCTGCCAGAAAATAAAATGATTAAACCTTTGATTCTTATGATGGCTTCATGTTTGTTTAACCCCGGATATTATTTTCCTGCATTCTTGTTCTCTGGTACGGATTTTAACCCCGTGAACTATGTTCATTGTTTATGTGCTGATACGACAGGCCAGGAAGCCGCAATGACAACGCGATAAAAAATACGATGTGAGATGCTGTTTGGTCTGTCAATAAGGAGCAGATAATGATGCATACCACAATTTACAAGCTGTATTCTGTGTACATTGTTTCCACACTGATGAACAGACGGCCAGAAATGCGAAAGTTATTTTATTTTTTTCAATACCTACTAGAATACCCTTTTTGATGTTGTAATCGTAACAGATGATTAGGTTGTAAAAAAACATGTAATTTTTGTAATCCTAAGATATATTTATACCAGGCAGATTCTAGCAAAAAGGAAAAAAAGAAAATGCCTAGGCAAAGTTACTTTTTTTTTGGATGAATAAAGGATTATCCATTAATAACAAAATGGCCGGGGTTATTACAGCCTGAATAGCTTCCAAACTCTTTCTTTAATACAACAAAAGAGAGGAGTTGAGGAAGGAAGAAAATCAAACAAGACAGAAAATAAAAGTTGCACAAGGTAACATAACTCACACCCCATATAATCTAAGTGGGAAACAACTAAAACAACTACTAATAATTTAACAAACAAACAAAAGATAATTTTCTCCGCAATATCTTCATCGCCATTCTTGAACCCCAAGAGGCAAGCACTTGGTTTCAACCTCTTTCGTAGACGGCGATTCAGAAGAACATGGGCGTATCAACGATCTAAAAAATCGCCTAGAAAAGAGGTGGAAACTCAAGAAATGGCCAAATCTAAACTGGGTATTTATATCATTCCACCAACAAGCCGATCTAAGAATATTAACAAAAGATCTCGCCCCGAAGTCTTGAATTTTGATGAAAAATGCATAAGAGAAAGTCCATTGATATTTGTGGCCAAAAGTAGGAGTGAGGAAACAAAAAGAGAGTGGAGAATGGCTAGATCTGACCAAGATCCGACCGGTGGCCGGAGTTCTTGGCCGGATCTAGCTATTAAAAAAAGGAAGAGAAAGAAGAGAACAAGGAGAGAATTTTTTTTGGGTTTATGTGGATTGTGCCTAGGCAAAGTTACATTTTTTTTTAACGCCCGAGGGCGGAACCCCGAAGGGTAGAGCAGCGAGAATACCCTAGAAAGGGAGATTGTAGCGCACCGCACCTAGGGGTGGAAATGAGCTTAGCTGAGTTGAGCCGAGGCTAGCTCAGGCTCAGCTCATACTAATTTTGCCCAGCTCATAGCTCAGCTCATATTTGATGTGAGCTAATTTTCTCAGCTCAAGCTCAACTCATCAGTAGCTCATTAGCTCACGAGCAGCTCAACTCATTTATCTCCAATTTTTTTTTGTTAAAACGATGACTTATATTATGAGTTTAATATCAAACCAATACAAAATAAATCAAGAGATTTTCTTAGCACAATAACATATAATAAAAGTTTAATATGTCTCTACTAATTATAATATATCAATACTCGAAAAATTTGTAGTTTGTTTTTCCTTGACTTCAGAAGATGTCACGTGCGGCTCTTTTATGTGCTACTTCAATTTTTTTTACAGCATACTTAATGTTATAAAATGTTATGTGCAACTAGGGTTTTGTTATATATAAACTTTTATGGGCTACTTCATTTTTTACAAATTTCACTCCATATATATATATATATATATATATATATATATATATATATATATATATATATATATATATATATATATATATATATATGAGCCAGCTCATGAGACAAATGAGTCGAACTCTACCTAACTCAAACTCGACTCATATTTTAGATGAGCCAAAAATCTGGGCCCATGTATCGCTCATTTAGCTCATGAGCTGAGCTCGTCGAGCCGAATATCGAATCGAATCGTGAGCTACTCACGAGCCGGCTCAATTCATTTCCACCCCTAACCGCACCCCATGCCTGGGGAGGGTATTGCCTCACCAGAGGAGGAATTGCCTATCCTCACCAGAGGAGGAGGACTTGCCCTAAGAAGGGAGAATATTATTGCCCTAAGAAGGGAGATACAGAAATCGAACTTGGGACCTAAGCCCCAAGTGAAGAAAGCCTTACCCACTTGGCCATTCGATTCCTATCTAGGCAAAGTTACTTGAAGTTCTACTTTATAACGAGAAAATAGAAAGATTATCATCTAGTTTGATATTTCCTCGTGTATTATTTTATTTTTATTTTTTTTGCAATAGAAATAGATGTTGAGAAAGTGTGATTTACGCGATAGTCAAGTGTTTACTTGTTATCCGATAGGTCACGAGTTCGAACCCCGGAAAAGTCTCTTTATGAAAAATAAATATAAGAAGTACATTACATCGGGACTTTCTCCAAACCCTGTTCATGTAGGAGCCTTGTGCACTGGGTACGACCTTTAATAGAAGTTATATGGAGGTTATTCTTAAATAGAGGCTTACATATAAAAATTATAATTTAAAAAAAAATAACTAATATACATTATTCTACATTTGAAAATGTGTCTCTTCATATTTTAAAAAGATGAATATAAAAGATATATAAGATTCATAAGTTTTAAAAAAACAAATGTGCGTAAATCATGAATGTACATTGTGTATATATTAGATTTATAAAATTCATTCATGTACATACAGTATTTCATGTCAAGAAGCTTCAAGCATGTTGGACAAACTGGAAATATTTTGGATTCAATAAGAAGGTGATTGTGTTGACAAATTACTACGAACGCGCAAGTTAAAGAATGCGGTATTAACCAAAAAATTAAGTCAATGTCACATACAACTTTATATAAGTATTTCATACCATCTTAAGTTTAATGTAACATAGTTAAATAATTATAGATAGTTTATATAAATATATTTAAAATTTAATGTTATTTTATTATTATATGGAGGTAAATTTCTTAACGATGGTCTTAAACAAATATGGAATATTACAATGTAGAGTTTATTCTTATTTATAACTGGTCCCGAGTTGAGACCATAATTTTTTATTACTATAAGCAAATTATTCTTATATAGAGTATTACTGCATAGAGGTTTTATTGTATGTATTAATTACAATTTTTTCAATTTTACTTTTCTTCCAACTCCTCATTTTTATGAAAAACCACCTATTCATTACTAGAAGAAATATTACAATCCCCAGGATCCATTACATCCAAAGAGCCACTTGAATCTTGGTCACAAAAAACCTCACAAGGGAGGGACCCTAAAGAAATAAATCCAACTAGAGATCATTTTTTGCCCATTTCGCAAGATTATGGGCTGCAAAATTACATAATCTAGAAACTGAAAAGAATTATCATTGAATACTCTTAATTAATTAAAATTATCATTTTTCAAATGTGGTTGGATGTTGTGTGAGAGGAAGGAGAGATAAATTCATAAATTTTAAATGAAATTAATAAAATTAATGAGGGGTATTTTAGATTTTTGCTTATATTTGTCATCAAAATCACACCAAATCCTTAATACCCGTACATTTGTCAAAGTGAACAGATAATTTGAGACGGAGGGAGCAACAGTTTTCAATCGAATCTTGGCAGCCCTGAATTGGTTATGATCTGGTGACGTTTTTGCCCTCCTTGGTTACATATACATTCTTTCCGAATTAATAGCCAAATAGGTCATCAATGTATTTGTGCTTAACCACTTTCATCACTTTTAGAAAAGTTTATCTTTTTTTATCACCAATGTTTTTACGGGCAGCCATTTTGGTCATTCCGTCCAAAACTTTGAAAAAAACGTTCAAATTCGCTGACGTGGACAAACGTTTCTCTCAGTCTTCTTTCTTTCTTCTAGGGGTATTTTTGGAAACAAATAATTCTCTCACCCTTAAACATTTAACCCATACCCATTTATAAAACATAGATGCATTTTTTCCCCAAATTGAAACCTAGAGCGAAATTTGATATCCCTGCATAATCTGTCATTTTACTCACGTAACAATCTTTTGCTTTTCCTAATGCCTTGAATGGCATCGTAACTATTCTAACAAATATGTTCTGATGGATTTTGGTCATTTTCATCTTCTTTAAAAAAAAAAAAAAAAAACCCAATTCGAATTTGGGGGAAAATGGAAGTTTAATTGAATTGAAATAAAGAAAAAGAAGTTTTTCAGACGGAGAAGAAGGAAAATATAAGATTTTGATCGATGATGGTTTTGGCTTGATGAACTCAACAAGTTGTGCATTTTTTAAAGAAGAATGAGCTGGGAAAGGTGCCAAAAACTTTTAAAAAAATTGTGGGTTGTGGAATTATGAGCCATAACTATTGGGTTATGGAGATGGGGATAAGATTGAGAAGAGAAATGGAAAGAAATTATTTAAGCTATGATGGAGAAGAAGAAGAAAATTTTTGTTTTCAAAATTACCCCTCAAAGAAAGAGAGGCTGAGAAACGTTTATCCAAGTCAGCGAATTTAACGTTTTTTTCCAAAGTTTTGGACGGAATGACCAAAATGGCTGCCCGTAAAAATATTGGTGATGAAAAAAGATAAACTTTTCTAAAAGTGATGAAAATGGCTAGGCGCAAATACGTTGATGACCTATTTGGCTATTAATTCCATTCTTTCCCCACTCTTTTTGACTGAAAATTATGTTGTGGACTTGAGTTATTTGTGGGTCATAGATCACTTGATCTACCTTCAGCCACATCACCCTTTTTATTAAAAAAAAAAAAATACCCCTCTTTACTTATACTATTGAATCCAAATGTGGGAGTATTTTATTTTATTTTAATAAAAGAGTGATGTGCCTCAATGGGGTGAAAATCCTCTGTCCCCATCTGTGTATGTCCCCGTGTTCCTAACCAATCAGAATTTACTATATAAATATTTGTTTTAATTATATATACACATGGTGAATTGTGATTGGTTGGGGACACGGGGACATACATGGACGGGGACAGAGGATTTTTTGCCGCCTCAATGTGCAACAAGTGATCCAGGTCCATAACAGAATTATTCCTTTTTGACGAATATTTACATATACAGTCACATAAGAACGGGGTTTCAAGGGAGTCATGAGTATAGCCTGTCCTCTCCGAGAAATTTTATTTTGGTAGGTGACTAAGTTTAAAAATTACATCCAAGCCAATGAATTTAGTACTTGCCAAAAAGTCAATTCTCTTTCCTACGTGTATTATATTAATTGGCTTAGATGTAAATTTTAAACTTAGTCACCTACCAAGATAAAACTATCCGTCCTCTCCCGGCCTCCAGATTGTGGCAATTCCCTTTCCTACGTGTACTGAATTCATTGACTTGGATGTAACTTTTAAACTTAGTCACCTACCAAGATAAAACTACTCGTCCTCTCCCGGCCTCCAGATTGTACAAATATATATATAAAGGGGTTACTTTGAGAGGAAAAAAAAATTTGTAAGGAGTAAAACATATAATTTTAAAAATCTTGACCTCCCTGCCTTCTAAATCCGTTACTACTTGTCCTCTATAAATGCCATGAACACAGTACTGGAGCGGAATTAATTGTTATATTTTGCGAAATCCATAATATATAAAGTTAGGAAAAGTTGAGGTAGAAGTTTGAGGGAGTGACATGTGGCATTTTGTGGGATGTGGACCAATTACAAACTTACATGTGGCAATGTAAGCTCTCTAAAATGCAAAAGATGTTGTCCTCCATTAGTTAATAACTTAAGCTAAAGTTTTAAATTGCTATTGAGATAAAATATGAAGTAAGAAATTTTAGCTCTATATATACACACACAAACTATAAATGAGTATTAATTATAACATACAACTAATGATATAACTCATGTATTAATGTTAATTGGAATTGGAAAAGTTTGAACTATAATGAATTATGTTGTTTCAAGTGACTTTTGGAGTTCTTATTCATGTAAGGGAATTTTAAAAGGCATGTATTAATGTTAATTGGAATTGAAAACTTTAACTATTGTTAGTTATGATGTTTCAAGTGACTTTTGGAGTTCTCATTCATGCAAGGAAATTCTAAAAGAGTTAATTATAAATTATAACTCATTTATACTTAACTCCCAAGACTCTTCAAGTTCATATAAAAAAGAAATATGAACAACATACTTAACTTAAAGTTCATTAGTTATATTAATGAATGAAGTAGAAGAGTTTTGTAACTTTTATTATAATAATTATATTTGTTTAGTTTATTAGTCATATTAATGAATGAAGTAGAAGAGTTTTGTAACTTTTATTATAATAATTATATTTATTTAGTTCATTAGTTATATTAATAAATGAAGTAGAAGATTTTTGTAACTATTATTATAGTAATTATATTTATTTAGTTCATTAGTTATATTTTGTAACTTTTACTATAATAATTTTATTTATTTAGTTCATTAGTTATATTAATGAATGAAGTAGAAGAATTTTGTAGTAATTATATTTATTTAGTTCATTAGTTATATTAATGAATGAAGTAGAAGAGTTTTGTAACTTCATTCATTAATATAAAATTTTGGGTTTTTATGAATCAATGAAGTGCCTTTTTAGTTTCTTCTAACCAACTATATTTATTTAGTTCATTAGTTATATTAATGAATGAAGTAGAAGAGTTTTGTAACTTCATTCATTAATATAAAATTTTGGGTTTTTATGAATCAATGAAGTGGCTTTTTAGTTTCTTCTAACCAATCATGCATTCCCTTGCATTCCCTCAATAACTTAAATATAAAAAAATAAAAATTGGATTTGATCAACTAAAAAAGAAAAAGAAAATATCATTTTCCAATACTTTATTATTTCCCTAATGAACGACTCGTGATATTCTTTAACAATAAAAACTTTAATAGTTAAAAAAATAATATAAAAAAATAGGTTTCAAAAAACCATTCTTTTTTCAAAGAAATGACTTTTCATATTATAAACAACAAACTATAATGATTATTTAAATAAAAAATAATCTTTCAAAAAATGGTTTTTTAATTTCTCTTAGAAAGTAACTTTTGACTTTTTCGGGAAACCAAAAAGTCTAAGAGTTTATATATTTTATTTATTGTCATTATTATTGTTATTGTTTTGACGGTTAGGAAAGTTCAAGAGCTTTTTCTTCTTATAAATAGAGAAATGATATGAGCAAATATGTCATGGTCTTCTTGGTTTTAATAGGGAAGAAATTCATTTTTTTAAATAATGCAATTCATGTTTTCACTTGATATATTAATTTATATGTTTATGAACAAACATCTAATAATTTTGTTTAGAGACAAATTATTTTTCAAGTACCAAGTTAAGAGAATATGTGTCTCAATTTCCAGAATATGTTTTTGTTGATTGAAAACAGAGAGCTTGCCACCTGAAAAACATGGGTAATAGAAAATCTTGATACTTGATTCAATTCTTTTCTTGCCTTTTTTTTCTACGTAATTATTTCCTTGCTTTTATTTGTTTGAGAATGAGGATGGATAACATGTAATACGCTATAGAGGGTGAACGTTTTTTTTTGTGTGCAGGTATAATGGCTCTTAAAGGTTCCCAAAATAAGCTTCTTGAAGAGGAGTAATTAGAGAATGGGCGCAAAAAAATTCACGGGAAAAGGGGGTGCTAAGTAGCTCTTTAGTGACAGAAGGCAAAAAAAATGTAGGCTAAGCTTCTTTGAGGGTTGTTTTTTGTATTTTGTTATATTTATTTCATTTGAATATATATTTTATATCATATGTAGAACAATTATAAAATATAAATGCTATTTTGTTTTCTAGAAAAAAATAATATTTATGATGGTTTTGTTCTTAGACAAAAAGAATGAATTAGCAAGTTTATGAATAAAAAAGTAGAATTATTACATCTTATCTAAATTTATTTTGAGACATATTACCATGTTTTTCAGTTTCAGTTATATCTCTAAGCAAAATGCAATATAGAAAACATGTATGACATCATCAAAAGAAATACAAATTAGAAATAAAACCGCGCATCGCGCGGGGATCAAACCTAGTGAGTTATATATTTGGGGAAAACTTTCAAAAAATTTGCTAAAGGTAATATTTAAAAAGAACATTTTAATTTTTTTTCTTTTTTACTTAAAAAAAATATATATATGTTACTGCCCCTTGCTTCCCTAAGAGGAGGAAGCAGACTTTGAACAACAAACTCAACAATTTAAGTAGGTACTAACAATGCAATTCAGAATGACAAAAGGTAGTGATGTAGTTCACTTACGCTTACCTCGCTTTCGACTCTCTAGAGCATCAGCATGCAACTCAAGATAAGGTTATAAGTTCAAATCATGTAAAATTCACATAATGCCTAGTTTGGTTAGGGAGGGAAGATGAAGTAAATGAACTATTTACTTCGTTTGGTTGGAGGGGAAGTTAATGTAGGGGAGAGATTCCCTTCCATATCAGTTTTTTAACTCCAATTTGGAAGGATTTGATTGTAAAATAAGGGTGAAAGATCATTTTTCAATACAATTAAATACTTCTCTTCCACTCATACCAAACAAGACGGAAGTAAATGGTATCATTTCCTCCCTCCCCATAATTAAAGTAAATGGTATCACTCCTCTTCTCCTCCCCTTAAGTAAGCCTAAATGAATGCTGTCGAATTTGTCCCGTTCAAATTCTAACCAAATTAGTTATGTAAAGTTACTGGTCACCAATGCAACTCAAAGGATACATTATGAAAATATCATAGGGAAGCATATATGATATTTGCCCAAAGACTGATTGATGGCAAGCCTTTCAAGAACAAATACTTCATGGAAGTTGCAATGAAATTATAGAGAATGAGTTGAAGCAATGGCGTTGTAAGATCATTCTTTAATGGCAAGCGAAAATACATAAAGAATAACAAAAATTAAAATTAAACAATCCGGACAATAAACTCAAACAGAAAATACAAAAATGATTAAATAGGCGAATTTGCCACTTTGTCCCTGGTTTAAAAACTTCAACTTATACCATGTAGTATGTAAACCTCAAATTTGATATTCCTATTTTTTAATTTTTTAGGGGTTATTTCCATTCAAGATTTCAGTACAAAATGTAATTTATTCAACACGTACTGACCAAGTCACATTCTGCACTAGAGCCAAAATGACCAATTTTCCTTAATTAAACTAGAGAACACTAGGTTAATCTTGCTTTAAAAAAAAAAAAAAAAATTTGTAGCAACATAGTGTAAGTTTGATTAATGAAAGAAAAGCTGTCATCTTCCCATACCAATAAAAACAAAACTAGTGGTAAAAAAAATAATGTCCTAAAAAAAATGGAAAACAAGAGGAGGAAAATGGTTAATAGAACTAGTCTTGCCTTCTTCTTCTCTTTCATTTTTTTAACGGTCTCTTAAAATGCTTTTCTTCTCCAATCTCTCCATTTTCTTCCCATCACCTCCTACGTCGTGTGTTTTCTCACGCGGCATTGGCTGGTGATCTCTTCCCCTTCTTCTTCCCCAAAAAAAAAAAAATATTAAAAAAACAAAAAACTTATTATCAAATGTTAATAAGAAGCACAAGCATGAAAATTCCATGGAATTATGCAATTTTCTATTGCTTTGTGCTAATTTTGATTTTTCATAATAGTCTTGAGAATTGTAAAGCTCAAGATTATGGTGATGATGAGGAATCACCGCCGCCGCCTCCGCCGGCTGAAGCTAACTGCGACGGCATCGTTTTGTCATACACATTTAACGGGCGAGATAAGCTATATCCACATTTGAAGAACGCGTCGGCTCAAGCTTGGTCATTTGAAGCCATGTTGTCTATAACAAATCAAGCGGCTTATGAGCTCCCAGCGTGGCAAGTAAGCGTTTTCTTCCAGTATAATGAGCTATTGGTATCGGCTGAAGGAGCCACTATTGTTGGCAGCGATGGCTTTCCTTATCAAACATCGAAAAACGCCACCGTAATAGCGGGTTATCCGATGACGGATCTGTTAACGGCAATTGAAACGGCGGGGGATGAAACTCAGATTCAGGCACAGGTTAATCTTAAGGGAACAATGTTTGGGTTGAAGAAGGGTGATCCAATGCCTAAGACTATTAAGCTATCTACTCCTGGATTTAAATGTCCTGAACCCAAAAAAAAGGCCAAGGGTATGTTCGTCTTTTCCTTCCATCTTCTTCTGCATCATGATTCATGAATATTGCTACTAGTTTACTGTCATGGTTCAATCATCTGTGACGTGGGGAATGTATTCTCATCATACTGGATATAAGTCAGATATTGCATGTATGCACGAGGAGCCAGAAATTTGTCGTGGGGGCGAATTTCTTACTGAATTTTTTTAGAGGGGGCGAAATACAACATTTATAAGAATATATCACAAAAATAATTTTTTCTACAGAAAATTCGTCGTTTCTGAAAATTTTGGGAGGCCAGAGCCCCCTCCTGCCCTCACTATCCTCCGCCACTGCATGCACACATGACGTTCCTATTTTTAACTATCAGTTAAATTCATAATCTATCTTTTTTTAGTTTTAACCAACTATATTAATATTTTTTTACTAGTCCTGAGTTTTTTTCCTTTAGAGTAAAATTTAAAATATATGTTAGATAGACCAGATATCTAATATCCCAAAAAAAATTGATAAAAACTTCATAAAATTTGTGGAAGGTAGTCACCATCATAAATACCATCACTTATAAATTCAGTGGGTAAGGGCAAGCTGGGCTTGGCCCCCAATTTTTTTTGAAAATTACCTAATATTGCTAGTGTTCATTTTTTATAATTCTTCATGCAAAAAGACCTTCAAAATGTTTGAAATTCTCAAATTGAATGTCCTATTTCTTATTCATTTTAAATAAGTAAATGGACATCCAATTTGAGACGGAGAGTATTCTTTTGTAAAAAAATAAATATGACAATTTCAAATACATATGATTTTTTCTGAGGAAAATATATTTTAATAAAAAATTATTTTTTTCTAAAAATTTCAAATAATTTATATATTATGACTCTCACTCAATCTTGAAATTGGTGCTTGACGATGACCTCAACAAATTAGACCTCTACAATCTTTTTGTTATACTCTTGTTTCTTAGTTTCTACTATTTTTTTCCAAAAACAAATGATATTATAGCTTTAAATCTTTCCATGTCAAAACATAAGGATTTTTACATATTCTAATGAACATTAAAAAATGATATTATGTAAAAGGATTTTTACATAAGGATTTAAAAAATAGGAATCGGGTAGCCCAAGTGGTAAGGCTACCCCGGCCACGGGACGGATGTCACGTGGTCGATTCCTGTATCTCCCCTTATGGGGCAATAAATTCTCCTTCTTGTGAGGCCAAGTTCCCTCCCCGGCTTGGGACATACTACAATCTCCCGATCTAGGGTATTCTCCGCTCTTTCTCTTCGGGGGCAATCGCCTTCGGGCCTAAAAAAAAATGAACATTAAAAAGTATTTCTAATCATTCTTATATATATTTTTGGAGGGAGAGGTTGTGGGCTATGACTTATTTATGTCAAGAGAATACTAAAATTTCGTCACCTTGGCTCAGGTGCTGAACAAGAAAATTCAGTATATACGGGACATGCTTGTCAGCCATTGGATTTTGTACTTTTGTACTGTTTGATCCAACGGTTGTATAAAAAACCAGGGTATTTTTAGAGATAAACTTTGAGCTCTCTTTTTCTCTTTTTTACTTGTAACTGGGTGTTCAATAATCAAGAACATGCGTTCAATAATAAAAAACGTGCGTTCTATAATAGAGAACATGTGTTTACTGACCGAGAACGCATGTTCAATAATCAAGAACATGCGTTCACTAATAAAAAATGTGCGTTCTCTAATAAAAAATGTGTTTATTGACAGAGAACGTGCGTTCTCTGAGAGAGAACGTGAGTTCTCTGAGAGAGAACGTGCGTTCTCTAATAAAAACATACAAGAACGTGTGTTCTCTAACAGAGAACATGCGTTCTTTTTTCAGCCGCAACTTTTCTCTCTCCTCTGTAACCCACCTTTTTAACTTTTCAGCCGCAACTTTTCTCTCTCCTCTAATAAAATTACATATGTACCCTTTTAGCTTTTCTCTCTCCTCTAATAAATCTCAACCATTGATCCTTTTAAAAAATGAAATCAACGGCCGATATTGTGTCCCGCACGTACTGAATTAAAGGCGTTCAGCACAGGAGCCGGACTGAAATTTCGTAGTTATCTTTTAGAGAGAGAGAGGGAGAGAAAAAAAGTAAAAGTTGTGAAGTCTAATATTTATTATTTCTCATTACAGTTTACTAGCGACTCTTAATTCTCCCCCTCTATACAAATATCCTGACTCCGCTCACTGTTTATAATTAAAAATATCTATGAAAAAACAATGAATCTTATAATGTAATAGTAATTATCTCCAGGTTTTTTTTTTGTCTTTAGAAGGGAAGTTAATCATAGGGAGATGATCTTAATTGACTTTACTTCTCAAATTCAGAACTATAAGTCACGAGTTCAATACTCCTAGATCTGACTAGTGTATATGATGATCATTTTTGCAGGAAGCTACATGAGTGTATGTTGCAAGAAGGATCCAAAATTCAAAGCCAAGAAAATAACAACAAAATTCTTGCCACGTCAAACAGCTGACCTGTCAATAGTCTATGATATAATAACAGCTTATGAGAACAAATATTTAGCCCAAGTCACAATGGATAACCTTAACCCATTGGGGCGTCTTGATCATTGGAACTTAACTTGGGAATGGATGAGGAATGAATTTATATACACTATGAAAGGAGCTTACAGTCGGAAAAGGGATGCTTCTGTTTGTATTTATGGCCCACAAGGACAATACTACCAAGATTTTGATTTCACTCCTGTACAAACCTGTGAAAAAAAGCCTTTAATCTCCGATTTACCCCCAGAAAAAGAAAAGGATGATATAGTTGGTAATGTTCCTTTTTGTTGTAGGAATGGTACCCTTTTACCACCAATTATGAATGTCACAAAAGCAAGGTCTATTTTTCAGATGGAAGTTTTTAAACTTCCACCTGACTTAAATAGAACTGCATTTTATCCTCCAGCAAACTGGGTGATTACAGGCGTTCTTAATCCCACTTATAAATGTGGAGCCCCGATCCGGATTGCTCCGACCGAGTTTCCTGACCCCACAGGGCTCGATTCGACCACGGCGGCTGTTGCCACCTGGCAAATTGCATGTAACATTACAAAGCCTAAGGCTAGACAATCAAAATGCTGTGTTTCATACTCGGCTTTCTATGCTGAGTCAGCTGTTCCATGCAATACTTGTGCATGTGGTTGTGGTAGCAATAAACATTGCAATGCCAATGCTAAGCCACTGCCTATTCCACCAGAGGCTTTACTTGTTCCTTATGAAAATCGGACAGCTAAAGCTAAGGCTTGGGCTCATTTGAAAGGACATGCAGATAAACTTCCTAAAAAATGGCCATGTCCTGATAATTGTGGGGTCAGCATAAATTGGCATCTTGATAGTGATTATAAAACTGGATGGACTGCAAGAATTACACTCTTTAATTGGGGAGTTGATGCTTTTCAAGATTGGTTCTTTGCCATCCAAATGAAGAAAGCTTTCAAAGGTTATGAATTCTTTTTATTTTTTTGAATATTTGCTTTCAATATATTGGATAACTTTTTCATAAACAGGTATCCTTGTTACTTGGTCCCACTTTCCTCTCTCAGAGATGGGATGTCACATGCTATCCCTACTTGCATTAGAAATTACGCCAAGGCTACAGTGCAGAACATCTGTTGTTGCACGCCGTGCAGGAATATTAATTGGTCGTCAGATCACAAATTTGGCGGGTGAGATCATTTGAATCTCAATACCTATTATGAAAAATGTGTTGAGTCAAATAATCCGACGGCCAATAAATATTCTGTATGTTGCGAAACAACAAATATTCCGTACTATAATCGGACTGTAAAAATTATGTAAGATAGAAGTGCATCAGGATCATTAATACTTGTTCTTTCAATTTTCCGATACAATGGGAGTGGGGTAGGATGGACGCAAAAGCAACAGCGGATTTAGGGGGATTTTCAATAATGATTGAAAACTCTTTATAATTTTCTTTGATATATGTTTATATACATTTCGTCACACTAAAATACAAAAGTACATAATGCATCGTGAGGGGTCACTTTAGTATTGATTGGTCTTATGAGACTGGCCCCACGACCCTCTCATATAAATTGTAGTAAAGCTTATCTGCAAAGTAAGTTGCGCCACAACTCATGTGAGAGGGCCGTAGAGTCAGTCCCAGAAGACCGGTATTATGTTAGAATTTTTTCGTGAGGAGTGCTGCTAACTGACAGAGCTATATATTACATTTGTGACAGGTTATGAAAATGTGTATTCTTTCAATGGGACAAAATTGCCTCAACTAAATAATACAATATTCATGCAAGGGTTACCTGGATTGAACTATTTGATGGGAGAAGTAAATGGGACTGTTCCTGGTAGGGATCCTAGAGTGCCTGGAAAGCAGCAATCTGTGATCTCTTTCTTGAAGAAAAACACACCACATCTTAATATACCTGGTGGAGATGGATTCCCTTCTAAAGTGTTCTTCAATGGAGAAGAATGTGCTTTACCAACACAATTTCCTCCCAAAACCAGCGGAGTCAGCCGATCTCCGGTGGGTTTTTGGTCGGTGGTTTTCGCCGTGTTTCTAACCTTCTTGTTCTTGGCGGATCGCTTACACTGAGGCACATTTAGGGTTTCCAAATGTAGCATTTCTGCTCCAATGAAGAGGGTAAACTTGTTTAATGTTCTCTCTCTGAAATTAAATGTTACATTTTTTATTCCTTGTGCGAGAAAATTATTTATACTTTTTTAATTTAGTTTTTTCTACCCATATAAACAAATTTCGATTTGTTACCTTTATCAAATTAGTAATCATGTGGTGATTTCCGATGAGATTTGGTCGCACATTTTGCACGTTCAGGTGACTTCTTATAACCCCAAATTTGTACTAGTTTATCCTTAAAGTCATCCACGCGTGCAAAATGCATGATGAGATCTAATTTTTTATCACTACTTGATACTAATCTGACAAGGAGAGTATCTTGAAAATTGTTTTTATATAGAAAATACTAAAATAAAAATTTACAGAGAGAAAGTGAAGAATATAAATTATTTATACATATTTATAAACATTTTTTATTCGAACTGATGAAGTAGTTTAGTTTTGATAAGGAGTTGGATGTACTGATATCTTGAATTAGTTTCTTTGACTCTGATTTCAGTATTAGAGGCAAAGAAATGGGCTTGGGAGGTTGATGATGAGCAGAGTGAGAAATGGCATATCATGATGTGAAGAGTGAAGATTGATCTTCCAAGAAGAAAATGATGAGAGATTGTAAAAAGTTAAAGAGACAAATATTTTGATTATTTTAATACTCGATTAAATTGCTAGTAGCTACTTACATATAAAAAGTGAACATTCAATTTATTTTTTCCCTGGACGCAAAGTTTGATCATGACAAGAGAGTTGATTGTTCACATTTTTGCATTGTTCTCAAGAGGTTTATAAGTGGAAAGCTTTCTTTCTTTTTCATTTTCTTTAAAATATTTACTTTGGTAATTTCTTTAAAAGTTCCCACCGTACACTTTG
The DNA here is from genome assembly GCA_026122235.1 of Vinca minor. Lineage (NCBI taxonomy): Eukaryota > Viridiplantae > Streptophyta > Magnoliopsida > Gentianales > Apocynaceae > Vinca > Vinca minor. The sequence goes on along the minus strand of JAOCZM010000284.1, from coordinate 939,002 downwards.
GCAAAAATATGATAAGTGATGTCCAATATATCATGGTGATGGTGGAAAAGAGTGTGGAGGTTGAAGACGGAGAAGATGGGTTTGAAAATTTTTATTTTTTTAATTTATTTAAATTTAGTACTCATAATTATTTTGTTTAACAATTGAGTACCCAATTGTTTGTTTAGATAAATATGTTGAAATGTCCGAAATACCCTTTAAAAATGACTCACATGTGAGGCACATGACTGTCTTGACGGTATCTACACAGAAAATTGGACGGAAGGACCTTATAAGCAGCACGTAAATACATACATGATATAAAAAGAAAAAAAAAATCATTTGGGACTCAAAGGATTCTTAGAAACATCATTTAGGACCAAATAGGCGTTTTTGCCGACATATATACTAATCTAAGAGTATAAGCTGGTGAATTATGTGAGTAGTTCGAGTGGAGAAAGATGAGAATGAATTATGGAGAATTTCAAATACAAAAATGATAAATGGATCAAGTTTGATTCAAGTTTTCTGGCACAATGAAAAAAAAAATGCAATAAGACATTTGTACCCTTCCTTTTCAAACTTAACCAAAATTAAATTTTTTAAAATGAATTCAAATTTCAAATGAAAAGCTAATTTGAGCGCTCGACGTGCACTGCTCGAGGGAAGAGCGGAGAGTACCCTAAATAGGGAAGATTGAAGCATGCCCCATGCCTGGGGATGGAAGATAAGCCTCATAAGGAGGAGAAATTATTTGCCCCATTATGGGGAGATATAGGAATCGAACAAATATATTGGGAATCGTATACAATTCAAAATTAGCATTTATTATCCAACTAACTACCAAAATTGTCCAAAAAAAAAATCATCCGAAATTGATGGGTGTCCTAGTCCTCCTTTCGTCTTCTTTGGAAGGGTGGCAGCTGCCGTGGTGCCGTGGTGGTGAGAGGCCATTTCCGGATGAATCTTTACTCGGGTGCTTTGGAGGAGTTGGGTAAATGATAGATATGGGTCAAATAAGCACATTGAAAATGTGTAATCAGATCATTATGCTGAGTCAATAGTGCAATTTGATTGAAAATACTCAACATTAATGTTTCTGCAATTTGGTGAACTGCCTTGTTGAAAATTTTATCTATTTTATCATTTGCTCCTATATAGCAATTTAGATCTTCTTTGGTTTGGTGGATATTGTCCTTCTTTCCAGATCTTCTTGTTCTTTGGAGGGGATGATGATGGTATGAGAGAAAAGCTAATGGTGAGGAGTCTTGTTGAGATTGATGGAGTGGTTTTGGTTGGAGGATGAGAAGGGCAAAGCCGCCGCCGCCATTTGAAGATTACTTTTTAGGAAAGTTTCAGTTGGTTGCTCTGCTATTGCTACTGATGAAGATTGTAATAAAGACAATCATAGTGGAGGAGTTACCTAAATAGAAGGCTGGAGAATTTTTTCAGCAAATTAATTTTTGGCAATTTGCAGAATTTGGAAGATCATCAACCATCAACCATCAACTAACTTGATAATTTTTTAAGATTCAAGCTTCTTTTTATTTTTAATTTTAATTTTATTCATTTTTCTTCATTCTCTTGTTTTAAACTTGTAAAAAAATTGCAGAATAAATCTTCAAGTTTGAATGAGCATTGATCCTGCAATTTCTTCAATTTTTCTTGATTAATTATGTATTTTTCTCAATTTTTTCGGTTCTGATGCAATTAAACGGATTTAAATTTATAGAACATGTTTGATTTCTTACATAATTATACTCAGCAATTTAATTTAAAAAAATCTTATAATATTCAGTCAAAATTTAACCAAGAACTCGGATTGAAAGTACTATGTAAAAAATGTAGATGTATCAATCTGATTCAAATAATTAAAATCTCTATTGTATAAATATTTTGAATCAAGTTAATATATATCATCAATTATCCATTCCAAAATTTTCAACTCCTCTAAAATTGTTAGTTTGATTTATACTTCATTCCAATATTTTCATCATTTTCCAAAAAAAATTAAAGTGTAAATGGTTAGACAACGCAATAAATGAAGTTTGCATGCTTACTAGGCTCGATGCAAATGAAGTCCTTATGAATGAAGCTTCATACCCCTTCCTCATTCTCTTCTGCAGCTTTTTTCATCATCTTTCAAAAATTTAAATTTTTGTATAGTTCTTGTTCAAGTAGAAAATAATTCGTTTTGGTGCTATGAGAATGCTATTGATATGATTGTCATTGCATATCCTCTCTTCGTGCTATTTCTAATGTCCAATTCAATTGTGAATATAATTGTTTTTCTTGCAATGGATTAGAAAATCTGTTATCAGAAATTAAAAAAAAAAATGAAATTCTGAAAAATTTTATCAGAAAACTAAAAAGAGAAAAGAATAATACAAAAGTGTAAAATATAGACATTGACTAAGAATTGTTGATTCGACCGTTTATTATGTTTCAATTTACCAATTAGTAATTTTAGGGGCACAAATGTCATTTTACATAAAGAAAGTATGTTGTATGTAATTATTGCAATTGAAGTTATAAAATGTCGTTACTGCGTTTAAGAATAAAGACATTAGCTAAGACTTGTTGATTCGACCGTTTATTATGTTTCAATTTACCAATTAGTAATTTTAGGGGCACAAATGTCATTTTACATAAAGAAAGTATGTTGTATGTAATTGATGCAATTGAAGTTATAAAATGTCGTTATTGCGTTTAAGAATAAAGACATTAGCTAAGACTTGTTGATTCGAACGTTGATCATGTCTCAATTTACCTATTAGTCATTTTAGGGGCACAAATGTCATTTTACAATAAGAATCAAAATTGATAGTATGTTGTATATAATTATTTCAATTGAAGTTATAAAATGTCGTTACAACGCTTAAAAATAAAGACATTGACTAAAAACCATTGATTCGGCCGTTGATCATGTCTCAATTAGTCCATTTAGGGGCAAAAAATGTTCTTTTACAATAAGAATCGAAATTGAGAGAATGATCTAAGTAAACAATTATAATTTAAGCTATAAAATATCGTTATAGAGTTTAAGAATAAAGACATTAACTAAGAATCAGTGATTCGACGTTGATCATGTCTCAAGTTAACAATTAGTCTTTGTAAGAGCAAAAATGTTATTTTACAATAAGAATCGAAATCAAGAGAATAATCTAAGTAAATAATTCTAATTAAATTATAAAATATCATTATATAGTGTAAAAATAAAGACATTAACTAAGAATAAATTATTCGACCGTTGATCATGTCTCAAGTTATGAATTAGTCCTAAATTTGTCATTTTAGAGGGAAAAATATCATTTTACAACAAGGATTGAAATTTAGAGAACGATCTAAGTAATTATTTCAATTGAAGTTATAAAATGTAGTTACAGAGTTTAAGAATAAAACATTAACTAAGAATCGTTGATTCGCCCGTTCTTGTTTCTAGTTACCAATTAGTCATAAGGGCAAAAAATGTCATTTTACAATAAAGATCGAAATGAAGATAACGATCTAAGTAATAAATTCTAATTTAAGTTACGAAGTATCGTTATAGAGTTTAATAATATAGATGTTAACTAAGAATTGATGATTTGACCGTTGATAATGGGTATAAAAAGTTAAAATATACTTTTGGGTAAAATTGAAAATTTTGAAAAATATTTGGTGAGGTATTGGTAGGAAGGAATACTTTCTAAAAGTTCTCACAAAAGTCCCTATAAATTGTTAATTTTTCTACCCTAAGTTCCTCAAATGTTGTGAATTGAAAACCCTAAAATCCTTATCATATATTAATAATTCAAAAAACAAATTGTTAGGTATCGAACTCACGTTCAACCATTATTTGTAAGACTTAAGTTTTGAAGGTTGGCCGACTACACAAGATATCAACACTTGACAATAAATATCATCATTATTACATTTTTTCGTTAAATCCCAAAACTATTCACATTTTTCTATATAGTTTTGATGGTGCCTTTCAATATTCCAGTCAAGTGCACCTTGAAACTCTTCCCTAATAATTCACGCCACCCCCCACCCCATCTCTCTTTTTCCTCTTCAACTACCCCCACCGTGGATGTGCTGTTCAAGATCCCCAGACCCGCGAATAAAATATCTCTAGACCCAACAGTTGACTCAGAGACCCAAGAAACACAACCCACTAGCTTAGACGGATTAGAATGGATCAAAAGAGCTCTTTTTTCATCTTCAACCTCTTGAATGCACCAAGAACACTAGAAATACGAAATTCCAATGATGGTTGTTGATGGAAAAAACTCTATAGCCTTATTCTCCAAGATTTGGGGTAGTAAAAACTCCAAACAACTCCCAGATTAGTAGCCAAAACACTCATCAGAGAATCAAATGTGTCGCTGACATCATCAACACAAACCCAGCAAAACCCAAAAATTCGCCCCACTAAAAACTCAAAGTCGCCGGATTAGTTAATTTGACAAACATAGCAGCCTGTAAATTATTGCTACTAAAAATATTATAATAAATAATTATTGCTATTTATACTAGTTAGCTAAATAGTTGGTGTCAAATATACGTGATTTCTCACAAATAATTAGCAGAATTAGCAACAATAGAATTGTGATTTTTTTTCTCATTTTACAGATAAATTTAAGAAAGTCATAAGTTTTTTTTTTTGTGGATGTAGAGAGGGGCAAAAACCAACCCCCATATAAACTCCCCAAAATCCTTTCTGATCCAAACAAGGCCTCCTTCAAAATTTTATAAGGCTCTTTTGGCTTGTCTTTTCTTTAGCAGTAGTAATTTATAGTACCTTTAAGGTGCTAGTTTTTTCTAATTTAGATGAGCGATGGTGGTGGTGTTAGCTAGGTTTGGAGGTTGCGATGCGTAGTGCCACGTTCGGTTGGGCTTTGCAGATGGGGTGGTGCGTCGGGGAAGATGGAAGAGGAAGAAGGAAGAGATTTAATGATTAATAAAATCCTTAAAAAAATATAATTATTATTTGGTAAATAAAATTGAAGAAGTAAAAGTAATAATTATTATCTGAGATATAAAATTCATTAACACGAACAAGAAATTTGATCGATAATATTCAAACAATAGGACAAGATAAATAAAGAAAATAAAATACAACAAAAGTTATCGAAATAAAACAAACCTAATAAAACATTAAAACTAACAAGCTTTATGTTACTAATACTTAAAACAAATATGTCATAAAGAATACTTAAAATAATATTTAACAAAAATAAATTGCATGGTAGAAATTGGTTAATTAGAGTAGTTAAAGAAATTGTTAATTTCTAGAAATTGGTCAAAGGAGGAAAAAATTGGAGGGAAAAAATGGTGGGAAATCTTGTTGACTCTTACTCTCTATTTCCCTCCTAAATCACTAATGCCCTTAATAGTAATTTTGCATTCTCTTAATCCTTTGAGCTAACTTTTTGATTCATTTTGTTGAGCTGTTTATCACTACTCTTTCAAATATTCCTCTGTAGCCATTACAGATGTGCTCTCTGAGGATTTCGTTCATCGAAATCCACAACAATTTGTCACCTCTTGATACCTATCGGAAATGAAGCAAATAAAAAAAAACTGATTTTGAGGGAGCATTGAGATGGAAAAGTTGGTAGATTGTATTAGTCAAAGGTTTTTCTTAAATCTTATACCAAAGTCAGAATGGTACATTCAAATCGGACTGAGGTAGTAGCACATATCGATGTTCAGAGACAACCATCTCAAAGAAAAATTGACATGCAACACGTCAATTAAACTTGTAATATTTTATAAATAAAAAAGGATACCCGTATTCAACTGAAATTATTTTTTAAATAAAAAACAGCTGAAATAAAACAAATTCAGCAACAAGTCAGTTTAACTGAAACAGTAAAGTGGAGCAACAAAAAAAATCTTGATTGAACTCCTAAAACTAAACCAATGTTTCTTTAGTTAATCTACCAAAAGCCTTGGAAATATAGCCACACAACCAGAAAAACATAATGTAGCATACGTAACAAAATCCGAGGAAAACAATACAAAAATAACATAGCCCATTAAGTCCCCAATAATTGGGGTATGGGCGGAGATGGATAGGAGACAGCATAACATTTGGCAATAAATGCACAAAGTACCTGCACCCAAAATACCACTGAAACATATGGATGGAGACTAACTTAACATTTGGCAATAAATGCACAAAGTGATTGCTCACAGAATAACACTGAAACATTAGTCACACATATCGTCACTTTTGCTACGGAAAACAATAAAAAAAAAGGAATTGACAAAAGACCTTCAGGAGGAGGTGCAGCAGATGATGATGTGCTTGCACTAGCAGCAGGTCTTCTCCGCATTCGCCGAGCTCCAGTTGCCCTTACTACTGTTTCCCTCTGCCTACCCTGAACATCAAATACAACTACAAATATTAAATCAACTACAAATAATGCCAATAGCGGAAAAAACAACTATAAATAAACGGAAAACAAACCTGAGGCTGGTTCTCTACAGGCTGATCAGGAGATGGAGTACCCGACAGGCGTTTCCATAAATAGAGAGGAACTAATGCTAAAACTAGAAGCATAGATAGAATTGCCACAAATATATCCTCCATTTGTGTGCAGATTTTCCTGTATTAAGAGGAGATTGTCACAATTAACACCGAAATTTGACGATGAATTCCGCTCTAAAATTGAATTTTGAGAGTGGAAACTGTTTAGAAAAGCTATGAGAGAATGAGCGAATGGCGGTGTCGAGGGAAAGGTTTTGCCGATCTCTCTATTTGTTCGACTTCTGTTGGGGTCGAGTCGTGGTTGCGTAATGGAAAAAGGGAGGGGAACATGGCGCGGCGTCGTTTTGCTGCTCTCCTCTTTTTCCTTTTTTCCATACTGGTAGAGTGTCAATCGAGTTATGAGAGTTGAGGTTATCGTATCTCACGTTCAACTCACATAGAAATTGAAAATATCAGTTCACGTTCAGTCTGGAAAAAATTCACAAATTTGAGCTCACGCCCAACTCATATTTTAATGTGAGTTCGGACTATACTAACAACCCTCATAAGCTAAATTATATTTGCCAAAATTAAAAATAATGTAGAAAAAATAGTAGAATGCAATGATGATGAGACTAAATAAAAAATACGTAATATGATGATACTTAAATCGTTTAGGAAGATAAACTAATAAAAAGATAACCACATACATTTTCTTTTTTAGTATTAAATATTATATATGTAATATATATATATATTACAGAAGGTGTTTTCATTTTTTCTCTACACTTGAGCCACGTGACAGACTCTCAATTTTTCTTCATTTTATAATTTTTTATTCTAATAACTTCCCTTATTCAAGTCCACTACTCCCACAAATCCTCAAATTCCTCAACTCCTATTCCAATTCAACATCTCCCTCTTTCTCCAATCTTAACCGATCTCAACTTCTCCTTAAACTCTCCAGCCATCGAAATCTTTTTAAATCTCCTAATCTACCACTTCTCACTCTCACTATTCCTAAAACTCTAATATAATCATTAATCTGCCAGTTATTCTCTTTCCATCCATCACAAACAAGAAGGTATCGATCTTTTTCTTTGCGTATTTCTTTAATTCCTTTCTTCATTATCTTATCAAGCTTATTTTTATTTGATTCAATCATGCATGTGCTGATGTGTTTCCTCTTTCCTTCTTAACATGTACAAGCATGATCGAGAGGAAAATCAATTTGCTAAAAGACCCCCTCCAGATACTTGAGTTTTCAAAAGATTATGGTCAGCATCTGATTTCTTTTCTTCTTTGTTTTTCTTTTTGTTTGATTTTATTTCTACGTTATTTCTTTTTTTTTCAGGTTCACAGTTCTTGATATTTTTTGGCTCTCAAGCAAAAACTACACTTTTCCTCCACTACTATGAATATTGTTCAACAAGAAGATTCGATGCATGTGCTATCAAAATAGCCAGACACAAAAATAAGGATCTTGAGGGTGATGGTTGAGCAACAAATGAGGAAGAGAGGTTGGTAATGGAAGCAACAATTGTGGTTAGGGGTGGTAGAGAGGAGAGTGTTTATGGATAGGTCGTGGTAAATGCCAAAGATTTGGACATACATAGGGTTTGTGGATAGTATCAACAATGGTAGTTCATATGGTTAATAAACGTGCTAATTTTATAACTTTTGTTATTCATAATCATGTCAAAATCAATTCTCAAAATTGTATTGAATTCTTCACACATCATGTATCACTACCTGTGACATTCTTAATTATAGTATTATGATACTTAAGATTTATCTTTTCAAGTTTGGAATTTATCTTATTTAATAAGGATTGATCGACAATTTTTCTTCTATATTAGATGCATTGTGGTAATGTAAAGATGTCAAGAATTTGAGTTGGAACTCATTGGGTGCATTTGGATTGAAACTCAATCCACTTTTTGTCTTTCATAAAACTCAAACATAATACATGGATATATGCACTAAAACAGTTTCATGTAATCTTTCTCTTTTACCATTTGAATGTATGTTTGACTTTGTGAATTTTTACAAGTTTCTCTCAACTAATCATTTTTCCTGATCCCCTAAGGGTGTTTCGTATGTTCACAAGATGTTAATGATGGTGAGTTTAATTTGATGCACATGATTTTCTGCTGAATGTCCCTTTTAAATCTGACTAGAGATCAAATGAAGTTGATGGCACTGCCGAGGAGTTTAACCAAGGCAGTTATTTTGATTTATGTTTTTGTTCTCCTTTTGAATTTCATGTTTCAATTTGTTATCCATTCTTAATTTTTTTTTCAAGTTCCAATAGGAAAAAAATCAGACAAGAAGGATGACCCGTGCTATGCACAGGAGTAACTTTCTTTTTATCCACTCCGTGCATAGCACGGGTTTTAATACTAGTATATATATTTTACAGAAGCATTATACATACATATATTTGTATCTATATATTTTCTTCCATACTATTTTCTTAGATTTTCACTTTTTTTAATTAATTTACAAATTTTTATTGGTTGAGAATATTTAGGTTAATTAAATTAATTCAAAATTATCTTATCTTAATAAAAATTAAATATCAACTTTTATTGGTGCAAAAATATTAAACTATTTTATTTAAATTGGGGTCGGGGGATTCGATCCCCCGACCTGCAAGCCGGATGCTACGCCAAATTGCCAACTACTCTGGCATGTATTTGACAATTATTTTCTTTAATTCTTTTAATGGAATGCTAATTTAAATTTTATTTTGATTGTAAACTCTTAATTGGCTTATAAGAGTATCCCACATTGAAAAGTTACATTGTTTTTTGAGTTTGACAATACTATAAAAGATGGTACTTTGACATGTTTTGAGTTACAAAATTGAGGTGACATTTTAGCCCATCAAATTAAGGAAGCCCGCTTTATTTGCTTCTTATATTTTTTATTTATATAAATATAAATAGTTAAATTTTTAACAAATAACGGGTAATTCGGATGATCGGGTCCCTCTCGAATTCGATTGAGCTTATAATCAAGTTCGATTTAGCTCGGACTTATGCAATGTTCATTTTTTTATTCTAATGTAGAATTTTTTATTTTCATAATATATTTTTAAAAATAAATAAATATGGATATTTTAAAAAAAAAATCAATTCGCTTCGTTTATACTGCAAAAATCAAGTGAATCTTTTTCTAAACTCTCTAAAACTAAACTATTAATTTGTAGAAATTTTAATTATAATAAAAGTTAAAAATATTAATCTAAAGTCAAATAAGAGATTATTTTTAAAATTTGACAAATGACAAGACTATAAAAGAAAATTAATGGGAATAAAATTTATACTTCCTCCGATTCAAAATAGATGTTTTTTTAGGAGTTATTTTTTGTTGCAAAATATAGGTCTTTTTACAAGAATGGTGCATTTATTGGCTAATTTACCCTTATATTATTTTCTCCATATATTCATATTTGTCAAAATATATAGTTCTCATGCAACTCTTCATTAATTTATTTGTTCTTTTGGAGTATTAATTAGGGGTACTTTAGTCATCTTGATTAGTTTCTTAATTTGTATGAAAACTCCTAAAAAGACTTATATTTTGAATCGGAAGGAGTATCTATCTATATTTATATTACGAGTCATTTTCGGTTTGATCAATCACGTCCCTTCTAAATCCTACGTGTAATTTCCATGAATTTTTGTTCAATTAATTATTTTATAAAATTTTGATTGGTTGGTTAAATTTTACTTTGGTTGTAAATTCTTAATTTGCTTATAAGAGTATCCCACATTGAAAAGTTACATTATTTTTTGAGTTTGACAATACTATAAAAGAGTGTACTTTGACATGTTTTGAGTTACAAAATTACTTTGACATTTTTTTCTTTTATTAAACATTACGTTTCAGTGCATACATGACGTATTTTTTGCTAGTGTGTGTGTCTATATATATATATATATATATATATATATATATATATATATATATATATATATATATATATATATATATAATTTTATTATTCTTATTCGGTGCGGGTTGAACGGTCACGTTCAGCTCACATAACATTCGAGCTTGAATATTGAGCTCACACTCACTCACGCTCACATTTATTCGAGTTATGTGAGTCGCATTCAGATCGGCTCGAACCCGTTAACACCCTTATTTCTTGGTTGGAAGTTGGACGCAAAATCAGGATTTTTTTATCATCAAAATTACAATATTTTTACAGAGAGATCCGCACTTTGCATTATTTTTGTTGGAGATATTTTTTGGCAATGAAAGATTTTTTTATTTTATTTAAAGAAATCTATTTTTAACTAACGTGTACAAAATTTAATACATCTAAATCACATTAACTAACGACATATTTTTTAGGACTAATAGATATCTACAATATTAATTTATAATACTGACTCTATTTTTTTTTTCTTCTCTTTTTTGGTAATGATGGATATATACATACATGATTTCCCTCTATAAACTTTTACTGTGTATTTAGACAAGTTTTTTGGTTTAGATATTTTGTGTTGGGATTACTGAGTTGGAAGATTTGAGCAAGTAAAATTAATTTATGTTAGAAAAATGTACAATTTTTGTAAACAAATACATCTTTAATACATTATCCTTTAGACCATGATCTATATTTTTTACCAATTCTTCTTTTATTCATCAAAGCTCATCCTAATCGCCGTCGAGATTACAGCCTTAGCCCTGTCCTATCATCTGTATAATGGAGTTCGTCATTTATTGACGGATTTTTCGGGATTTATCTTTCGAAAAAAAAGATTGAAATGACTGTTCAAAATTTAACCTATACCTTTGAGATTTAAACAAAAAATTTCTCTTATGAAAGATAGCTCTCTTCTTTATTATGCCGTAGAAGCTGACATCAGGCTATTGGCCTTTTATCTGCATCTTCCCGACCAGAAGGGGTTCGATTTGTTTGGAATGAACTCGCAAAGACTCGACCTGGGGACTTCCCTCGTAGAGTGGCATCTTTTATAAGACTCGACTTTAATTAACCAAATATAAAGGTTCAAGGCGGAAATTGTTTTTACTTTATATGTACAAAATAAATTTTATCTACCGAATAAATTAGTTATTTCTTTTTAAAACAGCGTGTTCATGCAACCTCTCCTTCACCGCCTTAATCGGACAGGCAGGTATTATATATACAAAAGTCATGCAACCTCTCCTTCATTCTCTTCTCAAACTCTACTGAAACATTTTCTTCCCAAGCTTTTGCTTCAATGGCTGCCGCCGCCACTTTCTTATCTTCTCTCTACAATCAAGTCCAACCAGATAACTTTCTTGGAAAAATCTCACTCTTCTTTCCATGGATTACCCGTTTATTCTCCATTTAATAATCTGCAGCTTCCTTAATCATCATCCTCCTCCTCCTCGCAGAATTTCTCAATCTCCATGTCGTCTTCCTCAAATAGTAGTCCTGCAGCCTAATTTTTTCCGGTCTTTCTTGTTTCCACCAAGGATTTTTCTAATATGGACCAGGTCCACATCAGAATTAATCACATCACTACAGAATTATCTCTCTCCTCATTCATTAGTGATGTGGTCAATTCTGAACCAAGTGGTCCAATGGACCTTGTCCATATAAGAATTATCCTTCAATCAATCGTTTATCGGGAGATGACTCGCAGGTATATGACGGATATGATCACTGATGTTATTGTCGTTGGTGCTGGATCTGCTGGCCTTTCATGCGCCATCCGTAAAATAGCCAGTAACACCAGAACCAGATTGCTTTGAGGCACTACCAGTTTTGATAATGGAGAGGTGCCAGAATTTTTAATTAGAACAAATAAAAAAGTAGCAAACAGAAACAAAAACAAACTATTATTATCAGCAGACATTGAGACCAACATATAGTCCATAGCAAAGTCACATTACAATACCAACACAAATAATAAGTAAAAAAACACACTTCTACTCACTCTGAAGATAAAACCTTAGTACTCAAGTCTCAGTTTACTATCACAAATATCATATAATACTGATATTTTGTTGCACCAATCACCGGGTAACTGTCACAACAGAAGCTGGAAATCAAAAACCATGGATCTTGATATGTTCTTTCTTCACAATTCCAGCTTGAACAAGAAACGTAGAAACATTCTTGCGCTGATCACCTTGGAGCTGAATAACTTGACCTTGTTCTGGATCCTGGACAACGGTACCATTGCAGCAAAACTCTTTCTTCAGGTCCTTTAGGATTTTATTGTAGCTGAACTCTTTCTTCAACCCCTGGACAGTTGTCAGGCTCTTCCTTCCGTTACGTTGTTGGATGCGGATGTGCACATAATCCTTTGATCCGGCACCAGAGTTCTCAGCATTTGCCTCAGCAAAGGGGTCTGAAACAAGACAACACGAAAACCCTGAATTATAGAGAGAAGAATTCTTTATCTACTATAAAATTTGTTCTTCCACATCTCCTTTCCTACCAAATTAAATCATACGGCAAAGAACCTAACTAAAAGAACGGGATATGCAAATAAAGTTACTTTCAGGTAGAAGCATACCAAAAGCATTGGGAATAGAGATATCGAGATCAGACATGAAACTTTGCAAGTCAAAGGAACCAATACACGAATCCTTCTTGTAGAACTAACAAAAGCTCAGACCTGAAAGTAAAGGCAAACACGGTTACAATAGCTGTAAATTGGAGAAGTCAAATATCATCAAATCCCAGAAATCACAAGGTAGGTGAAAATACTTGATTGTCATAAAACATAAAAAAATACATTTTGATTCTACTTTTCTGATTAGTATATTGTTACATACAAGGAGAAACCTCACTTTTCTCTGACATGATTCCATCAAATGAAAGACGGGATTAAAAGTTATTCCCATCAGATTACATCCTTAAAAGATTCCTAGAGGCAAGGTGCAAACTGATTATTGGATTACTGGGAGGTATGCAGTCAGGGAATAGTAATATTTGGAGTATGGCCCTAGGCACGAGTAGGAGATTCACAAACTAACAATCAACTTACAATACCTGAAATCGCAGTAGTAGGCTGAGTGAACCCCCCCCTCCAACCCCCCTCCTCCTCCTTCGTGAGGTAACAAAATCAAAATAAAGCCGAATTCCAGGCCAACTAAATATATCACTCCATCTATCATGTAAAGATTTGGGCTTTCGAACAAGACACGATATCAGAACTCTCAGTAGTTACATGCTATAAGAGACTCAGAATTTAACAATCTAGGAACCAGTACATACTAAGAACACCACTCACACGCAGATTGAGTAATTGATACAAAGACCGAAACTTTTCCACTAATCACCACTCTCTCGGACCTTTGACGTCTCCTACGTAACCGTTGAACATTTTTCCCTTTGTCAAACCAGCCAATTCAACATCAGACATCAAAATTATCAAGAAACCCCCCATCCTCTCACGCAAACATACCCAAAAAAACATGCAAAAGAACCTCCCAGCCCCACCGACACAAATATTTAGCAAGAAACACATAACTGGGGTTATATATGCAATTACACCCAACACAATCAAATACGATTAAGTATCGAAAGGATCAAATTGGGGGGATAGCTTAAACAGATCAAGAAATGATAAAGTTAACAACTTTATCACAATTAAATCATTCCAAAGATCAAATATTTACTCAAAACTAATTCAGATCAAACATCATATACAAAGAGTAATTAAATAGATTATATTTAAAAAAAATATAAGTAAAATCCATGCCCTAATCAAACAAGAAGGGAAAAAATCAGATCTATGGAGGGAACAGATCAAGGAAAGAGAACTGAGGATTGAAAGTATCTATTGAAAATCCAAAGAAGGTATACCTGATCCGGAAATTAGGGGTTGAAAAGGGTCTGGAGAGGCGTTGATGGAGCCAACCCCAAAATCCGGATAAGTCTGGAGCTCTGAGGAAGGAAGATGAAGTCAGTGCTGAGAAAGGAAAGAAGGACCGGCACGGATCTCGTACTTGTAAAGTTGTTTTGGTTGGGTCGGTCACAATAATACATCACTATAAATACATTTTGACCGATCACTTAATCGAATAACTCACCATAAATTATAGAGTAAATACTTCATCTGTGTCCCAAATTATCTGTTCACTTAAATAAATGCAGGGAATATTAACATTTTTGTGATTTTAATAGTAAAATATAAGTAAAATTCTAAGATATCCCTAATTAATTTTATGTTTTCTCTCTCCTTCCTCTCACATCATCTCTTAAATATGTGTTGGAAGTGATTTTAATTAACTAAGAGTATTTAATGATGACTTGGAAGAATGGTAAAATTGAAAAAATTGTCATTAATACATATTTTATCTATAAAATGGACAATTAATTTGGGACAAACAAAAATAGAATATAAAAATGTGGACAGTTAATTTAGAATGGAGGGAGTAGTTATTTAGCTTATTAAAATTGGCTGATGATGGGGAAGAGTCATGTTGGCAGGTCGGCTTCTATTTTATGATTTTTGTAATTCAATTATTTTTTTGCTAATTATATTATCTTACATATATGACTGGGGGAAGAGTCTTCCCCCACAACGTATGTTGGCAAGTCGGCTTCTATTTTATGATTTTTGTAATTCAATTATTTTTTTGCTAATTATATTATCTTGCATATATGACTGGAAATAGTGTTCTTATTTTTAAATAGTTTTTAAACAAGTTAAACACGTGTTAATCATTTGACCAATAATCAAAAGGTAAATATGGAAATTGTTAGTAGCATCTGAAACAGCTTCAATATCCTTGTTATCAAAGGCAAGCACCCCCTAAACTTTGAAGAGATACAGCAGTATGCTCTCTACTCCATCTTCTCCACCAAATTCGAACAGTCACAGTAAACACCCATCTGAAGAAGAATGCGATTTGGTGCAACGAAGCACTAAGAAACTGAAGAATGCTAGCAATACAGAGCAAACTTTTTCCGAGGAAAAACTTTGCTCTTACAAAGATAAACTCAAGCAAACACATAATTTGTGTGCCAAAGATGTTCAAAGAAATTTTCTAATCAAGCAGCTAGATGAGGACTTGGACTCCGACACTGAGATGGATTCTATGCCATCAGTAAAGCTTTCAAAGCAAGATAAACTGCGATGTAGAACAGCTTGGATTAATTCTTTGATCATCAAACCTTTCGGTAAGACTCTCGGGTATGGGTATTTGGACTTTAAACTAAGAAAGATTTGGAATCCCACGGGAGAATTACGTTTGATTGACTTAGGTAACAACTACTTCATAGCCAAATTCGGTATGGAGGAAGATTTCTCTCGAGCTATCGCTGGCGGGACTTGGTTCATTAACGGGCAGTACATTACTACTAGACTATGGCAGCCCGAATTTAATCCCTACAAAGATGGAACTAACATCACAGCAATATGGGCAAGACTACCTTCTTTACCCATTGATTTTTATGATAGGCCTATGCTCACCAAGGTAGGAGATCAATTGGGAACCTTATTAAAAATCGATGCGAAAACATCGAATGCTGAGAGATGCAGATATGCCAGATTATGTTTGCAGATTGATCTGAAGAAGCCACTCATTCCATTTGTCAAAATTTGAAAGCATCATGTGCAACAAATTCAATATGAGGGGGTAGATGTATGTTTTGATTGTGGTATTATAGGTCATTCGTGTTCTACTGATGAAGCCAAGTTGAAACATGACTCTTCGCTGGTAAAAGAAGTGTCTGATAATGGAGAGGGTATTGTACAGGGGATTAATGTCAATCAAGGGGATCTCCAAGAAATCACAGAAAACATCAAAGATGCAACTATGGAAGTTTCCGCTAAAGGTGAAAAATCTATTGATAATCATGATTTGGGTCCTTGGAATATTGTGACTCATAAATCTAGTCGCCGGAATTTAAAAAATAAAAGCGAGAAATATTTTTTCCAGGGAAATTATAGGGATCTTGATGCCGCCGACGTGTCTTCTCCGGCACCGGCCTCCCAACAGGTCTGGCGATTAAAAAATTTGCGTGAGGTGAAGGGACCAGGTGGTGATAACTCCACTGCAAAAGGGAAGAGTGCAAGTCAAAAAGAGGGGTCAAAGTCAGCATTTAATGCGACTGACCCCTCTCACCAACAGTACCCAAAAGCAATACGCATGAGAACTCCTTCGGCGGTGAACAAACCATCTGATCTGATGGCTCGAAAATCAATGGCGGCTGGAGAACAGAGGGATTTGGTAGATTTAAGTGTAAAAAAGGCAATGACAAAAATATCTTCCCCCACCCTACCAGATAGGCCTTCTCACTTGGGAGTTGGGCTCGATCCAACTAATCTGCAAAGGCCCATCATCTATAGCCCAACACCACAACCAGCTGGCCCAACAATCAGAAATCTAATTGGGCTAACAAATTTTGTGGACAAACCCACAAACAGCCATATTCAGATTACATTTGGACCCAACCCAACTAATAGATTGGATCATGTTGACCAATCCACTCCTTCTCAGCTTGGTGGGCACCCAAGTCAAAAATGCAATTATGCCACTGACCACCAACCACCACTCGGAATTGGTAATCCCCAATCTCCGGTTGCCATGGCTAAGGTAATTAGTATTAATCTAAAGAAGTTGGAGGAAGAAGGGGCAGCCAAATTAAAAGGAACGATAGGAAAACTCATGAAAGGATGTTGGCCTCCAAAGGATGCAAGTGATTGCAAGGGTGGGCCATCACATAGTGTAGGAGAACAACCGACATCATCACAGCAGCCCGAAGAGCAGCCAGAACAATCAGATAGTGATTTTGATTCCGAAAATTCCGACGGAAAGTCAGAGATGGAGCTTGAGGCATACCAACTTGGATCGGAACATCACAACATCTCAATCTCCAACAAATTGGCAGAGACTTCCAAGCGAAACAAATCGGGTAAACTTAAAAGAGAGCTTCTACATACTAGGCGATCTCCTTTTAAAATTGGAGTTGGAAAATGTAAGAAACAATCCAACAATAATCAGCATGGTAGAAGGGAGGGAAATGGGGATGATCCCCAACAGTAGGATTGTTTCCGATATGCAGTTATTAAGAACTTTGATCCGTCGGGTGCCGGATACTAGTATGTTGCACTTTTACAGAAAGGCCAACGCTTGTGCCGATGGTCTTGTAACAGCTGGAGGATTTTCTACATCCTCTGTTATTGTTATTTTCAACTCTCTTTCCCCTTCTGTCAGCCACCTAGTGGCAGGGGATGCCCGTGGGGCTACTTTTGTTAAGTCTATTTCCGATACCTCTATCCATATCCAACATTTTGTTAGCCTTATAGCGGCAGGATATGGACAAGAGGTCTTATTAGATAGGTTTAATTGTAATATCTTTGTACCCTACCCTCCGGGTTAGGTTTCTTAGTGTTTTTTAATATATTTGCTAATTAACCAAAAAAAAAAAAAAAGATGGAGATTGTTAACTTATTTTTTTATTATGATTTTACTTTGTTCTTCAAGCAATTGAATAAAAATGGAATAGAAAATAAAATGGGAGTAGGATATATCCGGTTATCCATCCAAAAAAAAGTAGGATATATCCGGACTTGAAAAAAGGGGAAATTCTTGTCTGAACCAAGTTCACGGCCCCGCTTATGGACCGAATTCAACTTGGTTATGACGCATGTCTTGTTTTTATCTAAAAACTTCCTTCACCAATTTTCCTTCTCTCATCCTCTCTTCACAATCTGTTCAAAGGGGTTTTTCTCTTTGCTCATCTTGCTGTGTTTTGTGGAACAGAAAGGCTGCTGTTGCTGGTTTTAGTTCATGGAAAGGCAAGCAGGGGCGGCTAATAGGGAGTGCGAGGCGCTCAACCGCACAAGTGGGCCCTAAAATTTTTTTGTTAATATATATATATATATATATATATATATATATATATATATATATATATATATATATATATATATATATATATATATATATATATATATATATATATTTCATTTTTAAAAAAAAATATGTAATATTTTTGGATTTAGACATTTCGGGCTCAATATCAATATGCTGATTTATAAAAATTGTTTTTCAAACTAAATCAGAATCAACTCCGACGAAAAATTATGATACAATTGTAATAATTTATTTACTTATTATATTTTCATTAAAGTTTATTTGTTAGGTTGTATATTGCCTTAATTTAAAGTCCGGTACAAGGTCCCGTAAAATGATTGAGACGCCCATGAGATGAGGGAAGGGGAAGGGAGTGAAAATCTCTGTCTTCAGTTTATAGTGTGTCAGTGTCCCCCAACCAATCGAATTTACTATATAAATATTTGTTTCAATTATATATACACATGGTGAATTGTGATTGGTTGGGGACACGGGGACACACACAAATGGGGATTGAGGATTTTTTGCCAAGGGGAAGTGAGAGAAAATAAGGGTTGGAAGGGAACTACCCGTTAGCAGGTCAATGGAGTGATGTAGCCTTCTCTACTGCATACGGTCCAAATGTGCGGGCATGGACCGGGTTTACCTAAGAATTCTCCCCGAAAAAAAAAGCTAACAATTCCGACCCGGTCCGGTGCAGAACAAACATAATTCAGTATATACTTAACGTTTTTGTCCGTTCTATGTTGTTGGATCAATAATTTTAACAGTTCAATTTTTTTTGAGTATAATTTTCAGACGGTTGCATAAGAAATGTGTTATATATCTAAGAACTGGTTTTTATTATGATAAAATAATTGTTACAGTTTTGGGACAAATATATGTAATTATAGAATATTTATTGAATAAAATTTAATATTTATCTAACAATATGCAACAAATGTTCAAAATGTATTTAATATGTATTAATTTAAAAGTCGTGGCGTTCTAACACAATACAATAAGTGAAATCCCGTCAGCATTTGCATGTTGGATTTCGTGGCACCTTTGAGAGAACTCCTCCAAGTTTAAATGCTCCCATATCTTTTAATTAGTAAATTGGATTTTATGAGAGAAGAGTTTGAACTAATTTCAATGGCAAAGCTCATCATGACTACTGCTGCCCTCTTTCTGGCTCTCATGGCCGCCTCTGCAAATTCAATGATTTTCCAAACCAGTGAGGATTGCAAACAAAAAGTAGAACCGATGATGGAGCTCAGAGAATGTTTGATATATTTATCTCATGGAAGTTCATATCATGATTTTTCTTTGAGAAATCACGAACCAATGCTCCGGCAATGCTGCCGGAAACTAGAGAAGGTACCAGAGCAATGCCGTTGTGATGTCATCAAAGAGATGAAGAAGAAGATGATGATGATGATGAGAGAGAAGCAGAGTGAAGAAGAAATGGAGCAAATGATGGAGAAAGTCAAGTACCTTACAAAGACATGTTACCTACAACCTTATGTGTGTTTTTTCATATCTCATAACATAATTTAGCCCATCAATTAATAATATAGAAAATATTTCAATTGCTTAAAGGTTGTAACTAGTAATCCTTGATAATAAGGGCCCAATTTTAGGACTCTGCTCATTTAATCAATTTCTCATGAAAGTAAATTAAAGTATACATAAAAGAGGAAATGAAAATGAAAATGGATCTGTATTCTTTTTATAAATGAAATCAACAGAAATATAAATAAATGGCATTAATAGAGAAGAAAGGTACTTAACATCCTTCATTTTCACACTAACGAACTCAAACAAAAATAAATATTTCCACCACAATTCTAATAATACTCCTTCCTCTCTCTATTTCACTTTTTCAATAAAAGATATATTGAAAGTATAATTGGAATAAATGATTGACACATAATAAAAATATGTAAATGAAAATTAGTTTGGATACATATATATCTCCTAAACGATAATTAAATGAGAATAGAGGAAGTAATAAACTTTCGGATCGTTTTCAGTCTTTGTTTCAATCTCAAATACAAATCAAATTGTAAATAACTTAATACTTGTACAAACTCAAACGAAACCTAATGAAAAAATATTCAACTAACCTTGATTTTGTATTGAAAAAAAAAGTATTAGAAGATCACTAAAATTCATGGAAGCATGGTAGGAACCAGGGAAAAAATTGAAGAAAGAGACTACTTACCAAATTATATTCACAGATTTCCTCAGAGGCACCCAATAAGCAATCAGGGAAGATTATAGTAAATTTTACATGTAATTCAGAATATTTGACAAGTTCGTCCCAAACTAAAAAAAAAATCTAGTTTCATCCCTCAAGCAATGGAACATATCTCAGTTCAAGCCATTCTCATATGAGCAGGGGCTTACAGCCGATTCACCAATATAGCACCTGTAATTCGCCCTCATAGGCAGAATTCAACATTATGGAGGACCCAAATTAGCATATTTTATAACAATCTGAGGTTTGTAGTCTATCACTGGAAGTGAGATTCGAGAATCATTTTGTATCTTTTCACATTGAAAAATTCTGATATAGACTCGACTTTACAAGTGGGGGACGTAGACACTGGCAGTCATAAATCAACCACGTCCCCTCTTTTGATTAAAAAACAATAAAAACGCCTCAAACAATGCACCAAAAGGGGGAATATTTTTATTATTTTAATCAAAACTGTGATGTGGCTGAATGTGAACCAAGTGATCCATGTCCACTTGGTAGGCCAGATCCATGACAGAACTGATCTTTCACATTTGCATACTGAATTGATTTTACTAGGACCAATTCTAAAATAATTTGAGAATTATGACAAGACACCGTCCAAACAAATTGCGACACAGAAATACACCCAGAAACAAAGTTTTTATTAACAATAATAGAACACCACCGAATTACATGAAATTAAACTTTAACATAAACAAAAACACCACCACAGATGCCTGAAAAACACCAACACCACCGATTATACCCAAAAACACTTCACATTAAACAACAAGATAAAAAAAACACCACCACCGATACCTAAAAACTTAAAAACAATAAAAACACTAAACGGATTCATCAACCCATTGAAGCTTTGCATCACAACACGTTCAGAAACCACCACGGAGACGGAGGACCAAGTGAAGGGTACTCTCCTTCTGGATGTTGTAGTCAGCCAGAGTCCTTCCATCTTCCAATTGCTTTCCAGCAAAGATCAGCCTCTGCTGATCCGGTGGGATTCCCTCCTTATCTTGAATTTTAGCCTTCACGTTGTCAATGGTGTCCGAGCTCTCCACCTCCAAAGTGATGGTCTTTCCGGTCAGGGTCTTCACAAAGATCTGCATTCCACCACGAAGACGAAGCACCAAGTGAAGAGTGGATTCCTTCTGAATGTTATAGTCCGCTAAAGTCCTGCCGTCCTCCAGCTGCTTTCCTGCAAAGATCAATCTCTGCTGGTCCGGTGGGATCCCCTCCTTGTCCTGAATTTTGGCTTTAACATTGTCAATGGTGTCCGAGCTCTCAACCTCCAAGGTTATCGTCTTCCCGGTCAAAGTCTTCACGAAAATCTGCATTCCACCGCGAAGACGAAGGACCAAGTGAAGGGTGGATTCCTTCTGAATGTTGTAATCTGCCAAGGTACGACCGTCCTCAAGTTGCTTGCCAGCAAAGATCAATCTCTGCTGATCTGGTGGAATTCCCTCCTTGTCCTGGATTTTAGCCTTTACATTATCAATAGTGTCGGAGCTTTCAACCTCGAGGGTGATGGTCTTGCCTGTAAGGGTCTTTACGAAAATCTGCATACCACCACGGAGTCTGAGCACCAAATGAAGGGTTGATTCCTTCTGGATGTTGTAATCAGCAAGGGTTCGGCCATCTTCAAGCTGCTTACCAGCAAAGATCAGCCTCTGCTGGTCCGGGGGAATACCTTCCTTGTCCTGGATCTTGGCTTTGACATTATCAATAGTGTCGGAGCTTTCAACCTCGAGGGTGATGGTCTTGCCCGTGAGGGTTTTGACAAAGATCTGCATGCCTCCTCTCAAACGGAGGACCAAGTGGAGAGTTGATTCCTTTTGGATGTTGTAATCAGCTAGGGTTCTTCCGTCCTCAAGCTGCTTTCCGGCAAAGATCAGCCTTTGTTGGTCTGGTGGGATTCCTTCCTTGTCCTGGATCTTGGCCTTAACGTTGTCAATGGTGTCGGAACTCTCTACCTCGAGAGTTATTGTCTTTCCGGTAAGAGTCTTAACGAAGATCTGCATCTGTTTATCAATTCAAAATTCCAAATCGTCAAATTCCGATTTAATTAAAATACGAATTTGCAGAAAAAAAATCAATCCAGATTAAACTAATAGAAAAATTAATAGACACCAAAAAAATCCTCCAAATCATAAAAAGATAAAAAAGAAAATTCAGATCCGAAGCAGATCTGTCCACTAAATCAACCGATCGTACTAATCCCCAAAAAATAATAAACCCTCAGGAAAGAAACCGATTTTTTTAAATTCCCAAATCCAATTAGGGTTCTATAATTATCAAAAAATTCGTGTATAACAGAACAAATCAAGAACAAAGCCTCTCCGAGAAACGGAAAACTAATTGAAAATTACATTTTTTTAACAGATCTAAAAGATCAAAACCGCAAAACAAAACTAGACAAATAGAAATAAGAATCAGGGGAAAAGAAAGGAAAGATGAAATCTCAAATACCTTGAGCTAGAGAAAGAAGAACCGAAGAAGGCTTCTGGAGATAGAATTTTTCTAGAGATTGGGTAGAGAAAGATAATTAGATGATGAATGAAAGGAATAAGAGGAGAAGGCCTCTTTTTAAAGGGGAAGATGGCCGATTTACGACGATAAAATCCTACAGCGTCCTCCAATAGGTGATGTACACGTGTTATAATGACGTGTAGTGCAATAAACGAACACGGAAAAGAAAATGCTATTCCTTCCTTCGTCCGTTTCTTCGTATGGTGGAGAAGATAATTAGGTGATTTTCCAAGTCTTCCACCACTCGTTTTTTTTAAAGGTTAATAATTTGTTGAACGCTCCTCTTCTGGTATACCATTTATTTTTTTTTCTTTACCTACTTTTTTTTTTTTAGAACATATTACGGTGTGCCAATTATTTCACGTTATTTTCAGCTGATCTCCTCTCTTAATTTATGTGTTTTAAAAGTTTGCAGATAAGAATTCTGACAATTGTGTACAGCCTCTGATTTGTGTGTGACCTCTATTTTACTCATGGACGAAGTCAGAAATTGTCTGTTGAGGAGCGAAAAACTGCAACAGTATGTCGAACTACATATAAAAACTGCAAAAAAAAAATAATTGGAGGAGAGCGAACTTGATCAAATATTCCAAATTACATTTAAATTTAGGTTAAAATGTGCTAGCACCCCCTTAACTATTTCGAATTTTAATTTTTGACCTTCAACTAAAAAATGACAAGTTTTGAACATTAAACTATCTAGCCGATCGATCTTGATCCTTCAGTCAAATTCTACCGTTAAAAGGCTAGTGTAGATGGATTTTTTAGGGCATTTCAGTCAGTTCAAGTGCTTAATTTTTTTTTTTTTCAAATATTAAAATAGTAAATAACTTATTTTTCTGTCTTCTTCTTATGGGTGTCTTAGACGAGGTTTGAGCTTGGTTTGGTTTGGTTTAGTCTCCACTTTTTTGGGAAATGCCAGAAATTTGACCACTTAAAATAGGTGGGAAAGCATTCAAATTCAAATTTTTTTCGAATAATCGTCCAAATCCAAATTTTGGCACTCAAAAAATTGGAATTTGAACATCTCCCACAATTATAGAGCTAAAATTTGGAATTGAACGATTATTTCGAAGAAAAAAAAATTTGAATTTGAATGTTTCACGTCTATTTTAAGTGGTCAAATTTTGGGCATTTCCCCCCAAAAAGTGAGACCAAACCAAACCAAACCAAGCCAAACCTTGTCCAAGCACACCCTATAGCATTTCAGAATTTATGAATTAACCAACACTATGAATCTATCATCATCTTCCTCTCCATCATCGTTTTCTTTTTGTTTGTTTTTTCTTTTCTCCTTTTCCCTCGAGGAGACTGTTATTATATGGCAACCATCTACAATCCAAAATTTCAGATTTCAATATGGTGTAAGGACGGCCATTGGTACAGTGTTATGATGGAATTCGTCGGCATTTCTCATCAAACTGATTTTTACTCTTTGTTGCTTTGGAGTCAATTGGGTCTTTGAATCCCAAACCTGTAATTATATCCGTATTTATGTTTGCATATTCAATATGGTTCTGCTTTTTTCTGTTTGTGGTGAATTGAAGCCTTTCTCCAAAGTTCAAGAAGGCAAACTCTCAAATGCTTCTCCTTCTTCACTTGATGGAGGTTCTTGATGATGCAATTTTGATGGGTCTGCAATGTTGTTTGTGAGGTAGAGAATTTAGGTAAACTGCCAAATTCAAATGGTTCTTTTTTTTTGCAATTAATGGATTAAATGGTTAAGAAAAGATAACTTACTTCTTTTAATTTATTTGGACGTAGTTTGACAGATATACCCTCTATATCGTTAGCGCTTAACAACTAAAATTGATAGAAGGGCAAAGTTTGATACATTTAGATAGTTTAAGGTCCAAAACTTGTCATTTTTTTAATTCAAGGTCAAAAATCAAAATCAGAAATAGTTCAAGGGGTGCTAACACATTTTACCCTAAAATTTACTATATCAAATAGTATTTTTAAAATTTTCAGGGGCGACTTCCACCCCCGCCCTTTAGAATCGTCCCTGTTTTTGCTCTTGTTTTTCTGGTGGTAGAGTTTGATTATACGGTCATAGAACTTTGTACTATATGGCACATATTCTCTAAATTTTTCTATATCCGCAAGTCGTGTAATATTCTGCTCATTGGTTAATTAGAATTTTTCTAAAACTTTATGCCTCAATTCAAAGGGGTCCATCGGAATTCCACTTCCCTCGAGTAACTTGTGATATCCATTAATAATAATATTTTCTTTTAAAAAAAAATTAGATATCATGGTGAAACAAATATTCTGTCTAATATTTTTTATAACTATACGACAGATTAATATTCTTAACTAATAGATTTAAATCAATAATGGATAGATGTCTCGCGTTGTATGAAATTAAAAAGTCAATACACTTGGAAAATATTTAAAAAAAAGAAAGAAAAAGAATTTATGATTTCCCCCTTTTTTTGATTCCTATTCTTCACCTTCTTAAGTCCCAACTAATTTTATTTTTTCTTCATTGTCCCTATAAAAATCAAAACAATTGGAAATGCATGGTCATTCAATCATGGAGGGGGATTGACAAATGGTTCCAAACTTACTTAATATAACATTTTTAAATTAATTTTTAATTAAAATTGTTTCACTCATAAGGTTTTTACTAGTTAAAGTTAAGTTATAGAAAAACAAATTTTCATTATTAAGCTGTTACATATAGTGTAAAAGTTATATACAAATTTTCACCCACGTTGTTTTCAAGCAGGCCCAACTGGGGTGAAAAAAGATATTTTATAGATATAATAAAAATAAAGTTAAAAACAAGACTGGAAAAGAAAGAAAACATAGAGAACGAAAGGAAATAAACATAATAACCGAATTACAAACTTAATAGCCGAATTAAGACACTATTGATCTTGGGTAAAATTTCCTTGTCTTGTCGCCTAGCCATAGTTCATAAGCAAACTCCGGTAGTGATCTGAAAAATTGGATGATGTTCCAAGGCAGAAAAATTGCAAACTTGGCTAAAGCATTAGCCACTTGATTCCCCTCTCTGAAAATATGTTCCTCGTTGCAATCTTGAAAATGGGAGATGAGAGACCTGCAATCAGAAATTAAGTTAGTGTACTTCACATTTGAGTTATATTGGAGAAGGTGCATAACACATTTGGAGTCAAGTCCAATTTGAATCTGGGTTAAACCCTGATTTTTTGCTAATTGTAACCCAAAACGAAGTGCAATTAATTCAGTTTCATTAGAAGTAGTATCAGGAATTTGTAGACTGAATCCAATAACCCAATTACCCTCATGATTCCTAAGAATTCCTCCAGCCCCTATACCCTTCAAATGAGAAAAAAACACCATCAGTGTTAAGGCAATGAAATCCAACATATGGACTTTTCCATTTGATTGGTATAGTGGTGATAGTTAATGGTTTTGGAAAAAGATCATTTGCATAAACATATTCCAAACTTTTATTTAGGACCTTTTTGCAACCTAAAATAGCACTATTTTTGTTGAACACCATGTTATTTTTATTAAGCCACAAGCTCCAACATGCAAAGGAAAAAGTAGTCGACCAAGGAATACAGGCATGATGAACAAGCTTAGAAATGCAATTAGCCTTAAGTCATGTATTGATAGGACAGTGAGACAGGACTAAGGAGATAATATTAATATTCAAACATCTGCTAAGACATGTCCAGAAGTTTTTTGCTTGAGGACAAGACCGAATTGTATGGTGGGTATCTTCTTTATCCATATGACAAGTATCAGATGTAGTGATTTTACGCTTAAAGAGAAGAGATGCATGTGGTAGTCTATTATGAACACAAAGCCACAAAAATAAATTTATTTTAGGTAAAGTCTTTATATTCCATATCCAATTCCAATTGTCTACATTAGTAGAAAAGTCTTGTAAAGACAGGTAAGCGGAGGAGACAGAAAAATTACCCGAATTAATGAAAGTCCATGTTGGCTGATCAGAAACGTGACGACACAAAGGCATTGTGGTGGATTTTATGATTTCCGAGATAGGATACCAAGTAGGGAAGAAAAGAAGATGTAAATTAATACTATTATTGTGGATGATTTGGTTAACTCTTAGGCTTAGGTCAGATTGAGTGAAAGGGCCAATGAAAAATGATCTAAGAGGTCATAAGGGTGACCAATCATCAAAATAGACAGAGATGGAATTACCATTACCAATACGCCATTTAAGATTCTTTTTACAGATATTCCATCCAGCTAGGATACTCTTCCATATTGGTGATGGTGCATAGTGAGGGTTCAAGTAAGATGGTGTAACACAAGATTTAATATGTTTAAGTTTAGTTACTTTTGCCCAGGATTCATCTTTCTAAGGTATGAAGCAACGCCAAGCTAGGCCAACCAAAAGAGCTAAGTTCTGTTGGTGAGCCCTTCTGATTTGTAGGCCTCATTTGTCAAAAGGGAGACACAGTTTGTCCCATGCAAGAAGATGGAGTTTATTTTTTCTCAATTGTAGAACCCCAAAAGAAATCCCGACATATAGAATCAATACAATTAGTTGTTTTGATTGGAAGTTTGTAAAGCTGTCGCAGAAAGAGTAGACTTAATAAGTGTACATCTACCGAGTGACAAAAGGTCACCTTGTCTCAATCCTCTACTAGGTAAAAAATAATTAGTTGGTCTACCATTAATAAGGATTGCAGAAGAAGCAGTAGTCACACAGTTCATAATAAGATTAATAAGTTTGATAAGAAAATGAAAATAGTGCAGCATTTTAAAAATGAAGGACCACTCAAGGCGATCAAAAGCCTTCTCAATATGAAGTTTAATGGCCAGATTTGCTATTTTAACCCTTTTTTTTATTTGAAGGAGTGGAGAATTTCCTAGGCAATACATGCATTATCTGAAGCTCTACGATTAGGCAGGAAACTACTTTGGTTTGGGCTAATGATTTCAGATAGGACACATCTAATACGAGAAACAATGAGTTTATTGATTACTTTATAAAAGGTATTACAAAGACTGATATGTCGGTAATGGGTAACTAGTTCAAGTTTTTTAATTTTAGGGATCAGGCAGATGAATGTTTTATTAAGCTCAAGGGGGAGTTGCTCAGTCATGAATTATTTTTTTAATGAGTGGCATAATTGATTGTTTAGTTTCATTCCAAAATTGTTGGAAGAAAGCAGGATGTAACCCATCAGGCACATGGGAGCTTTATATGGCTTGAAACTTTTAAGAATATTAAGAACTTCGTTTTCAGATGGTTCTTGAGACATATGGATATTAAATAAGTGATTGTAGGCAGTGGCATCAACAACAGGAATGTTAAGCTTAAGATCTTTAGAATAACTGAGATGCTCAATGGTGAATAATGTCTTAAAATGGTTCAAAATATAGTTTTCAATGTGTATTGGGTCATAATGTCAATTGCCACCTAAGTTCTTAAGGAGAAGTATTTTATTCTTGAGTCTTCTATTAATAGTAGATAAATGGAAAAAAAAGATGTATTAGCATCACCACTCTAAAGCCAATTAATATGCGATTTCAATTTTCAATTTTTTTTTCTTGTTGTAAAAGATCTAAGTAATTTTGTTGGAGTTCATTTTGCAGGTTACTTAAAAATGACTAAAATTCTTACTAAGGTAATTTTGGATTCCATCCAGTCTAGCAAGTAAGATTTTCTTCTTTTTAAAAATATTGCCAAAATTAGTTTTATTCCATAAGGACACATGTTGAAAGGAAGATAAAGCTGTAAAATAATTACTATCACAATTCCAAATATTATGAACTAAAGTTGGGAAAGAAGGATCATTAAGCCACATTGTTTCAAATCTAAAAGGAGGTTTGAAAACACTATGACGAGTAGTAGTGAGAAGTAAATGACAGTGATCAGAATACAAAGAAGGGAAATGTCTAATAACAGCTTGTGAAAAAATATCTAACCATACAGAATTTGCTAAGAACCTATCTAACATTTCTTAATTTTGCTTTTATTAGACCAGGTAAAGCTGCCCTTTAAATCCCAGATCAATCATTTGACAATCATTCAGAACATAAACAAATTCACTAATCCTATTACTATTTGGTACTTTACCCCCAAATTTCTCCGAGGCATTAGTAATTTCATTAAAATCTCCTAAGAGAAGCCAAGGTTTATTATTATAATTAGCCATAGTTTTCAAATTATTCCAAAGAACACGTTTCTGATTAATAAGGCAACCAGAATAGATGTCTGAAACTAAAAAAGTAGCTCTAGAAAACTCACATAAACCAGAAGATGTAGTTCCTGAGGCTGTCCTTGTAGTAACTGTAACTTCCATATTCTGATTCCACAGGGCAGCAATCCCTCCAGCCTGACCAACTGCCTCAACACAAGCACTGTCAGAGAAACCCATTACATGCATTAACTGTTCTACAACTTCACCTGACAACTTAGTTTCAGTTAATACAACAAAGTTAGGACGATGAAAATATATTAAATCACGCAAGACTCCCTTAAACCCAAGCAGGCCCAACTTAGTTGGCCTTTGCTTTGACTTTTAAAGGATTATTCATATTTAGATTAAGAATTCGACTCCCTCATAAAGCACTTTGGATCATCAGTACACTTCATATATCACTGTCTATAAAATTCTTAATTAATTTTAATTATAACCATTTCCTTTGTATGATTAACAACTTAGAGTTAAGTTATAGGAATAAAATTTTCAATTATTAAATTACATAAAATCTGAACCGCTAGTGAATTTATCATACAAATATTCCAAACGGATGAATGGCGAACCCGGATTCCAATTGACCAAGAAAAGTTGACAGGTCAAAACATATTTGAGCTTCAATTAGTAGTAAGGCCCATTTGTTATCCAATTTTTTTTTCTCGCGAAGCACTAAGACCGGCCCAAGAAGACAATTATAGTCTTTAATCTTTATTACCAAACAAATCCGTAGCATCCCCGGAAAATTCTAATATATGACAGGTCTGATGAATTGATTTCACGTTCCTCTCAAATTAATTATAGTGAATTTTAAGGACATATTTTACAAGTAAATTCAACTCCAACTAATTTGAGTGTGTTTTGAGTCCAGTCACAGGCGGTATCCAAAGTGACCCAGCATCCACAGTGAAAACTCTTCCATTAAATCTCACTCTTAGACTCGATCCAACCTTTCCCAGCTCAGTACAAATCAGCAGGAAAAAAAACGAAATTCCTCGCCGATCTCCAATGGCTCCCGTCGCTCCTAGGTCCGGTGACGCTATTTTTGCCAGCGTTGAACGTGTGGTATGTTAAATCCAATGCAAAAGAAAAAAAAATACTGAATTATCATTTTCTATGGTGCCATTGTAAATTGTTGGAATTTTTGTTAGGATTGAGAATTAAATTAGTTATTTTTTTTAATTATTTTGTTAGAATTTTTTTAACGTGTGGTATGTTAAATCTAAACAAAAGAAAAAAATTGCTTCTGAATTATCATTTGCTATAGTGCAGTTGTAAATTGGTGTATTTTATTGTTAGATTTGCGAATAAATTATAGTTAAAATTTAAAATTATTAATTGTTTTTGGGGGAAATTGTTTGTAGAACGCCGAACTTTTCACTCTAACATATGGCGCGATCGTCCGTCAACTGCTTACGGATCTGGAAGAGGTCGAGGAAGTCAACAAACAGCTAGATCAGATGTAATTGATTCAATTTTTTTGTTTCTATTTATTGCTTGATGAGATGATTTCTTAATTTTAGTTAATATGAAATACTCCCTCCATTCCTTATTAATTGTCGCTTAGGAGATATCTAGGTATCCAAATTAATTGTCGTTTAAGTTTATTTTATTAGTTGTCAACAATTTATTCCAATTATACCCTCAACATTTTCCTTTCTTTA
This sequence comes from Vinca minor, assembly GCA_026122235.1. Classification (NCBI taxonomy): domain Eukaryota; kingdom Viridiplantae; phylum Streptophyta; class Magnoliopsida; order Gentianales; family Apocynaceae; genus Vinca; species Vinca minor. Next base: position 908,135 of record JAOCZM010000284.1, on the reverse strand, counting down.
TGACAAAGAAGTGAGAGAGAGGAAGGGTTGGGGATAATATTGGAAATTTAGGTGAAAATGACAACTTCCTTAATTTTCTCAAATTGTCTAAAGAGTCTTATATTTAGGAATGGAGGGAGTACTAAATTTGAACCTTTTGGAATGGTTAGGTTGATAGTAAGGAATCTGGATCTTCTAATACACTGTCTAGTACACAAAAGATATTGTTTCACATGTAACAACGTTATTAGGCCATAGTGAATTTATGTGCTTTGACTAATTACATCATTCTATGTGAAACAATATCATTGTTGTACTAGATGTATTAGACGATCCAGAGTCGCTAGTAAGGAATATTTCATTTGTAGAAAAACTCTAGTTTTGATTTAGCTGAGAAAAACAAATTGAGCATGTAGTTTTTATTTGTTTTCGATAACTACAGTGTTCAGAGGTGGTAAAGATGATTAATTTGGGGGATTCTTTGATGTTGCAGGGGATATAACATTGGGATCCGATTAATTGATGAGTTTCTTGCAAAATCGAATGTCTCTGGTTGTGTTGATTTCAAAGAAACAGCTGAAGTCATAGCTAAGGTTTATTCTTTCTTTTTCCATCGCTGGTTCTTTTAAGATTAATGGAGCATCCTTGTCATTAAAACTATATTTATGTTATGCATAACCCCCTCCCCGCCCCTCCCTCTCTCTTAATTTTGTGCATCAATATTACTAATTCACAATCCTATTTTGATCCGGTATTTAAGTATGGAAAAGAATTCTATTAGAAGTAAAGTACCAACAATCCTGTCACCGTGTATTTATACTCTCAAAATGAAACTGCTCAATCAGTAATGGGTGATTTCTTCTGGAAATTTTGCTCATGCTTTTCAAACTCTGTCAAGCTTCTTGATACAATTCCATTTCTTCAAATACAAGAAGATAATAATACTAGATCCCAAGTTTTGGATAATGCTTGTACCTCAAATAACTTAGGTATTAACTTGATTAGATTGCAACTCTTGCAAGATGCCATATGTATAATAGGTTGAGGATCTACACTTAAAATGTGAATACATGTAAAATGACTTGCATCGTTTATTTTTTTAAATATTTGAGGTTCTACACTAAATGAGCTATCTCTCTCTCTGTCTCTTTCTTTTTTAGCGGTAAAATGTGTTGTTCTTTAATCACTAAGTTGCTGAAATTTCTGTTCACAGGTTGGTTTTAAAATGTTCCTAGGGGTGACTGCAACTGTAACTAATTGGGATGCTGAGGGAACAACATGCAGCTTAATTTTGGAGGACAACCCATTGGTAGATTTTGTTGAACTTCCTGATACATGTCAAGGCTTGTATTATTGCAACATCCTAAGTGGAGTCATCAGAGGAGCTTTAGAGATGGTGAGTATTGAGCTGTCTTGCATCTTTGACCCAGTCGGTCAATAATCATTTTTGGAGCATGTTACAATTTTCTCGTGAGTCTATGTAGAGATACATAATTGGTCTCTGTTTGACAAGGCTTACATGCATCTTTCTCTGATTGAAAGTTTAAAGGTGAAAATTGCAAGCTTTCATCGGTTACATTATTATGGAAAGTATGTTGATGTTTTTGCAATATCTTCTGAACTGAAGCCCTTCAAGTTGCACAAACCTTTATCCCTCATTCTAGTCTTTTGTTTTACCATTTTAACTTCATAATATTTGGTTAGAAACATTGAGCTGTTGCAACCAACATCATCTAGTGGACTTATTACACTTAAAGCAGCTTATACCCAAAGATGCTTAGCACATTTGATTCTTAACTGGTTAATATCAGCCATTATGAGTTTTTTCACAAGAAATTACAAAATTCTAGCTTCTCTTGACTATCGGATGTATTTAAACACATAGACAGTCGTGGTGGAATGGGGAAGGTACTTGCAATGGAGCATAACAAGTTGGACTCCTGAGATATCTGCTCTTTTCTTCCCAATGCAGGTTTCCATGAAAACTGAAGTAACATGGATACGTGACATGCTAAGAGGTGATGATGCTTATGAAATGCAGGTGAAGCTTCTGAAGCAGGTCCCTGAAGAGTACCCCTACAAAGATGACGAGTAAAAAGCATTTGACTACTTGAATTTATGTAAATACAACATTTTGATTTCTCTAATTCTCGGGATCTTATATTTTTATGTAGTCATAGATTTGTCTTTCACCTTCTTAAATCTGCTTATGCGCAGAAGTGCCTTTAAGTTTTGATACAATTTGTCTGGATTCTTTTAGTTGTTATTTAATTTGTTCACACTTATCATGCAAGCTTACTTTTATAGAATGGCCTGGAGATCTGAGTTAATTGCTTGGTAATTTGTATCTGCAACTGTTGCATATGCTTCATGAGCGTTTAATTCGTTAATTTGCTGTTAGTTCCATCCAATTTTAAGATTCGTTAACTGCAACTGTTGCTTCATTAGCAGCAATTTTAAGATTTGCATTTAGCTCATTCTAAGAACTGCATGATTGATCTGGTGATAGATTAAGATCGGTATAGGCTTGGGTTAAGCATCCCACATGGGCTCCTTTGTATTAAGAGTTGCACCATCTAGAAATGCAGTCCGGCTGTAGTGCGGAACCGTTGTTCCGGAACAACGAGTTATTAGGAATGCTCTGTAAATAGAGAGTCACACGTAGGCTCCTCAACAATCTTAGCATTGTTATATTTGAACTATTAGATCGCTTGATTAGATGCCAGATTCAACACTATAATTAGACCGGTATCTGTTTGGTGAGACGATCATTTTTACGCTGTTTGCTTGAGAAACTCTCCCATCTCTTTTTTACCATTACTGTGTAATTTTCCAAATAAAATTTGATATTTGAAGTGTTGCTGCAAATAATTTAATCTTAGAAAATTAAAGAAGTTTTCTCTTCATAATTCATCAAATCTTCTCTTAGGGGAAAATCTACCGTGTTCAAATATTGATAACCTAGCATATACTATTGCAATCTCATGATAATGTGATAGTTCGGATACTTAGTATTAAAATAAAAAAATAGTTTATTATATATGAATACACGTTTTCATAACCAAAATGTTACAGACAATGCTATATTTAAAGAGGATCCGAACCCTTTTTAAATTACTTGTTATAATTTCATTAATTTGTATGTAGTATAATACAGATAAATACAAAATAGAATAAATAGCTATTTATGTCACTATACTATTTACGCTTTGCTATTTTGAGCACTCAATTATTTTTTGCCTAATTATATCACCCTAATATTTATGTGTGACTGAAAATAAACCGCTACTACTTTTTGGGGTGGTTTTCGACCAAATTATATACATGTCGGGCATGTGGCAAATAATCTAGGGGAAAAATTGGAAGTTAGTATGTCAAAATATCCGTGGGTCAAAATAAATCAATCTCTTTATTTTTTAGAGCTCAAACAGTAACACACAAATACTTTGAATGGAGTGAGGTTAGTGGGTACTTCCGTTTTTCCCCTAGGATAATTGACTACATGCCGACACATGTCTAATTTGGCTGGAAACCAACACAATAAGTGGTGGCAGTTTATTTTCAGGCATACATAAATACTAGCGTGCTATAATTAACTAAAAATAATAATTGAGTGTCGAAAACAGCAAAACGTAAATAGTTTAGTGACCTAAATAACTATTTACTCGTGAGAGGTTACAAATTAGTTTATGTGCAAAATTAATTAATACTTAATCGAAAAATGATCTTTGGCTAAATCTAATTGGCTAAAAATCGGCTAAATTGGGTCAAAATTGGTCAACCGGACAATAATGCCCTTAGAGTCTTTTTGATCATTTAAACCGAAAATGGGCCCATTAGAGACACAAAAGTCTTCGTCTACTTTTTTTTATGTGTCAGCCTACAAACGGACATTTTGAGTAGGGACAAAATTTGACCTTGTCATAAAGTTGTCAATTCCAAAACTTACAAAAGTTAAAAATTATGTCAAAATTTCAAGACTTGGACAAGGTATGTTGGCCATTGGATGATATTTTATCAACAATCCAGATAAAGCTCTAGGGTAAATCTGGATCGGTAATATGGCTCAACAAAAAGTGTCAAATTGCAACCCTAAGTCCTTAAAAATATGGTATTTGTAACCCTAAAGTACATAAAGTATAATACAATGAGGTCCCTAATGTTAAAGAAAAATAAGTTTTAAATTTACAATTTGACCCAAATACCATGAAATTATCTTTTCCAAAATTATAATTGGACCCCTACATAATATATTCGTATTCATATGACTACAAATATTTCGCTTTATCTACAACTTACAAACATTGCAAATGTTATGTTAGAGTATATAAGAGTAAAGGCATTTCGACTAATATAGACCTTTAACGAACCTTACTAGTATATTGTTATAGTTTGATTATAGTACTAAGTTCACCTTATCTAGAAGTTACAAACATTGCAAACGTTACGTTAGAGTATGGTAGGAGTAAAGGTAGTTCGACTAATATAGACCTTTAACGAACTTTGCTCGTGTATTGTTATAGTTTGATTATAATACTAAGTTCGCCTTATCTAAAAGTTACAGACATTGCAAACATTACGTTAGAGTATGATAAGAGTAAAGGTAGTTCGACTAATAGTTTGATTATAGTACTAAGTTCGCCTTATCTAGAACTTAGGAACATTCCAAACGTTATATTAGAGTACGGTAGGATTAAACGTATTATTTCGACTTATATAGACATTTCCTTTAGTACTAATGTTTTTATTTAATATTTATTAATGTTATAATCTAAAATTTATTGGATTATATTAAATTAATATATTGTATTATAAAAGCAAAATATATTTTCCCCTTAAAAATACAAAGATCTTAAAGGAAAAAATTATATATTAATGTATAAAAATACATTAAAACTTTTTAAATGTGTTGACCAGCCAATTAAAATGGAGTGTGTACTTATAGGCATGTAAAATATCAATCTGGCTCCTATGCGGAACAAGTTTTTCAGTACATACGGAACACCTCAAAATAGGTGTTTTTAGTAGCACTGTCGAACGGACCGGTTCAATCCAGTCCGATCCAAATCCGCAACGGACTCACTCTAAACGGATCGGACCGGACTTAGTCCATTTTTTGGTGTACCTTAAAATGGTAAGTCCATACCCAGTCCGTGGACTTTCTCATTTTTTTTTTGACAAATTTAATGCAACTAGTAAATAAAAAATAGCTAGTATGTTGCATCTCAATAAACTACGGACCGGAGGTGTTAGAATTTTTTTTAAATTATCAACTATCAAAATTTTCAACCAAATTTTTTCTCCCTAGTCGCTAGGGTTCCAAAAAACATCGTTCCTGCTGCTAGGGTTTCCAACAACGGATCTTGCTACTTTTGCTTCTCTTTCTCTGCTGATTACTGTCCTTTTACTCTCGGATTACGGAAACGACAATATGGCTCAAGAGCTCGCCATGCAGTTTGAATCTTTTACCCTTACTGCGGACGAGGCCGAGATTATTGAACTGGAGGATACGGACTTGAATGCGGGTTTGGCTGAATGCAAACGCAGTTTGTTTGGGATTGTGCATGAGTATGGGGCGATCAATCACACGGGGTTCAAGTTGGCGATGGCTCGTGCGTGGCAATGTGGCGACTTTCACATTCAGGGGTTAGAGAATGGCTTTTACCAATTCTATTTTGGTACTGATGAAACAGTTAACTTTGTGCTCAACAATGGCCCGTGGAGTTTCGATAACCATGTGGTTATTCTTCGTGCTTGGCAACCGGATTATACTCCTGCTTGGAAAGACTTCCAAGCCGAGTACTATTGGGTCCATGTGGGTGTGGTAGACAGAATGTTCGCAAGTCTTGAAGTGGCTGCTAGAGTGGCTAAGGGGTTTAGCCATTGTAAGGAAATTCAAGTTTGTGTTGCTATTGGAGGAAAGGGTGAAAGTTTTTTACGTCCGCGGGTCTTAGTTGATCTAACGAAGGCTTTGAGACGTATTGTTAAGCTTCGGTTGCAGTGGAGGTGCTGAACGTCTTCTCCGGCTTCGTTACGAGAGATTGCCGAAACTTTGTTTCTTTTGTGGGATGTTGGGGCACCGCTACCAGAATTGTCCGACAAGGCCACCAGATTTAGTTGACATTGGAAGGATGCCGTATGGGGTCAATCTTGGAGGGGTGTCTGAGGTTCCATTTGATGTGGCAGTAAGCCACTCGGACCCCGCTGCATATTTGCGGTCGCTGGAGTAGGCCGGAAAGGGGACGCCGGCTGTCCTAGATGGTACAGTGGAGGAGGGCAGCGGCACACGCCGGGTGATAACGGTGGTGAAACGAGCGCATGCTGAGGAGGGGAGTGAAGGCAGCCCACTGAGGGTTGCTAAAAAACTGAAACGGGTGGATACTGCGGTTGTTGTGGACAATGTGGAGCTTGGATCTTCTTCTGGACCAGCGGTGGGGAATGCGGTGCATCCCCGCCGACATCAATGAATACTCTAGCATGGAACTGTCGGGGATTGGGGAATGCCCAGGCGGTTCGTGATCTTAACAGCTCTTGTTAGGGCTGTAAACCCCAGTATTGTTTTTCTTTCTGAAACTTTACTTTCCAGTCATGCTATGGCTATTGTTCGTGTTAAATTAGGTTTTCGTTCTGGCTTTTATGTTGATCGTGTAAACCGCAGTGGCGGTCTTGCGTTGCTTTGGAATTCTGATATGAATATTACACTTCTTAGCTACTTGTCTGGTCATATTGATGTTTTTGTTACTGAAGATAATGGTTTTGTATGGCGTTTAACCGGTTTTTATGGCAATCCTAAACATGAATTACGTCACGAATCATGGACTTTGTTAAAACGATTATCACAGTTGCAAAATTTGCCTTGGCTTGTAGTGGGAGATTTTAATGAGATTTTATACAATCATGAGAAAACTGGTGTTGCACAGCGACCGCAAGGTCAAATTGATCGTTTCAGGGATGCTATCTTGAGTTCAGGCCTTCATGACCTTGGTTATAGTGGTCCGAAATTTACATGGTGCAATGGAAGGGATGGGGTAAGTACGGTATATGAGAGGTTGGATCGTGGATTAGTAAATGACACTTGGAAGGATAAATTTTCAACTGCACAACTCTATGTTCTTTCTCATAAAGGGTCGGACCATCTTCCCATTTTTATCACGAACCAACGCATGGTCAATGGACGGTTGTACCGAGGTAGGAGGTTAAAACGTTTTGAGCCTCTATGGTTAAGATACGCGGAATGTGGGGAAATTTGGGAAAGGAATTGGAATTTGGGAAAGGAATTGGACTTTTGGGAAAGGAATTGGACTTTTATACATATATTGTAATTGTTCCTAAAGTGAAGACCCCTGCGTGTATGACTGATTACAGACCTATTAGCTTATGTAACGTTTTATATAAGCTTGTTTCCAAAACAGTTGTGAATAGGCTAAAACGGGTGATGGGAAGAGTTATAGATGAGGCCCAAAGTGCGTTCCTGAAAGGGCGACTTATTACTGATAATGCAATTGTGGCCTTCGAAGTATTCCATAATTTGCAGGTGCGCCCACGGAAGCAGTCGGAGCTTGCCCTTAAACTGGACATGAGCAAGGCCTTTGATCGGGTGGAATGGGACTACTTAGAGGCTGTCATGCAGATTCTTTGTTTCCCGCATGAACTAATACACACCATTATGTCTTGCATCCGAACAGTTAGGTTTTCCATCCTCATAAATGGGCAGCCGACAGAGGTTTTCAGACCGAGCCGAGGCATCCGACAGGGGGACCCACTATCCCCTTTTTTATTCATATTATGCTCAGAAGGTTTCTCGGCCTTGATCCGGCGGGCTCAAGAGGCGGGCTCCTTAAAAGGGGTGCGGATTGGTAATGCAGGACCAGAGGTATCCCATTTACTTTTTGCTGATGATAGTCTTCTTTTTGCGCAAGGCACGATGGAAAATATTGATGCAATTCAGAACATTTTGAATGAGTATGAGTATCATTCTGGGCAATTTATTAATCGCAATAAATCCTCCATTTATTTTGGGAAGGGAACGGACTTGTCGCTCAAGGAAACTATACTTATGCAACTTGGAGCGGTAGAGGATGATGGTACGGGTAAATACCTTGGAATGCCTTATGTAATTGGGAGGTCGAAAAAAAACGCTTTCGCTTATGTAAAGGATATGGTCTGGAAAAAACTCAATGGGTGGAAGGAAAAATTCCTCTCCCAAGCAGGTAAAGAGGTTTTACTAAGGTCGGTGATCCAGGCGATACCTACATACATAATGTCTTGTTTCTTGTTGCCTGAGGAAGTTCGGAATGCAATTACATCCATGATGCGTAATTTTTGGTGGGGTGATAATGAGGGTAAGCGAAAAATCTATTGGAAGTCTTGGAAGGATATATGTATGCCAAAATCTGAAGGGGGCCTTGGTTTACGGGATCTGGAAGCATTTAATCTGGCTTTATTAGCCAAACAATCCTGGCGTATCGTGCACAATCCACATAGCTTGGTGAGTAGAGTTCTTAAAGCGAAATATTACCCTCAATCTGATTTTTTAAATGCACAGGTTCGTACGCCTTCCTTTTATATGTGGCGTAGTATCATGGATGGGCAATATCTCCTGCATTTGGGTCTGAAATGGCGTATTGGTAATGGACAGGATGTTCGAGTATGGGGAGATAAATGGCTCCCAAATCATCCAAATTTTCGGCTAACCACTCCTGTCTCTTTGGCTCATCAACATTTTCGAGTATGTCAATTGATTGATGAAGGTACTGGTAGTTGGAACGATGGACTGCTACAGACTCTTTTTAATAGCTATGACCAAGGCAATATTAAATCGGTTCCTTTGTGTTGGCCTCGACCAAGAGATAGGCTCATATGGGCGTATCATAAAACGGGACGTTACACGGTTAAGACGGGGTATAAGGCTCTTATGGATTATTTACATCGCTCCGAGGTGGGGGTTGGTTCTTCATCTGCTGCAGGGGTTCGCACTTTCTGGCATTCGGTTTGGCAATTGCAAGTGCCGCCAAAACTCAAAATTTTTATTTGGCGTTGTTGTCATGGAATTATCCAAACAAATGCCAATATTGCTCGGCGAGTTGTGGATATAAGTCCACTGTGTGCACGGTGTGGTTTGGCTCCAGAGACAGATCGACATTTGTTTTTTGAATGTCCTTTTTCGGCATCAGTTTGGAATTTTATGGATGGTCTTGGTCGCTGGAGGAGGGTTTTGGCTGGGAGCCTACAAGAGCTTTTTGCAATGTTTTTCCATCAGATGGAAGCTAGAGCATGTACTACTATGGTGTATTTTTTCTGGTTCCTCTGGCTCAGACGAAACTCACATGTTTTCCAAGTTCGCGTTACGAAGGAACCGGAAATTGTTCGATAGGTGCTTGCGGCTGTGGAGGAGTTCTGCTCCAGTAATGTTCGGCCTTTAAATGGACAAGTGGTGTTGGAAGGGGATCGACGTTGGGTCCCGCCGGGAGAGGACGAGTACAAAGTGAACTGTGACGCTTCCTGGACGAGCCTTGTAGCAGGAGCTGGTGCGGTGATCCGAAATTGTAATGGTGACGTCTTGGGCAGTCTTGCTGGTCCTTTGCGGTATATGGTATCTCCGCTACATGCGGAGTTGTGTGCTGTTCTTGAAGGAGTCCGTTTTGCTAAGGATTTTGTTAACACAAAGCTGCTGGTGGAGACGGACTCCTTAGAATCGGTGAGGCGTCTGTGTTGTGATGAGGAGGACTTATCTGACATGGGGCATATTGTTTCGCTTGTGCGGAATGAACTCTTAGCTTTTCCTTCTTTTAGTGTAAGACATGTTCGTCGCACTAATAATGTTGTTGCGCATCTATTAGCTCATATTGGTACTTCTTTAGTCAGCACTCATACGTTTGTGGAGAGTGTGCCTGATTCTTGTATTCCTGCTGTTTTGGCAGATATTCAATAAATCACTTTTTCCCTCAAAAAAAAATAAACAAACTACGGACCGACATAAAGTCAATAATGAAATTTTCATCATATCAAGGTACAAGAAAGTAGCAACTCAATACTAGTCTACATCCCAATTAACTTCATCATCAATGTAGCTAGTAAATGACAAACTCAAGATACATATGATTAATTGATTTTATAAAAGCTAATTGGTTTCATGAGATGTTAAGTTTAAAATTTAAAGAAAGAGGTAAACGAATTGTAATGTTTTTTGTTATGTTTCATCTTCCACTCCCTCAAGTTTCAGATTTGGATTTCGAGTATAGAGTTGAAAAACTTTGAATATTTGATATTGATGTATAAAAAATACTTTACGCACTGAACCGTGATTCTTCCTGTTGTTATTTTCTTCCTTTCTCTGCTATTCTCTGATTTCCTTCATATATTCATTTCTCAATCCTATATTCTTTTATGCAAATCGAGTACCATATGGTATTTAAACCTTCTATTCCAAACTAACATTTCTTGCAGCCCTCAGGACCATCTAGAATCTGAAGAAGCATTGAATCGGTTGCTTCAACTGCTTGAGGAATTGCATGCTCCAGATTACTGGATGGATGGATGCTTTAGGCCAGTGGCGGAGGCAGGAATTTTTTTTTTGGGCACAATTAACATTGACAAAATAAATTCATAAAAGCATATAAATATTGGCGGAGCAAAATTTTTTTGTTTTGATGAAATCTTATAGACTAGAGTTATTCACATTTTGTTCACCCTTTTCACTCTACTGATCAGTGCTTCATAAACCTCCAAGTCCTCTGACTTCATATTGTGGACTTGGTTTAAAAAGTTCGGGTGGGTTCGGGCTCCCGGTCACCACCACTGGGTCGAAGCAAACCCTAGGGGACCAAAGGTCGCTTACAAGCAGTACTTACAGATCACCCACCAACACAGCCCACACGTCGACAGCGGGAATCGAACACTTGACCATTGTAAGGACGTGCCGAATCCTTACCAACTGAGCCAACTTGTGTTGGTCATACTGTGGACTTTTGATTGTGAACTTTTTATAGTTACAAGAGAGCCCATTGTGGATTTTTTATTAGTAATTTTATTTTTTAGTCTCTTACACACTTAAGTTTGTTACCAAATCAAGAGCAAAATTGTTAAAATATAAGTGGTGTCATTCCTATAATTCACAAACTAAATAATTTAATTTTAAATCGTAAAGTGATTCAAAATGGGTCAAATAAACAATGTTCACGAGACGAGGTGTTAAAAAAACAAAACTAAAACTAAAAAAAAATTAATAATAAATAATTTAATTTTAAATCGTGAAGTGATTCAAAATGAGTAAAATAAACAATGTTCACGAAACGATGTGTTACAAAAACAAAACTAAAAAAAACTGGTGGGACACTTGCCCCACCAGACCCCACTGTGGCTCCGCCACTGTTTAGGGTGATTTCATACTGTATTCGTCATGAGCATCTAAGGTTTGTCAGCCCTTCAATTATCCTGAATATTTTAAACGTATACTTGCTCTTAATGATTCTTTTTATATCTAGGCCGGCTCTTGATTTACTGAAGCAACTCAAGGATAAGATCAATATAGATGAAGTGGCGGCGGAAGATTTCTTTGATGAGGTTCTACTCTTGCCTTTGATTGGAATTGCTTTGTGCTGCTCTAGAATCTGTGGAAACCGTATGGCATCTGTGGGAAATGTATTGATCACTTGAACATTTTTAACTAATCATAATGCTTATATGGTTCTATAATACTCCCTCCATTCCTAAATATAAGACTCTTTAGACAATTTGAGAAAATTAAGGAAGTTGTTATTTTCACCTAAACTACCAATATTATCCCCCACCCTCCCTCTCTCTCACTTCTTTGTCATAAAGAAAGGAAAATGTTGAGGGTATAATAGGAATAACTTGTTGACAACTAATAAAACAACCTTAAACGACAATTAATTTAGACACCTAGATTTCTACTAAACGACAATTAATAGGGAATGGAGGGAGTAACATGTAACAGGTGTTTTGTCAAATTGCTGAGAAAGTGCCCACAAATATGGAGTTTGGTCTAAATTTGCTTCAGGCTATGAAAGAAGAACTTAGTTTTCGCCCTTCACGTAAAAGTCATGAAGAAGCATGTTTCCGTGTGTTTAAGCTTGTTTTTATATGCTAAAAAAAAAAAGAGTTTGTATATAAAGCTTTTTAGGTATTTTAGTATAGATTAAGAGTGGAAAAACAAATGAAATTTTTCCTATTAGAGACCCTTAATTAATTTTACTAATATAATAGAGAATGAGAGAATTGTATTTATGGGTAAGGCCGTAAGTGTAACTTTAAGAAAATAATCAATTAATAATTGGAAAATGCCATATATATTTTGTAAAGAGATGCAAATGCTAAAACAACATTGTATTAAGCCGACATATGGAAGTAGTATTAAATAATCATCCGTTCGAAATTGAATGTAGAAAATCTCTATTTAAAATTGAATAGGAAATGATAGTATGTTTGGAGATAAGCCAAACGAGAGGGTTGTGCATGTTGAAGAAGTTGGAGGATGTTAGAAGCCATTGCCATTTCCAAACTGATAAAAATGAAAAAAAAAAGGGTTTTATTTTCTGATTTTTTTCTTCTTCTTTTAAGATAAAAGTGGATTGCTCATATATTAGTGCCTCTAGCAAATACCACATCTTCATTTATTTAATTTCAAAATTAAATTTTAATACTCAAAAAAATATGAGCAATTTTGTCACAAGAATACTTTCTGCCTCACTAGCTATTTTTGTACTTTAACATAGATTAATAAATACGATAATAAGAAGAATATTTCATATTATACCAGTAAGTCTCAAGTACATAAATTATTATCTCTTGCTCTATTTAATAATACTTTCATTTAATAATATAAGTCGTTTAGAAAATGTAGCGAAAATTAAAAAAATTAAATACTTTGTTAGTCAAAATATTAATATTACTCTGTGAATATGACTTGTATACTACTAATTTTATTTAAAAAAGTAACATTGATATTTTGATAAAAACACAACTTGTTTTTTACTTAATTTTCGTTAAATGTCATATCGACTTATATTAAATAATGAAGGGAGTAATAGGGATAAATATAATTTTAAAATAGCATCCTTAAAAGTTGAAAAAATGTGCTCTATTTTGTAATGAGAATGAGAGTCTAAAAAACGTTCATCCACATCAGGAGGAAGAGATTTTTTCTAATGACGTGGATGAATTTGAATCACATATTATGTGAAGATGGAAGTATGTCCCATGCCTGGGGAGGAAAGATTAGCCTCATAAGGAGGAGAAATTATTTTGCCCATAATGGGGAGATATAGGAATCGAACACGGGACCTCCGCCCCGTGTTCGGATAGCCTTACCCATAGAGAAGAGATAGAGACTTACCCCAAATTTGGAGGAAAATAAGTAGTATACTAACAAAAAGAATTCCTCAAATTATAAAAGAAATTAAATTATTTAAACCCATAGAGAAGAGATAGAGACTTACGTAAACAATGAATTTCATTTATTATTAATCATTATCCCATCATCTTTCATCAATCTTTTCCCTTTATTTCTTTCTCTAAAAAATCTTTTCTTCCCACTTTATTAGTTCCTCTTCCTTGAAGAAGATCATAACAATTTGAATTCCATAACGATTGGAATTCCTCTCAAATATTGAATTCAATTTTGTACAATGTTTTTTTAAATTGTATAAATTCATTGGATATAAATTTTCCCCCCTTTTTAACCTAGGTTTTGTAATTTTAAAATTTTAATACTCGAGTTAAATTAGATAAATTTTTTTTTGTATATATATACAACAAATAGTTTATATATACTTGAAAGTATATCTATCATCACAAAAACAACAAAAAAGTTTTTGAAAAAAATTTTTTGTTGTGTAATTTTGGAAGTATTATTTTTTGCATTTTTTTTTGTGTGAATTTAGCTCTGGATTATAAAGAGAGAAAAAAAAATCAATTTTAGTGTGATTCGAGTTGGTAAGGCGGTGTTTGATTTTGTTGTTTGTGAAATTTTGGATGTTTTCGGAGAATGACATCATCTATGAGTTGAATGACTTCAGAATTAGAAAAAGCTGATGAGTAGTTTTCGGTTTTTGTTTTCGACTTCTTCTATGTAGTTCAAGGCTATGCTAAGTTTATTATGATAGGAAATTGCGGAGGAAAAGAGAAATTTAAGGAGTTTTTAGTTTGAAAATTTTGAGGATTGTGTGTGTATTTATATTATTTGGGGATGACTAATGATGGCCAGAAACCAGTTTTGCAAGGCGGTGGCAGTGGCGGTGGTGGTGGTGGTTCAGGCTTCATTCCGAGTTCTTTCAGGACTCTTTCTAGTTACTTGAAGATTGTGTCTTCTGGTGCTTCTACTGTTGCTTCAACGGTGAAGTCTGCAGCATCTGCCGCTTCAGCCATTGTTGATAGGGAGTCTAACCCCAGCCATGATCAGGTGATCTTTTAGTAGAAAGATTCGAACTTTGAGCTTCTTTTGATGTTTTTCATGAGATTTCATGTTTCTTTTGTTGAAATTGAATGCTACTATTTTTTTTGCATTGGCTTCTAAAGTGCATATAAATGCTCTAGATGCTAAATGAAAGAAGCATGTTAATCTGCACATAAATCAAAATGGTTTTTGGTTCCGTCTTTTCTGATGCCTTTTGCCTTCAATTTGAGATTTTGAGGGCATGATTATGTAGCAAGTATTCCGTGAGCAGCCACTTTGTGCATTATTACCAAAGGTTAGATCTGCCTCCAATTAATCCCCGCTCATACCCCAATTATTGGGGATTTAATGTGTTATGTTATTGTTGTTGTATTAAGTTAATTTCTGCATTTGCTATGTTGTGGATTTGAAAATGCACATGCTGCTTCAATTTCTTTTGCTACCAGGAAAGAGCATCTCATTTGCGGTTTTGAACTAATCATACCTTGTAATTCTACCTCAGAAGTGTTATTTCTGATTCTGGTGTTGGTCTTTAACTTGTCTTCCTTTGGAGAAAGTTCTTCTCTGACTTGAATTGTCAAGAGAGAACAGTTTTCACTCGCAATATCTGAACATCTTTGTTCTTTTTGCTCCTGATCTTTTAGCTGTTTCTGTTCATTTCCTTATATTTGGTAATTGCATGATGAGGAACTTGATCTCGGACAGTTTGAGTATTCCTTGTTGATGAACTTTTATAGTGCTTATTTGCCATGATGGCACCTGTCGGGGAAAATAGCTGTTTGAACGTATTACAACAGTAATTTTGTCGCCAGTGGAAATAGTCTTGTGTATGGTAGTTTGGCTGTTTGCATGCAATTAAAATGTGTTGATTTGTTTTGCTTTCTTACCATTAAGCTCATCTCATTGTAAGGCGGTGGTATTGTATTCGCAGCTGTGGTAGGTGGCTTGTAGAGCTATTTAGTCCACGATATCAACCTTCCGTAGGGATTCCCTGCCAGGTGCTGATTGCTGTATGACAATTTGAGCCTTTTCAGGTTTCTTGACTAGTTGTCATAGTTTTGTCGCACTCGGTAGTCGTTGACTTGGCATTGTTCATTTCATAGTATTTGGAGCTTAGTTGAGGTGTTAAGACAAACTCAAAGGTGGTCGGTCATCTACTTTATCTGGTATTGTCAAAACTAAACACGCTGTATGACAATTTGAGCCTTTTCAGGTTTCTTGACTAGTTTTCATAATTTTGTCGTACTCGGTAGTCATTGATTTGGTGGTGTTCTTTTCATAGTATTTGGCGTTTAGTTGAGGTGTTAAGACAGCGACCCAAAGGCGGTCATCTACTTTATCTGGTATCAGCAAAACTAATCACGTGTTATTGGTTTTTGTTCGGATTTGTACCTTTTCAGGATTTTTTATGTTTTACTTGTTTGGATCATTCGTATCAGTGGTTTTTCTGTTTCGCTGTTGAACGTTTATTGTCCGTTGCAGGGCAAATATGCCATATGTTTATATTTTTGGATGTGTGCGACTAAATTGTTATCATTGGACAAGATAAATGGAAATGATTTCCCTAATAAATGGAAGATGAGCCTGTTTGGGGAAAAAACTGGTGCAGAGTTCTCCTGGGAATTTTAAGTCTAGGTAGGGGATGCTTAGGTAAAATGATTTGGGGGGACATTTATTTTACCTTCCCTATGTTATAGAATGTGAATATACTTTGTATTTGACTACATGATATATTTTTCCTTTTAAGATTTGCGTTTAGCAATTGTATTATTTTTTGGTTTCCGGAGTAATTTCAAACTTCCCTTTGACTTTGGCATTAGTATCTCTGGCAATTTGGTAGTGAATTTTTGAAAAGGTGCAAATCTGGCTAACTTCTTGTCTTAACTCTTAATTTGTCTACTATTCATGCGACTTTTTAGCATGCTATATTGAAGAATCTGCTGGCCAGTTTCTGTAATAGGTTTCATAGTGAGGATGAAATTTACTTGCTTAACAAATTCTGGCTTCTGAATGTTAAATAGCATTTGTTGTACAATCAATTTTAGCGATTTTCTTTTCACGTATCTTGAAGGAAGAGAGGAGGTTTCTTTGATGGTTGTTTAAACTTAAGTGCATTATCTGGAGCTGTATGATCTCTTAGTTTTCCATTATTATGATGTATGAGTAAATCCTTTAAAATGTTTCTATTGTAAATTTGTAACAACGAAAAGTATTCTGGTTCAGGATAATAATTTTGTTTCCTATTTATGCCTGTGATACTAACTGGATCCATGGTTTTCTCTGTTTATTGTTATGCTGCTTTTACTGATTAATCTGATTATAATTCTTTCTTTATACAAAAATTTCATCAATATATGCTGTTTTATTGATATTTTCCTGATATAGGTGTTCTGGGCTGGGTTTGACAAGCTAGAATGTGAGGGAGCCATTAATAGACTCGTTCTTCTGCTTGGGTATAGGAATGGTTTCCAGGTTTGGGATGTTGAAGAAGCAAATAATGTCCATAACTTGGTTTCCAGGCAAGATGGTCCTGTTACATTTTTGCAAGTATTACCGAAACCTTTAGCTTCAAAACAGTCTAGGGATAAATTTTCTGGCATCCGGCCCATGGTGATAATTTGTGCGGATGGATACTTCCCTGGAGATGTTAATAACCAAGATAGGTTTGCTAAACCATGTAATGGTTCTATCCAACATGGCCATGACTCACCACAGGGTAGTTGTGTGCCTACTGTGCTTTGGTTCTACTCATTGCGATCTCAATCCTATGTGGATCACTTAAAGTTCAAGGCAGTTGTTTATTTGGTAAGATGCAGCTCTCGAGTTATTGCTGTCTTACAAGCAACTCAGGTATGTAGATTCACAGCTTATGTTGTATATCTGTCTTTTATGAGTATCTGAATGATTCATGTGTTATCATAGATTCATTGTTTTAATGCTGCAACATTGGAGAGGGATCATACAGTTCTAACAAATCCAGTTCATATGAGCTGTGGATTTGGAGGCATAGGCATTGGACCTCTTGCATTGGGTCCCAGGTGGATAGCTTATAGTGGGAGCCCAGTTGATGTTCCAGACTCTGGGCGTGTCAGTCCACAACAACTTACACATTCTTCTAGTTTCCCAGGTCCTTGCTCAAATGGGAGCTTGGTTGCACATTATGCAAAAGAATCAAGCAAGCAAATAGCTGCTGGTATAGTTACTTTAGGAGATATGGGGTATAAGAAGCTGTCTAGGTACTATTCTGATCTCTTACCTGATGGCAATAATTCTCAGACGGGGAGTGCTCACTTGAGGGCACAGGGAACTGTGAACGGCCAATTGTATGATGAAGACAGTATTGGAATGGTAATGTACATGTACATGTTTTTGGATCAAATTGAAGTTTCAAATCATATTTTTTATATGCCTGCTGGTGAAAGTTATTGTTGTGACTCTTTATTTCTTTCTCTGATTTTAAGCGCACAAATAACTTTAATAATTTAAAATGAGTCTCAAATAGAATGTCAGATTTTGCGGCCATTGTTCTAAGCAGATCTGATGTTTCTATAGCTTACCTTTTCTTCTCAGACTACATGCTTGAGAGGATTGAGCCATGGCAGGCGGATGTGCCACTAGTATCATGTGTTTCTCTCCTTCATATCTTATTTTGTGATGAAGTAAATTGTTTACTTGCATGCATTTTGTTGTTTCAGGAATCATGGTTTAACTTTATTGGTCCTCCGTATAACAGGTGATTGTTAGAGATACCATCCAAAAGACTCTCATTACTCAGTTTAGGGCACACAAGAGTCCTATATCTTCATTGTGCTTCGATCCTAGCGGGACGCTTCTGGTGACAGCTTCAGTTCAGGGGCATAATATTAATGTTTTCAAAATAATACCAGGATCCTCTGGAATTTCTTCTGAAGCTGATTCTGGGGCATCTTATGTTCATCTTTACAGGCTGCAACGTGGTCTCACTAATGCTGTAAGAACAAAACTTTGCAGACTTCTGCTTGAAGTTACTGCTCTTAGGTGACAGAAATTATTTTGACTTCTTTATTTTTTTGGTAATGTCTGTTCAGGTTATCCAGGACATCAGTTTCAGTACAGACAGCCAATGGATTATGATAAGTTCGTCACGAGGAACAAGCCATCTGTTTTCTATTTCTCCTTTTCGGGGAGATCAGTTGGATCTCAATATGCTGATGCTTCTTTTAATTCCAGAAGCAGCGGATTTTGTGTGCCTGCTAGAACTCCAGTTTATTCCCCACCTAATTCTGGACTACATGTTTTTCATCAAGAGAACACTTCTTCATCTGCTTTTCCAATCACACTCTCTGTTGTGAGCAGAATAAGGAGTGGCAATAATGGTTGGAGGCACACTGTGAGTGGTGCTGCTGCAGCTGCTACGGGAAGGACGAATTCCTTCTCTGGGGCTATTGCAGCAACTTTCCACAACTACAAAGGCAATGATAATCTTCCAGAACCAAACTTCTTGAAGTCTACTGGTCACCTGCTAGTCTTTGCTTCTCCTGGTTGTTTGGTGCAGCATGTATTGCGGTTATCTTCAGGGCAAGCTTCTATGACTTCTTTGAACGGATCAGGCATGCTGTATGAATCAGGTCTCGAGGTCAATGTCAGATTGATTGTGGAAGCAATTCAGAGTTGGAATATTTCCCATAAACGAAACTGTAAGGAGCGAGAAGAGAATATTGACATATATGGTGAAAATGGGAATTCAGATAGCAGCAAAGTATTTCATAAAGGAATACGAAAGAAGAAAAGCGCCTGTTCTGATCTCAGAGATGCAGTCACAAGAGATAAGATGGCTTTTGAGGAAAAACATCACATGTACATATCTGAAGCTGAATTGCAAATGCATGAACCTAGGATTCCGCTGTGGGCTAAATCAAAGGTACCTTAGTTTGTCCAATAAGTTTAGATTGTCTTGAGCATTGGAGTGAGTGCAATGTCTTTATAATGTGTTGCTTCTTTTCAGATAAACTTTCAGTCAGTGTTGTCAGATGGTATTAACATGGATGAGGAAGGTGCCTTTGGGGGAGAAATAGAGCTTGAAAGGATCCCTGTTCGCACGATTGAAGCAAGGTCTAAAGAATTAGTTCCAGTTTTCGATTATCTTCAAGCTCACAAGTTCCACCTAGGAAGGTGTGTTACAGTTGCTTTAGTGACAATTGGTATTATCTAGTTTTAAGTTTCTTTTTGCAACCCCCTCTCCCTCTCTTTCCCTTTCACAAGTAGCTCTGCCTTATGGGTTAAATGGTCTTCTTATATGATGTAGATGGCAAGTTTTCTGTCTTTAATTATGGCCTCAACTTTTCGTCTGTATGTTTCATCTGATCAGTTGGTTGAGGTTGATCATCAGTTCTTAAAGTCGCTTGTTTTGTTATTCAGGTGTTCTGTCATTAATCATAACAATGATGGACTGCGACGTCAGAAGTCTGGGGTGTCAGAGAACAGCAAGCTCCCCTTGATGGGCAGTTGTGGTTCTTTGGACTCTATCAATGATGCTAGCAATCATGCAGCCAATCTGCATGATGCTGCTGAAGAAAGCGGAGAGAATGGTCTTCAGATGCTGACAGACACACCGAAGGGCTATGTAAATATGAATGACTGCTCGAAACCAAATGATTCCCTTGAGGTTGTAAATAATAGAGAGATCTCAGTAAAGGAGAACCAACTTAGCTTTGTAAATGATAACATAGTTGACCTATTTGAAGATGGTGGTGACGAACATGATTAGAGGTAACTAGTTTTCCTTCTCTAAATTTTATGATCAATATAAATATTGCCGAAACAGAAGCTTTGCTCTTTACTTCTCTGTTAAACCTCCTTTCCGAATAAGAAAATTTTGGAGTATGCTTCAGTAATATCATACATTCTTTAGGTCAACAATTTTGAGTATGCTTTTCCTTCTTTGTACATCACTTTCGTTAAAAAATTGTTCTTTGTGCGACATTTTCAACATATATTGCAGAAACTTATTAGTGAAAACAATGTAGTAGTCTGAAGTTCTTTTAATCAATCTTTCCTAATTTTATGGTGTCTATTGCATCGTTGTGTATCGGTCATGTCATATATGCATTTTCTTTTTGGCTATTGGGTTGAATACTTCCCTTTGTTTTGCAAATGTCCCAGGTATGGAGCTATTCTTTTGGTCTCCAGGAAGATGTTTGAAGTGTTAGGCGGTCGTGTTCAGAAGAGTGAAGCAATAGGACTTGGATTGAAATGTTGAATTGTGAACATTTTGTTGCTTTTTTTTTTTTTGAGAATTGTTGATTTTTATTTACGCTCTCAAACTTTGTAAATAAGACTCTGGACCGTATAATATTGAATTACTAGTTGTAAATAATAGTGTCGTTTTATAAGGTAACTCTTTATCGCCCTACTTGATGACAAACTGAGAATTTAATGCAGACTTGGTGTCCATATATTCACGTTCTTCACTTTGAAGTGAAGTAGTGTTGGCAGAACATATTTTAATAGTCGACAATAGTTTAGTTTAGGTATACAAAGATAAATGTTAGAAATTGCTAGCCAAAAACAATTGGGGCAATGCGTTAGAATGACATTGGTTGGGTAGAATTGTCAAACCATGATATTTTTTTTTACCCAACATTTTTAGGCAAATCTGTCCTGAAACCAGGACGGAATTGGCACTTCCATCCTCAGCTGACGTGTCAACGGGTTAGGGCCGGCCCGAACCCGCCTCACATAACTCAAAAAAAAATGTGAGCGTGAGCTCAATATTCAAGCTCGAATTTTATGTGAGCTGAGCGTGAGCTCAATATTAAAACTCGAATTTTATGTTAGCTGAGCGTGAGTTTGACCCCGCTAGCCCGAAAAAAGCTTGAACCCGAATAAGAATAATATAATTAAAATATTATATATAAATATAATAATACTTATTAAAAAAAAGACCTATATATTGGCATTCATTGAAGAATTCTTTAAATTTAGTTATGAGGAAGAAGTAATGCATTGTAAGAGTGAACTAGATGTTTATTTGGAGGAAACACTTTAGCCAACAAAGAGTGGTAGTGTTGAGGACGACTTTATTATCTTTGATTATTGGAAAGCAAATGCTCTTAAATTCCCTATTTTGTTTATGATGGCAAGAGACGTATTAGCAATTCATGCAAGTTCGGTAGCATATGAGAGTGTAATTTCATCATTTGTTAGAATTTTAAGTGCATGAGCTCTCTTATTTTTTTTTATATAAGACTCATTTTATTAGCATAATAAACAATTCTGAAACTTCTGATTCTCTTATTTTTCTCTATATAATGCTTTTACAATTATGGGACTTCCGTTTATTTTGTTTTAGTCTATATAAGAATTTTTGATTTAGGTTGTATGTAGATTCTTTGACCTTTGACTTTGCTATATATTTATCTTTTGTTATCTTTTTATTAGTTTATTTTGTTTCAAGAATTAAGTACATTGTATTATGTATATTTGTATTTTTGTCAGAATTTAGTTTCAATACTCATTGTATTATACTATTCTTGCTACAGGATTTTTATTTTTTGCTAATATAAATTTAGCTCGTGAGCTTAGCTCAATGTTTGTGAGCTTTTCCGGGCTGAGCGTGAGCTGAGCTTTTCAATTTTTATGTGAGGTGAGCGTGAGCTAAGCCAAGCTCGACTCACATACCTCGATTGACACCCCTAAACATTTCATAGTAGAGGTTGACTAGCTAACATGTGGGTATTTAGAGTGTTAATAATATTCTATCCTCTCAAATTATCTGTACACTTTATATTTTGCACGGTAATTAAGGTTTCATCAAATTCTATAATGTGATATGATAAAATGTTAGGGTAGTGATTATTGGATCAAAAAGTTGGGATCAAATTTGGATCAAGAAAGCATAAAGTCACATTAAATTCTAACAATCATTTACATTTTATACTCTTTGATCCAAATTTGATCTAAGTTTTTTTATCCAACAATCATTATTGAAAATGTTAAACATGACCTTATTTAATATTATTCCTAATTTAATTATATCTTCTCTTCTCTATATATCCTTCTTTATCCAACATTTAATGTAAGAGGTAGAATAGGAAAAAACATCATTAATGAACCCTTCATTTAGAAAGTGAATAGATAATTTGTGATAGATTAAAAAGAAAATGTGTATAGATAATTTGGGACGATGGAGTATTATACTCATAAATAGGTGATTTGATTAGAACATTATAAAACATCATCAAGAGACCTAATTCCCAATAAAAACAAAATACAATCTTCCTGTAATTTTCACTCCAACAGGCCAACTACCTTTTAGTCATCTTCAAAAATACTTCCATAAAAAACGTAAAAACAAATAGTTATAAAATTCATCTGTCATTTTCCCATTTAGAAACTCTGTACCGTCCATTTTCTAACCTCAAAAAACTACATTTTCAGTTAAAGTTTCCTATTCTTGAAAACTTCATTTGGAGACAAAGCCAATCCCAACTAATCAAAGTTGAGAGTTCGAATCTGTAAGGTAGTAATAATATATCGAATATTTGCAAGAATTTCTTCCGGGATAGTTAAAATATTATTCATATTTCAATCAGATTAGTCGGATCAAATATTTGGATGATGATAATTAAAAAATAGGGTAAAAAGCGCTGACGCCCTAAACTATTCCGTTTTTTGGTTTTTGACCCTCAACTAAAAAGGGTGAAATTTTACCCCCTAAACTATTTTAATTTTTGGTTTTTGACCTTCCATCCATATTCTCCGTTACATCATAACGGAAGTCCAAACAACAAATTCTTGTAGTCCCTCTTGTACTACAATATTCAGCTCCTCTCTCTTTCTCCCAACATCCCTTCTTAGAAATGAAGCCAAACTATTAAAACAAAGCCACTAAAACAATGCATCTCTTCTTCCAAGTCTCAAGTCGTTTTCCATCAAACAACTCATTTTCTTAGGCCAAAATAATCATAGTAAAACACCTTCAAATCTAACCTTCTTGTTAAGCAAGGTTAGGTGAATGATAACAACCCCAAGAAAAATAAGCCTTCCTTTTGCAGATTCTGTTCAATTCTTCTTCAAGATTACTGCTGATAAACTTGGGGTTGGAGGACCAAGGATTCTTGAGCTACTACATTTGCCGATCTGGGCGGGTTTTTCTTCTTCTTCTCTTTAGTGATCAGAACTATAATGCAGCTTCATATATCACCAAGTTTGAGGCATGTAACAGTGCTTCCTGCTAAAGGGTTTAAGGAGTTCATCAAAGTGAAAGTTGGCTCAAGAAGATTTTCCTATAGAATGGTCTTCTATTTCCTTCTCTTCTTGACATTTCTTCTCCGGTTCATCTTCGTTCTCACAGCTGTTGATAATATTGATGGAGAAAGCAAATGTGTGACTATAGGTATGTCGTATGTTTCGTTCTCCTTCTGCAAAAACATAGTACAAAACATAAGACATAAGCTGATAAGCTAGCATCATTAAGGAATGTGACGAGGACATTTCATAGTGCTCACAGGGATTTGATCAGTGAATCAAACAAAACTATAAACTTTATGCAGAAGTATTCCGCCTTTTTCTATATGGATCGACGGAAGTGGCAGTATTAACTCACATTTGTACATTTAACTCCATGTAGGTTGCTTGGGGAAGAAGTTAGGACCAAGAATACTGGGAAGAAGAAGTGAAGAACCTGTAATTTCTCAATCCTTATATGGAAACCAAGAGTAGATAATGTTTACACATTTGAGCCCAGAGGACACTAGAAGTAACTAAACTTTCTTTGTTTCTCTCAGGTCCCAGAAATTATGTATCAGATTCTAGAGGAACCAGTAAATCAGGATGAGCTAAAAGTAGGGCCTGATATTCCTCAATCACTAGAAGATTTCATGGTTGAGATGAGAAAGAGCAGACCAGATGTCAAAACATTTGCTGAGAAGCTCAAAGCAATGGTAAGATGAACCTTCCACAACCTAATAGCTATTTAAGTCCACATCCATATGCTACCAAAAGTAAAATTTCTCTGTTTTTTCCTCTCTGAAAGTTCTCTAGTTCTTCGGTCAATAAGATCATCCTGGAGGCTGGAACCGAACAATCAAAGTCATAAATTAAGTTTCTTAATCTAAGCATAGTATAATAATAGCTAAAAGTATCCAGTTCTACATAGCATAAGAGGTAGATTTGGGCTTGAAAAAGAGCTAATAGAAAAAGAAATGTGCCTATGGCTATTTTTTCGGCTCAGAAACTTTTGCAGACTAATCCACAGAATTAATGGAAAGAAAAAGCTTCTCTAAGATTGTAAGTCTTTAGATTTCTAATGACGCAGATGTTAGAAAATTCATCTTCCTTTGGAAATATTTTGCAGGTTACCCTACTTGAACAGAGAACCAGGAATGCAAAAATTCAAGAATATCTGTACCGTCATGTGGCATCAAGTAGCATTCCAAAACAGCTGCACTGCCTCGCTCTGAGATTAGCAAATGAACATTCAAATAATGCCAATGCTCGCCTCCAACTCCCATCGCCAGAACTTGTTCCTGCCCTTGTTGACAACTCCTTTTTCCATTTCGTCCTTGCCTCTGATAACATCCTTGCAGCCTCAGTTGTTGCATCATCGCTTATTCACAACTCTTTGCACCCGGAAAGGGTTGTCCTGCACATAATAACAGACAGAAAGACCTACTCTCCAATGCAGGCATGGTTCTCATTGCATCCTTTGACCCCAGCAATCATAGAAGTCAAAGGGTTGCACCATTTTGATTGGTTAACAAAGGGGAAGATCCCAGTGCTAGAAGCAATGGAGAAAGATCAAAAAGTACGGTCACAGTTTAGAGGAGGTTCATCAGCCATTGTGGCCAATAATAATGAAAAGCCTGTTGTCATTGCTGCAAAGTTGCAAGCACTCAGTCCCAAGTACAACTCACTGATGAATCACATAAGGATTTATTTGCCAGAGGTAAATCTTTACAAGCTAAAATGCCTTCTGTTCTAAAATAAATATAGCAATGTCTCAAATGTACACATTTCTTTTCAGTTATTTCCCAGCCTAAACAAAGTGGTCTTCCTTGATGATGACATTGTAATTCAAACTGATCTTTCACCTCTGTGGGACATTGACATGAATGGTAAAGTAAATGGAGCAGTGGAAACATGTAGAGGGGAAGATAGTTTTGTCATGTCAAAGAGGTTCAAGAGTTATTTAAATTTCTCTCATCCACTGATAGCAAAGAACTTTAATCCAAACGAGTGTGTGTGGGCCTATGGCATGAACATCTTTGATCTAGAAGCTTGGCGGAAGACTAACATAACTCAGACA
Source organism: Vinca minor (assembly GCA_026122235.1). Taxonomy (NCBI): domain Eukaryota; kingdom Viridiplantae; phylum Streptophyta; class Magnoliopsida; order Gentianales; family Apocynaceae; genus Vinca; species Vinca minor. The sequence goes on along the minus strand of JAOCZM010000284.1, from coordinate 882,456 downwards.
TATCATTACTGGATTGATGAGGTAACCTACAAAATTCCACACTTTCAAATTGTTGGAGAAAATCATGTAAAATTCCCAGAAAAATATTAAAAATCTGTGAGATAATTGATACCATTAAGGAAAAAAAATTATAAAAGCATTCTCTCATTTTCCTTGTTTTCTTGCAGAACTTAAATTCAGACCTTAGTTTGTGGCAACTGGGAACACTACCTCCAGGACTAATCGCATTCCATGGTCATGTACATGTCATTGATCCCTTCTGGCACATGCTAGGGCTTGGTTACCAAGATAATACAAGCATTAAATATGCTGAAAGTGCTGGTGTAATCCACTTTAATGGCAGAGCAAAACCATGGCTAGACATAGCATTCCCTCAACTTCGGCAACTATGGGCCAAATATGTTGACTTCTCTGATAAATTCATCAAGAGCTGTCATATTAGAGTGTCTTAGATCTGAATCAGGGAATCAAGGTCATAAATTCTCTATGCTTGGTGATTAGGCCCCAGTCTTCAACTTTTTTACCTCCTATTCCTCATAGTTTGTTTGTCCAATTTCAGAGAATCTATAGAAATATACAACCTCTTTTCTTTTACTTGTTCTAATAAGAAAAAAAAGGTCCATTTTCTCCATTTGCTAATACATCATGATACAAAAGCGGACAATTCATTGAGATAACTAAAGGTGTGTTTCAGGGAAGATTGAACACCAAAAAAGGTAAACAGGAAACAGGAAACAGGAAAAGAAAAGGTTGAGAGGGAAGCCAAACACTCAAGAATGTCGCAGTAATGCCACTTGGAGAGAGCTGTGAATTGAAAGACATGAATCAACGGTGATTTAATATACGGCTATTTGAGTGGTGAATTATTAGCTATGAATGAATCAAGATGAACAGAAAATGTAACGAATAATGTATTTGACAACAAAACAAGTTAAAAAGCTTCCATCTCAGGGTCTACTTTCAACCTCACTTTAATTTGTGAAGATATTTGATTTCAACTGATTTTCAGTTAAGGCAAGTTTTGAGTTTGTAAGAGCTAGAACCTGACGAGCATGAATTCATCTGCATTCAGAAGAATCACAACTTTCAACAAAGAGATGCCCGCGCAACTCTCAGTTCAGGAATTAGCATGAGGGCAGAACCTCAACCACACAGATGCACTTATTTTTTTCCAGTTGCATTTCACAACAAATTCTTTAAGAACTTTGCAGACTTGGCCCTGCTTTAAAACCGGAAACCACATTCATGTCTCCATTTTCTTCAAAAAATACATTCCATTTCTCCCCACTCAAAACCCCATCTCTCACACACTTCTGTGCTAGGATTTGTGCAAAAGGTATTCAACTTGGAGGATTTCCCTGCAGAGACTAACTCTACTTACATCTGTCTGATACCAAAGGTGAGTAATCCTGAAGCTGTAGGTCAACTAAGACCTATTGGCCTGTGCAACACAATTTATAAACTGATTTCTAAGATTCTGGTCAATAGGATTAGACCCTTCCTTCCAGCTATTATTTCTCCACATCAGAGGAGTTTCATACCGGGAAGAAAATGTGTGGATAATGTTGTGATAGTCCAAGAGGCAGTGTATTCAGTCATCCAAAGTGGAGCCATTGCAGTGAAGATTGATCTGGAAAAAGCTTATGATAGGCTGGAATGAGATTTCATAAGAGCGGCTCTTCTATTCTTCAAATTCCCAACTGGCCTGGTAAAGCTGATCATGATGTGTGTCTGCTCCACTAAACTTTCTGTTTAGGTGAATGGTAATATTATTGAATGGTTCCAACCTTCTAGAGGAATTATTCTAGAGGAATTAGGCAAGGTGATCCTATATCCCATACATCTTTGTAATTTGCATGGAATACCTAAGCTTAAGCATAGAGAATTCTATTAGAAATAAGAAGTGGAAACCCATTAGAGTGGGAAAGAAAGGCCCTCTAGTATGCCACTCACTGTTTGCTGATGATGTGATCCTGTTTGGAATGTGGATGACCAAACTGTCTTGGAAATGAAAAAGGTGACTGAAGATTTTTGCAGTAGATCAAGACAGAAGGTTAACTTCAACAAATCAAGATTCTGTTGCTCTAAAGGAATCTCAGAGGCTAAGATACAATCTATCCAAACTACACTTAATATTCAGAATACAAATCATCTGGGGAAATACCTAGGGTTCCCTATCTTCCATAAGGCACCCAAGACCTCAGATTATACCTTCATTCTGGATAAGGTGAGAAAGCTAACTTGCTATCCATTGCAGGAAGAAAGACTATTATCCAATCATCCTCTTCCCAAATCTTAAATTATTATTCACAATGTTTGCCTATTCCTGTTAGTGTTTGTGATAAAATTGACAAGGAGCAGAGGAATTTTCTTTGGGGAAGCACTGGAGGAAGAAAAAAGATGCATCTTATCAATTGGGACACAGTCACAAGGCATAAACACTTGGGTGGCTTGGGGATTGGAAAAGCTTTGAATGCTAATAAGGTTGGTTTGGCTAAACTGGTTTGGAGGCTGAATAAAACAAAGAAGGCAACTTGGGCCTTAGGGATCAAAGACAAGTACTGTTGTCAGTCAGAGGGTACAGAAAATCATTTAAAAATGAAGGTAGGATCTATCAACCTTAAAGCACTTAAAGGAGGATGGAAACTCTATCAAGATTCAGCTTCTTGGATACCTGATTCGGGTACTATGATAAGGGTATGGTTGGATGACTGGACTGGAATGGGACCTTTGAGAGAAGCTATTTGTGGACCATTGAGGAAAGATGAAGATACTATGAAACTCCACATCATTTATGGGGGGAAATGGAACTTGGGAACTGGAGAAGCTTTCTATTATGATTCCTCCTATCTTGAGGGACATTATCAGATCCATTCCAAAACTGGAAAACATAGTAAAGCAGGATAGGAGGATGCGGAAGGACACACCTAATGGAGAGTTTTCAGGCAGAGCAGCACATGAAAATATTAGTAAAAAAGAAAGACAATAATGTCAATCTACTTTTGGACTGTGATTGGATATGGAAAGTGACTGGTAATCAGAGAATCAAGTTCTTCTTGTGGACCTGGAGTCATGGGAAATTGCCAACAAGGAAGCTTCTGGTGAAAAGAAAAGTGATACAATGTTCACCGTGTCCTGGATGTGGATTGGAAGAGGAAGATGAAGAGCATATCCTGAGAGGGTGCCATAGTGCTAAAGACTTATGGGAGAAGCTCAATTTAGGAGGAATAGCTGGTCATGATTTGGGTAACTTGGACTTCAAAGACTGGATGCAGAAGGGAGCAACAATTAAAACTAAGTCCTCTCTCTATGACATTCCTTGGGGTACTTTATTTGTGTATGGCTGCTGGTCACTTTGGATGGCTAGGAACCAAAGAGTGTTCAACCCACATATACCAGAGTTTGATACTCGTAAGGAAGTTATACATAAAGCTGGAGAATACTATGCAATGGGGGATCAAGCCAGGAGAATTCTGAGAAACAAAAAGTCAGAATATCCTGGGAGAAACCTCAGCAAGGAAGAATTAAGCTTCATGTGGATGGATCGATTTTCTTTAACCTAGATAGAAGAGGTTGTGGTGGGTTATTAATAAACTATATTGGAGCTTGGATTGGAAGATTCTGCAGAAATTTAGGAATATCCTCAATTGTGCAAGCTGAACTTTGGACTCTAAGGGATGGGCTCAACCTAGCGATTAGTCTAAACTGTGATGTATTAGATGTAGAATTGGATGCGACTGTATCATCCATTTACTTAATATGGTGAATGTTAGCACACACCCTTTGTCTAACTTAATTCTTGATTGCAGGGCACTCATTGGGAAATTCAAGGAGTTGAGCATTAAGCACATCTACAGGGAAGCAAATACTTGTGCAGATTGCATGGCAAAGAATGGAGCCAACCTGACTACTCGGAATTTCATTACTTTTCAATCTTCTCCCCTTTTTGTTTGTCAATTAGTGACGGAATACCCGTGGGGCTTATTTTGAGAGATTGGTATGTAATGATCAAAAGAGTTGCCTGTACTTCTCTTTTGATTAATATTTAGTGCTCTTTATTTGATCCCAAAAAAAAAAAAGATAAGACTTTTATTACATGTTGCGAAAATTAAGAAAACAAAAAATCAAAATATTAATATTACTCTCAAATAGAATTAGTGGTATACAAATCGAGAATAATATTAGTATTTTAATTATAAAAACATCTTAATTTTTGCTTCATTAATCTTCATAACATGTAATGAAAGTCTTATACTTATGAATGGAGGGAGTACAACTCTGCAAATTGGTTCTGTTGTTGAGAGACACCATGTTAAACTAATAACTACTAAAACAACCGGTAATAAATTGCTATTTTTAAACAAAAATGATCAAATGACCCGACACTTAAAACTGATTCAACACCAAGATTGACGAAAATATTGTCAACACCAAGGTCGAAGTGACAACTCTCCATTTTCTACAATTACTAACCGGCACCAACCAAAAATAGGAAATTGAATATGCTGTGTTGTACACCTACGCTTTGATACTGATAACATTATTGTCAGCATCGTGCTAAACCAATCTCAGGCATTTGCCATACAGCTAAATTCAGCTATTCCTGAAAAGCTATTTCAAATCAATTGGACAAGAATTTCGCTAAGGGTAGGTCTAGAAGAGCAGTTGTCTCCAAAGAAGATCCTTAGGTAACCACGAGATTCTGGTAAAGAAGAATCATCCAGAGAAGGTAAAGATTAAGGCAAACAAGTATTTCAAGAAAAACCAAAGACGGAATAAGTTAAATTTAACATTTACATGCAAAAACCAAGCATTAATCAAGGTTCCAAGAACCGAGATTCTTTGACCATCCATGAAATTCGATTAAGTTGTTTGATCATAAACTATTACAGTCAAGAGAAATGACAAAGTACAATGATAATTTCACCCAAAACAGTTGCAGGTCTTCGTTTTCCAGTTATTAAGCAACTGGTGGGCGAAGGACATGATCCTGTGAGGTATCAACAGCAGCAGGCGGCATGAACTGCCACATTGCAACTCCAGGATAACTGATGACAGGTACCAGTTTGTTTCCGGGTGCTTGACCCTGAGCAGCGAATGCAGATGGAATAGCAGGAGGCATGAAGCTTTGCTGAAGAGGATTCATGTTCTTCAGATGTGTTTCTAACTTCTCCTTCTCCGCCTTCAGCCTCTGCTTTTCATCACGAAGCTCGTTCTTCTCAGCCTGTGACATCATAGATTGACAAAAAAAAAGTTCATATCCCACTAAAGAAAAGGGAAATCGTAGGAGGAGAAAAACTGAGAGAGAAGAAGGCAGTAGAAGAAGGTTCTCACTTTAAGCTCTTTAATCTTTTCTTGAAAGACTTATATTCGAGTCTTTCAGCTTCTGCGTTTCATTACGCAACTGTTTCACCATTCGAACAGCATCAACCAAAACGGCAGCCTTGTCCGCTTTGGGAGGCCTTCCGGGGTCAATTAAAGCCCCCAATTGAACAAATCTAAAGAACATGACACAACAACAACATCAATGGCAAGTCATACGAACGGGAACTAGGGATAAGAAAATAAGATAAATGAGATATAAGAAAAACGAACACACTTGTCATTTAGCTTATCTCTGCGTTGTTTCTCCCTACACGCTTTGGAACTCGATGAAGCACATGATTCATTTCTCCCACTATAAAAGGCAATTAAGAAAGCATAAAAAATTAAAATTCAGAAAGTTTCGTTCATACTAATTACACTATAGAAAATATCAGCTGAATACTTTGTGTGCCTATATCTTAACAAATTAAACAACTCTTTTTGTACAGCTTGTTACTGAAATCTGAAAAGCAGAGTAAAACATGAGCTAAAAAAATAAATGCACACAAATTCATCAATTTTTAACATGAAGTGAACAAAACAAACTCAACATGCAGGACATAACATCCACTAGAATGACTACAGATGAAAGGAGGGCTGTTCACCGTTTCTTGGAGCCAGTTTCCTTCGCACCATCAGAATCTCCAAACGAGCCATCCATCTCCGCACTAGAAGAAATTAAGTTGAAATTTTTGTTAGCTAATCTTTCAAATAGTAAAAGTTTACTTGCTAAGACACTTCAAGTACAACGAGATAAATATCTCAACACATTGCAAGTGTTGACAGAGGATGTCTGCCACCTCACTAATATCTGCTGCATATGCACATGCATAGTATATCGTATAAACAAATGTATGCACGAAAAGCGGAAACCAATTAATATGCATGCATTATGGTGCAGATTGTCCTCATTGTATGTCCCAGATTCGCTCTAATAGCTTATCAAGTCAGAAGAAGCTTAATCATTTCTCTTCTAGATTCTCAATCAGATATGGAAATTAGTAAAAGCTAGATCCTTAATGTGACTACTGTAGTTCCTAATATTACTCACTAATGTTTTTCCTGTTCTAGCTATTACTCACTCAATTTTCATGAAGATTTCAAAGTTGGCGAGACATTAAGTTGACAAGAAGAAGAATTAAAATTTAACGGAAGATTGCAACTTCTTGAGTCCCAATTTCTTGAGAATTTGATGTATTAGTTGATCTATGTTTTATCATTTTCATAATATTGATCTGGTACAGAAAAAATCATACAGAAAAATAGGCAAGTCAAAGGCAAAACCCTATACTGAAGGTGCTACTTATCGCACATTAAAAAAGGAAAATTCTAGTGGCCAAGGCTGAGGCCTCATGACATAGAGGTCATGAGTTCGAACCCCCTCCCCGCTTCTTGAATCCCCCATTTCTTGTAATAGATAGGTCCCCTCCTCCCAATAAATAAATAAAAAGAAAGGAAAATTCCAATAATGCATTGATGCCACCTAACTTGTTCAGCCAGGGAATATTCATTGAATCACATAAATATACTTTACAAATGCCAGAACAAATCCCATGAAACGGTAGCAAGTCAACAGTCAGACTTCTCACTGGCAGTGCAACTAATGACATTTAATGAGGGAAATGCTATCGTGCACTAGTTCTACACATTCTAACTTACTGCTTCCAAGTCAAAGATTAGAATAATATCAATGCTACTTACTATTACCTTTGGAAGAGGAAAACTAATAATTCAATCCTAATTTCTTGAGATGTGTCATATCATGCTAGTGATTTTTCGCACCAAACCAGAAGCCAAATTCATGAAGAGAGCAAATACAAATCTTGCTAACAAGTGATCATTCAGCTAGTGAACTTTTGTCAAAGATGCAAATACAAAGAGAGAATTTAAAGGAAAAAAAAAAATTCACAACAGACATAACTTACAAAAAATCCCGAACTTTTCACAATTAGAAATCAAATTGAGCTATATTTGATGTTCCAACTGTAAGATAATTTTTTTAAAAACTTATCACAATCACCTAGCATTGGATTCAAGGGTTGCATGGGGCATGGCCCAATTAAGCACAGGAGATGAAGCCACAGAGATATTTTCAAACCAATAATCATACAAGAAATTGGTGTTTTTCGAAAAAATCATTCCGATCAATTACCGGAAAAAGGGAAATCTCTTCCAATCCAAAAGGAAATGTAGAAGAATCGCCATAAAATTATAACAGACAAAACTACCAATCTTTCAGTAATTGCCAATAAAATCCGACCTTTTCACAATTAGAAATCAAATTGAGCTAAATTTGATGTTTTAACCTAAGAAAAATGAATAAAAACTTATCACAGTTAGCTAGCATTGGATGAACCATTCAGGGATTACATGGGCCAATTAAACCCAGGAGCTGAAGCTGAAAATTTGCCATCAGGGACAGAGATATGTTCAAACCCATATTCATAAAACCAATTGGAACTTTCCGGAAAAACCATTCTGATCAATTACCAGAAAAGGGGAAATCTTCTCCAATCCAAAAGGAAAGAAAACGATTTTTTAGCAAGCAAAAACAAAGTTAAACAGATAAAATAAAGGGTTTTCTCTGTTTGAGGAAGGTAAAATGAGGAGGAGACTTGTTTCCTTCTGGGTTGTAAAAAAAAAAAATTAGAGAGGTGGCCAGGGAAAAATCAAGGAATTGTTTATTTTTATATATATGAAAGTAGTAGAAAGCAGCAGTAGCGGTGAATGTGCATGCGCTTTTTCAGACTATTGCTTTGTGGCGGAGACACCTGTTACTATCCACCGCTAGGCCACTTAAGCTTATCCAACCCCAAAATATACTACATAGAGTGATTCTTGATCTCGAGCAATTGGCTCAAATCTTCGATCCTCATGCTATTCGCTAATTAAGAGATTTTTTTATGGGCTTGGCCCATATTTTGGGATGTCGTTCCCAACTGGCCTAGATTTTGGTGGGTGTTTCACATATGGCTTAGATGCATTTAGAGAATCCGTCTTCACTCACATCATTGAGTCCATCTTCACGTAATTAGGGATTAATTGAGAATCCGGCCAATTTAACTGAAAACACTTTAGTGTAAAATGTCTTTCTCTAAGAGAAGACAGATTAAGGCATTAAGCAAAAGCGTCTTTATCGGGTTAAGACCCCTGAATGTGTCTTCACTGTCACTCTCACTGACAACTGTATTTCCTAATATTACTCACTAATATTTTTCATATTCTAGCTGTTGAAGCAACATTGAGAGTGGGCAAACTACTCAATGTTCTAGATAATCAGGCATCAAATAGCAACTGCATTCCAAAAGCCACAGAACAACCATTTTGCAGCAGAGCAGTAAAGGATCAAAGGAACTAGACGGATTATAATGTAAAGCCCATGCATGCAGTTTCCATCCAAAAAAAGTATGAACAGATTGATCATAACATGAAGAATCATGCAGTTAAGAAACAAGAGTGTTCAACAATTAGGCAAGTAAATCACATTCACAAATGAAACATAACTTTCTATAGCTTCACAGCCTACATAATAGATAATTGAAAAAGGAAAACCCTATATTTTACTAGCCATTATAAGCACCTAGGTTCCACTTGGAAATTCTTAAAAAGGTTTTCGAGTTAATATGGCCTTAAGTTGCCAAGAAGAATAATAAGAAAAGGTGGAAGATAGCTACATATTTATTTATCTGAAGATTGCAAACTATTGAGTTCAATTTCTTGACAAGTGATGTATCAGTTTTTATCTATGTTTTATCATAGTCACATATCGATCTGGTACGGAAGAAATCATACAGAATAATAAGCAACTGAGAGACAAGGCCCTATACTTATCGCACATCAGAGAATGAAAATTCCAATAATGCACTAGTGTCACCTAACTTGTTCAGCCAGGCAATATCCATTGAACCACATCCATATCCGGTAGACCGGTACCAATCAGAAGTCAAGTCAGGAGTCAGACTTCACACTGGTTGTGCTACTTATGACACTTTAATGAGGGAAATGCCATAGTGCACTAGCTCTACACATTCTAAGCTACTGCTTCCAAGTCAAAGATCAGACTCCTTGTATCAGTGATGCTACTAACTAGTACCTTTTGAAAGAGGAAAATCTAATAACTCTAACCCTAATTGTTGTGTCCTAACTTCTTTAGATGTGCCATGTAAATCATGCTTACATAGTAAATACTCATTTAAGCCAAGTTTTTTAAGAAGCAAAAAATACAGATCCTGCAAAGAAAAGACCATTCAGTTACTGAACTTTTGTCAAAAGATACATCCATTTCTGGAGTTTTCACTATATATACCCCTCACTTAACAAGCTTAAACACCAATTTCAACAAAATCACAACACTGCAAGTTTTATGCTCTACTAAACCACCACAACGAGAGAAAATATACATTCAAGTGTCTGCAATTCCACTCTATAATGCCGTTAATACCATAACCAACCCGCTAGTTTCATAGGTTGAACTTCAGATACGGCTAAAAAAAAATCCAAAACAGTAATACAAAAAAAGAAACACAAAGTTGACCTAGAAATCAAACAGGTCCCCAATAAAACCTTCTATAAAACAATAAAGATTACAATTGAAGAATCAACAAACGGAAAATCAAAACCTCAATTCACAAAAAAAAACACAAATTTACAAAGATTCAAAGAATTTCCCAAAAAGTTCCGAACTTTACACAACTAAAAATCAAATTGAGCTAAATTTGATGTTTTAACAGTAAGAAAAAAAAACGATTTAAAAACTTAATCAAAGTTATACCTAGCATTAGATGAAGCATTCAAGGGTTGAATAGGCCAATTAACCCCAGGAGCTGAAGCAGAAAAATTGGCATCAGGAACAGATATATCTTCAACTTCAAACTCATAATCATACAACCAATTGGTATTTTCTGGCGAAACCATTCCGATGAAATTACCGGAAAAGTTCCAATTCAAAAGGAAAGAAAAATGAACTCCTTGGCAAAATTAAACAGATAACAATTTGAGGGTTTTTACGGAAAGTGATGAAATGGGGAGGAAATTGAGATTTCTTTAGTTTCCTTGTGGGTTTGTAAAAGGGAATTAGGAGAGGCGATTAGCGAAAATCGAGGAATATTTTATTATTATATATGGAAGTGGTAGAAACCAGCAGTAATTCTGCTAAATAGTTAAAGGGTAGTGATAATGCTCGGAGATAGTAAATCTCTGCAAGCAGCCGATTTACGTCAGTATTTCGACAAAATTACTCTCTACCATATTAACTAAATCTTTTAATTATTTTTTCTATTTTCTCTCCCAATATTTTCTCTCTATCATGGCCTAATCTTTCTCTCTCCCCTAGATTCTTTCCTTATTTATCTCTCAATCTCTTGTGTTTCTATATCTGTTGTTTTGTTTTCTTCGTTTTTTCCTCTCACTCTATTTTTTTTTCTTTTTTTTTCCTTCTCTCCATCTCTAAGTGATTTTGTTTTCTTCTCTGTTTATTATTATTTTTTCTTCACTCAATTTCCTCACTGAATAGACCATTTTCTTGGATTGAATCATTCAACAACAATATAAAATCGAAAGCTCAATAAAAATAATAAAATTTACCTCTTTTACCGAAAGTAGTTGAAAATTATCTGGATATATATATAAGAAAAAAATTCAAAGTTAGACAAAAGAGCAAGAAGAGATAATGAAAGAGAAGAATAGAGAAGAAAACAAAATCACTTGGAGATGGAGATGAAGAGAAGAAAAAAAGGGGAAAAAATAGAGAGAGGAAAAAACGAAAAAACCAACAGATAAGGAAACAGAAATCATATGAAAATAGAGAGATTGAGAGAAACATAAGGAAAGAATCTAGGGGAGGGAGAAAAATCAGGCTAAGATAGAGAGAAAATATTGGGAGAAAATAATTAAAAGATTTAGTTAATATGTTAGAGGGATAATTTTGTCACATGCACGTAAATCGCTCTTGCAGGAGGATTATTGCTCTGTCATTATCACTACCCATAGTTAAAAGTGCGGAGGAGGTTTAGATATTCCGTAATATCCTTTACCTCTAGTGTATATTTATTTTTATAACTTAAACTCGAATTAGTAAAATATAGTGATAAAATGACTATAACAAATTAATTAAGGATGTTATAAGGGTTATAGAGGATATGAAGTGGATCATAGTGGGTGTTTTCTCGGTATTATGCATATTCAATCAGAGCCGTTGGATGACTTGATGCAATAATTGTAATCAAAATAACTATTTTGACTTAAAAATAGTTATTTGAAAATAGTTATTTTTAATCTGAAAATAACTATTTTGATTATAGTGTTGGATCGAGTGATCTGACAACTCTGATTAGATAATTGAGTCGGTAATTGTAAGTTGGGAAATTCAATATTATGTGCGGATTAGATTTTCACTCGTCGCATTATTTGATTTAATAGTTAAAGAAAAGATGAACAATTGCTCTTTAATATATTGAACGTCTAGTTTACGTAACACAACTATGTTACAACTCAATTGTTAGATTACTCGATTCAACATTTAAGGAACATATAAAAAAAAATTAATTTTTTAATCAAATAAGTTGTATTTATATAATTATGATAGTGACTGTTAAATCAAAGATGCATTTACGACTCCAAATAATTATTTTGATTCTTGGTGAATGGGAATGTGCTTTTTCGAGACTCCTGGTTTGTGGTGGAAGACATCTGTTATTATTGTCAAATTACAAAGAGAATATATCTTCACAAATTTTATTAATATATTTTTTTTAATTCCCAGTTCTTCTTGGACAGGGATAAATGGTTGCTGATAGCGAAAACATTAGCTAATTATACTTATATATTATGAAGTTGATGATGTATTTTTTGTACTTGTTGATATTGATTATTGGATACTTTCCCATTCTTCTGTTGATAAGGTGAATTTTTCATTTTTTTTATTCATATGTTGGAAGATTACGTGTAAATCGACCAATAAGACAAAAAGTTTATAACCATTTTCTTGTTGATTAATTGGAGACCTTTTTTTAGTTCTAAAATCATCTTAAGTTTGTAATCGTTTATCAAGGTGATACATCGAAGAAGTCAATAGCCTAATGGGGCATTGGTCGGCCCGTGACCTAGTGATCCCGGGTTCAATACCCTTCCGCCTGCGTGCGGTAAACTTTATTCTCACTTATCTAGGGTGTTCTTTCTCCCCCAATGCGATGTCTCTCACCAATGTGAGGCAATCGCCCATCGTGGCGTCAAAAAAAAAAAAAGGTGATACTTTTATGTCAAAGAGGCCACAGCTCAGTGGGGTAAATCTCGACTAGTGACCGAGAGGTTCCGAGTTCGACACCCTCCACATACATGGAGCAAGCTTAAAAAGTCAACCTTTCTAGGACTATCTCCTCCTCCTGTGAAGCAATTCTCTCTCCCCTTCATAGGACAACTGTCCAGCCGGACTTCAAAAAAAAAAAGGTGATACTTTTATGACTCCAGCAGTTATATGTAAGTCTATTAATTGAGCCACGAGATCAGAGAGTCAGTTCAATTGGTAAAGCAATCTTTATAGATACTTATAATCTAAGTTATAACTGTTAGGGTAAAAAGCGCTCACGCCCCTTAAACTATTCCGTTTTTTGGTTTTTGACCCTCAACTAAAAAGGGTCAAGTTTTACCCCGTAAACTATTTTATTTTTTGGTTTGTGACCAACCATCCATATTCTCCGTTACATCATAATGGAAGTCCAAATAATGGAGGCATTTTGGTATGTTCATGAAGATTTGGACGCTTTTCTCTTGGATTCTTCTTCTTTATGAAGATGTACAAAGGTCTACTTTGGCAGATTTTGGAGTTCTCAACTGGTAATCTTCCTAAATTAAAAGTTTACAACTGAAATTGGGGTTTCTGGCAGAACTGTGGTACTTTCACTATTTTGCGTTTTTTGATTTATGCTTTATGAATTAAGAGCTCAAACTTTACAGAAATCTTCTTCTTTTAACTGAGAATAAGATCTTATGTTTGGATTTAGGAGTAATGGTCTCAAAAGATTGGGCTTTTCCTTGGAAAAATCTGTTTTTGTGACTATTTTTTGGCAGAATTTTGTCCGTTCTTCTTTTGCGATTTCTGATTGATTCTTGATGAGTTTGAACCTCAAACTTCACAAATAGCTGCGTCTTTTAATTGTGAACAAGTGCTTATAACTGGATTTTAGTGTAATGGTCTCATATTACTGGCTTTTCTTCGGAAAATTTCTGTTTCTATGACTGTTTTTTCTGACATATTTGAAGTTCATTAGTTTTAGGCGTTATTTGGATGAAGAATTTGATGCTCAAAATTTGATGCTCAAAATTTATACTGTGATTCGTCTCTTCACTGTGAGTAAGAATATGTGCTCGGATTTCGGGTTGGTTCTCTGTAGAATTGAGTTTTTTTTTGTTGGAATATAGCTCAGTGTTCTTGAATTTTTGGACTTCCGTTATGATGTAACGGAGAATATGGATGGAAGGTCACAAACCGGGTAAAGCTTGACCGATTTTAGTTAAGGGTCAAAAATAAAAAAAACAGAATAGTTTTAAGGGGCGTGAGCACTTTTTACCCTAACTTTTATTGTATATATTACTTAATCGCATTTTTCTTTTTGTTAGGTAATATTGGAAATTAGACTTTTTGCTAAATAAGAAATTTTCCATTAATCATAAAATAGCAAAACCCATTACAATCAAAACATAAAATGAAAATACAAGAAAATAAAAGTTATACAATAGTGTAGACCACCATGATAACAGATAAAAACTTACGACCCAGACTGGGTAAACAACACTACAAACATTAGAAAAAATAAATACATAATAAAATTATTCGTAGCATCTTCTCCGAAATTCTTGAACAGCAGTAGCAAGCTCAGTTCCAACACCTTTCTTAGAAATCAACAATTTACGAGACCATGGGCGTATCAACCGTCTCATAGATTGTCTCGGAAAGATGAATAAAACTGAGGAAGGGCCCAGAATAACTTCGGGTTTAGAGAGAAAAACTCCGGATCCGAAAGGATTCAAATAGATCTCGCGATCCCGAGCTAATCTTGAATAATAATGATTTGAAAAAATTTCATCACAATTTGCGGTAAAGTAAGGGGTGAACACAAAAAAAAAGTCAAGATTGCAATTAAAAGTTGCATAAAATGAAAAAGAAGAAAAAATTTAGAAGAATTTATCATTGGAAGCTCAAAGGTCAAGGGGGAAAGAGACTGTTAATTTTTTAATATTTTTTTGCTGAATAATAGTTTAACTTTCATTAGCATTCTGAAAAATAAAAGGAAAGGGACAGTTCATCGCAAGAATATGTGATGATGCCATGTAGTTGACATCCACTCGAAGTTTTCGATTTCTTCTATTTTTTTCAGTATTCATTGCGGATTCGCAAATGCAGACACATTGTCATCGAATTCACTTAATTTGATAGTTGAGGTTTTAATAAAAAATAAAATGTATTTTTCAAATAACTAAAGAAATGTACAATTTATTGAAAAATAACTTTTCACACTGTAAATTTAGTTTTTAACAACTAACATGTATTTTATAAATGCAGAATGAACACATATTTGAAAACCATTTCATAATTATGTTACTAGTGCAAACTTTTCTTGATGTACAATGCTTTTGCTTTTTTTTTATTTGCTGAATAAGAAATTATCCATTAATCATAAAATAACCGAAGTCATTACAATCGAAAGATAATCTAAAAATACAAGAAAATAACAGTTATACAATGATTTAGACAGCCATGATAACAGATAAAAGCTCACACCCCGGGACTGGGTAAAAAATACTAAGGGGGTGTATTGAATTAAGATTTTAATAAATTTTTTTAAGTTTAAAAGTTTAGTGGTATTCAATCATGATTTTTAAGATATCAATAAAAATCTGATGGTATTAAATTAGGATTTTAAAATAATCCATTCAAGTCTGATGGTATTCAATTAAAACTTTAAAATATTAAAAAAAATATGGTAGTATTAAAAAACTTACCGATTTTGAAGTATTTCATTAAATGATGTATTCTGTGGAACTTTTCAGTGGATGATACAAATATCAAACTCATAACAAAATCACACCCTTTCACGTTGGATTTGCTTTTTTGTGAACCAAAAAGAAACGCCTTTGGCAAATTCTCTTGTTTTCTCCCATTTTTGATAAAATTCTTGAGAATGTGTTATTATTACTCTGTCAACTCTAATGTAATTTCTGAATTTATTATTTATTGGGGTTTTGAATTGAGGGGTTTCGCTGAATTATTGGGATTAATTAGTTGGGAAGTTTTTTTTTTTTAATTTGAAATTTCAAGTGTCATTGGATTTGTTTTGGTAATTAGGTTGGGGTTTTTTAATTTGAAATTTGAAGTGTCATTGGATTTGTTTATTACAATCTATTAAAATCATAAGTAAAAACTTGTAATTACAAATCCTCCATCACATTAAAGTCACAGTGAATCACGTAATTACAATTTATTAAAATCATAAGTGAAATCCTATAATTACAAATTCTGCGAAAATCCATTACATTAAAATCAGGTGATTACAATCTATTAATATCCTAATTGAATACACCCCCTAATACTAGTAGAAAAAGTAAATACATCATAAAATTCTTTACAGCATCTTCTTCGTAATTTTTGAACAACAATAGCAAGAGAAGCTTAGTTTCAACATCTTTCTTACAAATCAATAATCTACAAGACCATGGACGAATCAACCGTCTAGTAGATTGTTTCGGAAAGAAGTAGAAAACTGAGAAAGGGCTCAAAACAAGTTCGGGTTTAGAGAATCCTCCAAGGAGGATCGAACGAAACTCCAGATCTGTAAGGATCTGAAGTAGATATTGCATTCGAGTCTTGAATCTTGAAAAAGAATGCCTTGAGAAAATTTCATCACAATTTACGGCAAAATGAGGGGGTAAAGACACAAAAAGTGAAGGAGGGATGGCTAGATCCAACCAAGATTCTACTGAAAGTTGAAACTTTTGGTTGGATCTAGCCATGGAAGGAGAAAAAATGAATAAACTCAAGAAGAGGAAATTTAGAGAGAGAAAGAAAAAGAAATGTTATTGATGTACAATGCTACATGGATATAATTATTGGATAAAAATTGTATAAATAAAATTATTTCCAATGTTACCCTTCTTCCTATTTACGTCATAAACAATTTGTGTTAAAAAAAATTGAAAAAACACTCCTAGCCTAAAAAGCAGCAGTCCGGCTCCTATGCGGAATAGGGGAAAATCCGTATGTGCAGAACAATTTCAACCGTCGGATGATAGTTTGAACGGCCCAGATCTGGAGAGAGAAAAGTTGCGGCTCACTTAAAAAATAATATAAAAAAAAATTTATCTCCAGATCTGAACCGTTAAAAAATATCATCTGACGGTTGAGATGGTGTCCCGCATGTGCTGAACACCCAAATGTTCAGCACTGGAGCTGGGAGCAAAAAGCACCATGTCCTATGCATCATTAATGCACTGGAAAAAAAAAGAACTACCCAAATTTAATTTAGGGATAATTTTGATAGGGACTAAAGCACTGCAGAAAGCCCAGACTGGCCGAAAGTAGCACGCCGCCCCTCCTCCAAAATTTTTTTTCAAATCACGTTAAAATACAAAAAAGATTGTTTCGAGATTGATACGCTAAAAGTAAAAAAAATTGCATAAATTTGTCACATCACTATAAAACGAGGAGAGAGACAATTTTTTTACTTTTAACTCATGTCCCATATCGTAACAATCTTTTTTTTTGTATTTTAATCATGACCTAGAAAAAAAATTGAGGAGAGGCGACGCGCTCTTTATAGCTAGTGCGACTGCGCCTACCAGCTACTCTCATCCCATATCGAATTTTCCTTAATTTAGACACTGAAAAAAGTATAATTTGTGATTTCTCTCAGTTGCATTTTTTCTTTCTTCTTTTCCGACTTTTAACACCGCATTCATCGACTTTTTTTAATAAAGATGGTTAGGGAACTAAAATTTAGCTAATTAATTGGTTAAATTGGTAGCAAAATGATAAATAATTGGGGGTGAATCTTTTATACCAATAGAGGGGTGAATAGTATTTAATTTGGATTTTTAGCCAATTATAACCAATTTTGCTTAACTGTTAATCATTTCCTTTTTTTTTTTTTTCCGTTACCTATTTATTCACCAATTGCATGTAAAGTTCATATATTTTGTTAACTGCTTATCCTAAATTTCTCTAGGGTTGTGAATTGATAACCCTAAAGTTCCTATAAAATATTATGTTATCCCAAATTTATTTTGTTAACAAATTGACCCCGAGATCAATGTTTGTAATTTATAAATTGAATCATTTCTTATGAGGTATATTTTTTAATTTACAAATTTACCCCAAATATTTTATTTTGTTGCCAAATTAAAAATAGTGTTTGTTATACCACTAAGTATTATAACACTTAGTCTAAAACATTATGTGGTAAAAAATTATTAACATTAAATAATATAACAATGATTAGATTACTTGTTAGTATAGAATTTGTGTCTGTTATAACACAAGTACTTATAAAACACTGGTTAAAAGGAAAACGAATATATGCAATAGAAACAATGATCTACAATACTTAGTGTATTGTAGAGTTACTTTAAATATTATGTAAATTAGATTACTTTTTATTTTCTTCTTAATTAGATTACTTGTTAATATATAACGCTTGTCCAATGAAGAACGGATCACTATATACTATAATAATGATTCTGAATACTATAACATTATGTAAGCATCACATTACACATAAGATGAAATTATTTCATATGTAATATGATTTTTTACCGCAAAAACAAAAAAACTAAAAAGTTAGAAGATTTTATTACAAGAATAACAAAGAAACGCAACAAAGAAAATACTGATTTAATTATTGGTGTTCATTGGCTCTATCAATGGCTGAAGAGTCGTGAAATTGGAAGGTTCTGAGGCGGTGGGGACACTGTTGCATGGTTGGTGAAAAGATGGTGGCGGTGGTGGTGGTGGTGGTGATGGAGAAAGTTGAGGGGAGGATGAAGATGAAAAGGATGTTATGAGGGTTTGTGAGAGAAGTGTAAATGCTTGTGTGATAAATAGTTTTAAATATGACGTAAATAGGATGGTAGGAGTCTACGAGTAAAGATATATAACAAAAAAAAAGATTATTAAAACTAATCAGTAAAGAGGATGAAAGGGCATTCACATATTTTAATTTACTTAATTTGAGTTTATATCTATTTTATCCAATATTTTTTAACCCCAAGAGCATTTTCCTTTCTTGATTTACTACTTTTGTTTTTATTTTATTTTTAATATGACATGTCAGCATGTATTATTATGACTCATCTGATCCTGAAAGACAAGTTGATATGTCAACTCCCTATTGGTTGATGATAGATAAAAAATAATTGAATACGGGTGGTGTTCAAGCTGTACGCAGATTCAAAATTCTTGGGTGGATTATGGATATATGCCTCACGAGATAATACTTCAAATTTTAAAATCTACTCCCTCCATCCGATTTGAATATCACATTTGTTTTATTGGGATATCTAAAAAAATTAAATATTCATTTTTAACTTTAGCTAAAAATAATAATTTAGTATCTAAATTAAAGACAATAAATTTTAATTCAAATCTAATACGACATTCAAATCAGTATTAAGAAAAAATTCAATTAGAGCTTAACTTTATTATTTTTGCCAAATATTATATCAATTAAAAATTTAATTCTTTAGCTAATAATTCACATTTTAACTCGCTAAACCTGACAAATCTAATCAATTTCTTGATATGATAAACTCAGTAGCAACCATAACACATTTACACCGATCAATGTGATTCAAAGACCCAGATCCAAACTTAAATTTACTGGACCCAACGTTAGTCTAAATATACTTTTTTATATCCAGATCAACATTGAGTAGTGACTCAAATAAGTGTGGTCCAGATAAATATATGATCTAAGAGTAGTGAGTCTAAACTATAATTGTATAGAGCCAAAAGACCAAAAGACTCAATTAATGGTTGTGTCTATACTCTGAATTTTTTTATCGTGGTAGGCTACTAAGTTTATAAATTACATCCAAACCAATGAGTGCAGTACATGTAGGAAAGAGAATTGATGTAAGTTCAATTCTCTTTCCTACGTGTATTGTATTGATTGGCTTGGATGTAAGTTTTAAACTTAGTAGCCTGCAAAGATAAAACTACTCCTATACTCTAATTAAAAATACTCAGATCCAATATAATAAGGATCTAATTTGGGTTTTCATTTTGTAAGTTTGGGTCCAAACCCAACATTTTGGAGCCAAATGGATCCAATTGACATATCTAGCAACCATCATTTGCAAATTGAAGGAATATACTACCTAAAAGGAGTGGATTTTTGTAAGAGCCTCTATTGTCTCGTCTTTAGGGTTGAATGAAGATAGTAAATGTTGACATTGTAAAAAAATCACTATAAGTGTTATTAACTAATCGTCGAAAAAAGATTAATTAATTTTGCGCTTAATAAGTATCAAACTGTCACTATTTGAGCATAGCTAATTTTTAGTTGACCTTGAAATTTTTTTGTTGAAAAATATCTAAATGAAAATTAGTGGTTGCCATAAAATAACCCATATATAATCCTGTAATTAGCTCATATTCATAAAGTATAAGCAACAATAGGAATCCACCACCAAAGAATATTAGACAAAGTTAATGGTGTATTCAGCTTAGCCAAATGAGATCACATTATTCGGTTCTTTGGATATGATAGATAATTATACCAAAATAATAATCTTAATTAATTATTTTGTTTAACCGCGAAGTATAACGTGGTTGTTCATCTCAAAGCATGCATGCATCAATCTAATCAGATAAATAAATTTAATATAGGATTATTAATTATTACAGTCTTAACCAATTATTCTATTCATAAAAAGAAAAGGAAAAAAAACCACGAATGATCGGGTGAAAATCGTCTGTCCTTACGTCATTCCTGTACCTAAACCAATAAGAATCCACTATGTAGACTTTCCTTCCAATTATATATACAAATAGCAAATTGTGGTTGGTTGGGTGCAGAAATGGGGTTATACACTGGGACAAATGATTTTTTGCCCTAATGATCCCACCTGCAAGGCAACAACTTGGCAAATTGATTTACTTAGTATTTTATTTTATTTTATTTTTTGAGGTGGATTCACATAGTATGTATAATAATACCATTAAGATACCTGCTTTTGATTTGATAATCCAAGGTTGATATTTTTAAATAAATAAATAAAACGATTGGAGTAGAACATCTTCTGGTTTGGATGCTGAGAAGATGTCTTTTTGTTAAGGTCATGGTAATTGTTCTTGATAGTCGAGTGATTTGATCACTAAAATTAATTATCCCTAAACAGTTATTCATCAACAACGGTTCAAGAATAATAATTAAAAAATAACTATCATTAAGAAATTAATATAAACGTCGGATTCAACAACTGAAAACCTGTTAATATGGTGGTGTAACAAGTGAAATTTTTTATCTTGGTAGGCTACTAAGTTTATAAGTTACATCCAAACAAATAAGTGCAGTACACGTAGGAAAGAGAATTGATATCAATTCTCTTTCCTACGTGTACTGCACTTATTGGTTTTGATGTAATTTATAAACTTAGTAGCCTACCAAGATAAAACTACTCGTAACAAGTCGATTTGGCACCTAAACCAAAACTTTGATGTTTATGACATGAGAAGCCCACTAGATAAACTCCAATAACTATTCATACCAGGCTAAACATTCTTGAAGCCCAAAAATTAAAAAGCCCAACTCTTCAACAGCATTAAGCGCATACTCGCACTGGAACGTGTTTTGTTACGTAAGTTAAGAATAAAATATCAGTCATTAAATCTTAAATTTTACGGTTAATATTTTATTAAAAAGGAAGAATACTTGTTATTCTTTTGAAAACACGTATTATCAAATAGAGTGAACACAAATTCAATTTTCTCAAAGAAAAGCAGCTGTTCTTTCTCAAAAAATCTCAACCGTCAAATCTAAAAGGAAATTTTGTTTCGCACATACAGAACAAAATCACATTCTGCACCAAAGCCAAAGCTTGACTGATTAACCATGCCTATGCTAAAATGACTACTTTATCCTCATCTGGATAATATCATTCTGGTGGTCCGAATTAACCAAAACTTCATCAAATGGATAAAACAGGAAAAAAACAAACAAACAAACAAGTCTCAACCTTCCCTCCATACTCCAAAGAACTTTGCCTTCACTCAACTCTCTACACAATGGCTGGAGCAACAAATCCCAGTGCCATTTTTGAAGCCTTATCAGTAATCCCAAAGCTTCAAGCTCCCGGGAACCACCACAAAAGGCCAACAACAACCACCATTAACTTTCCCGCCAAAAAGACCGATGACGACGAAAAAGTTCAAGAAAATCCATTGCATACTACCACAAGAAGATTATCCATTGGCCTTGCCTCTCTTGCACTTGTACCAAATGCCAATACCGGAATCTCCCTCGCCGAAGATAATGGATATTGGCTCACCAGTCCCATCCCTATACCTTCTGTTAAAAGCAGTAAGTCTCAGTACTTCTAACTAACTGAGTTACTGTTTTGTCACGTTTTTTTGGATTAATTTTTTTTGTTTCATCATATGGTAGAGATTACAAATGAAGAAACAGGGACAAGATCGTTTATTAATAACGGGATTTATATAGCGAATATTGGTACGAAAGGGAGAATGCGAAGATTAAGGAGATATGCATTTGATCTTCTGGCATTGGCGGATCTAATAGGCAAAGATACACTTAATTATGTGAGAAAATATCTTCGTATAAAGTCGACATTCATGTACTATGATTTAGACGAGGTAATTACAGCAGCACCTGTCGACGATAAACAACCTCTTACGGATCTTGCTAATCGGTTGTTTGACAGTTTTGAAAAGGTAACAATGAATTGTGTTTTTGTTATGTAATAAGAACAAAGGAATTTTAATGATTTCTGATAATAAAAAAATTACTATGGTTTTTTTTTTTTTTTTGCAGCTCGAAGGTGCTGTAAAGGAGAAGAATCTTACTCAGACACAATCATATTATCAAGATACTACTACCATTCTTCACGAGGTCATGGAACGTATGGTATAAACAGCAAAATTTGCAGATACATTAAACGAGGCAGAATGGTCATTTTACTCGCCGTGCAGGGGTAGGGGAGAGGCAGTCAAGCAGTATGCTGTCTGTACCAGTTGATTCTGGAAAGCAAATTAATGTAATTTTGATTCCATTGTGAACTAATTCAGAAAGCATTTCATTTTCATCTCAACTCTTGCTAACTACATGAAGCAGAAGATAGATTGATTCGGTTACGGTGCTGACACCTACTTTTTTTTAGCAACGCTCTTACACAATCTCAACCGGTAAATTCCGACCAAACAATTGGGAAATAAGATAATAGCTCATATTTGCTATTCAAGATCAGATATTGTCTTGTTTCCCAACCATTTGATTGAAAATCACCGGTTGAGATTGTGTAATCACGATGCTAACATAGTGTCAGTACTATAACCGAATCGAAGATAATAAAACAGCCAATATTGTGTAATGGAGCAATAATATAGATTACCAAGAAAATGAGATATTATCACAGATACAAAATGAATCACAGAAAGGGCAAACACTTTTGCTCTAACTAATAATACAATGCTATGGGGTTCTGTACTATACAAATTACAAGGTAGAAGAAGCTGTTAGAAGTGCTTTGAATTGTAAGGCTAAACCAGAATAATGAAGCACACTGGTAACAAAGCAAACACTTTTACTAAAACATGACTCTAATAAGTATTATAATTCTTTCAAAAAACTAGCCAATACTCAAACGCGAATCTATTCTCATGGTAGTATGACGCCTGGGAACTCCAATTTCACAATTATTAACTTGCCGTGCAAACCTGAGTGAACTAAGCGATTCACCAACAGAGGTAGGATCTGGCGAAATGTTGACAAACATCAATGTCTTCGAGTCCCCACCTAGACAAGGCTGATTTAAAGAAGCAGCACAGATCAGAACTTAGAAGCCAAGAAGATACTAAAAAGAATTCATAATGATGACACAATAATAGTGATTCTGAAGGAAGAATATAAGCAGCAGAAAGTAAGAATCATATCAATTTAATAAGACCAGACTTTCATCAAGTTTAGCTAACTACAATCAGTTCTAACGTGTTTCTGAAACAATGGAAATTCAATAGTTTTTCATGAGAGAACAATATACACCACTTCAGTAATTTGAAGCACTTTGTTACACCTACTGGACAAATGGTAGGAGAGAAAGTTGCTTCTGGATCAGACAGGAATGAAGAAAAAACCCAAACAACCATTATAAACACAGTTGCTTAATTTTGCATATTTACCTGAAGAAGGTATGTCAGCTTTGAATTCCGGAATGGCACATGCTCGTCCTTCTTTGACAGAGCAGATATTACATCACTTAAGGCAGATAGACTTTTGTTGATGGCCTGACATTGATACAACAAGAATAAGTTACAACAATAATAATAATAATAACGGTAAAAATTAGCTCATGGGTCCATATCCTCTCAAAACCAATTGGCGAGGAGAGGTGTTAACCCATGAGTTTATAAGTTATTCTGATCTTCCTTAGGCACTCGATGTGGGACTTTATATTTCAACACTCCCCCTCACATCGAGGTGGGAGTCAAATTCAAGGCCCGCGCCCTACTTGGGCCAAAGCGGGGAACAAAGAGCCCACACACCCCGCCTAAGGGCCTGCTCTGATACCATGTAACAAAGTAATTAGGAATTGTGAATACTCAAGTTGTATTTCATATAGAACAAGTGTTACATATATATACACTCCTAGGAAAACTAAATAGGAAAGTAAATAAATGAAATGATCAATAATGCACAATCTAATTCCTATAATTGTGCATATAGGAACAATCTAATAATGAAATGATCAATACACCTATACAAAATGTTCTAAATGTGCTAATAATGTTAACAATAACAATTAAAGAAACTTAAAGACAAGAAAGAGCTTTTAAATAATCATACTTGAGTTTCTTTAAGTCGATCCCCTGTGGATCCACTCTTAGAGAGGCGTTCACTACCAGCCAGATCAATCAAGTTCAAGACCCCTTGAACTAGCTGCCCCGTGCTCTGAAAGACGGACAAAAATTCATCAGTTTGACATGCTGATCACGTCGAGAGCGAATGCAATGTCAAATCCAAATGCTGCAAAGGTGCGTAGACGACATATGAATATTCCCACCTGATTTTCTCCTACTATTCTCAAAGTAAAGACAAAATGGCTTCTTGAAGACTGCTCATTCATTTGGGTCTTGCCTACTGACCTGTCAAAATTTAATCAAACAGACAAGGTTAAGATTTTACTGCAAGGGAAGAGCTTGAAGTGCAGGAATGTGCACAAAAATATGTATCAGATAAGCATGATAAAATCATAACTCATACTAAAACACCCAAATAAATAGCAGAAAACATCATTCATATATGGATAACAACACTGAACTTCAGTGCATAGACATAAGGAGAGTAAGGAAACATTCTAGATACCTGCTCTGAGCTGCACATTTCAGAAGATAAGAAACTTCCCTATCACTGTCAACATCTTCAACTGTTAAATCAGAGACATGAGTGTTTCCATTTGCATCATGTCTGATTGTGTACTGCTTTCCTGTGTTCTCGGTCCTTGATGGGTCAAAGCCTGACCGATTTGGTAACAGATCACGAATTGTTTCATTGTATATTTCAAGCATTGACACCTAAAAGTCCACCAAGAAAAAAGAAATTCAAACCAAAGATAGTAAAATCTATATCAGAAGATATAGAAACTGCCATGGCGCGCACCTTCATTTCGTATCTCCAACCTTGGGATTCAAGAGTTTTCCTTGTCTCAAATACCTGCTCTAGCGTACGTGGTATCAAACCTTTTTTATCCAGATCTCCAGGTTTGCCCATCATTGTGTACGTCTTACCAGAGCCAGTTTGACCATATGCAAAGATGGAAACCTGAAAAAATTGAGGGTCTGCAATGTCAGTAAGCAATATAATATATGCAACGATGATCCTTGTCCTTAACTACTGCGAGTAAGGAAACTGCAAAGATGCAAAACATTACCTTATAGCCATCAAGAGCACTTTGCACAAGCTGTGATATTTCAACAAAAACATCTTCCTGTGAAGCAGCAGGCGTGAAAACTTTGTCAAAGGTGAATGGAATTGTTTGTTCTGCAAAAAGTAGAGATGATTATCAGTGGAAATTGACAAATCATAAACAGATGAAAAGCATAATAATGACTCATTTTCTTTGGATAATATAAACGTAAACACACCATCTTTGGTCCCGGCATTTTGGATTAAGTCAATCCCTCTCCCAAGTGATTCCACAGTGGTGGGGAAAGAGAGAGCTTTCATTTCTGTAGCAGCATCATCAGACAAGAGGGGCCGGACTCTACAAAATACCCGGATATTCCCTTTTAATTCCTGTGTTGGAAAAGGAAGGTCAGTCAAAAGAATGCCAACAAAAAAAAATACTAATAAGGGCACTCAGATGTAAGAACTATACCAGTATAGTATTGTGCAACTTTTTACGTAGTTGCTCTCCTTCTACTATCTTCCTCTCGGCCTCAGCAAGCCGATTCTGTAACTCCAAGATAAATTTCTTCTGATTTTCATACTCTGTCCTGGTCTCCACAGCTGACATATCAGACAACTACAAAATGATAACGTCCAGTAAGGTATTATTTGACCTGCTTTAGGGCACATTAATAACTTTTCAACAATTAAGAAGATGAGAAAAGCATACCTGCGACTTCTTTTCAGCAAAATTCAGTTGTTCCTGTAATCTCCTTATTTTCTCAGTTTGAGATAAACAAGTTGCCTGAATGGAAGCTCAGAGAACTCATTGTTAAAGTCCTATAATGCAGTGAGTATTGATAATAAGAAGGACAGAAACTGACCTCCAGGGCATCTGTTTTAACAGTTAGACTCTCTATATCTGCAGAGGATTTTCCCATAACTTCTTGATAGTTTGCCAGTTCTGCTGTTAAAGCCTGAACTTGTGATTTTTGGCGATCACGGTCATCTCTCACTTGTTGCAAATCACCACGCAAGCATCCAACTTCATGTGCCAAAGATTCTTTTTGTCTAACGGCTTCTTCTTGCGAAGCCTGAAATTTTATTGTGCAATTTAGACGTTAGGACGGAACTTGAATGGATCCGTGAAGTGTGTGTGCTATTTGTAGTTAACGAATAGTCATCCAATGTCACGTTTGCCTAGACCTTTTACTTATCGTTTCTGTTCAGTACTTTAGAGAATTTCCCTAGTGTCATGGAAGTCTACATGTTCACAGACAGGTACAAAAATGCAAGCAAGATAAGACACACTACTGCGATAGGTAAAGCTTTATAAGTACCAAACCTATAAGCTGCTTCCCTTACCAGAAAATTTTGAAATTAAAGAACCAAAGACAAGACACTCACTCTTGAGGAAGTAAGTTGCTCTTGCAAAGAAGTATAATGGCCCCTCAGAGTGCTAAGGTTCTCCACTACAGCAGCTTTCTCTTTTTCCACACGCTTTAGTGTCTCATTGGTTGAAGCAAGTTCTGATTGAAGTTTACTGTTGTATTGTTGCAAGCTCGTATTGTACTCTTGCAATCGCTTATACATATCATTGAGTGATTGTATCTGAAATAGAAGGAGATATACACCACATTTCAATAGTTTATTTAACTGAATATTAGGAAAACATATTAACTGCATAAGTATTGTGATTATATTAAGGAGAAATCTTGAGGCATTGCAAGAAAAATATGCAAAAGAAGAATCTGTCAAATTGGTGAGTTTACTATAAAAATAGATTGTTTCTAAAGCCTGATGCATCCTTTACTACAAATTGGTAAGCTTTACCTTTTGATTGGAGCTTGCATTATCTTGCTGAGCTCTTTTGAGATCTTCTGAAAGTGAAGCCTGCAATCTTTCAGCTGCTGCTCTTGCCTCTTTCTCTCTACTGAAAGAATCTAAAGCTTCCTGATTATCAACAAATAAATATTATCAGAAACCGTCTCTAGTAAAGGATGCATCAGGCTTTAGAAACAATCTATTTTTGTAGTAAACTCACCAATTTGTCAGATTCTTCTTTTGCATATTTTTCTTGCAATGCCTCAAGATTTCTCCTTAATTCCATTATAATAGAATTCATTTCTTCTTCCTTTGCCTTCATTAACGTCTCTATAAGAAACGCCGGGGGGATAGTCAGAGAGCAGCTGGAGCCATCATAATTGCTAAATAAAATTCAAAAGCCAATCATACCCATGTCACTGCATTTCTTCTCAGTGACTTCTAGCAAATCCTTTAGTTTCTCATGTTCCGAAGCATAGTTCGCTTCAAGCTGCTGGAACCACTTGATACAATCCTTGAGCCTTTTTATGTAATCTGACATTTGATCACATTTTTCCTGGGTAGAAATCTAAATTTTAACATAGAAAACTACTTAACTGAAACCTAACTGGAAACACTCCGAATTAACTATAGGTACGATCACAAATATCCAGAGAATCAAACTGAAAAGTAACCAAAAAACAGCAATTTGGCATCAATAATACTAACCTTAGGGTTTAATTGCCTCTTATTTTTAAACCTTTCACTAAGCAATGCGTCAACAATTTCTCTAGTGTACTCAATCATCCCACTATCCGATCCAGCAGTGCTCGGCGGACCACTAGTAGGTAGATCTCCTCCCCCATTTCGCTCTGCTAATGCTTGCCTTGCCCTTGTACTATTATTCGCAGGCGGCATCCTCGAAACCCCGATCTTCCTCTTCTTATCTATAGACACCTCATCCACAGTATATTTGCTCTGAAATTTCAACAAAAAAGCATCGACAGAAGAAACAATCAAATAATTTCCCTAACCACTACCATCCCTTAAAAACGCATTTCCCCAACTTTATCCACTTCAACAGACCAACAACAACAACAATAGCATAACCCAATAATTGGGGGTATGGGCGGGGATGGACGGGATACAGACCTAACCTTTGTCAAACAAAGTGGCTGATCCCAGGATACCACTGAAACAGATGTATTGGAGACTAACCTAACCTTTGGCAACAAGTGCACAAAGTGGTTGCTCATATAATACACATGTAACAATGGTCCCCTATGCCGTCGCGTTTGCTACAGAATCATGCCCTCAAATCAAAGCCAAAAGGCATCAGAGACCAACAAAAGGCCCAAAAAATAAGTTTGTTTTCTTCAAAACTAACATACATTATTTGTCACAAAATCCATAGTTTCCCCCAATTAAAATAGTAAAAAATCAAACATTTCCAAAATCTCACCAATCGAAAATAATAAATGCATTTCCCTAATTTTATCCACTTCAACAGACCAATAAAAAGCCCCAAAATATGAATTGTAAGCTTCTTCAAAACTAAAGAACATTATTTGTCATAAATTAAACATTTCCAAAATCTCTCAATTCACAAATAACAAAATCAACCAAAACCCTAATTAATTGGCCAAATTAACAAAAATCCTACAATTTCTTCGTACCAAAACACAATATCCACTATAATCCCCCAAAAAATAAACACAGTCACTAACTTTATCCTCGTCAACAGACCAAAAACAGAAAGCCCCCAAAAATGAATTTTAAGCTTCTCCAGAACTTGCGAACATTGTTTGTCACAGAATCCATAATTTCCTCCGGTAAAAAATATTAAAAAATCAAACATTTCCAATATCTTCCCATCCAAAAACAACAAATCAACCAAAAACCCTAGAAATTAGCCCAAAGTAATAATTTCTTCATACAAAACCACAAAATCTACAAAAAATCACTCGCGTAACAAATCTTTTGCACAAAAAATGCAAAAAAAAAAAGGAAAGAAAATGAAAAGGATATACTTACATTGGTAGAGCTTGAAGTTAAAACATTTCCAAAATCTCCCCAGTCTAAAAAAAGAAATCAACCAAAAACCCCTAAAAATTCCCAAACTAACAAAAATCATCTAATTTCTTCACACAAAACCCCCCAAAAATCACTCACATAATACATCTACTGCACGAGAAATTCACAAAAAGAAAAAAATTTGATAAACTTACATTGGGAGAGCTTGGAGTAGAAGAAGATGCTAATGGAGGCTTGTTCTGGTTCTTTGGTGCCATTTCAAAAAATGTTTATCTATGAAGTAGAGAGAGAAAGTAGAGAGAGTTTGAGAGAGAGAAAGAGAGCCAAATCAAATGAAAAGAGATTAATTGGAGTTTGAGGTATTTTTTTTTTTTTGGGGGTGGGGGGTGGGTCCGGTTCTTGAATTGTAGTTGAAGTATCAGAGCCGTTGCTTTGAATTCCATTAAAGTAAAAATAAATAAATTGTAGGGTATTTTGGTCAATTAAGGGAGAGCGTTGTGGGAAAAGAATGTAAGTTTTTTGAATTTTTTTGAAATGGGGGATCTGGCGGCATTGGAGAATTGGAGATAGAGATTCGTTGGAATGTGTCTGGACCATTATGTCCTTGATGGACTTGTTGTATTTCCTTCCTCACCTTGGACCCTTGATTTAATTATTATGACTTTTTTCATTTTTTGATGAGATTTTTTTTTATATATATATAAATTTTGTATTTTTCCCCACCTCTAATTTCTTCTTAAAAAAATTGAGTTCATAATTTTCCTCACTCTAGGTTCTGTATTTGTCATTGAAGAGAATTTACATATTATGTGACCGAGCAGTGAGAGTTAGGTTGATGAGCGATATGTAAGTGAAGTGTGATTTCAAAGATATATCGTGAGCTGTGGTGGTAATAATGCACTATCAGTCCAATCGACATGTTTTTGTTGAATGCTTCACATCTTTGTATATACTTTTGCATTTCATTCTGGGCAAATTGGAACATTTTGTAATTCCTCCCTTTCATTTTGTAATTCACCTTAATTTTGAGGTTTAAATTTTCAAAAAAGAAAAAAAAGTTCCGTTGGAAAAAATAAATTGTTTTCTTTAATCTCTTTAACCTTTTGTTTTTTTTTTTAAACAATAACTACTATTATTTAACTTACTATTACTGGTACCATTATAACTATCTATCTTAGTCCTAACTTTACCCGAACTGACCTACTACTTCTAATTTCAGAGAAAAAAAGAAAAACTTATTAACAAATCATTTTCCCTTGCTTCTAATGAGTGCCAAGAATGTCAACTTTATTACTTTTCACTGCAAACTTTAATTTTTTCCACCACCAAAAATGTAATGTTAATAGTCTTATGTTTTTTTGCATGGGTGCAGTTGGTGCTGTTGTTGTTGGTAAATCTATTCTTGGATTGGTGTTTTGTAGCATTCTTTCAACTATTTTTTCTGCAACCATTCATAGAAAACTTCTTTTTCTTTTTTCTTTTTTCCCTTTTTTGTGTTTTGTGTTTTGGTATCTAAATATTCGACAGACTAATTCGATGATATCAATTTAGAGACTTTATCAGATAAAATAAGATAAAGTTGTAACCATATTAATTCAAACTCTCTATATTAGATATGTGCATCATGTCCTGAGAGTGAAAAGTGAGGCGTGATATCAATCAACTAGACTACTAGCTCTTAATATAGAAGGCTTCTCTTATGCACAAAAAGGCATTACTTATGCCCACAGGACTCCACTCTCTAGTCCGATAGAGAATTGGGAGGACGTAAATCAATGTGATCCAGCGACCCAACTAGGTGGGAGAACTTATCTTAGGAAGCCACCCCACCGCACTGCAGCTGCCAAGATTTGATCATGTGTCATTGTGCTCAATCTACCAACCAAAACCAATTGGGCTGCCTTTGCCGACAACATAGAAGGCTTCTCTGAGCTTGTACTAAACGTGTTGTTCTAACATTCATTGAAAATATCATTTGGATTTCCACCTCGAGATCATGTGAATTTCTGTACATAGGCTATAAAATAAAGAAATTCTTTTGAGTAGCGGTGTATTTGAATTGAGTTTAGATTTTTATTTGATTTGATTTGAAATTCAAATTGAAGTACATATTGTTTTTGCATTTAGTCTGAAAATGAAAAATGAAATATTAAACCATATTCTATATGGTTTGATTTTAACACTGGTTTGAGGTGAGACCAAAATCACAGATTGAAACATAATCAATGGGTGTGCTTGGATAAGGTTTGGCTTGAGACTGATTTGGTTTGGTCTCACTTTTGGAGGGAAATGCCCAAAATTTAACCACTTAAAATAGGTTCAATTCTAAATTTTTTTCTCTAAAATTGTCGGGAGATGTTCAAATTCCAAATTTTTGAGGTCAAAATTTGAATTTGGACGATTATTTGAAAAAAAATTTGAATTTGAATTTGAATGTTTCCCGCCTATTTTAAGTGGTCAAAGTTTGGCATTTCCCTCCAAAAGTGAGACCAAACCAAACCTTGTCCAAGCACACCCAATATATACTTTTTCCATGCTCCTTTGATGTTCACTGATTACCTTATGTGTGGTAATATATAGTTTTTCACTTGAGTAATCTTATCTTGTGTTGTTGACAATTCTCTATCAATGTGAAGTCTTTACTTGAATTGGTGTTCATTTCGAAAACTTATTTATTTTTCGTGATTATAAATAAATAATAATACACGTATACATTTTGATGCTAATAGAATAATATAAACTGCCATATGGAGTGAACTGGTCCA
The DNA here is from genome assembly GCA_026122235.1 of Vinca minor. Taxonomy (NCBI): domain Eukaryota; kingdom Viridiplantae; phylum Streptophyta; class Magnoliopsida; order Gentianales; family Apocynaceae; genus Vinca; species Vinca minor. The sequence goes on along the minus strand of JAOCZM010000284.1, from coordinate 850,382 downwards.
AATGTGTGTGTGTTGTGTTTTCAGTTTTGGCTATTTCTATATAAATGTCTCCACCATTGTATAACTTTTATTTTCTTGTATTTTTTTTTTTTTATCTTTTAATTGTAATGGGTTCGTCTATTTTATGATAAATGGATAATTTCTTATTTAGCAAAAAAAAAAACTTCAATTCCAAGTCAATAAACCATTACAACCCTATCACGAAAAACAAAGTGATTTAATTTGTAAAAGTATATTCTTTTGGCAAATGGCAAAAGTCCATTTAATTCAAGGCAACAATAATGGAGATGCGGGTTATCGATCCCCGTACCTCTCGCATGCTAAGCGAGCGCTCTACCATCTGAGCTACATCCCCTTAATGTTCAATTTGCTTAGTTTAAATAATTATATTGTATTTCTTAAAGACAATGCACCATTGCCTTCTTTTTTATTTTTTTTCTTTTAATATAAAAAATACAACAATTGTATTGCTCTAGAAAGGATCTTGTATTGAATTATTTATTTAAAGAAATTACAATGCCAAAATTGGTTGCATATTGGCTGTTAAAGGGCATTCATAAAAATGAATTAACTTTTGGGTTTTTTTTTTTTGTGAAATTGGAAATGTAGAACCCTGAACAATTTTGGGTTTTTTTTTTTTTTTTTATAAATTTAACTGGCAAGTAACAAGTCATTTTTGTTTCTTTTGTTTTTTATTTTATTTGATTGATGCCCTTAAACTGTTTGATGTAATGCTTATTACAACTTCTGTTCCAGCAGCAAGATTCTAATCCCACACCAGTTTTAGTTCTAGTGTCACTGAATTTAATTCTTCACAATTATCTTATTGCTAGCTAGAGTTGCTTGTAGTTGTCTTATTGATGGTGAGATTCACCTCTATCTGTGATACGACTCGGCATATTCTAGTAAACCACTGATATTATTATCACACATGAAGCGATATGATTAGTCCAAATCCATGAATCGACTCTAATCGAATGATGTTACACAAACGTGTAAACAATGTATTATAAGATCTGGAGTTTGTGTGATACTGAAATTGCATTTCTTTATTCTTGACTTACTAAAACTCTATGGAACTGTTGAATTATTAACCAAAGAGTTCTCATTCATTACTTATTTGGAGTACTTTATACATCAAGAACAAGTTAAAAGATGGTAAGCCCTTGTGTTCAACCAGCAGAATGTGATAGCAGAGCTATAAACCAGCTGCACAGGTTCTTGATTTCTTTTTCTTTCTTTTTTCCCGGTGCAAGTGTTTCAATAAAAGCTATTCTGAAATCGATAACTACAAAGCTATTCTGAAAGATGTGTGAAGGCGGCCTTGGTTCCTCTTTGTATATGGTAGTGGAACAATCTCAGGATCACTTTTGCAGTTTTTCTTTTCTTCTTTATGGTTTTGTAAGTAACAACTAAAGTATGAAGAATTATGGTGGCCATTCAACAGAAAGATCTTAATCAAATTCCCATGTTATCTACATGTTTTAAAGCACACGAAATGGTAGAATCTCTTCTAGTCACAGCCCACATAGGCCATATGTACACCTGATATGAAAAAGATTAGTAAATATTATCTTTTGGTTATGTTTACTTGTGTGGATAGCTCATGGTGTAACAGCAATGTTTCTTGCTATACATTTCCTTCAGTAGCTTAGTCGGTAAAACACTATATATCAGACTGGGTGGTGTGGTTTTGGGCTTTATGTTCATCGGACGCATGCCAGTCCTTTCCCCCTCCAGGTGCATCAAGAACTGGAGGTTTTCTTTGGGGTTCTAATGTTTAAAAGTATGTCATTGTTCATACAAGCTTCAATGTTCTTCCAATCTGCATTTTCAGGGAGTTCAACCCTTCGAACATAGCCATGTTCCCACCAATGGCTGGTTTTCCAATCCTTTGTCTTGGAATCTTTTTGCTGCCTCCATTGGCCACTGATATCCAAAACCTTTCCATCAGTACATACTTGAATGCTATCTTTACCTACATCTGTAAAATACAGAATCAGCAGTGTTAAATTCAACATCTTTACCGAATATCTGGAAAGTAAACTTGTGGGCTCATTTCCTCATCCCTTCTAAGTATGCAATAACTTTTCTAGCTTCATTTTCTATCAAACAATTCCCCTATTTTAAAGAATTTAATATTTCAGAAGACCGACGAGTTGATAAAATTATTCATTCTTCCATGATCACTGACACATACTTTAAGGCTACTCACCTGGTAGTTCTGCTTTCAGGACATAATCTGAATCTGTTTCGGACCAATCTACCGTGCTTTGTTTGGAACTACCAGATTTAGGCAACAGGGAAAATGACTCAAATTCCCACAGTGGGAAGGCATCAGAAGGATCAAAGAATTTCCCAAACAGAAATGGACTAAAAAGTGATCCTTCACCAAAAAATTTAGCTACTGTTCCATTGCCCTTCTCCATGAAAGTAACAAATGCATCTTCCTTCAAAGGGATACACCATTTCTCCGCGTTGGGATCTTCGGATTGAACTTCAAGTTTCTTGGGACTGTTCATTGAAACACAAATTTTTTGAACATCCAGAAGAACTAAACAGACAGAGAGCTTTGAGGCTTCAATGTTTCTTATAATGCTAAAGGCTAAAGCTGCTTTTAGCAAAGTGGAGAATATATTCTTTGGAATATATATTGAAGGCTCAAAAGAGAGTAGCTTGGAATATTTATCTTGTGAATTTTATTCATGGATTAGAAATCAAGATGTAAAAATGAGCAGAAAAGTCCATAAATTCCTTCTGCTGGCCATGACAAATGAGTGGTTCACCTCTTCTACAAACTGCTTGGCAAAGCAGAACAGGTGAATAATGCTTAATCTAACTATTACATACTTTTGGTGCTATGTTAGTTGCAAATAATTTGCTCTTTTACATGAGTCCGGTTCACAACACCGTGCTGAACAAATTTCATACGTCCGGTCGTTTGATCTGCCAACTTATTCTTGAACAATTATTTTAGCTGTAAAATGAGATTGGTTTAGCGTTGTGCCTCTCATAATGAATATTTCTCAATCATACGAACTTAATTATTCTGCTAACAAGAGGATATTTCTAATTGTAAAGGAATCATAAAAAAACATTACTATATAAGGTGTGAAAGGAATAGAAAAATACGCACTAAATATTAGATCATCTTCCATATAGATAATGTAAGGCATCTACTTAGCAAAAAAAAAAAAATGATAAGGCATCTATCTTTAAGTGGAAATAACTTGAGTCGTGGAAGAAAGGAAAGAAGCCAATAAGTGTTATTTTGCAGTCCAGCTCCTTATGTGGAACATGATTTTTTCAGTATATACGAAACACTTCAAAATAAGTGTTTTTAAACTTAAAAACAGGTGTTCTGAAAATCATAACAGATTATTTTTTTTTTAAATTAAACTTAACCATCAAAAAATTAATTCAACCGACGAGAAAAGTTCTGCGTGTATGAAACTTTTTCCGTTCCGCACTGGAGCCGTGGTGGTTATTTTGTGGCATCTCTAAAAGCAATTTTTTTCTTCTTTTTTATGAGAACCTTGCTCCAACAAGAGTCATCCTCTTAAAGTGAGGAAATTTCTGGTATGGACTAATCGATGTGAATCTTGTGGTATGAAATTCTTTATATCGTCCTAAAAATATCTCCCATCATCTTATAATGATGTGTAAAATTATGTAACACAAGGTTCATTGAATTTGATTCATAGCAGAATTATCCTTAAAATAAAACTAATTTTAAAAGTGGGATTATGATCATAACAGAAAATAACACAGATAAATGAAATAGATTCTCGTTTCCCAAAATACCTCTTTGAAAAATAAAAGCTCTCGACAAGCCACTACACAAGTCTTTTAAGACCTAGAGCCTGAAACAGAACAGAGCAGAATCCAATTGGATCAGAACAGAACGGTACAGAACATAAAAGCAACCCAAAAAACAAGTTAAAAGACTCAAACCAAGTATCAACAAGACCCAAACAAATGTTCGCCTATACTTATCAAATCTGACACCCTAGATCGGAATTCATGTCATGAGCATCTCATACTACTCATGCACTACAAACCGATAGTTATGTCAAACAATCGAGTAATAAACGAACAAAGACCAAACAAGTGAAAAACAACAAATAAGCTAAACAATTATACTCTTCACGTCTAAGCATTTCACACAAGCGAATCCACATCAAGCACGTCTGCCTACAGTATTCTCGATTACACAATTTACTTAGACGTTACGAACATAGTTATCGCTATGACACTACAATCCCACAGTCAAGCTCAATTGTCTAATCAGGCCCATAATCACTGCTAACAGCCCCATGTATTAACCCACTGAGGAAGGGCCACACAGAAACCGGCCTAAACTTTCCCCCGGTTGGAGGCCAAAAATAAAGAATACATACATTGTGTCATTGCCCACACATGAGCTCCACAATTAACTGTTAGCAGCCCCAACTTGTTTCTCCCCGCTAGGGTCCGGGTCCACATATCCACACAAAAATATAGCGAACACCAGGTTCTAGTGATATATAAATGGGATGTATCCTGCTACAGACATTTCATAAACAAGAGCTCGAATGGGGAGACGACTCGGTCGACCAAAGCAAATATGACTAAAATAAATGACTCTCAAATATGACGACCAAAGCGTAACATTTATGCAAATTCAATACATGCCAATTAATTCAAAATTCACAATTATCAGTTAATTATGACAATTTACATAAGGCAATAACAAGAACACAGTAATCAATTTATGTCACACCCCATTTCCGGAATGATGACATGGCAGTGCCCCATTAATAAATGAAACACCAAAGCCACTGTCAGAGTTACTATTTTAAGGAGTTCATTATTCAAAGTTCATAAAACAATAACAGTATTAGTGAAATTATCATCTGACAAAAGAAAATCCTCTTAGGTTTATTACAACTGATAAAAGAACAACAAGTTCCAAATTAAATGACTAAAAGGAACAAAACAGTGTTCTTGAACTAGCAGCTTAGAATCACTCGGTGTAATCCCCATCCCATGTGTCGTCATCAAAGTATAAGTCCTCACCTAAGTCATCTGCAAAATAAGAAAACCGGATATCGGACTGAGCTCCGGTGCTCAGCAGGGACCTAAAACAGTAATATAGATAATAAAGACAGAACAGAAACAGAGACAGCAGAAACAGATGCAGATGCCCGTTTCCCAAAATACCCTTATGGAAATATATGCAAATGACTCGTCCCAAGTCTAGCAAGACTCGAACTCGAGATCGAAGCAGATGCGATGCAGATGCAGATCGAACGAGCGCAGAGAGTTGAAAGCGAGCGGAGCAGTGGATCTGCACAGCTGCGGTTTTCAGAAAAAATGAGATGCAACCTCGTGTAAAAGTGCACCAAAACGTTACCCAACATTCCCAATTCACATGAGACCAAATAAACTCCAAGCAAACATCAAGTAAAGACCAAACAAGAATGAACACATAGAATGCAACAATTAAGCAAATAACCACCTTCTTCGCACCTAAACGATTCCATAGCAGAGTATACGACAAGCACCACGCGTTGCCCATCCCAGTACACCCGATCACATACTGCGTCTTAGATACTTAGAACGTAGCTACCTACTATGACAAGACTCCCACCACATGAGCTCACATATCTATTCACAACTACTCAGCAATAACGGCAGTGGTCCCAGTTATAAACCAAACTATGACGGTTTCAGTAAACTCGTGGGTTCGGATTCTCCCCCAAACTACGGGACACAGATTTTAAGGTTCAATCCTTACATTGTCTCATCACCCCCAACCAAGGACTCCACAAAACCACTACCGTACCTAATGATTAGCCCCATTAAGTGTGGGCCACGGGGACGAAACGGAGCGAAGACCTCTTGGGGGTCGCGCAGACGATTATCGAGAATAGAAGGCAGGGCCGAACCTCGCTGACTAGCGATCATAAATACGAGCTCAATAGGGGGCGACGACTCGGTCGACCGAACCAATTTGGACAAAAACAATGACGCCAATTAAACGACTCCAAACACGACCAAAATGCAATTAACAAAGAGAAAATTACAAAACATGTACAGAACCGTACACATACAGTTTATGTGAGTATAGCATTCAATGAAAGCAATAGGAAAACAATTCATACGACATGCTCAATTTACCCAATTCAAGACATAAATCAATTCAACATACAGTAATATCAAAGAATAAATTTTCTCCAACAGTTTATGCGATTAATTATGCTCAATTACTTCATAAAACATAACAGAACAATACCCAACGCTAAAAGTAATCAAGAACAGAATTTAATAGAGGAAAGCGGGGGTCCCTACACTGTTGCGGATGCGATAAACACTGAAATTTCATAAAGCAAGTGCTGGCAGCCTCACTCGCGGTGCGATAACTTTCTGCTGGAAACTCCAGTGCGTTCCGTCTGCGCTCACTCGAAGCCCTTTCAATTATCTTCGAATTGATATGTTGTGGGTAAAAAACGGAGGTCGATAGCCCTCTCAAACATCCTGTCGAAGTTCTGGACAGACTATATTTAATCGCACAAAATCTGGTTCCGCCTCCACTTACGAGATACATTACGGAAGATCTAACGGTTAAAATCTCAATCCCTACGGTCAGATTATAGCCCTATCAGTCTAGTTTATAAATCAAAAAGAATTACTCCGTTTGGAGTTACGTATATTACTGCATCGACGATTCTCATCGGAACCGCATGAAAAGGAATTTCGAAAATCAGCCCTCGTTCTTGATGCGATATCTTCCAACTCCGAAACCGAAAAGTGAATCCGATTTCACGCCCTTGTAGCCTGTTTCGTCGTGATCAATATCCATATATGGGTTGTCGAAATCCGATAAGGATTGCCCACTCAAAAATCCTCTCAAATTTGCTAGAAACTCACTTCACAAAACTTTTTTTTTCCTTTTGCTTTCTCACGGCTCCAGAGCCATTTCTTTCTTTCTAATTTATGGCTTTTGCACGATCCCCTGTAGACACCACCCCTTACCCCACGGAATGCCTTTTCCTTTTCTTTTATAACCTTGTTTTCAAGACCCACGAAATCCCATATATATATCTCCACCTTGGCTCAGGTCTTTGACAAATGAAAATTCAAGTATATACGGGACATCTTTATTAGCCAATTGGATTTTGACTTTTGTACTTTTTGATCCAACGGTTGTATAAAAAACAAGTGTATTTTAGAGATAAACTTTGAGCTCTTTTTCTCTTGTTTACTTTTAACTCAGGGTGTTCAATAATCGAAACATACGATTCACTAATAAAAAACATGCGTTCTTTGACGAGAAGCGTGCGTTCACTAATAAAAAATGTCGTTCTCTAATAAAAAAATGTGTTTCTGACGAGAGAGCGTGCGTTACATAATATAGAAACGTGCGTTCTCTAACAAAAATGTGTTCACTGACGAGAGAGCGTCGCTTTTTAACAAAAAATGTGTTCACAAAATAGAAGAACGTGTGTTTCTCAACAGAGAACATGCGTTCTTGTAGAAATATACCTATTTTACTTTTTCATTGCAACTTTTCTCTCTCTCAGTAACTCACCTTTTTTTACTTTTTAGCCGCAACTTTTCTCTCACCTCTAATAAAATTACATATATATCCTTTTACCTTTCTCTCACCTCTCTTTTAAATCTCAACCATTGATCCTCTTAAAAAATAAAATCAACGGCCCTTGTTGTGTCCCGCACGTGCGGAATTTAAGGCGTTCCGCACTGGAGCCTTACTGATATATCTCCTGTTTCTTTTTCTTCCTGTTGCGCAGCCGAGAGAGATGACTGTCTCTTGCCTTTTCCTTCAGTTAAGCACGTCTCCCGAGATGCCCCTTGACCCACACCCCACGTTTGCTTTCCGTTTCATTTCCTATATGAAATATCTTTCTTTAAATTTATTTAATTCATTTAATTCCTATTCCAATTATTTATTTAGGTGAATAACAATTAAATCCCCCAACTATGATACGTGAGCGAAACACCCCTCAATAAAACGTACACAAAATAAAATACGTAACATGTTACAAAATTAAATTGGCACGTAAGCATGTAATCACACGAAATAAATTATGACTAAATCGTTAATCGCGAAAAACTAATTACACGTCAAATTTTCCGTAAGAAAAAGTTACGGGTTTTACAATTTACGAATCAGATTATAATTATTTAAATCATACCAAAAACAGTTTATACAATATCGAAAGCAATAAACACAATTTGTGCAACTATTTTGTAAATTGAATAGTTTACTCGCTTTTACTGTGCAGTAAATAATGCGAGAATTAAATGACGAAAAGGTCCCTACCTGTTACGGACGCGAAAAAACATAAATCTGTAATCAGTCCTTGCAGCTCACTCCGGGGGCGATAACTTTCTGTTGGAACCTCTGATTCACGATCCGTCTACGCTCACTCGAAGGTCTTTCAATTATCTTCGAATCGGTATATTGTGGGTCGAAAATGGAGGTCGATAGCCCCCTCAATTGTCCTAGCAAATTTCTGGGCAGATTGTACTTTCTCTCCTTACTTTTTCTGATTGGGCACGATTCCAGTGAAAGAATCCCCACAATTGCCTTGATCTCTCTTGCGGCTGAGAGAGAAAAGAGCCAGCTTCCTCTTTTATTTTTCCTTCTATTCAAGCGACTGAGAGAGCGAGAGAGAGAGAGAGGGGCTGAGCCGCCTCTCTTTTTCTTGTTTTCTTGTTTGCACGAACCCCCAATGCAGGGCAAAAAATCCTCTATCACGTTCAGTGTATGTTCGCATGTCATCAACCAATCACGATTCACAGCATGTATATATAATTGAAATAAATATTTATATAGTAAATTCGATTGGTTAGGGGACACTTTGAGCATATCTACGGATGAGACGGCAGATTTTCACCCCAATGCTGAGCCCTCAATCCCACGATCCCCACGTTATGCTTTTTCCCTTTTCTTTTACTAAATCCCAAACCCACGAAGCCTTGTTTCACTTTTCTTTATTCCTTTAATTTATTTTATTTCCAATTCCAATCAATAATCTAATTAAATTAATTATCTAAGTGAATCATAATTAAATCTCCTAATTACGATACGTGTGCGAAACAGTCCTTAATAAAATGTACACATAATATAACATGTTATACAATTAATTGGACATGTAGTCACATAATCACACGAAATAAATTCCTTCTACGCAGTTATTTGTGAAAAAAAATAATTACACGATAAATATTCCGTAAGCAAAAGTTACGAGTTGTACACTTGAAAATTTCCCAAAAATATTACTAAAATAACATATTACATCGACTATCTGTAGTCCATAAAAGTCTAGAAGTCTTGGAAAAGAAGGAAATATTGAAAAACACATTAAAAATCCTTATAAATGAGTTTAGGAAGTTAAAAGAGTCCAAAAGTTCTAAATTTGACTGAAGTTTGACCAACTGTTGACCAAGGAGGAGGACGACACAACCGCAATCGTCATGCTTCTTCTTTTTCCGTGGATGACACCTGACCTGATCATTTAAATGGACAAAAATGCTATCTAACTCAAATTTTCTTGATCCTCAAAGTTTGCAAATCAAGCTCGAAAGTGTACAATTAAGTCCTAAAATTCCAAAGTAATGAATCAACCCTTACATGACATTATAACATAAAAAGTAAGGATTTCACAATTCTAACACTAGAAAATCAATAGATAAGCATAAAATTCAAATACAAGTATGAGAAAAAAGTAAATAAAATATGAATTTATCAAGGAGCCAATCCCCGATTCAAGTGGTTGGATGCGTGTTTGGTACGCGTGAATGGAAAGATATTTCCCACTTCTCTTTCCATTCGGGCATTTGGTTGGATAATTTAAAGTGGGAATGATCATTTCACAGGAATGACGATTCCAGGAAAAAGTGGGAAAGGGCATTCCACACCAAAATATATGGAATGACTTTTCCAGGAGAAGCTGGAATCATCGATAAATAGTAACTGACATTTATACCCCCATTTTAATTAATTATTACGTTCATTTTACATAGCAACATATTCATATTTGGTCATAAATATTCTATTTCACTTAGTATAATTTCATAGATGGTAATTTTATAAATATTTCTTCTTCTTTTTTTGTAGTAGTAGTAATTTTAATATATTTTTAATTTTAAAAGTAAAGATATTTTTATTATTATGTCGACAATTTAATAAAAATTATGTTTCAACAAAAAAAAATTAATATATATATATATATATATATATAATGTCAATGTTATTCAAGTAAGATTTTCTAATGAATGTTTAATTAGGTTTTATCACTAGTATATGATAAAAGGGCATTTATGTCATATTATGTTTAATTACATTCCATTCTGACATTAAAATATAGTTTTGCCAAATACATGAAAGGAATCGACATTCCATTATGAATTTGCCTTTCCAAACATTAGAATGGAAAGAGGATTCCGAAGTTATTTTTGGTGGAAAGCGATTCTTCCTGGAAAGGGATTCCCTTTAATTTCATTCCATTCCAACTTACCAAACGTGTTGAGAGTTATAACAAAATAACAAGAAGAAAGAAATGAGACGTGTGGCTTGTGCAGTACACCCCTGAGAAACCACGGTCCAGTTCCTATGGGGAACAATTTTTTTTACAATATATGCGGAATGTCTCAGAACATTTGTTCCGATATTAAAAAATAAGTGTTTTAAAATTCAAAAACAGGTGTTTTGAGATTCATAAAAGATGTTCAGCGCAAAAAAAAAAAACATAACATGTGTTCTGTGTTTTTTTAAAATAAATTTTAACCGTTAAAATTTTAATTCAACGGGCAAAAAAGTTATGTACGTGTAAAATTTATCTCATTTCGCACCTGGAGACGTGACGAAGAATCCAATGTAAACGCTTTTACTATATTGAATTTTTCGAACGCTGTATTGTGAAAAAAAAAGCCTGTACAAACTTTCAAAGAATAAGAATTTTTAATTTATATCCCAGAGAAAAATATATTTTGAATAAAAAAGAATATCGTTAGCCTTCAAAGTTATAGACGACCTGATAAAGTTTCAGAAAATATAAAAAAAATACTCCCTCCATTCCTAAATATAAGACTCTTTAGACAATTTGAGAAAATTAAGGAAGTTGTTATTTTCACCTAAACTTCCAATATTACCCCACATTCCCTCTCTCTCACTAATACATCATAAAGAAAAGAAAGGAAAATGTTGAGGGTATAATTGAAATAAATTGTTGACAACTAATAAAAGAACATTAAACGACAATTAATTTGGATACCTAGATATCTCCTAAACGACAATTAATAGGGAATGGAAGGAGTATCTGATAACATAAATTTTTTAATCTTGTTCACTGAAATATTGTGACATCTCAGTCAAACATGTAAATAAACCGAATAGTTCGCGCTCGAATATTGTTCATCCGTCTTGTATTCAAGCAGAGAGTTCAAACATACATTTGCACTTGTTTGATAAACGAACGAACACGATTTTGTTCGTGAACATTCGAAAATAATAACAAGTATTATGTAAAATATATTTTAATTCTATTTATTATTATTAAATTATAATAAATTTTATTTTTAATATTTTTTACGAATTAGTTAAATAAACTCGCTCTCAAACTAGAATAAGATTTAAATAAAAAAATATTTAATTTTAAAAACCGAATCAAACGAATTATTAGCCATTTTGGTCATCAAAATATTTTGAAACAGTCACTTTCATCTTTTTTAACGTTTTTTTAACTTTCTTCATCCCCAAAGATTTTACGAGTAGCTATTTTTGTCATTCCGTCAAATAATTGTCTAAAAGTCGTCAAAATTGATGACGTGTCCAAACGGCTCTCAGGTTGCATCTCTTCTGCAGGGGTACAGATGGAAATTCCAAAGTATACTAAGTGCCTCCCTTGTAAAGCCCGTCATTCCCACTCATATCAGTCACCGTTCTCATTTTCTCTCCATAATTGAGAATAAGAAAACCCTATAAACCTAAATTTTAGAATATTCTAAACATAGATAGTTCCTCCATCTTCATTCATTTAATTTCTTATGAAATGCGAAGTGAAACCCTAAAGTCCATGAAGATTCCAGAAAGGCAAACCAAAAACAATGTTGCAAAAGACAATGGAAATGTATTTCAAGATGTTAAATTTGAGTTTGAGGTGATAGATGGTGATTTCACTCCAAGAATGGAACCAATCTTCAAACTGCAATGTTGCGGATCTACAGTACCTAAAAACTCCATGAGACCGAAATTAATCATAGTGGGTAGGGGTGTTCATGGTTCGATTTTACACATTTCTTAAACCAAACCGAAATATCCAGTTTGAAAACTTTGAAACCATCCAAAATCTCAAATCGATGCATTCGATTTGTAACGGTTTGGTTTTTCGGTTTTCTGGAGATATAAAATATATTGATTATAACAAAATAATAAAATATTTTTTTTATATAATTACTTAGCTGCTAAAAATATAAAATAAATAATTCTATTGTTTTCACGTTAAACACAATAAAAACAAAATGTTGAAACATAAATTATTAATTCTTGAACTTCAATATAAAGTAAAAATAAAACAAATTTTTATATATAATTACCTAGCTACTAAAAATATAAAGAAATATGTCTATTGTTTTTTCACTAGTTTAAACAAAACAAAACAAAACAAAAACAAATTAATGAAATATAAATTCTTGATCTTGAATATTAAAATTCAAAAAAATTACTGAAATATTATCTTACGAGGAAAAAAGCAAAAACAAACATAAAAATTCCATCATTATTAGTTTAAAAGTAAAACAAAAACTTCAGATGAATTTAAACCACATACAACATATGACTCTTCAATCTCTTACTTTAGCACTTGAAGAGTTTGCTTGTCATGATATAAATAAAAAGTTGAATATATTTTATTAAAAAATAGTTCTTTAACACACACACACACACACACACACACACACATATATATATATATATATATATATATATATATTTGATTTGGTTCGGTTTGGATTATAAAAAAAATTTAAACCAAACCGAAAATTCGATTTTAATTTTGTCCAACCAAAACCAGTCCAATGTACCGCTCAAATCGAAAAATCGGTTTGGATTGATTTGGATCGGTTTGGTTTTTTCTTGAACACCCATAATAGTGGGAGATTCAAGGTAAGAATGATTGTATTCCTATTGAAATGAATTACTCCCTATTTGTTATTAATGTTTTTTCTTAATTTGAAATTTTCATCTTTACCCTGCAAGAGAGAGGCAATTTGAGAGGCGTTTGGACACGTCATTAATTTTGACGAATTTTAAACAATTATTTAACATAAGAACAAAAATAGCAGCTCGTAAAATATTTAAGGATAAAAAAAATTAAAATGACTAGCTCAAAAATAATCTAATTACCAAAATGACTAATAATTCCAAATAAAACTCAACCTATTTGTAAAATTTCGAATTACTAAACAACGAGTTCGAACACGTATATTGTCATCATCATGTGCCGTGGCCCAATGGGCAAGTCATCTAGCCGTGACCAGAGAGTCCGGTTTCGATCTCCTCCGCAGGCGTGCGGTGAGACTTTATTCTCACTTATCTAGGTTGTTTTCACCCTGCATTAATGGGGTTGTTTTATCTACGTTACGTAGGGTTCGCACTCGGACGTTAAAGAAAAAAACACGTATATTGTCTGGGTTGAAAGATCTCTCTTACACAGAGTTCCACCTTTTAACTTTTTCCCTTTAAAAAAAATAAAAAAGAATATCGTTGTCATATTTCAAACGACACGTCGACACCTTATGAAGAAAAAATAAATTACTTTTCTTGAAGAAGTATTTCGTTGGTCAACCCACGCGCTCTCCCCAGCCTCCCTTGCTTTTGGTTTCTTGAGGTACCTCTTTGTGGGGTAGATTTTTAGGTCAGACTCAGTAAAAACATTTTCTTTCCTTTTTCCTTTTTTCCATTTTTCCATTTTCCAGATTCATTCATCTCTTTATCGGGCAAGTATTCAATAAATTCAATTTATATTCTTGTCCGATTTATGAGGTGATTTATTCTTATTCTTATTATTATTATTTGTATTTAATGTGAAGAATTTCCTTCCAAATTTTGGAATTTTTATACAAGAAGGAAGAAGGGTTTCTTGTTTTTATTTATTTCCCCCCTCTTTCACAAATTCATATTCAAAAGGGGTTTTTGACTTCTTTCGTGAAAATTAAAAGCGGGTTCTTAATATTTTGTGCCAGAAAAGGTCTGTGATTGGGACATTTGATTTTGGACAGTTGAATTGAAAGTGGGGTTATTGATAAATTTCAATCTTGCTGGAAAAAGGCTTGACCTTTATTTAATACAGAGTATTTTCAGGTGGTGAATGATTTTTTAGTAACTGGTGACAGATTTTTTGAATCAAAGATATAAAAAGGGTTTGTGTTGACCAATCTGAGTATGCAGTTCTTGATGATGGTATGAAAAGGATTTGTTATTATAGTGATTCAAGAATAGGTAGATGGGTATGAGAAGGGTGCTTTGTACAATTGCTTCAATTTGTCTGCTTTTCACTGTGATAGGAGCAGGCTTCAGAAGCAAGAAAGCCATAGAAGAAGAAAAACCTTCAGTTACAAGTCTTATTAATTCACTAGAGAAGAACCAGGATGTGGTGAGAGATTGTCTTAAAGCTTTAAGTTTTCTTTTATTTTGTTATGTATGCTTTGGATTAGTTTTTGTATGAGAATTTCTGTGTCGGGATTGAAAATATTGAATTGTATTGAAGAATGTGTCAAAATGGTTCGCAAATGCATGAGTTGAGAATGAGAAAGGTTATTTCTTTCTGTTTGTCTAACTGAATAAAGAATGTGTTTCTTCTTATCAGCCTTGGTGGTGGTGGGATGTCTGACATCTTATCTGATTAGGTCTAGTTGGACAACGTTTGGCTTTGAAACGAAATGTCTCGACTTTCCTAGAAGCTAAATTATTTGTGAGAGGATTTGTGGGTCCCAAAGCTGAAATTTTGTGTTCGGTTCAGAGAAGGAACACTATTCAGGAATCTGGAGAAGGTCTCTGCAATGTATATCATGATTAGTTCTGCTGCCAAACTGCAAGTTGCTTGTCCTTTCTAGTGATTATCAAGAGTTGTTTTGATGTCATTCTTGTTTGCGTTTCTAAGGATTACTCATAGATGGTATCTTTTTCCTTCGATTACATTTGTATGTTCTTCAATGATAGACAAAAGTACTGTGCCTTTTAGGTTCAGAAATTCTGAAAATCGCTAAATTGTAAGCTAAAAAAGATCAGCTAATCTTCTTCATATTCCTCAGGCTGAAATTTGAATATGCCTATAGATTTGTTGATGTACTTGCTCTGTGTGAAAAATATTGCTGAATTTGATGAAATTGGACGCACATGCTAACATGTTACATAACGTATGTAGTTGGAGATATACTGTCTATGGTATTATGTCTTAGGCCTTTGCCTTTGATCTCTCTCTCTCTCTCTCTCCCTCCCTCCCCTCCCTTTAATTGTTTGTTTGGAGCTGCAAGTTAAGCTGTTATAATTGGAATTAACTTATTTTGGCTCTTCATCTCGTAAATTTGTCAAAGAATTTATGATTTATTGATATTTTCTTATCGTAGACTGATTTATTATGGGTACACTGTCGGTTGGAGTTGATGCGTGCCTATGAAGCTGAAGATATTGATTTCAATGCACGCAAAGCAAAGTCCAAATATGGGAATGACATTATTTGGAATAGTAGGTCAACGAGTAAATTAGATGCAAAGAAGCTTTTCAAGGTCTTACATCCCAAAGTTAAGCATTGTTTCTTGGATTGTTTAAGAAAGAAAAAGCTTACGTTTCTTATATCAGAAGAAGAGAAACCTTCAGAGAAATGGTACAGTAGGTATCTGGACTCGATATATACTAGGCCTGATGTTTCTGGACGACGTGAATTGATCCAGGACTTTGCAGGAGCACCGACTCCATCCCCTTCTGCGGGATCAGCTGCTCCATTGCCTTCAAGTCGTACAATTCCTGAATCTCAGAGCAATATTCCTCCATTGCCACCATTCTTTCCCCGTTATATCAGTGATCCACCCCCCAAAGCCACTATAAGTGAAAAACCTTCAGTAAAAAATTCTAAAAAGAAAAAGAAGAAAAAGGCAAATAAAGAAACGACGATTCTGATTGCTGTTCTTGCGACTGCTTTGTCAACATTTATTGTTTCAGCGCTACTCTTTTTATGCTTCTGCCGGGCCTGCGGAAAAGGCTCCGTGAGGAGAAATGACGAGAGTCCCCTTCTCAGCTTAAGATTGAGTGAATATTCTGCTGGTACGTCAAGTGATTCTATCTTTCCTAAATGACTAACCTGTGACTTGCATTTTTGAGTTCTGATGTTTGTTGAACGTTGATATTTCAGCTTCTTCTTCTCACAAGTCATTTGGTTTAAACAATGAAAAACCTTCCAATCAGTCAATTGATACTATCTTAAATCATAATAAAGTGGCTGGAGATACCTACTTGGATGCAAACATGGGAATTCCTATTGGGACTGTGGCTGGAATCGTCACAACAATGGAGAATTCTGCACCTTTAAACTCCGGCATAGCTGGAATGCCCCCGCTAAAGCCTCCGCCTGGCAGAGCAATCAGTTCGATAACAACTATAGGTTCTGGAAAGGGCGCAGGAGCAAACAGTTCAATACCAACTCTAGGTCCTGGAAAAGGAGCCCCAGCCCCTCCTCCTCCTCCTCGCCCTCCTCCCGCATCGGCCCCACCACCACCACCACCTCCGAGAACTTCTGGTGGCCCACGTCCTCCAGTGTCCGGAGCACCACCTCCACCTCCTGCACCTTCTACGTTGAAGCCTGGCCCACGTCCACCACCGCCTCCAATTGGTGGTGTCCCTCCACCTCGACCACCACCTATGGGAGGAAAGTCAGCCCGCCCTTCACCTCCTGCTCCAACTGAAGGCGACGATGAATCTCGTAAAACTAAGCTTAAGCCCTTCTTCTGGGATAAAGTTATGGCCAGCCCCGACCAGACAATGGTTTGGCATCAGCTCAAAGCAGGATCATTCCAGTAAGCTCATTTATTTTTCTCATACGATGCCAGATATTGACATATTGTATAATGTTTCTGATGACTGTCTGATGGTCAATGATTACAATTGTAAACAGGTTCAACGAAGAAATGATAGAAACTCTTTTTGGTTATGCACCTCCTGATAAAAACTACAATAAGTCAAAGGACTCCAAATCACAAGATCCTTCTAACCAGTATATTCAGATTATTGATGCCAAGAAGTCGCACAACCTAGCAATTCTTCTTAAAGCATTAAATGTGACAACAGAAGAAGTTCGTGATGCAATTCAAGAAGGTACTGATGCTTCTTTTCTTAGTATACATCATGGAATACTTCTTGATCATTGGGGTGCTCGAAAATATATGTATAGTTCTTATGTAGAAAAGGAGCATACATGAATTTGAATTTACCAGCATATTATCTATTTAGGGATTCACGTGTTCTATCATCGGAATTTTGAAAACAATATTTTGGTGCATAAAAAGATATGAAGGCATTAAGCAACTGGAAATATTATTTATGTTTCCCGATCCTTCCGTTTTTGTACATTTGCTTGTACTGGTGATTCCAAATTCCTTGCTCCATATTTTCCTAGATTTCTTTCTAGTTGCTGCTGACCAAACGACTATTTTCTTTTAAATTCATTCAGGAAATGAGCTTCCTCCTGAACTTATTCAAACTTTGCTAAAGATGGCACCAACCACTGATGAAGAGCTGAAGCTGAGGCTTTTTAATGGTGATATTTCTCTCCTTGGGACCGCAGAGCGGTTTCTGAAAGCCTTAGTTGATATTCCATTTGCCTTCAGGAGGCTAGAGTGTTTGCGGTTTATGTGCGCACTTCAAGAGGAGAAAACTATGGTGAAGGATTCCTTTGTAAATTTGGAGGTAAGAGGTTATTTGAATTCATCGGTGTGTTACTTTTTTAGTTCCACTTTGTAATTATTAATTAAGATTTTTTTTGTTTTTACCCGTGAGTGCATATGGAGGAGTAAAGACAATTAAAGTTGCCGCATAAACAGAATTATTGCGTTCTATACGAAATATTTGTTACTATATACTTTATAGGATCATGATTGTTTGAAACATTTTCTTTCTTCTTATTGGCATCTGTCTTATGTGGAAAAAAGATGGTGATCCTTCATAAATAATACTTAACCTAATCTTTAAGAAAAGAAGCTTAGGTACAATTGAATAATGATTTAATCAACTTGCTCATGTCTTTTGAGATATAATTCTAAACACTAAAAGAAATTAACTACAGATGCTTATGATCTCCGCTAAAGTTGTAGAAATTGATTTGCCCTCAGAATTTCATGTCTATACGGTTATACACACGTATATTCCAAGATGGTAAACTATCGTTTTGGTCTTCCTCGGCTCCGAAAAAACCGGCTGTTTCTACTCAACTGAATATTTTAAAAAGAAGTGGCATCTGTCTTAACCTGCAGATAATCACCCTTCTCCAAAATATACAAAGCATTAAATCGTGTACGACCACCTCCGTCAAATTTTCTTCTTTGGCACTGTTTACTTCCTTCTTCTCCTTTTCATATTCGGTTCAGTTCATTCACTTTTCTTCCATAAGCACAATCTCCATCCCCCCAAAAAGACAAGTAATTTTGCAACTTTGGACAACCTAACAATAACCGGAATACCTGATTGAGGTGTATCTATCTGATTATCCCCACTTGAGGTGATGGAATTATGATTTATCAATTGTTAGGTGTGGGTGGGGTCATTTATTCGTGATTGGTATTTCGGGTTGGTTGGATTGTTTTTGTTCATGTGACCTTGCCTAGGCCTTCATATTTGGTTTAATTGGTGTATGCTACTTGCATGCTGCCTGCAGGCTGCTTGCACAGAACTCCGGAAGAGCAGATTATTCCTTAAACTCCTAGAGGCCGTTCTTAAGACTGGAAATCGCATGAATGATGGAACGTTCCGTGGAGGTGCACAAGCATTCAAACTTGACACACTATTGAAATTGTCTGATGTCAAAGGAAAAGATGGGAAAACTACCCTCTTGCACTTTGTTGTTCAGGAGATCATTCGTTCAGAAGGTATACGAGCTGCCCGTGCAGCCGGAGCAAGCCGGAGTATGTCCAGCATCAAGTCTGATGATTTTCTTGAGGAGCCTTCATATGAAAATGAAGAGCATTATAGAAGTATTGGCTTGGACAAGGTATCGGGTCTAAGTCATGAGCTTGGGAATGTCAAAAGGGCTGCAGTTATAGATGCTGATAGCTTAACTGGAACAGTTGCAAGACTTGGACATGCTCTCATAAAAGCCCGCGATTTCTTAGGTTCAGATATGAAGAATGTAGACGAAGAGGATGGGTTTCATCAAACCCTTAGAAGTTTCCTGAAGGATGCTGAAGTTGACATCATGAGGTTGCTCGAAGAAGAGAAGAGGATAATGGCTCTGGTGAAGAGCACGGGTGATTACTTCCATGGAAATTCTGCAAAAGATGAGGGTTTGAGATTATTTGTTATTGTGAGGGATTTCTTGATAATTTTAGACAAAGTATGCAAAGAGGTAAAAATTCACCCCCCAAAAACTCCAATAGTACAGACTCCGAGAAAGGAGGACACGACGATTGCACCTTCCCAGTCTCCAGGAGTACAGACTTCGAGAAAGGAAGGCACCGCAATTGCACCTTCAGAGACTCCAAGAGCACAGACTCCTAGAAAGGAGGACACCTCAGCTGCACCTTCAGAGACTCCAAGAAAGGAGATCACTACAACTGCACCTTCAGAGCCACGCCCATCACCTTCCCCCGATCCTCGCCAACGGCTTATTCCAGCAATCAGAGAAAGGCGGGTGGATAGTAGTTCTAGCTCAGATGACGACGATCCATAGATACAGGCAAGCTTTTGCTTCATTTGCCATATTCTTTTTCCTTTCCCTGTATCTTTGGACATGCTTGCTCATCTGTTCTTAAAATTGTCGTCTCCTAAAAAACGTGATGCATTTAATATTTTGTATTTAATTTTCGTGCACATTTTCCAGGTTACACAGTGGAAAGGAGGCTGAGAAATGAGGAACCATGTAATTAATTCATTTATTGCCTTCTATAGTTGTCTAGGGCTCTTAGATTTGGCTAAAAAGAGTGTTTTATGTTCTTGGTTGGCTAAATATTTGGGTGCACTAGACTTCTGATGGATGGCTGAAGCTAACTTTTTGCATTTCTTCTTGAGAAATTTTATTTTGGTAGGTGAGTAAGTTTAAAACTTATATTCAAACCAATGAATACAATACACGTAGGCCAAAACGTCAATTCTCTTTCCTATGAATTTGCACTTTTGGCCTATGTGTACTGTATTCATTGTCTTGAATGTAAGTTTTAAACTTACTCACCTACCAAGATAAAACTTATCTTATGGATCAAAACTTACTGATGTGTCTGTAATTTTGTATCAATAGTTAGGAAATTGTCCATTTTAGCATGCAATTCTTTTTATCAATTTTATGAAATAATTCTTTTGTAGTGATATAAAGTAAAAGATAAAGAAGTGTTGGTTAATTTTTATGGTTGCATTTTTCGTTGGCTTAAGGAACTATGCTTTCATCTTTATTTCACTTCAACAGCTGTACCAGGTTGAAAGAACTTCTTTGTGAGAGGTAGGACTGGACGGTACTCCACTCCACTCCACTCCACTCCTTTTGCCATGATTATAGCGTTGAACGCTTTAAATTTAGTATATATGGAACACTTTTTGGACATGTGTTCTCTCTTTATGAACACTTGTTTTAAAAATTTACAAGTGTTTTATCCAGATGAACGCCGTTTCTTATGTATGTAACCCTTGTCTTACGTAAAAGATGTTTAAAAATTACAATAGATATCACCGTAAAATAAAATCTTGCAGAGTTGAAATCTTTTATCTAAATTCTTAATTCGGATTCTTAATTAAAAGAAACAACTCACGATTAATATTATTCTTACTTGTAACCCGGAGAACATGTAATGCACTTTACTGCCACGATTATTGGACAATTAAGTTATACCTTCTCCCTCCGTTTTCTAATTTCTAATAGAGGTATGATGGTAAAAAATGTTTATCATCATCCCATTTCTCAATCTATAATAAACTATCTAGAAAGACCGCAGTTAAAAGACAAAAACGTTTTGTTCCTTTGTAGAGCTCCCCAGTCTGCATCCTCGGGCTTTTTTTTTCCTGCAACTGTAAGGTCACAAAAACGTTCATGTTGCTGGGAGTGTGCTTGATATTCCACATCTCTAACGTTATCTAGAAATAAAATGATCTTGAAAGATCCACAAACGTTATTTTCTTGCCAGTGGGATCAATTTCCCGAAACCCCAAAGATGAATTTCGGATACCAAAAAACACAAGCCCTGAAAGGAAAGAAAAATGTAGAAAGAAATGAACAACACAAATAAACAGATTATACCACCACGTAATATAAACACGAAACTGCCCCTTAAAGATGCTGCACGGGGCATGGGATACTACTTGGCAATTAAACTAACGAATGCAAAACGCAATTCCTGCAACAGTTTCCTAGTGAAGAAACAACGTAGAATCTGGCCCCGA
This sequence comes from Vinca minor, assembly GCA_026122235.1. Taxonomy (NCBI): domain Eukaryota; kingdom Viridiplantae; phylum Streptophyta; class Magnoliopsida; order Gentianales; family Apocynaceae; genus Vinca; species Vinca minor. The sequence goes on along the minus strand of JAOCZM010000284.1, from coordinate 828,745 downwards.
ACCTTGTGAAAGGCAGACCATACCATATATGGCAGAGTAAATAAATGCCAGTATATATGGTAATCAGGGGCAAGAGACGGAAAAGAGATGCAAAAAGAGGATTAGTGTTGAAGAATTAATTATGAAAGAGCCAATCACAGAACAGTTATGTCAGGACAAGCTTCCTTAGACTAGGACGATTAAATACTTGTTCTGAATCGATTAATTGATCTTTACAATCCGACCTTCTTAGTACTGGGAAGCAGCTAGCATTAGCATCCCATTATCTGATAGTATCTCCCTATGACGCTTCTTGAATCCAACATTTCGAAGACTCTGAAAGTATAGCAGATAAAATCAGTATAGTATCGAAAATATTTTGCCACATCCGTAATACTGAGCCATTTAAGGTGATGAAATGTACCAACGATTGGGTTTTACCATCATCATTCAGATCAGCAGCCCCTTACTTCTTTTGACACTCTTGTATGGTTCAGATTTTAAGACACTGCTGCAAGGAAATACAGTGTAGGATTCTATTTTAAGAGTTTCTTACATCCCACATAATACAATGTCGTGTCTTGTTAGTTTACTCTTCTATTCGAGTAATAATGTCTCTCCCTCTTAAAAACCCCACTAAGCATCTAGATATGGATCACAATTAATCAAAGAGTTTATGCAGGCTAGATCAAGGTACTGCAACATATTTGGTTCGAAATCTAGGGTGTGTAACAATTTTATGCAAGAAAATATCATGTTGATGTATGATATCTCAGTGCTAGTTGGAAAGAAGAGAGTTCCACATCATTTATTAAATATAATATAAGAACAGAAATGATAAAACAAAGAACATTGATAAAACAGAAACATGCATGTTTACCACGTAATGTAGCTTAATAATGGTTTAATGAAAAAAGGTCATTAATGCACACTACACACCACCATGTATCTGCTATAACCATCAGATATTGCAAATGCAGCCAAGTGCTTAACATAAATCAGGGTACTAGCCCTATACTAAATTAAGTTGCCGACAATCAATGCATCTATCAGACATTGCAAATTCAATCGAGTACTACACGTAAATGAGCACATCATTTCATATCCTCAACAAAAAAGATCAGTAAATTGGAATGTTCCAAAACAAGGTAAGGTACGAAAGAAACCCTAAATACCATACGAATTACCTGTGCATAGTTGCTATATTGCCTAAACCTCAAACTCCAAAGGTAGAAAAATGATTACGGTTTGCTTACAAAGTAATCAAATAGATGAACTGATTACAAAATCAAATAAATATAGAAGCATAAATGTTCTGAAAATGAATCTATCATTGAGAACTGTCGAGAACGAGATATAACAGATTGATCCATCGATTCACTTATATTCACACTCAACATACTAACAGGCGCCCTAGAAGACCCACATATACCTAAAAAAAAACACACAAGAGAACAACAGAAAACCCATTATCACTATTTTTAAGACTCAAATAACCTAATATAATTTTCTTCTTCAACACCTAAAAGGGACTATGAATGGGAACTACATAGTCTCCAGTCATCTCATGCTTTGAAATCATCTATCTAATCCTCTTCAACAGCAGGCTTGGATGAGGCACCGGTCTTCTTTGGGAGTAAAAGGTTGTGGATGTTGGGCATCACACCACCATTTGCAATGGTCACATCTCCAAGCAGCTTGCTGAGCTCCTCGTCGTTCCTAACAGCCAATTGGATGTGCCTTGGGACAATCCTCGTCTTCTTGTTGTCCCTCGCCGCGTTTCCAGCCAATTCGAGCACCTGCAAGACCAAATAACAAAATTTAAACGATAAAACTAATTGATTCTAAAGAGCTCCGAAAATTAGATGTAACCAAATTAAAACCCTAGAAATTAGGGATCTATAGACCTCTTGAAATTCACGAAGAAACAATCGAAGAATTTGATATAAAAAGTCAAAATTCGAAACCCTAGCGGATGAAACCCTATAAATTGGGAATTCCTTCGAAATGGAGGTCAAAAACCAAAAGAGATTGTAATTTACCTCAGCAGCGAGGTACTCGAGGACGGCGGCAAGGTATACCGGAGCGCCTGCACCGACACGCTCGGCGTACTTTCCGGCCTTAAGGAACCTAGCGATACGACCGACAGGGAACTGGAGACCAGCCTTGCTGCTACGTGATTGAGCTTTCTTTGCAGCACCGGAGCCAAGAGTCTTACCACGGCCCGCCATTGATGAAATCGGAGATCGAAAAACTTGAAAGAAACAGTCGGAAAGTTACGGCGGCGTAGGCGGGGATGGCAAACGGAGAAGAGAATAAAAAGAAGAAGTGAGACGAATATGAGAGGATTCGGGTTTATATAGTAAGAGAGGGTTTTGAAATGAGCCAGTGAGATTAAAGTACGCAGATTGTGAATGGTAGCCGTTGGATGAATAGTAAATCAACGGCTGATGTGTGTTTGAAACGCTCTGGAGTTGATATTGACACGTGGTATAAGTCTAGGAATTGACTCGTGGTGCCTGAACTTGAACAAGATAATAACCGCCTGGACAGTACAGATAGGAAATTAAATGTAATTCTTTTACCTTCTGCATTTATAATTCAAATATGAAAATAATTAATAACCATCTTACTAAGCCACTCAAGTAATATTTTGATAGTCGAGTATCAGAGATCAATCTATAAAAATAAAAAAATAAAACTAGTATTACCTCCGTCTCAAATTATTTGCAACATTTCACATTTTTACCAAGATTAAGGAAGTGATTGGAAAGTAATTAATATGATAAAAATGTTCAAAATACCTCTAAATTAATGACTGAAAAGTTATTATTAGTGGTTAGTTCAGTAATAAATTAGGGGTAAGACTGAAAAATAATAGTAAAGATGCATTAATTTTTTAAATTGACAAATAATTTAGAATGTTTCAAAAGATAAAACGTTTCAAATAATTTGAGACGGAGATAGTAATATTTAGCAAAATGTTTTTTTTTTCCTTTTTACGTTGTCATAGATTAATGTATGCCCACGAGGATGATGGGGATATTCCGAATCCCAACTAAATTGTTCATCTCATATAGGAATGACAATTTGACCCGTGATCCGTTGACCTGCCTTGACCCAACACTTTTTGTGGTAGATCCATCCCGCCTCGTGGAGAGAATGGGGAAAATCAAACCCGTCTCGCGAATGGGGAAAATCAGACCCGTCCCGTGGATGGATTTCGTGTGAGATCCGCCCCGCCCCCATTCATATTATATTATTAGACCTAATCATGTTTAATTTTCTCTTTAATATACTAATTGTATTTGTTTGATGATTGATTTGGAATAAAATGTACTAGTTGTATTTGTTTGAGACTCTATCTCTATACTAATATTAATGATTTTTTAAAATAAAAAGTAAGGCGGGGCGGGACTTCTTGATCCGCGGCGGGTCACGGGGGCAGGGTGGGGCGATGGATTACCTGTGCGGAGCGGGAATAGGTATTGAGATTGATACGGCACCAGCCATGAAGCTTAGAGAGGTCATTTGGATAAATGACCTCATCCTTAATTCATACATCCCAAATACGAGCTTGAAAGTCGGCCTTTGTTCCAAGTGTTTAAAGTCTCTAATCTAAAGGTTCAAGAGGTAAAGAAACCTTCAAAGAAAGCTAGACACAAGGATCAAAGCCATCGAATATCATTTGAAGGAAAGATACATAATTGGAAGGAAAACGGTTGAAGGGGTATTTTAGGAAACTTGTAAATTAAAGTCTATAAAAGACTTTAATTATATTTTCAACTTTATTGTTTATTTTAATTAGCCATGTTGGCTGAAATAAGCTAGCTAAATAATAGGACATGTTGTCATTGATGTTAGGTAGTGTTTTTTAGTTATCTAGGAGTTGTAGAAAGTCCTAATCCCTTAAAGGACTCTTATTTGTGGGTTATTTTTGGACGAAATTCCACTCTATTTAAGAGGGATTTCAGCCATGTTATTGTTAGACTTGATATGATATGATATTTTAAGGTTATTCCTTAGTTACTTTGTGTTTGATTCTCTATGTTAGAGTTCATTCATCTTTGAGTTACTGTATCAATAAGTTTGGTTTATACTTATTGTGGTGTTTCAGCCCCCATTGATATTCAACCTTGTGGGAGAAAGGTTGTTTATATTCCCCCATAAACGGTTCGAGATAGAGAAAGATCGGACCTTTAAGCTGAACCTTCATATTAGTACAACGGTTTTGTCAGGTGGTATCAGAGCAAAAGGTTTATTTCTATCTTGGTGTATCTTTATTGCTTTCTTTAAAAAAAATTGGCAAAAAATTACAAAAAAAAAAAAATTACTGTTTGCGGATTACTGTTCACGACACTGTTCATCGTACTGTTCACGTTACTGTTCATCCGAGGGAAAAATTAGATTTTTCGTTTCTGTTCGTCCGGATTGAAAATCAAGAATCAAGAAAATCAAGAAACGTCAATATTGATTCGAATTTCAAGGGGCAACCGTGAGTTCAAGAAGATCAACTTTCAAGAAAATCAAGAAGCATAAAGACTCCATCTTTTTAAAGATTTCAACAAATTCATGCAAAGATGAGGCAACATATTTATCAAGAAGATGACAACTTTGATTATGATGATAAAAGGTATGGCTTACAACATACAATAAATTCAAGATATGATGATTCCTATTTGTTTTCTTGTGAGCCGCAAAGGGATTACAAAAATCAGCAAGTTGACGACTCTGTTGGTGCAGTCAAGCTCCCATCTTTTGAAGGTACGAATAGGCCCGACTTATTATTTGATTGGATACATGAATTTCATAATATTTTTGCTATTCATAATTATTCGGAGGGCAAAAAGGTAGAGATGGCAGTCAAGGGATTTTATAGTAAGGCATCAACGTGGTGGAAAGAAGAAACTATAATTAGGCAAAGAGCGGGTCAACGACCTATTGATACTTTGAATGATTTGAAAGTTGAGATGAAACGAATGTTTGTTTCCCTAAATTACTTTACGGAGCAAGCTAAACGTTTGCAAATGCTTACACAAGGTTCTAAATCAGTAGATGAATATTATGAAGCGATGCGATTAGCTATTATTCGGCTTGACAAACAAGAATATGAAGAAGTTACATTGGATCGATTCTTGGTCGGTTTGAATGATGATATTAGTCCAGAGGTAGAATGCGTTTATCATGTTCATATTATGGAGATGGTTGATCATGCGGAGCAAGTTGAGAGGCGAATCAAAGAGAAGAAGAACGGGACTAATTCGGCTAAATTTTCACCTTGGAAAAATCCAAATCAGCCACCTTCAAATTTTTGTTTTGGGCAGCGGCAAAGTGAAAATAAGAGCTATTTTGGGGCTGCCAAAACAGCCACAACTCAGATAAAAGAAAGCCAAACAGCCGCCATTATTTCTTTGGAGACAAATATGAATAAACTACGGGAAAGCATGGATCAAATGGATAAATTTATCAACAAATGGGGAAGTCAAGAAAACAAGTATGAAGCCGAGCCAATATTAGAAAGCTTGCCAAATAATGATATAATGGTAATACAAGAGGATAAAAATTGGGAAAGTCAAGAAGAAGCCGAAACCATATTAGATATCTTGACAATTGATGAGTTGAAAGAAAAGATTGATCTCGGAATTGCATCCCACGATTTAGAAGATTCGAGGACGAATCCATTAAAAGGGGGAGGGGATATGAAAGTTTTTCAAGAAGGAGAGGATGATACGGTACCAGCCATGAAGCTTAGAGAGGTCATTTGGATAAATGACCTCATCCTTAATTCATACATCCCAAATACGAGCTTCAAAGTCAAGCCTTTGTTCCAAGTGTTTAAAGTCTCTAATCTAAAGGTTCAAGAGGTAAAGAAACCTTCAAAGAAAGCTAGACACAAGGATCAAAGCCATCGAATATCATTTGAAGGAAAGATACATAATTGGAAGGAAAACGGTTGAAGGGGTATTTTAGGAAACTTGTAAATTAAAGTCTATAAAAGACTTTAATTATATTTTCAACTTTATTGTTTATTTTAATTAGCCATGTTGGCCGAAATAAGCTAGCTAAATAATAGGACATGTTGTCCTTGATGTTAGGTAGTGTTTTTAGTTATCTAGGAGTTGTAGAGTCCTAATCCTTAAAGGACTCTTATTTGTGGGTTATTTTTGGACGAAATTCCACTCTATTTAAGAGGGATTTCAGCCATGTTATTGTTAGACTTGATATGATATGATATTTTAAGGTTATTCCTTAGTTACTTTGTGTTTGATTCTCTATGTTAGAGTTCATTCATCTTTGAGTTACTGTATCAATAAGTTTGGTTTATACTTATTGTGGTGTTTCAAATCCCCATTGATATTCAACCTTGCGGGAGAAAGGTTGTTTATATTCCCCCATAAACTGTTCGAGATAGAGAAAGATCGGACCTTTAAGCCGAACCTTGGTATTCGTACAACGGTTTCGCATCAGAGATACCCACCCCGATCTGCCCCATTGTCATCCTAAATCTCATCAAAGCTCGAAGTCTCGAGTGGATGGAGAGTGAATGAAGTTTTGGAAATGCAAGAAGCTTATTTCACATGATATTTGTTGGGGAAGCAGAAACTAATAATAAATAATATAAAGAGAAAAGACGGTCCAACCGGTCATACATAAGAGAATAAAAAACAAGAACCAAAAAAGGCAACACACCATATAAGAGAATAAAAGACAAGACCGAAAAAAGTGTGAGAACCCGATTTTCTACTTACGTATTTTATGTGATTGTTATTTGTCACCACGTATATTTAATTTGATTACGTGTTATGTGCACTTTATTTTCACAACATGTTTCATGTGTTACATGTATAATTAGAAAGTTTGAGGGCTTGAGTGTTTGACTATGAAAAGTTAAAGGACCTCTTGTGCAATTAAAATCTGAAACTGCTGATTCTTCACTATCCCATATGGGGTTACAAAAGGGGAAGGGAAAAGGAAAAGGAAAATGAAAGGGCAGAAAAAAAGAACAAGAAGAGAGGAAAAAAACCTGGGCAGAGAGTTTTTTGTGTTTGAAGGCTTTAACGACGTCCGTTTTCAACCCATAAGATATCAAAACGAATGTATCGAAATTTTCTACGAGTGAGCGCTGACGGGGAGGCATTCCGAGTCCCGAGCAGAGAGATATCGCTGTTTGAACGTCGCTGGTTGTTCTGCTACGAATTTATATTATACTTTTCTTGAATTTGTGAATTCAACAAGGTAAGAAATTGAACTCCTTATGTTTTCAGATAAATTAATGTTCACAAGAATATTTGAATGTTATGGTGATCCGAATAGAGTTTCAAAACGTTTATTTTTATATAAGAAATAGGAATCAAGCATGCTATTTTTAAGAATGAATGATATTTGTGTTTCAAAGGCTAAATATATTTTATATGATTTCCGCAATTTAATTGTGAAGAATAGCTCAGATTGCGAAATTTCAGAACCATAATTGGTCTGTTTGTTAAGTTTCTTAAAAAAAAAAATGGTTTTGACGTTTGTTGTGCTTTTAGAAATTGTAAAAGTCTACTGACTAAACTTCATGTAAATTGATTACATTCTAGAATATATATGTATAATCATTCTTTTATTTTAAAAAGTAAAGTATGTTTATGGCTCAATTAAGTAATCATCACCCGCGACCGAAGCCGAATGTTCGAAGTATACCCCCGGTTGAAGGACTCGATGAGTCAAATTCGACGTGTTATTAGAAAGAGCCAAAGAAAATAAATACTGTTTTGAAAAGTTAAATGTTAAAGAAATTGTGGACGGTTAAAGGACGCTTGTGAGTTAATGTTTTCCCCTAATCGACTAAAGTACCGTTTTACGGTAAAGTACCCTTGTGGTAAAAGACTCTTTCAAGTCAAGAATTTTTACTAACGAATATATGTTTTTCAAGCTAAAAGTCAAAGCAATGTGATTGATGAATAATGATGTTACATTTTGAATGAAAAGTTATTTTGGGACATAAGTTTAATGTTTCAGAGAAAGATACTTGTGCTCTTTATGGTTTTGAAACAATAAGTAAATGTGTTTTCAAACTGCTTGATTTTGGGAGGAGTTTAATTTCTTATTAAGTTGGAAACTCACTCATTTCCATGTTGTTTTTCAGGTGAAGTTAGCAATAGTGAGAATGATGTATGAGATTGAGAGAAGTGCCTTTTGATGATGATGTTATGTGCTTTATGGATTCGAGTTTTGTTACGAAAGGTTTATTGGTAATGTTCATTAGAAGTTAATTTTCACTGTAATGTATAAGGTTATCTCTTGTAAAGATTATTTTCTTTTGAAGTTATAGATGATGAGGTTTTAATTTCATATACTTGTTTTTAACAAGCTTGAGGTTAAGAAGTAAGAGACCTTGTGCCAGTAGTATGGGCTATTGACACGGTCGTGTCTCGCCTCTCGGGCATAGGGCGTGACAAAAAGACAATACAAATTTTTAACGTGATTCGATTTCAATGAAGTAATTTTTTTAACACAATAAAAAATTGCAAACTATGCCTCAAAACCAAACTCATAAAACTCACAATCTGTAGCATCCAACGCGGCACACACGAAACTTAACCTAGGACATCCTTAATTATAATGACCTCCAACCTGTTCCCAACACATCCGAGGTGGGATTTGGGAGAAACTTCAACAATATTTGTATACATGAGACAATGTTTAGAAAGGGATTGAGCAACTGATTGGATCTTCTTGTGATGACTGCTTCAGAAAGAATCTAAATATAAAAAACTGCTCTATTGAATTTGAGGTAGAAATCCAAATTCCACACATTTAACAACAGTGTCATGGATAATATCTCCCACACCATACTTGTAATTGAACCCCAAATCTCCTAGCTTCTTTGATGAAATCTCTGAAGGGACTATATAGGTTTTTTCTTCACTTGCTAGCCTGAGATATTAGATAAACTCATTAATGTCAAACAAATCCTAGTCCATTTTCAATTCTAACAATTATTCTGTCAGCACCGTGCTTAATCAATCTGGTTGTTAGGTCGTTTGATCCAACAATTGACATAATAGTTCAAGAGCAAGTATGTCAGCCATCAAAGGACCCGACGGTCCGGATTGGTTCAAGACGGTGCTGACAGCTATTATGTCAAATACACTGAAACGAACAAATATAAGAGAAGCTATGTAAAACCGAGAGAGATGAAGATTAATAACCTCTTTAGATTGGAACAAGGATACTCTTTGATGAGGTAATTGACAAGTTGAGACATTCCACAACTTTGTGTGCAAACCATGTATTGACCTTCTGCTCCAGGATGCTCCATGAGGAATATGTGAGCATTGCATATATCTTCAATGTGCACCAAAGCAATTGATCCCATTCTAGAATTCACAGTGACTAGAATAGGGAAGAGCTTAGGATCACCTTTAACAAGTCAATGATCAAATACAAGCTGTGAGAGAGCAATGGTTGTATAGATTTTCACAAATATTCTTAGTAGCATTAGTAAGATAAAAAAGTTTCCTTATACACGACCTGTATATACTCAACGTGAGTTACTTACTCGGTTAAAAGCATCGATTAGCAGACGATAGGTTCTGGATTCAATCAGCGAGGGAGGCCTATATTTAATGATAATAGCATATGATCCTCCAAAAAACTATAACCCCCCCCCCCTCCCCCCGGCAAAGGTCTTGGCCTGGATCTGCCCCTGGATGCCATTCATATCCTCGCCTCCCAATGTATCAAAAAAGAATTTGAGAAAATGAGTTACTTATAGGCTATTAATTACCCGTTATTGGTGACAGGAGAACTTGGATACTGGATGGAACAGTTGAAGTGAAGAAGGAACCAGCAACAGTTGTAGTGATCACTGAGACAAGATCAATTCCATTTTCTTGTGAAAATCGGAAAGCTGCCTCTTCGGTTAGAATCTTCATAATGGCGTAAACCTGACAAATGATCATTTCACATATGAACACAATTGTCTGTGATCTAGTAAAAGTTTCAAGAAGAAAAATTAGATAAGGATGAAGATAATATTACCCAACCACTTGGTTTATTTCTCCAGATAAGATCAATAGGAGTCTTGCAGGATTCATCAACAACAGGTCTCCAATTACCTAATCTGTCTTTGGCAGTCGTTGTACTTACTGATGATGTAAAAACAACCCTTTTCACAGAATTCGATTTCAAACAAGATTTCAGGACATTTAAGGTTCCTCGAATTGCAGGTTCGATAACATTTTCTTGTACATAACTGTCTTCAGTTAGAAACAGATAACAAAAAACTGTTTAGCATTTATTTTCTTGTGAGCATTATGAATGATTTTGAGACATGGAATTACCGATATTCTCCTTAATGGGAACCTCGAATTCCATGGAAGCTGCAACATGAAATATGCCACTGCAACCTTTTACAGCCTCGTCGAAGCTCCCTTCTTCTTGGAGATCTGCTTTAAAGAGTCTTAATCGCGCTCCTCCATCCCAATATTTCAACAGATACTGCGCTTTATCTGATGATTTTAGTGTCAAAATTTATCAAAGAGAAGTTTTGCTTTAGCATTAATCTAGGACAAGATAGTAATAGTACTCGAGACATGGTTTTCGTTCTTTAACGTTTGGTCAATCTCATACATACACACAACTGCCAGAAGTCCTGAGGTACTTCTCCACCCGCAATTATGCTCTGATGATAATTTTCCTTGCATCACATTATTAGTCTTAAACAAGTATCCCATTGCTCATTTCCCGTTTGAGTCTCAAACAATACAATTTTGACTATTTTTTTTTCCTTCTTATACATCAAAGAAAATTATTTAGTAGAAAGTGTTTCTAACCAATTGAGCTACCACCTTGTTACAGACTTAATTAATTGAATTGTTTTTTATTGCACCACCATAGGGCCAAAAAATTGCATATACAAAGCCTGTTACACTCTTGAATTAGCCCTGTTAAAGAATATGTCCATATCTGATTGTTAACAAACAACCATTTGGTACCACAGACGTAATATAACACTCCCTAGTAAGTAGTAGCGGGAGCAAAAAATGGTCCTACACTATAGTACGGTCTGCGTACGGCACAATAATATCATGTCTGGGCAGGTTGCTTATTGAGCGGTGACCTTATGGCAAGGATGAAGCCAGAAAGTTAACGTTGGGGGCGAAAACTGTAACGGTATGTCAAAATACATATAAAAACTGCAAAAAAAATATTTGGGGAAATTTGATAAAATATTTCTAACTACATATAAAATTTACTATATCTATCAGTATTTTTATAAATCTCGGGACTGTCACCTCTCTTGTCTTCGTCCCTGCCTTATGGAAAATCAATCAATTAAGGTTATTAATTTGGCAACAAACAAACAAGAAAAAGAATCCGGACATGAATCAGGAGACAGTGTACCAGGATTCCGAAGGGTGGCATGAACATGGTGGCCTCTCTGAAGAAGGGATTTAACCAGACAAGACCCTATATAACCCGATGCTCCCGTTACACAGTAGCATGATCTCTTCTTCTCCTTATTGCTTTCTTCCCATGAATCTTCCATTTCCTAGTTCTGAAACATCCCAAAACTCAACCCAAAAACAAAAAATAAGCAAAATTAATAATGGGCGAAAAACTATTACAGATGAAACTCGTGATGGTTCTAGAAATAAGCTTTCTCAAATGTGATTAGTGTGAGTTTACCACTTACCAGCACGAGTCACTCAAACCAACGAGGCTACGACCGTCTGTCTACGTATGATTGGCCTAACAACCCCTCACATTAATTGAGTGAATCTCACATTTACAAGATAGATTCGTCCATTTTAAGTAAGGAGTGTAAGACCTGTCCACAAAGACGTGCTAGAATTAAATTTTCCACCAAGTAGTACACAGAGTGAGGGTAGAAAGGGCATAGTAAACAGAATCCATCCTCAATGCTCGTGTATCTTTTTGTATTATCTTGCAGTAACTGAAATATTATAATAATTAAAAAATATATATATATATATATATATATATATATATATATATATATATATATATATATATATATATATATATATATATATATTACATTTTCCCTTTCTACTTATACTCTCTTTCAAATTTAAAAGTATATCAATTAGCAACATATAATATAAAAAAATATGCATCAAACAACTATTATGGCCAAAATAAATGAATAAAAAAATATATATTTGGAGAGCCACATATAAAACAACACGTAGATGGGGAAGGTTGCATGTCCAAAACCCACCGGGCGGATGAGAGGTGCAATTTTTTCCGAAGATGCAGAGGGTATTAACTTAGGAAGATATGCGTGTCAAAATATAATTCACTACTTCTATGATCATATGCACACATCTTTCTTTCTTGTTTTTCTTCTTCTTTTGAAAAAATTAGATAAATGGATACCCAATTGATAATTAGGATAGATTTTGGGGTGTTTTTTTAATTTAACCCCAACCTATTTTATATTTTTGCTTGCATGCTGACCAATTTATTTTTATTTATTGAACAAGTGAAGTGCAAAAGAAGAAACCGAAAGCAAAGGAAAATGAAGGGTGGACAAAATTTTCCTTTTTTTCCATTTCTCTATTTCTTACACAAAGGATAAACAAAACTTTTGTTCTGATTTTGGAGAAGGGAGGGAGGTGTTTAAAGGAAATAAAAAATGTGAAAGACAAGTTTTTACAGGGCAAAATATCCTAACTCGCTCAGCTATCCCTATGCATTTGAACATCATATATTACAAATCAAACCAAAGAAAGAAAAAAGAAAAGAAAATAATTCACAAATGATTTACGAGTGTACGTGTGACTTAAACTTCACAAGAGTCGGCTGCACTGTCCAAAGATTCTGCTCGCCTATGTCCAGAGATGGGACTCCGTTGATCTAACTGATCCATGTTGATTGTAACCTCATCTGCAGTGGCAGATAAAGATTTCTTGTGATGCTTCCTATGACTTCTTAGTTTGACAATCCGTGATAGTACCTGCACAATGTCCCTCATGGAAGGTCGTTTTTTAGGTGCACGATTGACACATTTGTATGCAAGAGCTGCTACTTCGTTTAGTTTTTCCAAATCAAATTTCCCCTCAAGACGGGAATCAACAATTTCTTCCCAACTGACTTTCCCTTCAGTGTTCATGGCCGCCTATCATAAAAGCATCACTCATTTAAAAAGGAAATCATATTGTTGTATGGTCAAATTATACTACAAAATAACTAAGACCAGTTTATCGAGTTTCTTGTGTCAGAATTAGCATGTTCTTGTCCTTTTGCATTTCATTTAGATACAGTTTAATCAAAGGGATATACACTTACTAGTTCAACGTATTCCATCAGTCCTTGAAGCGGGTTTCTGGATGCAATTAGTTCAAACAGCAATACTCCGTAGCTGTAGACATCACTCTTCTTAGTAAAGGCCCTTGTTGATATATATTCGGGATCAAGATATCCAAAAGTTCCTCGAATATTGGACACGTGTTTGGTAATCGTTTCTTCCCTCGATAGGCCAAAATCAGCAACCTGGTTAAAAGAACATAATTCAAATTTGTTAGTAGATAACAATACAGTTAGATATGACAATAGAATGTTCGGCTGCTTGCATTTCGAGGTACTAAAAACACCTAAAAGTGTGAATGTGAACACATGATCGTAGAACATGTAGTTCGTTTACATTTATATTCCGCAAATACATTAGATTGAATGAGAAATAGCATACCCTGGCTCTCATAGAATCATCCAGCAAAATATTGGAAGATTTGACATCACGGTGTATGATAGGAGGAACTGCCTGAAATTAGTTCAGTATAACCAGATAAGATAATAATAAGCATACTTAAGAATTCCATGCATGTATGTGTGTGGCAACGATTGAACACCGTGATGCATTAAGTGTACAGCTTACACCATCATGAAGATACTCCAAGCCCCGAGCCACGTCAAGAGCTATTCGAACCCTCAAATCCCAGCCCAATGGTTGGACATTTTCACCTGATAAACGAGACAAAAGACGATCACATTACAGAACAACACAACAATAGCAAAACCCATTAAGTCCCCAATAATTGGGGGTATGGGCGGGGATGGACGGGATACAGACCTAACCTTTGTCAAACAAAGTGGCTGATCCCAGAATACCACTGAAACAGATGTATTGGAGACTAACCTAACCTTTGGCAACAAGTGCACAAAGTGGTTGCTCATATAATACACATGTAACAATGGTCCCCTATGCCGTCGCTGCTTGCTACGTAATCATGCCCTCAAATCAAAGCCAAAAGGCATCAGAGAAGGCAGACCCAAGAACCATTTTGATTTATGTGCACATCACCATGCTTCTTTCATTCAGCATCCAGAGCATTAGTGGTGCACAGACGATCACATTACAGAAGTTTCCAAAAAATAGTTCATCCACAACTTGATTCCACTTCTATCCTGCTAGACGGCAAACTAAATAAAATAAAATAAAATAAGTACATAAGTTCATCCCACAACTGTGGATTTTCATCATGCTTCTGCAAATCATCTTAGAAGGATTTGACAGCTGCAGCACTGAGCAAAGGTCATATATCCAGAACGCTAGTCACTTAGAATAAAATTGCAGAACACGTGATTTTGAATCGCATTGATCTAAGACATAAAGTTGGGAAGTTATTTCTCAAATCTTCTGACTGGTGATCAATTATTACAAGCACGAGTTACTTCCGTCCTGAATCTTCTGAAAGATTTGGATTAACCAGAAGCTCTTGATTTAAATGACACAACATAGTTGTCACTTGTCAGAATATGATGCAACCAACATTTTTCAGAGCTGTCCTGTTAGCCTTTTAAGTGTGCATGCTCAAAGATCCAATATTGTGACTCCTTTGTCAGGTGGTAAATTTTAAGGTTGTAATCCTGTACTAAAGAATCAATGAAATTTCTATTATATGTGTAATTCCGACTTGTGCTCATTCAGTATATTCAACCACCGGAAGATGAATAATCCATGGGAAAAAAAAGTGTGAAGAGAACTGCTTGATGGACTCCTAAATTCAGATTCTTGCCAAAAGGAGGGCTTTGGTATTTAGTTGAAAATGGACAAAGTAAAAGATTACTTCATTATATAGTTTCCAAATACTTACTATATAAATGAGATGCCAAACTGCCTCTACGCATGTAGACATAGATAAGCATATGCTGGCCCTTTTCTGCACAATAGCCAACCAAATTCACCAGGTTCCTGTGATGTAACCTCCCAAGTAACATGACCTGAAAATGTACAGAAAACTTATATAACAAAGCACAAAGGTTTTATATAATCATTAATCTTTAGAAAAACAACATATATATCAGGAACTAGCAGAAATTACTGTGGAAGCTGAATACTTTTACCCATCTATAATGATCATAAATTATAATCTACCAACAAAAGATTCATCTAAATTTTAAAATTCCTTATTTAACGCATATGTTGAAAATCTAATTGAAATAATGCCACTTAGACTTGAGAGGTATAAGAAACATTGACTATTTCCAACCTATAACATGCTACGAATAAGACCATGGAACTAGTGTAAGGAAAAGAGAAATTACAATACAAATATCTACTGTAAGGGAAAAAGAAATTACAGTACAAATATGTAGTCTAAGGAAAAAAGAAATTACAGTGTAAATATCTAATTTACAGCTTAATTCTGTGTTTGACTTATTGCGCTCAAAGCTTCCACTTAACTAGGTAACTGGTGAGAGATCCGACGTCCAAGCATTTTCCTCAGTCACTATAATTATGAACAAGACTTTCATGATCTACCTTGCCAAAAGTTCTTCCAATTAATATACTGTCAATGCGTTCTACATTCTCAAAGACCTACTGGTCTAGTAAACATATGGAAGTAGCTAGTGCTATAGAGTCTCGATCACACGAGAATTGCTTTAATGGAATATTTCTCTAACCATCTCATAGGTAAGACTTCAGATCAGTAACTAAGTTTGTTCAAACAAGCTGAGGAATGTGAAGTACAGGTAGGAACAAATTTGAATATGGATAATAACAGTTACCAACAGAAATTAGATCATAGAGTAGAATACCTCTGTTTGGAACTCTTTTTCCCCTTGCCTAGAATCAGTTGCAAGTACTTTCACAGCAACAGTCTCCCCAGTTGACATCTGAGCTTTATAGACAGGTCCAAAAGCCCCTTGGCCAATTAATGTAGTGAAATTGTAGGTTGCTTTCTGCAGATCCCTGATTGTACGCCAACAAATATCTAGATTCAGACACTAAGTATTTAACTTACATGGACAACAACTCAGGGAAGAGCTCTCATTTTTTAGAAATATGTGCACTCTGTTAAACAGATTTACTAAAAGCAAAAATGAGGTAAGATTATTTGGGACTCAAAGACACTCTTCAAGCAATAAATTCTTGTTGCTGTTGTCGATGAGTATCAACTAGAAAGATGTTTCTTTCTGTGAACAACAGAGACCTAATTACATTATAACTAAATCAACATTTTTAGTCAACCAGGTCAAAAGTTTTCCTACTTTTCCTAGTCCAAATTTTTCATGAAACAATCAGCTGGATGTTTTTGTCGAGAAAAATGCTTATGAAGTTTTGCGCATCTTGATTACCAAAGGTCTGATTTCCAAGAAATGAAATCCAATAACCAGATCGTCATGAAAAAGAATCTAGCAAAGCAATCTCAGATACGATCTGAAATTGCATTCAATAGGAGAACAATGAGTGTAAAATCAAGTAGAAGATTACCTAATGTACAGGGACAAAGAAAGCTACGTACTTGTAAGAGTACTCCAGTATACCAGATGCAGAAAGCACATGAGTCTTCTTAACACCAACAAGCCAGAAGGACATCCTGCTTTGTACACTAGACCTTGGAGACTCAGTTCCCATTGATGAGTCTGATAATGCTGAGCAAGTATCAACACCATTTTGACGAATAGGGATGGTCGCTGCTCTCCTAGAACTGCTATTCCCTATCTGGGAACGTTTACTGTGATATCTGAAGCAGAAAAATGCAACTACAGCCAAAAGCAACCCAATTACAACTCCTATTGAGATTCCAAGTATAAGCCCAGACGACCCTTTCATCACTTTCTTTGAGATTTAATACAAGCTATCGAGCCAAACAGTCCATCATTCCACCTGCTCATCCGATATATAGCAAGCAATTACTAGTAACTTCACTGGCAGGTGAACATATGAAAGGCATAGTTCAGAAAGGGTATGTATCGAACGTCTTTGAAACACTAAATTTGAAGCCTTAACAAAAAGCTCATCTGTTACTAGCTTGCAACACATTTGCCTCACGGAGCAGGGGCGATTCTAAGGGGCGGGGGCAGTCGCCTCGAAATTTTTAAAAATATTACTAAATATAGTAATTTTTATATGTAGTTCGGAAATTTTTTCAAGTTTGCCCCCAAATGCAGTTTTTCGCCCCAAACAGACAATCCTAGCTTCGTCCGGAACATTAACCAAAGAGATATATATATATATATATATATATATATATATATATATATATATATATATATATATATATCATTCAACGCAGGATGAAAAAATAAAATAAAACTGTATCCGCTCACTAGAACGAAGAAAACTCAGAAGCAGAGAACCGGAAACACAGTCAATCGCCGAGATTTTGGTCAAACTTCCGGTAGGATTGTTCATTAGACTCAAAATTACAAAATAGATTTGTAACATCTCACTAAATTCATAGATTGCAAAAGAAATCCACACTTCGAAAGTTCCGAAGTACAAAAACAGCAATTGAAAATAACTCAATCTGTAATTCACATATAGAAATTTCGCAGCAACCAAAAAAAAATAGAAGTAGACAGATTAAGCACAACAATTAATGAAAACTTAAGTTAAACAATCACTCAAAGTCTAGATCAAACTTCCAAAATATCAAAACGGGAAACATATACTCCTACATTTTTCTGCTTATGCGTCTATTTTTACTTCTTTTTCCGGAAATAACGGAACCGTGACCGCATTATTCAAGTAAATCCGTACCTTTATTGATTGTCACCGATGAAGTTGAAGAAGCAGTTACTACTACTGAAAAAACTCCAAAAATCAACAGCAACTTCGTCTACATGATTTTCTTCATCCTCCGAAGCAGAATTAAACTGAAAATTGAAGGTAGAAATGGAGAGAAAGGAATCGATCTGTTTGTGCTGTGAAAATTTACCTTTTAGAGAAAAAAGGCATTAACTAAAGAAGAAGTCATATATGGACTGAGTAATCTAAGAACTGAAATGGAGACATTCAATTGGTTTCTAACTTCTTCGTAATTTTTTTCTAATTATTATAATGAAATTGTCGTCGCCATTTACGTTTGAGTTGTAAAACGCGCGTGAGGCGTTAGAATTCTTTTTTTTGTTTTTCTTCCTAATATACCCTTGTTTACTTTTTCTTTATTTTCAATTTTAGACATGGATTTCCATAGTATTTCGTTTTTTACCATTCACATTTCTTTTTCTTTCTTTTTTTAAAATAAAAAATTAAGACCCGAGAGTCAGACCTCTCACCCAAACCAGTCAACAAGAAGCCTCTTAATCGAGTATGATTTCAATTGGACGATATGCACAAATTGATAGAGACTTAGGTGACCTCTTAGTTTTTAGTCGGACATGATTTAAATTGTATTATTTAAATTGCATGATACACACGAATTAGTAGAGATTTAGGGGACTTAGTGGGCCTCTTAGTCCAACATAATTTAAATCGCGTGATATGATGTATGGGAGAAAGTCAACATGATACTAACCCCAGAACAAACAATGAAAATTTATTCCACACTATATCGAATAAACATTTTCGGGACCGCTGAACAAATATCACCGCAGACTTACCAACTCCCCAAGAGGCGACCATTCACATTTCTCTTTTGACAAAATATGTGAAAGTACAAAATGTATCACAATTGCTCAATTAGGGAAATGAAATTAGAGGTCTCAACCTATGATGATATTTTGGCTTTGTTTACAATGTTTCAAACATCAACTTCCTTTGTCATCATTTGATTACGTGAAAACTTAATATTTAGATTTACATTCAAACTTTGTTCTACCTGGCAATTTACTTCTTTAGTCTTTAAACTTTTTATCCAATAGTACAAAATGTATGTACCATCAAATGTTCTCTTAATATTAGTTCTTTCATAATTTTTAGTATCTCAATGATTTGTAAATCTTTTTGTTTCTAACGGTAAAGTAGTAGCAGGGACGATTACAGACCCCCGAGATTTTTAAAAATACTACTATTTATTGAAATTTTATGTGTATTTTGGAAAATTTTGGAAAATTTTATCAATTTCGTCCCCCAAGAATTTTTTTTTGCCTTTTTTATTGCCCCGCCAAGAATTTTGGAATTTTTTTACCGGTTTTCGCCACTCGACATCAAATTCTCAGCTCGTCCCCCGAGTAGTAGTACTGTTTATCATAGTTAATTCTCTCTATTTCCATTTTTTTATTAGCCGTCAGTACTAAACTAATTATATTACGAGGTCATTTATTTAATATAATGATAGTGTTAACGCATGAATCATAATACTATATTTCTATTTACCATCTTTTGACCTTTTGACTTTTAAAGGAAGTATGAACATATACTTCTAGAAATCATTGTATGATTCCAATCAATGTTGTCTAATGCAGTCTTCAAAGTTTTGTACCGGTACACATACTATAACGCTTGAAATTTATGAGAGACTTACTCGTAAATTATTGATGTACAGATAATTTTGGTGAATTTTACTTAAAAGTATATTTTGCGATTTAACTCCTTTATTAATTTTAGGAATGAGAAGATGGGGACCCTTAACATTAAAGTTTGTTAAAAAAGAACTTGTGTTTAACTCAATTCCTCAAAAGGGTACCTCAATAGTGGGAGGATTGCTCAAACCTTATATATTGCAAATATTCTCACAAGCTAACCAAAGTGGAATTCTCAACACACGCCCTCACGCCCAGTGTTGGACATCTAGAGTGTGATCATCAATGGGGCCCAACATCAGAGTAGGTGATTTTAATATCATGTTAAAAATGGACTTTGCTTAACTCAATCCTTCAAAAGTATCTCAAGAGGGAAAGAATTTTGATGAGGTTTTACTAATTGACTTACATTTTTAATAGTTATGACTTGAACACAAACCTAGTTAAACAAGTCTTGTAAGAGTGATTCAAAGTGTCAATTCAACAAGAAATGGAAATAAGAGCATTGTAAGCTCTTAAGGTCGAATAATTCTGATATGGACCTGGACTACCACTTGGTCATGGATCACTTGGTCCACATTCAGCTACATCACAGTTTTGATTAAAATAATAAAAACAGGTGAGGCCTTATGAGAAATTTTTTTTTTTTAATCAAAAGAGGTGATGTGATTAATTCTGGACCAAGTGGTAGGCCATGTTTATATCAGAATTTTCCCTTAAGGTCTCCCACGTTTCACCCTGCTGAAAACGACTTCTTATAATATTACTATATAATTTGCCACCATTCATATAGATTAAGTTCACGATCTTAATACGTCACCATGTTATTGTAAAATGCTTATGAATCTAAAGTTTCCAAATTTTTAAGTTGACTATTAATATCTTCTAAATTTTTTTAATTTAGGGAAAGGGTCATTTTAATGTAAAAAAGTAAATCAATTTGGTAAATGAGCTTAGATAATAGGTAGGCATTTTGTAACTAGATATAGTAGTATTGAAAAACATACCTAATGTAACTTGCCTAAGTTTTTTTTTTTTTTAAAAGCCAAAACTTTTGTAATTTTCTATTGAATATACAGTAAAATCTCTATACATTAATATTCTTAGGACTATAGAAAAATATTACTATAGGGAGATTATTCTTAAATAAAGTTTACTATAAAAAATTGCTTCAAGCACTGCAAAATTCGAATAGATGGTGTCGATGACTTAGAAGTTAAAAAAGAATTGGATGAAGATGATAAAAAAATAATTGTAGATTTGAGAAATCAGGTTATAGAACTTAATTACAAAAACCAAATGGATAGAGATGTTTTCCTCGATCATCCAAATGAGTAGTAAGTAGTGTATGATTTAACTGAGGAAGAAATCATTACAGGAATCAAGCAAGAAGCGCAAGGTGATAATCCAGAAGATGAGATAGTGTAGAAATAGAAAAAAATTCGTGTCAAGAAACTTCAAGTATGTTGGACAAACTGGAAATATTTTGGATTCAGCAAGAAAGTGATTGTGTTGACGAGTTACTACGAACGCGCAAGTTAAACAATGCGGTATTAACCCAAAAAATTAAGTCATTGTCACAGACAACTTTAGATAATTATTTCATATCATCGAGGGTTTAATGTAACATATTTAAATAATTATGGATATTTTACATATATATAAATATATTTAAAAATTAATGTTATTTTATTACTATATGGAGATAAATTTCTTAAAGATGGTTCTTAAAAAAATATGGAATATTACAATGTAAAGTTTATTCTTATTTATAACTGATCCCGAGTTGGGATCATAATTCTTTATTACTATAAGGATGTTATTCTTATATAGAGTATTATTGTATATAGATTTTACTGTATAATACTTTTAATTAGTTAATTCCATTATTTGACCAAAAAAGAATGGCCCTTTTGCTGAAAATCTCATCATACATAAATAAGAGAGAAGCAAGAAGATCCAGAGAAGTTCATTGAATATTCTGATTTCAATATAATACCTATAGGGACAAACATGGCACGTTAGAGACGGAAACAAAGAAAACACAGAGGGGAAATATAAAAAGGGTAGTGCTAAGTAGCTATAATATAGACAATCAATTTTTTATAATTGACTATAATTTGGGGTAAAAGTATAAAATAAGGTGAAATTCTTTATAAAAACAGGGGTTAAGAATATATATAACCTATTATAGCATAAATGTGAAAGAATTTAACGTATTCTTTAAAAAACAGTATGTCAATGGTATTTTATAGTTAATAGCCTTGAGGAATTAATCATTTCCCATATAAAAAAAGGGGACTATATATATAAAGTAAAATGATTGAATTCCATTTGCTTTAATCATTTTTTTTACCCCATTTTCTTTTTTTTTTGATGCCATACCCCATTTTCAAAAGCGGTTCACGTATATATCAACGGAATAAATTATTTGTATTTAAGAGATGAGATCAGTTTTATTGGGATGATTCTAGCGCCTAAATATTTTGGGCTCGTGAGTAGATAATGGTAAATATACATGACCCAATCATGTAAATTTTGGCCTCAATAATATAAACTTTGGCCCAATAAATAGTTGGGGCTTTCAATGTAGGGCTCCAGAATCTAACAATCTGGCCCAAAAGTCATACCTAATGATTTTTCAGTTTTCATGTTAAGAAAGCTTGAAAAATCAAGACTATAGATATATTTTTGAAAAACTCGATCGGTATATGAGTATTTGACTTAACTAATTTAGTTGAGATTTGAAAGATATTGTGGTTCAAAATTTCTGCAAATTTAAGATATTAGTCGTTCCTAAATTTTTTCAAACAATAACCTTATTCTTAACAAATCTTGAAAAATTATATGTGTAACTAACCAAGTTAAAATTATTTAATGAAAACTAGAAACTACGTACTATATCTTCTTAGTTGGCTACTATTTTCTTTACATTATAAAAATTTTAAAAAGAAAATTTTATATTTCATAATTTTTTGTTTAGTGGAATTCGCTATACCGGTTCCCAACTGACTCAAGGGGTGCAAGCAAATTAGAAAACCATAGTTACTTAACAGAAAAAAAATAAATAAAAAATAAAAAAAGAAATTAGAAATTAGAAAAGCACAGCTAGCATGACATGGACATACACGAAAGCAACAAAACAAAATTCGTCTCAGATGTCAAATTGTCATTTTTAGTCAAGTTTGAATAAATCACTACAATTTTCTCTTAATTCCCCCGTTTTTTAAAAGAAAAGCAAATATCATTAATATATCAAAAATTACATATGATATGAGAAAATTTAAAAGTTTTCAGTTAAATGAGAACCTAATCCTCGTAACATGTTTAGCTGAATCAGGAACATTGATTACTGTTGTTAAAGCTATCAAATATTTTAAGAAGGACAATGTTAAGTAGATAAAATTAATTGAATAAATTATTTATAAAATTGTAATAATCCGTGACACTTTATTATAATTAAGTCATTGACTATTATAAATATTCATGGTGTTTAAATTTTTAAACAATTTTAGCCGATTAATTTTAGTCAAAAAAATATTTTCCTTTTAAGAATCTCAGATTTCAAATCCTATGGAGGCCGCTGTTTGACCCTATCTTGTACCACCAGCTTGTACGGTAGGTCATAAACAGTCATTGATCAAATAGTCCCCCGTTGTTGAAGCTTACATACGTGTGCTTTAATTTATAAGTATGTTTTAAGCGGTAAAATATTATTTGTCTTTGTACATGTTTTCATTCTTATTTTCAATCATTTATAATTCATTACATTCATATAAAATTAAAAAAATATATTAATATGATGAATTCTGATTGAAAAAAACATGTATTGAGACATGTATAAGTATAGATGATTCCCACCTGTTTTAAGGAGAGATGGGAACACACAAAATTCGGCTTCTCGTTTCCCATGTGCTAAATTTCCCCTGGTTTTGACTACAAATACAAAACCAAGATATTTTTATTTTATCAAGAGTATAATTTCATGTGTCCTTATATTTGTTTTGCCGACTTGAAGGTTTCTTTGTAATTTTTTACAAGTTTTCCAACATGTTAATGTTATGCACAATTAATACAGTTTTAAATTTGTCAAATGGAAACGCCATATTTGCTTGAAAATCTAATATTTTTAGTGCCGTCCCATTTCACCTAATTAGTAAATCTTGGATAAGATTATGTGGGGCCACTATACCTAAAGCAAAGGAATGGTAACGGGCGGGCGGGGCAGAGATCATAGTCTCAGTCCAGCCTCTTTAACAGGATTCAGGGAGCATTTTGACAAATTGACAAGGTCTGAAAATTAATTGATTATGCAAATTAAAAAATACATATTTTTATTTTATAATATAAAATAATTATAATATTAGTATTTTATAAATGTAAATAGAAAGAGAAAAGCCGTGACGGGACATATCTCACACATTCCTAGGGCCAAAAAATCATCTGTCCCTTTGTATTTCTTTGTTCTTATACCCAACCAATCACGATTCGCCATGTGTATATATAATTGAAAAAATTGTCCATATAGCGAATTCTTATTAGTTGGGAACAGAAATATAAACGTATACGGGGACAGACAATTTTCACCCCATTCTTAGCCGGACAACAAATTTTAACCACCATTCCGGGGACTTTCGACGGTACCAATTTTCCAATAAAAAAAAAGCCTTAATACCCTCCATTTGGAGTAATATTATTATCTTAAATATAATTAGTGACATACAATTTTTATTTAAGATAATAATAATATTTTAATTTAAAATCACCTTAGAATTTGTTTATTTAATTTTCTTACTTGTCTGGAATGTAGGTAGTAGTTTAGTACTGCGGGCATAGAAATGCACGTTGGAATATGTTCATGTACATATCTAAGACGCGGCTAGTTGTATAAACATCTGAATACAATTTTAATACTCTCTTCATCCCAAATAAGGTTATTATTTAAATTTCAATTTTTTTTAAATAATATTAACATTTTAACTAACGATGAACATTTAATGAAATTTTTTTTTACCATTTTTAATCTTCTTACTTTTTTTCTTTCTAATAATGAATATTTCAAAAGTAATTAATCAAGATATATTAATCTTTTATCCGAGATCATTAAATTCTACCAAGTTGTGGTCCGACATATTTCCATAAACAGTGATTCGTTGCAGTTGTGAACATTGAAAATTCAAAGAAAACTCAGTGGCTAATTAATATATCTGACAAAGCGATATACAAACACAGCTGGCTTTTCAAGTGATGCCTATTTGGCTCCCGGCTCCTATGCGGGACAGCTTTTTATTCCGCACGTGCGGGATAACCTATCAGCCGTCGGATGAGATATTTTAACAGTTCAGATCTGGAAAGAGATTTTTTTTATAATATTTTAAGTCTAACCGCAACTTTTTTCTCTCTAGATCTGGGCCATTCAAAATCTCATCCGATGGCTGAGATTATTCCGCACGTGCGGAACAATTCCTGTTCCGCATAGGAGCCGGACTGCCCTATTTGAATGGTTACTGAGCGCCCGAGGCGGTGCTCGAAGTGAAAGAGCGGAGAGTACCCTAGATACAGGGGCGGATCCAAGATTCAAACACGGGGTATTCATTTCATAATCCAAAAAAAATATATAATTAACGAAAATAAGAAGACTAAATTATTAAAAGCTACCAATATTAAATAATGAAAAGATAAGCTCTTCTTACCTCATCTTGATCATTTGGATGGTACTCAATAATTTGTTTTCTTTTTGCTGGATCAAACTCCAAATATATCCCATTTTGATTAGTTTCATTTGGAATTGAAGGTGGAATCGGAGCTTCGTGTGGTGGCTCGGATTGTGCATTACTTCTTGAACTATCAATTACACTTGAATCCCCGAATCTCGGTTTCGGCTTGAAAAATCTGTGCATTCTAAATAAGAAAAAAGTTATCTAATTAGGGAGTGTGAGAAAGGGATTTGATAATTTAGGGATTTGGATTTGATAATTTAGGGATTAGATAAACAAACCTGAGCCAAAGTGAAGCTTTGCCTATATCGCGCCTTCTCCTCTCACTGTAAGTCCACAGGCAAAGGCTTTGATCTTTTTCCAACCCGGGAAATAAATTTTTTATCAAAAAACAAAAAGAAATGGGGAAATAAACAAACCCGAGCCAAAAAAATAAAATGGTGCAACTAGAGAGAATTGAACCCTGGACCCTAGCTTATAAGAGGAAGTACTATATCATCTCTACTATTTTTGTTTCATGTTCAGGGTATTCATTGAATACCATGAATACCCTTTGGATCCGCCCCTGCCTAGATATGGAAGATTGAAGCATGCCTCATGTCTGGGGAGGGAAGATAAGCCTCATAAGGAGGAGAATTATTTGCCCCATTATGGGGAGATATAGGAATAGACGTGTTCGGGTAACCTTACCACTTGGGCTACCCGATTCCCATAATGGTTACCTTGAGCCATGAAAAAGTTGAGGAATAAGGGAATTTATTCTCTCCGTAAAAGGCAAAATTTTGTATCTTTTGATCAAAAAGTCTATCTAGCTTTCATAGTAGAAAGTCGAAAGCCAATTCTTCCACTGCTTTTTCCTTAATAGATAAGTATGAAAGAGAGAGCCCTACCTCCCTTTTGCTTTTTTGGTCCCCTTTTGCAAACGACAGAGTTAGGTGCTCTTATATAGCTAACTTTTGCTATTTTACTATGTGAAATGGATAGTTCTTATATGAATCAGATTTATTGGAGCATGTGATTTAGAACTTACCACATTACTACAAAATGAGTAGAAAAACAATTCTATATATGATGACATGATTAATTCTGGACCAATAGATCCATGTAGACCTGATGCATATCAGAAAAATTCACGTGAAATACATAATGTAGATTATTCTCTAGTTGGTAGTGATATACATATTTAGGGCGGGCGGATGTATAAAGATGGGTTGTGGGACTTGGTCACGAATTTTTGCTAATATGTTTGTAAAGTTTCTTTAAATAGGGTGCTAATACATTTGAGTTGTCGAATTTTTTAGATTTGATGTTTTAGACTAAAAGTGATTTGAATAATGTGTCAATTTTTCAAGTGTAGTTTTTTGGGGTTTATTTTTAATATAAGTGTCAAGAAAACAATTCAACTGTCCATCTATAAGTATGTAATTAACAGATGACTATGAGCTCCCTCTTCTGAAAACAAGTAACATATATGCATTCAATCCCAATATATTTCTTGTGATAGTGCTTTGGGTCTCCTAATTTTTTAGCATAAGATATATTATAGTTCCCTCAAACTTTTAGTCTTGCATTCCCTTGTGTACAGATTACATTTTAACTAAAAAAAGTATAAAAGAATTCAATCGATGTCTATTTCGATAAAAGTAATTTATTTAAGATATACATATCTTCAAAACTATACGTTACGAGTTTGATATTAGAAAACAACCAAGCAAAATTCTTACAATGTCGATCAAAATACTTTGAAGATTCCAATAAAATAAGTCTAGTAAAAAATATTTGAAGGAAGTACAAAAGGGAACTCAAAGCCAACCATTCTTTTCCTCGAGTAGCACAATTGTTTGTTTATTTGGAGATTCTAGAAAAAGACAATCACGTCTTCTTCTCTCTACACAAAAAGCGAATGAACAAAATTAAACTTTTTTTTATGATCTTTTTCAAATCTATATATATTCAATATTTTTTCAGGAGAAAATGCAATCTTTTAAGTACACGACAACTATGATGAGGGCATTATTATTCGTTCCATGCGATTCTTCATATGGTTTAATATTTTCTTAATCGCACTCGAATATCTTGTTTAATTAAACACACTATAATGATGGTTTATTCTATATTCCATCTCCCACTGAGGAATATTTTAGGTTAATGGTTTATCAATGTTCTTGCTCCTCTTAATTCATTTTTTTTTTAATTTTATTTTAAGTTTTTACTTTACGATCCGGTTCTCTTGTGAAAAAACAAACAAATTTACCAATTTTAAGAGGTCCCGAGTTCGATACCCTCCGCCTGCGTGCGGTAAGCTTTATTCTCCCGCCTATCGTGACGTAAAAAAAAAGATAACAATCTCAAGAGAAAACCTAATCTAAGTACGAGTAAATCTAATCGTAACTCTCTAAGACTCTATCCATAACATTTTTCTCTTTTTCAGTTTTATCTAACCCACAATTTGTTTGACAAAAGGCACATTTTAGTAACTAAGGTCACCATTGTACTCCCTCCATTCCCTATTAATTGTCGTTTAGGAGATATCTAGATATCCAAATTAATTGTCGTTTAAGGTTCTTTTATTAGTTGTCAACAATTTATTTCAATTATACCCTCAACATTTTCCTTTCTTTTCTTTATGATGTATTAGTGAGAGAGAGAGAGAGAGGGAAGGTGGGGTAATATTGGAAGTTTAAGTGAAAATGACAACTTTCTTAATTTTCTCAAATTGTCTAAAGAGTCTTATATTTAGGAATGGAGGGAGTATTGTATTTGGTTTGTTTTGGTTTGGCTTGAGGTAACCCAAATTCGTTCGGAGCGGTTAAGATGTGGCGGAGTGTTTTATTATACAATGCGAATACAATTTTATTGTCAAATTACTCGATCGGGTGACTGTAATCAAAACAATTATTTTAATATAAAAATAGTTATTTTATTTGGAAATAACTATTTTAATTACTGGCGATCCAATGGCCCAAATTGTATTCGCGCGTTGAGGAGGAAACACCTCCCTTCGCACCTTAATCAAGTCAAACTTCGTTGGACTCGCATCTTCTTTTATATAAACTTTTACTTTCACGCAATTTTAGACCAAATCTAAGCCGTATCCAATCTGAGTGAGCCGCTTAAGGCGCAGACACTTTTAAACCAATTAGATCGAAAGATTTGACGGTTATAATGTAAAATGATTATTTTTATATAAAAATAAGAGTAAATGATTATTTGTGACATTAAATTATTTACGTATTTCTATTTATGATACAAAACTATTTTTTTAGCTAATTATATCAATCATATATTTGCGGGTGTCAACTAATATACAACCACCATTTTTTAGGTGTTTTCTAGTCAAAGTTGTCATGTAACTTTCATGTGCAGATTATTGAGGGATAAAATTGGAACGTCGCAATAACCTAGTGATTCGTGGGTTAAAGATTTGACCCGATTTTGGCTTGTGACTAGATTTTTAACTCTTTCACTAAAATATTTAACTCAGTGCTAAAATCGGGTCAAATCTTAACTCACGGATCACTGAGTTATTGCGAAGTTCCAATTTTGCCCTTCAATGATTTGCACATGAAAGTCACGTGCCAACTTTGGCTCGAAAACATTCAAAAAAATGATGTTGGTATATATTATTTGACACCTACAAATAGATGAGTAATATAATTAGTTAAAAAAAATAGTTTAGTATCATAAATAGAAATACGTAAATATTTTAATGTTACAAATAGTCATTTACTCATAAAAATAACTATTTTACATCACATTCGTCAGATATTTTGATTCGACAATCTACAAAATGTAAACACGTGTTGAAAATTTACCCTAATCAACGCCTTAACCAAAATCCAACCCAAAGTACAATCTTTGTATATGTTTCTTCAAGTTTTTCTACCTTTAGTCATTTCTTAAGTACCCTTAAAGCAACTTACACGAGTAAACTTGAGTCAATATCCAAACCTTTTTCCTTACATCCCACCAAATTATTGTCTTAAGGGAAATAAGATAAACCTAATCAAACCAAAATTATTCTACTAATCCACTTATTTAAGAGTTTATAGCCACTAAACTTTAGGGTTATTAGTGATTAGTGGTTTCCAAGTTGGTCCTTGGAGTTT
Source organism: Vinca minor (assembly GCA_026122235.1). NCBI lineage: Eukaryota > Viridiplantae > Streptophyta > Magnoliopsida > Gentianales > Apocynaceae > Vinca > Vinca minor. The sequence goes on along the minus strand of JAOCZM010000284.1, from coordinate 799,233 downwards.
CAAAGGGTTGAAAAAATAGACTAGTCAGGTCACTCATACTGACATACCGCGTGCCACGTAAGGTCAAAGTAGTCAAAATTTGAGGAAATTCTACGTGTCACTTTCCTATTCTTTTATTAGTCCGGTTCCCAATCCGACGGGACACGTCAATAAACCCATTCTAAACGTCACGTGATCGTCATATACCCCATAGTCCGTTACCGTTAATCACGTCAACTCGGCTACAGCGCACACCATTTGGCTACAGCGCGCCTTTCTTATGTCACCACATACATCACTTCCTCATCAACGCTCCTTCTCGGCGCGTGCTTTCATCCTTTTTTTTTAATCTCTTTATTTTCTTCCGTCTACCTCATTTTAAACTCTAATCCTATGGAGGTATATGCCTTCGAATCACAATATTTTAGTGGCATTCTTTCAAAATTATAAATATAATGTATATTTGACCAGTAATTAAAAAAAACTATAAATCATAGTTAAAAGAAGACATTAAGTTATAAGAACTAGAAATTCGGAATAGCTTAGTAATTGAGGCATTTCTTTCGCTAAATACAGATTTTAAATGGATTTTTACCTCCTCTTTTTCCTTCTCCTAAAAAAAATGAAAAAAAAGAAGTTATAAGAACTTAAGTATTGAAAGAAGTTATAAAATCCTTGATATATAAAAAATTAATAATAGTTTTGATTAAATTATCACATAAGTTCCTTCATGAACTTTCTTCTAGAAGTCACATACTCTATGGTTTAGATTATTTTTAATAAACCTAATTAGTTAGATTAACTATATTTTCAATAGCATATGACATATAATCATTGGCGGAGCCAAGGGGGAGTGCCCCCAGTTTTTTCCAATTTTTTATTTTTTTTTATAATTTTAGTTTTGTTTTTGTAACACCTCTTCCCGTGAACATTTTGAATTACTTTACGATTTAAAATTAGATTTTTTAGTTCGTGAATTATAGGAATGACACCACTTATATCTTAACAATTTTGGTTAAAATTGTAACAAATTTAAGTGTGTAAGAGACTATAATATTTATAATATTTCATCAAAAAGTTCATAATTACTAATAGATTATAATATAAGATTTTATCAATAAAAAAAAAAAATAGTCTACAAGTTATAGTCTTATAGACTACAAGTGGCTTTTGACAATGAGGCAAATTTATGGGATTCAAGATTTAAGTTGGAAATTTTTGATATTAATTACTGCTCATTGGGAAACTATGTGATGTGGGATCAGTGTGCATCAATATTCGTTCACATTAATAATAAGCCCTCCATGTTTCCTCCAACTTCATCTCTAATACCCCTAATATTTCTTATCAAGTACAAGAGGAAAAGACTAAGCAAGAACAACATCACGGAGAAGGGGAATATATAAGAAGGCTCCCTCATTATATACTTATATCTTACTATTTACTTCTTTTGAGTGACGTGTACACACACTTATAACGTTGTTTTACACATGCACATGTGTATTGTTTTTAGCGGAATATTTTGTTTTAAAATCCTAATTATACATTGGACAACTTTTTTTAATGTATTATTTACACGCGTGAGGTATACACGTGCCTTAGATTTTTTTTTTCTTTATGTAATTTTTTTTTTTTTTTTGGTTGATTGGGAGGGAGTGGAAAGAAATGTACTCCCTCATTCTAAATGGCCTTTTATTTTGGTCTAATCATACAAAAAAGGTCTTTGTGGCATTTTTATTCAAACTTATTCTTTTTGGATTCAACAATCAAACATGATATATATTTTAATTTCCATAGTAAATATTTATTTTTTCTTCACGAGAGTTCTTCTCTTTGATGTGCCATGCACGTTAATGACAATGAAAACTTTGTAGCTTTGCCCATTTTTTTTTAAGCCAGAGGACTTGGAGGTTTATGAAGCACTGATCAGTAGAGTGAAAATTAGGGTGAACAAAATGTGAATAACTCTAGTCTATAAGATTTCATCAAAAAAAATTTTTTGGCTCCGCCAATGTTTATATGCTTTTATTAATTTATTTTGTCAATGTTAATTGTGCCCTCAAAGAAAAATTCTTGCCTCCGTCACTGCATATAATATGTAATCATACTAATAAAAGAAAATTTTTTAAATGCACTAGTACATTATTATTAACCTACTTATTATTTTAAAATGTCCTAAATTTTTTTACAATTTCCTTATTAACAAGTTATAATTACATTTTTGTTTAAATTCTAAATTTATCATTGTTTCACTGATCTACTAAACAATACATTTAATATTGTTTAAAACTTCAATAAGGCAATATAGAATTTTTAATTAAAAAAAACTAATTTATTTTAATATTCCTCATTTTTAAATAATTTTTTTTTTGAATCGGTTTCAGAACAAAAGCTCAAGCACTTCATTATAGAAAATTTTGTTTGAATTTGAAACTAATATGAGAAGGATACCCAATCCAATCAAACCAGTAGTTTCTTTGAGGAACCACCGTGCGTGGAAATAACGCGTGGCAATAAGCAAACAGAAACGCAAGAAGACAAGAGTTTTTTTTTGGGGTGCTAAGTCAGAGAAGACAAGAGTTGAAAGCGCGAAGAACGTTCACAACAAAGCCGAACGTGTGGTGTGGGAGGCGTAACTAACGTTCAATTATCGTCATCCCTTTTCAACTCTCCTGGTAGTATCTCCGTTACCGTTAAAATCTAGTAGGAGCTTTCTCGCTCCCATCCTCCCAACTATATATAAAATCTCCATCTCCATCCCCATAGCCATTCTTTCGAATCTCTTCAACACTAACAAAAACCCATAAAGATTTCACTTCACAGCTCTTCAAATCAGCTCCTCATAGTTTCTTTAACATTATTAAAATATTACTAAACTCATAATAAGACCCAAATTCTGAGGAAAAAAGAAGCTTTCTTGAGAAAGAACAGAGGGGATTTCATTTCAGGTACTATTTTTTGTTGTATTAAAATTTATAATTGATTGCAAGAAATTGTTCTGTTTATTCTGGGAAATGGGTTCTTGGTGAAAAAATTGATGCTTTTTATATTTTTAAATTTTTTTTGGAGGGGATTGATGGAAAGTATTTTACTAGTTTTGATGGAATTAAATTCAAGAAAAAGAGACAAAATGAAAAGGAATTCAAAGGGTTTGATTTTTTTTTGCCCCGTTTTCCACTTAATTTACTTTTATAGAAAATTATAAGTAAGTTAGTCAAGGAGTTTAATTTTTGTTTTGGTTGAATGTAGACTTTTATTTTTTATTAGGCTCAAGTCAATGAGAAAAAAAAAGTAAATTTGAATTTGAGGGTGTTATATATTTCATTCCTTAAGAGTAGGGTTTTATTAGCAAGTGCTAGAGAGTTTTGATTTTTTGCTCTTCAGAGAAATAAGGTGAAGAAGAATTCTTTTCTGGTTAGAATTAATTATTTGAGCCTTTAAATATATAGATTCTGCCCTTAAGAACTTTGTTTGGTATTTATTATGGAGTATTAGGTATGATTGATCAGCTTAGGAAAGATTTCATTGCTAACAAAAAGACTAGTTTTTTGTGCATATGTGATTGAAAAGCTTTGGGAGCCGTCACTTTGTGCATTTATTGTCAAAAGTTAGACCTGTCTCCTATCTATCCCTCGCCCATACTTCCAATTATTTGGGACTTAATGAGTTAGGTTATTGTTGTTGTGATGTGATTGAAAAGCTACTGCCCACTTCTGGAGATTTGTTGATTCTTTACATAATCCTTGTTCATATTTGTTATATGGTTTGCTTAGCATCATGTATATTATGATTTTGTTGATTGTTTCAAATCCTTTACTTGTTTGTTTCTCTCTGTCTATGATTTCCTGAACTACTACTTTAATAGACAGGTCGTGCAGAGCTTTCGAAAACATTATGGTAACTTGTAGATCTTTAATATTGTCTATAATTAAAATATCAAAATACTTTTCGGTAGAGATGCCTAAGGAGACCCTGTAGTTAATAGAGGAAGATAAACTTCAAGATTGTGATTATTTCTATGGGTTCCAATAGTAGTCTTAGTCTTGGTTTGTATTGACACCTTGAAAGCTGATTCCCTGGTTTAAGTTGTTATGCGCTGATTGTGATAATCAATGTTTAGTATTATTTAATTCGTTATTATTGAATTTGTATTGAAACAATCACCAAGTCATCTGCATATATATCATGCAAAGCAGCTAGGAAGTTTGAAATGTTAAAGCGATTGGCTTCCATAGTTGTCTTCATTTTTGGTGTCTTTGCTTTTCATTACAATATATGTCTTGTTCTATAATATTGAAGGAAGATACATATGGAACTTATTACCTTTTGTAACTTCTACAGGTACAACTGCTGTTCGTTGTTGTCAAATAAAGAACCTCGAAACGCATTTCCTCTACAGCTCTACTGCTAAGAGAGATGCTGAGTGTCATCACTGCATAAAACAACTGAATTGTAGCATGGACTCCCGCCAATATTTTGAGTACGGAGTAACTGGTGCAGACTTCTCATACTCTTCTTATCCCGCTATTCCTTCTATTCCTAACAGGCTGCTTGGATCTTTGAAATTTGATTTAAGGAACTCCCCAAATTCGCCTTTCTTGAGCCATTTTGATTCTGAGACTCTTGCAACGTTCAGTGACGGTCAAGAACAGCACAGTTCCACGGAGAATTTCTCCGAAGCTAGTCCTTGTAATTCTTCACAACATTATAGTCGTCAACGCCAGCAGTCAAGTCCATCTCCTGATTCTTATCACGAAAGACAAATAACTAGTTCTGGCGGAAATGCCTTCTTCCAGAATGCAAATCGTGGCCATAACATGCAAAATGCCTTGCTGCAATTGGAGAATGCTCTAATGGGTCCAGATGAAGGAGCGATGGCGTCCAATCCCTCTTTGGAAGAAAATAAACGACCACAAACATCGGGTCAGAGGTCGAGGTCCTGGAGCCAAGAGATTCATGGGTCACAGTCAATTCAATCACAACCATCTTATGCCCCTTCTTTTGGCAAATCCGGTGATGGAATTCACATTGAGAAACGTTCAAAAGGGATTGAGGAATTATCTTTGAAGGGTGGTCCTCCGACTAATCTTAAAGAGTTGCTAGTAGAATGCGCCCGAGCACTTTATGAAAACGAGCAGGAATATTTTGAAGAATTGGTTAAAAGAGCTCGTGCTGCTGTTAGTATCAGTGGTGAGCCAATCCAGCGCCTTGGTGCTTACATGGTAGAAGGGCTAATAGCAAGGAAAGAGGCATCGGGCACCAATATCTACCGGGCTCTGAGATGTAATGAACCAGAAGGGAGAGATTTGCTTTCCTACATGCATATTCTTTATGAAGTATGTCCTTACCTGAAATTCGGCTACATGGCTGCAAATGGTGCAATTGCTGAAGCTTGCAGAAACGAAGATCGTATACACATTATAGATTTCCAAATTGCTCAGGGGACACAGTGGATGACTCTTTTACAAGCACTTGCTGCGAGACCTAGTGGTGCTCCCCATGTTCGTATAACTGGTATTGACGATCCACTTTCACAATTTGCGCGCGGAGAGGGTTTGGTGGCAGTAGCGGAGAGGTTGGCTGCCATTTCCGAGAAGTTTAACATCCCAGTTGAATTCCACGCTGTGCCTGTTTTTGCTCCAGATGTGACAAAAGACATGCTTGATGTCCGACCTGGCGAGGCTTTGGCTGTGAATTTCCCTCTCCAGTTGCATCATACTCCTGATGAGAGTGTCGATGTGAACAATCCAAGAGACGGGCTTTTGAGGATGGTCAAATCGCTCAACCCCAAGGTAGTCACATTGGTGGAACAAGAATCAAACACAAATACGGCTCCATTCATCCCCAGGTTTCTAGAAGCTCTGGACTACTATTCTGCAATGTTTGAATCAATCGACGTAACCATGCCAAGGGACAGGAAAGAGCGGATTAATGTGGAGCAGCATTGTTTGGCTAGGGATATCGTGAACATCATTGCTTGCGAGGGAAAGGAAAGGGTGGAACGTCATGAACTTTTTGGGAAGTGGAAATCCAGGTTTACCATGGCAGGATTCCGACAGTATCCTCTGAGCTCCTACGTTAATTCGGTGATAAGAAGCTTGTTGAAGTGTTATTCAGACCATTATACCCTTGTCGAGAAGGACGGTTACATGCTCTTAGGATGGAAAGATAGAAATCTGATTTCGGCTTCTGCTTGGCACTGATGCAGAAATAGTTGTGGAAACACCTGAGGTTTCTAGATTATAGGAGATGGCTGTTTCATGGAATTGACCATTATATAGTTCTTACTTCATCATTTCATTTAAAATTATGTCATAAAATATTTTTGGTTGTAAAATCTAATGTTGAATATAATATCTACCTGCTCTTTTTTACTCAAATCATTTCTTTACTGTTTCCATTAATTTGTTGAGCTGTAAATTATACTTGAGGCAGCAGATTTTACTGTTTTATTAGATGTAACATTGATCTGAAAATTTGAATTTACTTGCCAAAAATGTCCATAGACTATGGGTCTACTTGATAGTGGATAGTTTCGGAATGGAACATTTCCGGATTTTATAAAGTTGAATTATTTGTCCGAGGAAATTTGGGTTTCAAATTGTTTTGGATTTCATAAAATTAACATTTTGGATTTTATAAAGTTGAATTATTTGTTTGACAAAATCTAGGTTTCAAAATGTTCTGAATTTTATAAAATTAAATATCTATCCAAAGAAATTTGGGTTTCAAACCTAAACTTTTGTGATTTATTCCAAGACAAAACATCTAACTACATCTTAAATTTGTCTTGTATTGATTTCTGCGGAAGTTGTAATAGTCGATTCATGCAGTGAATCATTCATTCTTCTGGTTTTTTTATTTTTTTTAAAAAAAATATATATATTTTCTATTTTCATTAATAGTGCATTTAAAAATAATTGGGAATAATGAGAACAAAAATATAGTAGATACAAGAATTTAAGTATTTTGATTTTAAGCCTATATCTAAGAGCGAAGACCGAAAATATCTTACTAAATAGAAGGAAATTATCACAAGGGGATCACGACCGTGATGTCGTGGGTTCGATACCTTCTCCATACATGGGGCATACTTTAAATTTCCCTTTCTAGGGTTCTCTCCTCCTCTTGTGAGGCACTTTTATCTCCCCTTCATGGAGCAACCACCCAGCCGGGCTTAAAAAAAGAGAAAAAAAGGTGATTACAAAAGGAGACTAAATGCTCAATCGCGCACAACCTAGTATGGCTCACAGTATCTTCTCTCGTGCAAGTCAAACTCCTACTCACCACTAAGAAAATTACAAAGAAAATGCTTTTTACCCAACCATTTTATTTACTGTTCCAACCATTTTGTTGAGCTTAAATTAGACTTGAACTGATGCTGCAGGTTTTATTTTATTGTTGTACCAACGACCCGAGCGTGCTACTCAATTATTATTATTATTATTTTGGAAAAAAGAGGAAATCGTTTAATAAAACTAATAAATGTCCAAGTTTTTATAGCGAAAAAGGAAATCCGTTTGTTCTAAGGCAAAATCGTAAATTTCGTCATAGAACATTTTACGACTTGCACGTTGGGTCCTTTTTTTATTTTTTTTCCTTGTTGGGTACATTAACATTTTACGACTTGCATGTTAGGTCCTTCCGTGTATTTTTTGGCTAGTCAACAGTTAGTCAACATAAATCCCAAATATAATCAAGGGCATTTTTGGTATTTCAAATACCCATCTGACCGACCCAAAAAATCTGTCCCGACCCATCTGCATCTCTCTCTGAAATTCGACCACCGTCTTCACCACAATTCCATCACCACCACCGCACCACCATTCTGAAATTCATCCCACCATCACCACCAAAATTCATCCCACCACCGCACCACCATTCACCTCTCCATCCATCTCCCACGCGACCTTCCATTTATGGCCAACCCAAATCCTTATTCCACTGAAATTCATCCCACCATCACCACCAAAATTCATCCCACCACCGCACCACCATTCACCTCTCCATCCATCTCCCACGCGACCTTCCATTTCTAGCCAACCCAAATCCTTATTCCACTGAAATTCGTCCCTCCATCACCACCAAAATTCATCCCTCCATCAAGAAAGAAAATTAATCTTTGGTGGGTTTTTCAATTTGAAGTGAAGCAATTATGTAAATGACAATCTCTCATTCATTATGTAAAAAAAAACCCACAAAAAATCAATGAAAATTTAAAACAAAAATAAATAATTTGACAAAATTTTCTACCTGGACGAAGATGGATCGGACAAAAAGTAACTGGGAATGATTGTGGCAACTTGATCAAGTGAGATCTGAAACAAGAAAAAACGATTGGGGCTTTCTTAATGGGATTCTTGATTTTGGTTCAGAGAACAAGAATAATATCCATGAACAGCATTAGCAAGAAAACATCAAATTAAGCAATGAACTTTGAGAAAAGGAAAAAGGAAAAAAAAAAAAAAAAACAGAATGAATGAATGAATGAGAGATGAAGATGGGTCGGGACAGATTTTTTGGGTCGGGTCAGATGGGTAGGGGTGGGTATTTGAAGTACCAAAAATGCCCTTGATTATATTTGGGATTTATGTTGATTAACTGTTGACTAGCCAAAAAACACACGGAAGGACCCAACATGCAAGTCGTAAAATGTTCATGTACCCAACAAGGAAAAAAAATAAAAAAAAGGACCCAACGTGCAAGTCGTAAAATGTTCTAGGACGAAATTTACGATTTTGCCTTGTTCTAATTAAGAACATAGAATATGGAAAAAGAAACTGCAAGTTCTTTAATACATTTTAATAAGGGTAGTGATAATGAAAGAGTACAAATCCTCCTGTCAAATAAAATTAAATGTATATGACAAAATTACCCCTCTAGCATATCAATTAAAAATTTCAAATCTCTTTCTTATTTTCTCTCACCTCTAATTTCTCTCCTCTTCCCCAATCTTCTCTCTTATCCTCCACATAATTCTTTTTTATTTTTTATTCTCTCTCATCTGTTCCTTCTCTATTTTTTACAATAAAAAAATTAATTTAATCATCTAATCATTATACATTTTTTTCATTTAATCCGTTCCATTTTTTTATACAATAAAAAAAACCAATTTGATCATAATTACATTGTACCTAATTTTATATATGTTTTCCATTTAATCCGTTCCATTTTTTTTTTTACAATAAAAAAAACCAATTTGATCATAATTACATTGAAACCTAATTTAGGATAATATCAATTTACTCAGATTTGGCACACAATAGACATGTTAAAGGATAGATACTTTCTTAGTATTGGCTATAGTCATTTTATGCTATAATCATTTTTTTCTCTGTTGCCCCATTCAGAGCTGTCGTCTCTTTTGTCTCATCCAATTTTCGATAATCAACAAAAGAAGATTGAGCAGTGGATAAAATAGGATGGCGCAAAAGAGAAGTTAAAAAATTGATATCAGTAGTACATCGAAAAATAATAGTGCAAAAAAAGATGAGGATGTAGAGTTTGACCCTTCAAAATACATGAAGATGGAGATAGAGAAAAGTTTCATGAGTTGGGGATAGAGAAGGAATGGAGATGGAGAGAAAAAAAATAAAGAATTAAATGGCGATAAGAGAAAAGATTGGAAAGATGAGAGAAATTAGGAGGTGAAAGAAAATAGGAAATAGAGTAGAAATATTTAATTGATATGCTAGAGGGTTAATTTTGTCACATACACATAAATTGCTCTTGCAGGAGGATTGTGCTCTGGCATTATCATCACCCTTTTAATAATCCTCAAGAACGGAAAGAGAGACCATAGGAATAGAAATTGATTACAAAAAATCTATAATATATAAAGTTAGACCTGGTTTGGGTTTGGTCTCACTTTTGGCGGGAAATGCTCAAAATTTGACCTCTAAAATAGGCGGGAGAAATTCAAATTCAATTTTTTTTCCAAATAATGGTTCAATTCCAAATTTTGGCCTCAAAAATTTAGAATTTGAACATTTTCCGACAATTTTAGAGACCAAAATTTTGAATTGAACAATTATTTGAAGAAAAAAATTTGAATTTGAATTGCTCCGGCCTATTTTAGAGGCCAAATTTTGAGCATTTCCCGCCAAAAGTGAGACCCAAACCAAACCTTGTCCAAGCACACCCCAAGTTAAAATAGAAACTTCATGATGTGACAGGTGACATATTATGAGATGTGTTCCAATAATAAGCTTTTATGTGGCAACTTTGTCATTAATTTTCTTTTAAAAATAGTGCTTAATGAACTATCTTTATATTCATTCTAAAGTTACATATTTATAAATTATAGAAAAAGTATGTAACATAAATTAATTGAATTTAAATGAAGAAATTCAATGGTTTTTTTAATGAAGAAGTTGAATGGTTTTCTTTTTTGATGAAAAAGTTCATTGGTTCTTTTTAAATGAAGAAGTTTACGAGTTTTTTTTTAAATAAAGAAGTTCAATAGTTTTTTTTAAATGAAAAAGTTCAATAGTTTTATTTTTTTAATGAAATAGTTTATTGGTTCTTTTTAAATGAAGAAGTTCAATAGTTTTTTTTCTCCAATGAAGTAGATTTAATTTTCCAAGGAAAACGGAAATCTTATTCATGTATATAGTAATTCTAAAAGTCTTGCATCATAAGGAATTTTAAAAGTTTTGCATTATAAATTAGATTTAATATTTCAAGAAAATAACTGACTATATAAATCAAAATCAACCATGCATTCCCTCACACAAAAAAACAAAAAAAAAATATCAAAACAAACATTATGGGGAAATCAAGACTTCAGTATGTGCATCATCTCAATGAACTTGGAAAAGGCAAATAAGAAAAGAGAATATTATTTTAAGTAACTAGATTATGGAACACTTTAAATGCCCAGAAACCTGACGATTGGATGAAAGTGTTGATTAAATAATTTTGGATGAAAATGTAAGATTCATACTAATTTATTTTGTTGTTGTAATCGTGATTATTAAATAAAAATACAATCGCGCATCGCACAGGTATGAAACCTAGTGGAAATAAAAGACGGGGCTGTGAGGTATTGGAAATAAAAGACAAGGGGTTATATCTCGGAAAATTCTGATATGGACCAGGGCCAGGGGTAGGGCCCTGGTCTACTTGGCTGAGAAAGCGCCACGTCACCCCCTCTCTGCAAAAAAAATTATCTCTCAGTCACAGTTAAAATACAAAAAAAATAGTTCTGATATGGAGACAGTTAAAAGTAAAAAAAATTCTCTCTCCTCATTTTATAATGATGTGACAAGTTTGTACAATTTTTTTACTTTAAACTGTATCCATATCAGGACTATCTTTTTTGTATTTTAACTGTGATTGAGAGATGATTTTTTTTTGAAGAGAGGGGGTGACGTGGAGCTTTCTCAGCCAAGTGGACCAGGGCCTTACCCCTGGCCCTGGTCCATATCAGAATGTTCCTTATATCTCCTACAGTAAAATGACCTATCTTTAACAATTTAAAATGACCTATCTTTAACAATTTAAGTAACCAAATTAGGTTGTTTTGATTTAGAGTTATGTTCTCCTACTATTCTCTTTCTCATTTTATAGTCGAGTACTTTAATTTAAAAGTGATAAGTTGATAACTCTATATGAGTTTCTACGATGATCATGTCTCTTGATATGATTTATCTTCCAAGTCTTTTACCTAATGAAGAATCCTCGTTTCTTCATACTTCTTTGATATCTATTGGTCCATGAACTGGTAATGGGTGAAAATTTTATGTCCCCATTCCTGTCTTCATCTTTATCTCCATTCCTATTTTTAACTAATCAAAATTTACTATATAAATATTTTTTCCAATTATATATACACATGGTGAATTGTGATTGGTTGGGGACAGAATGTGGCTGAGAATTTTTTGCCTCTGGCAATGACTTGTAAAATCTCATGGTGAGCCCCTGTCCATTTTTTGATGCCATAGAGAATTCCCCGTATCAGTCTCGGCCCAACCCTTTAATTTTTATCGGGACGAATCCTTTGAGTTTTAACAATATATGTAGACATATGAAAACTTTTGTGCAGTAGAGTTTGCATTTGATTATATGAGTTTAGTTAGGTGAATTTAGTAAATAAAATATATAATTTTGAGAAAATGTATATTTATTTTAGGACAAAAAAAAGTTAAATTTAATTTGAGACAGATAAAATAATACGTTTACTCCATGTATTGCTTGACGTAAAACATATAGTGAATTTGTTTATGTCTTTTGTTGAATCTTTTTTACGGCTCGATAGATAATTTGATAAGCCAATGATTTTTTTCCGTGTTTCAGAATACGGTTAACCAACATGTTAACTAATCGATTACGATAAATTGGATCGGATTTGGTTGTTTTTTCTTCTGCAGCACCTCGACGTGACATGAGCGTAAAAGGGGTTAAAGAATTAGATTTCTTTTTTATAAGGGCTAAAATCACTTTTTTTGGCCTTTTTACCTCATATTGTCGTACTTGCGTATGTTCTCATTCATATGTCTAACCACTAATAATTCATCATGTGTATATATAATTACAAAAAATGTATCCATAACGAATTCTAAGTAATTGTGTACATGAATAGGAACAGGTACACGACGATTTTCACCCAAATAATACAATGGCCTTTGATGAATTAAGTATTTTCCTTTTCATTTGCATATTCCTTCTTTCTTTCTTTCTTTTTTGGCACATCAAATCCAACAAAATAAAGAACAAAAGGAAAACAAACATCCCAAATAAGGAAAAAACAAACACCCCATTCCCGACTTTTTATACTCAAAAGTAGGGGTGTGTATTAATTGGTTTTAATTGAAAATAGCATTGTACTAAATTTAATTTTGGTGTACAGTGCGGTGTTTGGTTAAATATGGTGCGGCTAAATACGATTTTAGTAGCCGTAAATTATTTTTTGGTGTGGTCGCGGTGTAGAAAATTTAAAGTTATACCGCACCGCAACGCATTATATACCTGTCTAATTTTTATATTTATTTTTAAAAGTATATGGTATATTTACATAATTATGTTTCTTTGATTCAACTGCTTGTAGTACAATCTTATGCAGGATAGAACATTTCTTAGTAAGGTTTTCTAAATTTATCTTGATTCATGTCAACATTGTAGCTCATGAGTCATAAGATATTTAAATAATTTTACAAGTTTTTTAGATCGATTTTTACCAACCAAAATAATTACGGTTTGGTGAAATTCGATTTGGAAGTCAAAATGGTGTGATATGATTTTAAAAAATATATTAAAAAATCGTATAAAAACTAAATTAATAAATCGATTTTCACCAAAACTGCACCAATGCACAAAACTACTAAAAAAAAAGGTATTTCTTTTCTCCAGGACTTCTGGAAAGAGTCAAGAAAAGAGGAAAAAATTTCTTCTCCAAAACTCAACGGCTCGATCATCGCCACGTGTACCAATCCACCAAATCAAATCCTACCCTCGCATCGCAAGCACTTATATATACATCGACAAAATCACCAAACATTCTCATATTTGTTATTCATTACTCAAAAAAAGAAAGAAAGAAAAAAATCAGAACTCGATGCCGGAAACGATGGCGTCATTGTCGGAGGACCTCCGGTCACCACTGATATCTCCACCGGAAGAAGAATTATCCGGCGAAAAGTTAAGCATAGACGATATGTTAAAAAAGTACTGCGGGGAATTCGGAAAATGGCAATTGAGACACTTTATATTAGCGAGCTTAGCATGGGCTTTAGAGGCATTTCACACAATGGTTATGATATTTGCCGACCGGGAACCGAGCTGGCGGTGTATGGACGGTTCAGATTGTTTATTATCTAGTAGTAGTAGTGTTTGTGAAATGGAGGCGGGTACTTGGGAATGGATAGGTGGTGGAGCGGGTAGTTCTACGGTGGCTGAATTTGGATTGATTTGTGGGGAGAAATATAAGGTCGGTTTAGTCCAAGCTTTGTTTTTTGGTGGCTGCATGATTGGTATGTTTTTCTCTCTTTCCGATCCTCTTGCTTATCCTTATCTTTTTAGCATCAATTTCGTAGTGTATTTAGACAGTATTTTGTTTGATGTGCGAGATTTTTTCCTTTTACAAATAACATTATGATACAAATATCGTAGAAGATAATTTTTTTTTTAGAACTAAACACTACTAGAGTTACTTGAAATGATCTATCAAAGTTATATGAATAAAAAATTTGATTAATTAAATGTGACTAAAAGTGTTATATAAAATGTTATAGAGGTCCTGACTCAACTGTTTGACAACAATTATTAAAATTGTATACGTTTAAAACGTTTTATTGAAAGACAAAACACTATTTAATTAGATATGATTTATGAATTTTAGTTAGCTTATAAGGAGGTTAGTGTTCAATTGAGTTTTATTCAGTAAAAATTTATCCCCTAAATTTTGTAAAAAGTAAATACTTATAATTTGGGATAGAATAACTGAGACTTAAATCTAGGAAGTGAGAAAATGTACATGAATTAGGAAGGACAGTCTTCAAGGGTTCACTGTCTTTAAGTCTTAACCTGGCGATTGTTTGGTGGTATTAGTATAGCGTAGGAACGGACACAGGAATCTCTATTCGGGGTAATGTAATAAAATTTTAAAAATGTTGAGGGAGAAGAAAACGGACACAGGAATCTCTATTCGGGGTAATGTAATAAAATTTTAAAAATGTTGAGGGAAGAGAAAAATAATTTATAATAAAAAATATGACTATGACCGTTTTAAAAAATGTTGAACGCTCCTTCTGTCCTCGTCACTGAAGTGTAGAAAGATACCATGGTTTTATTAGCCAGAAAACAAGGCAGAGATCTGCACTTGGTAATTTTATAAGCAGACTGGAAAATCAATTAGGGAACAGTTACGAAGTTGAGATTCATGATTTTCTCCGTCTCTTAAATATAAAATATCGATAATTATGGAAAATATGCTCTTTAATTATTACTGGGGGATCTTCAGAGCAGAGTTTCTATACGCATTTTTGTGACTCTGACCACCAATTTTCTGACTTTTCACTTTCAATATCTATCCACAAGAATATACCCTGCTACATATCCTTATTCTAAGGTTCATCGTAATATAGTACTATTAATTTGACTAGGTCAGCATTGTTTCACATTCAGCTCCCTTGGAACTCGGGAGAGATTTTTGTTCATTTTTTGAATAGCTATTACTTGTTGTAAAATATAAATTTTTTTTTCAAAAAATGTACATTTATTAACTGATTTGCCCCTATATTATTTTCTCTACATATTTTATTTTGGTCAAAATGTATAGTTCTCATGCAACTCTCTATTAATTTCTTTGTTCTTTGAAGTATTAATTATGGGTATTTTAATCCTTCTGATTAATATGTTAATTTGTGTAAAAATTTCTAAAAAAACTTATATTTTAAATGGGATGGAGTAGTTAATTGTAAAAAAAAAAAAAAGATTGTAGCTGTAGAGTGGTCAATTGACAATTAAGACCACTTGAAGGAAATAATAATATATCCCCAAGACGTCTTTAAGAAAAAGACAGTAGGATGGTGATAAACATGGCAAGTAAGAAAATCCAAATGCCATTTTGGAAAGATTTTTTTTTTTTATTTTCTTTCTGGAAATCCAGGTTTGAACTTTCCTAAGACCAATCCAAAAAAGAAGATGGGATTCAGAACACGGGATATGTATGGTGGAACATGACGACATCATTAGCTTTTGATTCTTTAAGGTTCCAAATTCTCGTGTTCACTCTTCATAACCTCATCCAAATTTAGAACGAGATCGATCGGATTGGATATATATATCTTAAAATTAGCTACTAGTTCTTATCAATACCAAATTTAAAAGTTTTTCATTAAAGAAGTTGATCGAAATATTAGACGGGTAAAACTTTTATTTTTCTTTTTGACACGAGTTTTATAGGATTTACTTAGTGAGCATATTATATTATAATCTTCCAGCGTTAGCATACCGCAAATAATCATTTGTACTTTTCTATTCATATGTCCATTCACTCACAATTTACCATGTATATATATAATTAGAAGAAATGTTCACATGGCGAATTATGAGTGATTGAACACAAAAATAAAAATATACACAGGTACACACAATTTTCAGTAATTAAGTAAATATATAGATGAATCAGACCTATCTTTATTGACTAGCAAATGCCTCGTGTTCTTTCATTATGTTCCATCTCATAATATAATCCAGCATGGGGCTGTAGGGACACAGTTAGTTAGGTCTCATGCGTATCATCATGACTGCCACTTTCCTCGGCTCTCTTTCTTCTTTTGATGCCAAGCGGTTCAAATCTTTGTACTACTTTTTGTAATAATGTAATTTTTTATTTTTATAATTTATATTTTAACTTATAAATTTTAGGGGGAGAAATAATTATAATTAAAAATTAATTAGGTATGTTATAAAAAGTGTTATAAGAAGTGTTACAGAATATCCGGAGTTACTCTCTTTTCTTTTTTTTTATTAGTCTTTCTTTTGCTACTTCTTTGATAAAGTAAGCTGTTCCAATTCTTTAATGTGTGGCCTGTGGAAACTATACAAAAATTTGGCTAGCGCAGACTTTTTTGTACAGCTGTCCCCTAGAAACATTGAACACAAATTTATTTGATTAGGACCATGCTTTTTCATTCATTAATATAATGCACCCATTTTGGGCTTAAAAAAAAAAGGTTTGTCATATGATAAAATTTATCTTTATTTTTAATACAGCTTGATTGTTTGTTTGTGAAATTGTGATTGAAACGGAATGGTCAAGGTGCAATGGTGTTTTCTCCGCATTGTATGGAGACAAAGGGGATTGTCGAATTTGATTCAACGACTGTAATTAAAAATAACTTTTTTATTTTTAGCAATTTTAATTACATTCGTCAAATCAAGTAATCCGACATTCTTCCTTATATCTGTACAGTGCAGAAAAAATCACCTCATCCGCACCTTAACCGAGTCGGTGATTGAAGAGGTGAGATTTGAACTAATATTTTTTTGTAAGTTCCGAATGGGGTAACTCCTTACTCAAGGGATGAAAGCTAAATTTTACTTTCTTTTTTTTTTTTACACTTAATTTTCACTAATGATATTACTGCAATCTTTCTGTATCTTTCAAATTTTACAGGAACAAGAAATCAATTTTCAAGATTTTGCCCAAATACATGCTAACATAATATTATTACTTGGACATATGATTTATCGGACAAGATTTTGAAAACACCATTTTTTTACCCTTAGAAAATTTTGAAATAATAGTAACAAAATTAGCTTCCCCCTCCCAAAAATTATGTAAAATTTGCTTCTCGGCCTCTCTAGGTCCCTGCATTGCTGGATTCTTGATGTTTGGCTTGTACTATGTCTCTGCATTGATCTGATTGAGGTTACACTAGGAGCAAGGATTAAAATTTAGGGATGAGGACAGGAAAGGGGACAGTGGATTTTTTGCCAAAATTTAGACCATCCAAGTGTGATAATTTTATGCCTTTTCTTTTGTTTGGTAAACAGGAGCTGGAGTATTTGGCCATCTTTCAGACTCGAGATTGGGAAGAAAAGGGTCATTAACAGTTGTTTGCATCCTGAATGCCATCTTTGGTTGCCTCACAGCAGCCTCTCCAAACTACTGGACCTATGCCCTCCTCCGTTTCCTGACCGGCTTCAGCGCAGGAGGCGTCGGCCTTTGTTCTTTCGTCCTCGCTACAGAACCCGTTGGCCCCAATAAACGTGGCATTGCTGGAATGTCCACATTCTATTTCTTCTCAGGTGGCATTGCCATTCTCTCTGGAATAGCTTACATTTTCAATACATGGAGAAGTCTTTATATTGTTTCTTCCATACCTTCAATTCTCTTCCTTATCTTTATCCTTCCTTTCGTCTCCGAATCCCCTAGATGGTGCCTTATTAGAGGCCAAATTAATCGAGCCACGAAAATCATGCAAAATATTGCTATAACAAATGGTAAACACCTCCCTGATCATGTCCTTCTTTCCCTTGATGACTCTTCTTCTAAATCAGACGATTCAAAAGAAGTCGTTTCTGGTTCTCTGATTGATGTCATTCACTCTCCATTAACGCGAATTCGCCTGTTTCTAGCTGTCGTGATTAATTTCTTGTGCTCAGTTGTTTACTATGGACTTAGTCTAAACGTAGTCAACCTCGGAACCAATCTTTATCTAAATGTTCTTCTCAATGCCGTTGCTGAAATGCCTGCATTTCTATTAACAGCAATTTTATTAGATAAATTCGGTAGAAAGCCATTGGCAATTGGTACACAATGGTTCAGTGGGATATTCTGCATACTTGGGAGCTTGCTAACTGGCTATGGATCATTAAAGATTGTCCGAATGGTATGCGGAGTCTTGGGCATTTTTGGGATGGCTGGAACTTATAATTTGTTATTTATTTATACTATAGAGTTGTTTCCTACTGTGGTTAGAAATGCAGCACTTGGTTGTGCAACTCAAGCTGGTCAAATGGGAGCTATTATTTCACCATTTGTGGTGGTTTTGGGTGGTGGAATTCCCTTTGCGGTTTTCGGATTTTGTGGAATTGCTGGTGGAATATTAGCGTTTCTCTTGCCTGAAACCTTGAACAAACCTTTGTATGATACCATGTCCGGAATGGAGGATGGAGAAAGAGTTATTACAGTTGTTGTTTAAGATTCTTCTTTCCCAAGCTGTCAGCGTTTTATTACCGATCTCCTGAATTATGAGTCAAGCACAGTTGTTTAAAATGATTGTTGTTAGGATTGGTTTTATTAATGTAATTGTTTACTTTTAGGCAATAGTTCTTGTTGCCTTCTCTCAGCCCTCCTTCTTCCTCACTGCTGACTAAAGTGTAACACAAACAGATTTTGAGATGAGAATTTCCTTAGTTTCGAGCGGATGTTGCCACTTTCTGGAGGCTATTTCACTAATATATATTCCTGGAAAATAATATTCCTGATTTTTTTATTAGGGATCTTATAAAAACGGTAAGAATCATCTATCTTCATTCTTTGTCTAATTCCCGTCTTATCAAATATAAAAATTGTCTGTGTTAATTTTTTAATTTGCTTTGTGTTATAAATATATCACATCGGACAACGACAAACATTCAACCACCACCTATCACCGGGATCCAGTCACTTCCGGCGACCAGAATTTGACCACTACCACCGGCCACCAGCAACGACATCGAGAACCTCTAGTTGCCGGATTTCGACCACCACTATCGACACCACCGGTCATCGGAATCCGACCACGTTTGGTCACCGGAATTCGATCACCACCGAATCAACTCTGGTCGCAACAATCCTTCTATAGAATTTCAAATGAGTTCTATATTAATTACGAAAATTTACCAAACAAATGAATTCAATCACTTGAAAATTAAAATTTCTTAGAATTTCATTTTTTTTAATTCTATAGAATTAGAAAATCCTAGAAATATAATTCTATGAAATTTTATAAAATTAGAATTTCAATTTCAATTCCAATTCCTCCGCGAAAACAAACACACCTTAAATAGGATATATATATATATATATATATATATATATATCTCGAATCAGCAAGAAAGACCAATAAATAGGATTTGTTGGAAATATTTTGCCAGTTAAGCTCTGGTGCAGAAGGTTGTTTGTTAAATATGTCAGAAACAAATCTCAACCTCTCATTGAACGATTAAGATTTATTTTGTACGTGAAAAACAAACACTTCTTCTGCACTGAAATTCTTAGTGGACATAAAAAATAAAAATAAAAATTGCCCTAGAGAGCAAATCTCTTTGAAATGGGTAGTGATAATGCCAGAGCAACAATCATCCTACAAGAGCAATTTACGTGCGTGTAACAAAATTACCCCTCTAACATATTAACTAAATCTTTTAATTATTTTTTCTATTCTCCCAATATTTTCTCTCTATCCTGTCCTGATCTTTCTCTCTCCCCTAGATTCTTTCCTTATTCTTCTCTCAATCTCTCGTGGTTTTTGTTTCTATATATATATTGTTTTTTTCGTTTTTTCTCTCTCTCTCTCTCTCTATCTATTTTTTTTTCTTTCTCTCCATCTCCAAGTGATTTTGTTTTCTTCTCTATTTTTTATTATTTTTCTTCTCTCAATTTCCTCACTAATAGACCATTTTCTTGTATTGAATCATTCAACAACAATATAAAATCGAAAACTCAATAAAAATAATAAAATTTACCTCTTTTACCGAAAGTAGTTGAAAATTATCTGGATATATATATATATAATTCAAAGTTAGACAACAGAGCAAGAAGAGATAATGAAAGAGAAGAATAGAGAAGAAAATAAAATCACTTGGAGATGGAAAGAATAAAAAACGAAAAAAAAAAATAGAGAGAGGAAAAAATGAAAAAAACAATAGATATGGAAACAAAAATCATATGAAAATAGAGAGATTGAGAGAAAAATAAGGAAAGAATCTAGGGGAGAGAGAAAGATCAGGTCAGGATAGAGAGAAAATATTGGGAAAAAAAATAATTAAAAGATTTAGTTAATATGTTAGAGGGGCAATTTAGTCACATGCACGTAAATCGCTCTTGCATGAGGATTCTTACTCTGGCATTATCACTACCCCTTTGAAATTGTTCTGGGTCCTGTCGCAACATAACACGAAAGGCTAAACAAAACAATTCTTTTAACTCTGAGCATGAGGTAAATTATAACTGTTCGCTAATGTCATATCAGTATTAGAGTTTAAATTCTCTTAATGAGATTAATCTCTCATTTCTATCTTTGGTAATTAGTGTCGTGTTGATCAAGAGTAATAGCGGCTAAACCTTAGTTTTGAATAAGAATATTTTTCCGGTTATATCCTTAACCACATCCACAAATATAATACTCCCTCCATTCCCTATTAATTATCGTTTAGGAGATATCTAGGTATCCAAATTAATTGTCGTTTGAGGTTTTTTTATTAGTTGTCAACAATTTATTTCAATTATACCCTCAACATTTTCCTTTCTTTTCTTTATGATGTATTAGTGAGAGAGAGGAAAGTTGGGTTAATATTGGAAGTTTAGGTGAAAATGACAACTTCCTTAATTTTCTCAAATTGTCTAAAGAGTCTTATATTTAGGAATGGAGGGAGTAGAGATTATAGAACCAAAGAAAAATAATCCTTGAATATTTTGAAAAAGAAAAAAGGGAAATCCCCTATTAGTACCCCTTATCTATTTACGTATTTTTATAAATAGACTTATCTTTTTATTAGGTTATTTATATACGCATCTTTTTACGGGTCACTATAAATGTTCAATTAGTGAATTCGGCCACTTTTCAGGCTAAAAAATGACATATGACTTGCACATGCTCCCGGAGTGAAGGGGCAAAAATGTCCATTATCCCTCTCATCTTCATCATCAACCCCCTTCTCCTCATCCACCACCGCCCTCCACCCTCCACCACCACCACCACTCCTCTAGCCCTCTTCCTTATTTTTTTTCTCTTAGAAACTTTTTTTCTGTAATTTTTCTTTTTGTGATTTCTGTAGATATAATTTTCATTTTTTTTGGTGTTTTCAAATTTTAATTTGGGGCTATGCGGAGAAGCAGGGCAGCGCCGCACCGGAGAAGCTAACGGATCTGGAGGATCTAAAGAGAGAAGATTTCGTGGCGTGAGGAAAAGACCATGGGGTAGATTTGCCGCGGAGATCAGAGACCCATATAAGAAGGCTCGTGTTTGGCTCGGAACCTTCGATTCGGTTGAGGAAGCCACTAGGGCTTAAGATGCCGCTGCTCGGACTCTCCGGGGACCCAAGGCCAAGACCAATTTCACTTTACCTCAAAACTCCTCTTATAATCATCATCAATTTACCAATTTTCAGAAGAACCCTAACCCTAATTTTAATAACAACGACCCTGTCATGTCGGCTAATCAGATTATGCAACTGCAAAGGCCTACATCTAGCAGCTTGAGTAGTACCGTGGAGTCTTTCAGTGGGCCCAGGCCCAGGCCGGTGACGATGGTGTCATCGTTAAATACAAGAAGATACCCACGGTCGCCGCCGCTTGTCACTTTTCCTTTAAAGATAATTTTAATTATTTGATCATCTAAATTTTGAGGTGGAGGAGGAGAAGGGGTGGAGGGCGGTGGTGGAGGAGATGTAATGGACATTTTTGCCCTTCACTTCAGGAGCATGTGCAAGTCACATGTTATTTTTTTGTCTGAAAAGTGGTCGGATTCACTAATTGAATATTTATAGTGACCTGTAAAAAAGATGCGTATATAAATAGATTAATAAAAAGATAAATCTATTTATAGAAATACGTAAATAGATAAGGTCTACTAATAAAAAAATTCTCAAATAAAAAAAATACCAAAAGAGCTTATATTATAATAGTAACACACTAACACTTATTACTTAGCCAAAAAAAAACACACACACTCTTATTTGTACACATATTTACAGAAGAAACAGTATTATTGTCCACAAACTCAATGCTGAGAAACCTTGAAAAAGACTGCTCAAAACATGAAAGGTGCAGGTGTATATGCTGGAAACATTGCCTCAATTGAAGTTCGCCTGAGACAACAATTATTCGGAAATTGTCAGTTTCATCATTGCCTCAATTTGTATCAATTAAAGTAACTAAATTCCAGATCTCTTATAACGACACGAGTGAGACATTCGATCGCTATTGTGAGATTTACCCTTCACATGTGAATCAAATATTCAATTCTGCCTATTTTTTTTCATTATAAATTTTCAATTATGTCTTAAAAATAGAAATGTTTCATTCTAATATGCATCGTATTCATTTCTTACTAACTTTGTGATTTAATATTCATTATTATAAATATATAATTCGAAAAAATTGTCGAGAGAATTCTAAATCAAAGTGTCTATCTAACATGGTGGCCGTTAGCGCCACAACGCATAATGCCTTTTTTTTTTTTTGCAAAATGGGGAACAAATATTCAGCTGCCAAATATAAAATCTAAAAGTTGAGATTATATTGGAAAACAATCTTTCTGAAAAAAAAATATTGGAAAACAATCATTCATATCTTTTTAACACATATTAGACAAAAAATAATGATAACACCTATTAAATACTTGAAGAAAAATTCTAACCGGAGGTGTTATTATGCTTTGGACATATAACACTTATTAAGTACTTGCCTAACCAGTTTTATTATACGTTGAAACATATTTTGTTTTGTGTAATCAGTATAGAAAAGAAATAAATATTTTAATCTCAACAGTTAATTTTTTATCGGGTCGGAATTCATTTCCGGAAATTCCGCACATTAGCCGGACCGACACGACAGAAGTATTCAGAAAACTTACCCAGGATTATGTCCAATGGAACGGGAACGAGCTCTGGGTTTTAACGAAGCAAATTTCCGTTTAAGACTCCTGTCCGACGGCGGCGATCCGCCGGAGACCGATTCTTCACGTTGATTTCTCTCATACAAAACATAATCTTCCGAAATCGACGACAACGAAGGCCGCCATTCCCCAACAGAACCACCGGAAGATCTCCCTCGCTTCATACCTCGAATACGACCAGACGCTCGCCGTGACGGTGGCGGCGCTGCTGACGGAGGAACACAGGCGATTACCAGCGATCTTCTCTCCTCCTTATCATCATTCGAAGAAGATGTACGTGAATTTGAACCACAACATGACATGAATTCCAATAAAAACTTCATGTTTTTTTGCACAAAAATCGAATTTTCGAATTTTGTGAAATTTGTTGTGGCAAAATTTGTTTATTTTATTTTATTATTGATGGATCAAAACGGGTGAAATGAAGACTTTTTTTTCCATTTTCATCATCTTCGGGTGATCATGGTGATAAAGATAATTGTTTGGTGGATAGATTTGGGGCTGAGAGAATGGGATTTTCTTGGTAAGAAAGGATTATATACAGAGATGAGAGGGGGGAAGAAGTAGTTAGTGTTTTTAATGGTCTTTTTTAACAACCATGTGATTTGTCCTTATCAGAACGTAATAGATTATATACGCCCACCCGTTCCTAAATAATTAATATATTTTATATTTTTATATTAATAAAAAAATTAAAAAATAATAATTACAAAGAAAAAAATTCAAATTACCCTTAATTAAAGTATAGTTTGATGTGCATGTATAGTAATGTGTAATTGTTGAAAACACTGAAGTATTAAATTAACATGACTAAAGGTAAAGTTGGAAAAAAATAAGACTATTGTTTATCAAATAATTTGAAACATAAATATATATATATATATATATATCAATTATTTAGAAACGGAATTAGTATTAGTCATGATGTAATCAATCCACTTATTTTAATTTATAATGACAAAATTCCCTCTTGTAAGATGTTTTAAAGTTTAATTTCATTGTTAACCAGCGTCGGGTGTTGGCCTGACTAATCTAGTAGAATTTATGTCAATTAAAGCGACATGAAATTGCATATTGAATGACTCATATTTTTTACATTGCCTTGAACATTTTGAGGAATGAAAACTTAGGCAAGCTTAACTAATTTCCCCACAATTTATTATCGATATTTAATTCATTTTGCGTGATGCATTAAGTAACTTAAATGTTGAGGTTTTGATTTATGTCTATTTTATTTTTCATTCTTTATAGTTTATTTCTCCTTGTAATAGAGTTAGTATCTCTACTTATAATGTGATTTGTAACTCTAGGCTATCTTTAATTTTTTACTATTATAATGATGTAGTTTATACTAACAGTGTGACTCTATATTAAAAATATAGTATACATATTGGATCTCTAAGCAATTATTGCAATCTAGTTATACCCATGGGCGAAGACGGGGGCGGGAGGGGGCCGGCGCCCCCTCAAGATTTTTAAAAATATTACTATTTATCGAAATTTTATGTGTATTTTAAAAAAAATTTGGAAAATTTTATCAGATTCGCCCCCCATGAATTTTTTTATTGCCACCCCCCAGAATTGTTTTGCCGTTTTTATCACTTGAGCTCTGTAATTTTACATACTGTTACTTGAGCTCTGTAATTTTACATACTGTTGCAGTTTCGTCCCTCACTCCCCCCAACACCAAATTCCTACCTTCGTCCCTAGTTATGCCGAGGAGGGAATTTTGAGGACCTCAGAACTTGTAGAATAATCAGGTCCATTCCTAATCCTACGCGACGGTCCATAATTTCTGGAAGGTTTGGTAATAAATAGATTACACCTGCTTGATACGAAATGTATTTCCAATCATTGATTAACTAATAAAATCATCTAATATTAAAAGCTTTGAAAATTTGAAAGAGACTTCACAAGGATTCGAGGCGAGTGGGTAGATTTCATTAAATTACAAGTTTTTTTTTTACCACAAATGCTATTTAAAATTACGCACAAAATATGCCAAAATTAATCTCGAATTTATAATATTAGAATTTATTGATCTTACCTCCTGATTATAAGTTATGTATATTGAACTACAAAATATAAATTCAACCATAATATATGTGATTTATTAAATATCATAAAGTGGATTAGAAAAAACTTATTAGTATTTTGTATTTGTAACCTTAAATAATTTTTTTCGCCAATTAAGGAATCATAATTGAAACTTTAAAATGTACACTTAAGAAATAATAATAGTAATTAAAAAAACTTGGGCAGCTAGAAGGCATGTTGAAAGCAGCAGCCAGCAGCAATACGATGTCACTTAGCATGATTTTCCATCGAAATAAAAAAAATTGTGGATAGATTTTAAAATTGGATTTCATTTCCACTGATCTTGTATTTAATATTTATAGTTAGGTATTGATTTACTTGACATCCCACCCACTGCAGCGACTTTAAAAGTTTTCAGCCCCCACAATCTCAATAAATTAGAACATCGAAGGAAAAAAAAAAAAAAAAGGGGAATGTGTTTAAAAAATAAGCCTATTAGGTTTTCCTTGATTTTTTGCACTGAAATTGAAAATTCTAGTTAGCCAATTAGGTCTTCTTCCTTAGAGGACTTTCTTGTCCATTCCATTAAATTTTGTACTCTTTTGAGGGTGAAAATCCTCTGTCCCCATCCTTGTCCTCAACCAATCAAAATTTACTATATACATATTTTTTCCAATTATATATAGACAGGGTGAATTGTGATTGGCTGGGGATAGGATGGGGACAGATGATTTTTTGCCCGTTTGAGCGTCTTAATCCCATTATATACATTCACTTCAACACTACTTCACCACTAGTTGCACTCCTCAACTTATTTAGTGTTTGCAATAGAGCTTTGGCCTTTTCTTCAAGCGGGATTGAGGAATTGAAGAATTACAAAATTAAAGGGAAAAAAAATACCAAATGAAGAATTTCTAAATATTTTAACTTACTAATTTTATGTTAGCGCGTTGTGCAGATTATTTTTAAATTGCAAAAAGGAAACAATTACGTAAGAAAAGTATAATTCGAGAATGCAAGAATCCAGCAACTATTGCCTCTTGACTCGCACTTGTACACAGCCTATTGGTTTAGCCTCTCCATGATTTGTTAAAAGGAAAATTCGATATGGGATCAGGGAGTAGGGAGGGTAGAGCGCAGTCAAGCTATGCATGTTTGTCACGTCGCCCTCACTTTGCAAAAATTCTCGATCACGGTTAAAATACAAAAAAAATAGTCCTGATATGAATACAGTTAAAAGTTAAAAAAAAATCTCTTTCCTCATTTTATAGTGATGTGAAAAGTTTGTATAATTTTTTTAACTTTTAACCGTATCCATATCGTGACTATCTTTTTTTGTATTTTAACTGTGATCGAAATTTGCGAAAGTGAGGCGACGTGACAACATTAGCTTAGTGGGACTGAGGGCCTCTACCCTAGCCTGATCCCATATCGAAATTATCCTTGTTAAAATGTTCATGGCTGCCTAGACATCTAATTTCAATCTAAATCTCAATCCTCACAAGAAACATCATTAAAAAAAATTCTTGCCCCAAGTGAAGGGTAAGGGAAATGCAAATTCATTTTTTCGAAATATCCCAAGTTAAGTTGTTGTCTTGTTGGTTCCATGTTTTCCTAGTTGCTTCCATAACAGGGCAGACACTCCCTCTGCCATTTCTTAATCAGACAAAAAATATGGTTTCTTCTTCTCCACCTGCCATACTATATAGTAAATGAGCAGACAACGAACCAAACCAGATCCAGTATAATATGGCACCAGCAAAACAAATAGAAGGTCACGATCTTTCAGAGGGCTCGCTGTAAGAACCCGAATTAGACATGCAATGCCTGCCAACAAACTTACATTGATCCTCATCATGTCTAATTTTGGATCCGGTGCGGTACAGGATGTCTGACCACACATACGGGCACAATCTCAAACATGTATTTGAATATAGCAGTTTAGAAATAGTTGTTCATTCAACTCAAAACACCAGTCCGCACTTGATAAAAAAACACAAAAAATGTCAGCAACACCAATCAAGAGAAGGAAAGGTACTACACTATCTGTGCAAACCCACTCCAAATCCTATGTAATTAATTCTCAATTATAACAATTTCTCCTATGGTTTACAAGTTAGAATTTAAATTATAAAAATAAAAAATTTCATTATTAAATTGTTACAAAGTGTAATACAGAGGATCCGAACCGGTGCAAACCACCCTATTCAAACACATAATTTTCCCAAAATAGAATAAATAAAGCAATCCTGAAAAGACATTTAGTATGCATCAAAATCATAGTGCCCTGGACACTAGTAACTTTCTGGGTCAGGAGTCCTGGAGTAACTGCTTTAAGGGCAAACCTTACAATGAGCCTTTTAGAGCAGCATTTACATAGCAACATAATTCAACCAGAAACAAGATATGCAGCAGAAGAAAATAAACACCAGAAGAATATTCAGCCCAGAAGACACGACACAATGAAGATCGGTGACTCCTCACCACACAAAAAATTACATATACAAGGCTACAGATCACAAATTGACAATATTCCTCGACGCAACTATTTTCCATAACAAATCAAGTTCAATTTCTAAAGTCTTTTAATCCATCTGGGATACACAAATTAACCGACAGACCAAGAGCTTATGTAACAATAGTTAATCGTGGACATTGACAATACACGTCCAATCTTGAAGAATAACATATAGGACCATGTCAAGGCATGCATTTGCAACAGCAACTATTTCAATTAAACAAAGTGTACCAAATAAAAATGTTGACATGATTCTATTTAGTACAAGACAAGAATAGTTGAGACTTCCCGCTTTTGCAACAAAATGAATGCTATACTTCAATTATTTTTGCATTCCAATTATGTCCGCCACTGCATGGGATTGTTATTAAAACCATTCTGAAAGGAATTTTGAGGTGGAGGAGGAGGAGCTCTTGGTCTTGCATATTCCGCAAAGATAACCCAGCCATCCAGAAACTGAAGAACAAAAATTAAGAGAAACTAGTCAAATTTAATACTTGTCCAGGAAAATAATGTCAAATTAACAGCATGTGTCAGCTTACATAAAAAAAAAACAAGGACGGAAAAACGACTAAAAGATTCATGATTTGGTTCGCACCCAGAAATTAAAAAGAGTATTGAAAACCCAACAGAACCCAAGTATTCATGCTCTTTCTTTATAATCATTCTCCGCAAGAATTAATAAAGCAACCAGTTTTAGACGAACTTGCTCTGTGTGTTCTGAGTTTCCCTTCCTTACCCCTAAGTAGAAATGGCTATTAATTTAATTATTCAGAAACTTTTCCAAGATTCTGCCACATGCCAGAATCCAACATGTAAGGTAAGCTCGACGGCACAATTTTTTTCACACCATTGCCATGATGGCTATGCAATTTCTTATTTGTAACAATATATCCTCAAAATTCTTCATAAGATTACTGGTAATATTTATTTATCCGCCAAGCAGGAGAACTATATCAGAAATTTCTTCGGACTTTGGCAACAAAGCCCTTATTATTTCCAAACATAACTAAGAATGGATTACGATCTCACCTGTCCATCCATTCCGACTCTACCTTTCTCAGCTTCATCTATAGTTGCATATCTAACAAAACCAAAACCCTTGGAATAACCGGAGACACGATCTGTCACCACTCTAGCTGCAACAAATCGAAGAGAAAAAATGTACATGTAAACATATTCTTCTGTCCAAATCCTTATTACAGGGAAACTTTTCTGAAAACAAGATAGGAACATACCATCAACTACACTACCAAACTTTGCAAAAGCATCTCTAAGTCCGTCTGTTGTTGTCCGCTTGCTAAGGCCTGAAAGCAGATCACTAAAAAATGTAATGAAACATAGGCAAAAAGTTGCACTGGAGACAGATAAGGAATAACAGAGAGCAACTTTTTATATTTGATATAAAACATAGACTTGAGAGAACCAAAAACAGACTAGAGTCAAGTGTAAGAAATGAATCTCTAGATATACGCAGCTCCATAGCATCTCCTAGCATCATCTAGATATACGCAGCTCCATAGCATCTCCTAGCATCATATCATGTCCACTATTAAAAAATATCAACTTCTAATCTGATATATATTTATAAAGATCAGAACCAAAACCATAAAAATGTCAAGCAGAAACGAAGCTACACTATGCATATTTCATTCCGATCGCAAATTTCAGATTAATCAGATTCTTAAGTCGTTTGATTTGTGAGCTGGAGATTCAATGGAACTAGCCTATTCCAAAGGTTCAAATATGGAAGTTATCAACTTTAAGACATATTACCTCCGTTAAACAATATATGCAACATTAACACCATTTCTACATTCCGAAATATCATATTTCAGAAACCAATACATATCTATTATAATTTTTCTATTCAGTTTTACCCCTAACTAATTACTGCTCAATTAAATACAAATGATTACTCTCCCGTCATTAATTAAAGACATTTTAACCTTTTTCTAAATAATATGTAGATAGTGCAAATGTTGCATATATTGTACAACACCAATACATAATAACACAAGGATTGAAATAAAATTAATAAAGATGAAGAATTCCTGGAGATATCGAGATGAAAGGGCATACCGGAAACGAAGAGATTAGTAGAAGGTTCAGCTGGAGGCGGTTTCTCGGTTTGAGTAGGTGGTGGATTGAACGGAAACCTAGATGTAGATAACAAAAGAGCCCTAAGTCCACCGCTCGGTGGTGCTGCAATCTTCGCCGCCGTAGCAGCTTTTAACGTCGCCGCCATCATCGCCATTTTTGGTTTGATTTTTGGGGGTTTATGTTTCACCAGGGATTAATTACTGGGGGTTTTGGCGAGATTTATAGTGGAGATTTGATTGAGGCATACTAGTTGGGCTGGATTTGTGATTATTGGGCTCACGGCTCCAGTTCGGAAATTTTGATTAAGGCCCGGACGGGATCTTTCCAAAGGGTGAGAAACATACTTCCTCCATTCCTCAATATAGGTCGTTTAGGACACTTTGAAAAAATTAAGAAACTCAAACATACAATAATCTTTCCACCACAATTTCAATAATACCCTTTCTTCCTCCTTCTCTTTCACGTGTGGAGGGAAACACTTCTTCAGTATGAAGTTTTCAGGGTTGAGTAAATTCTAAATCTTCAAATGTCAAATTTGATGACTGAAATCTTTTCGAAAATGAAGAATACAGATTCTTCTCTTGATAACTCCAAAATACTTAGTTTTCAAAAAGAGTAAACACTTATTTAGTATTCTAAAAAATAGAACACGTGTTTTTATGTAAAAAAAATAATCGTTAAATTTCTCATTTGGAAAATAAATTGCATTCCACGTTAAAGTCCCACATATGTTACCGGGCTTCAAAGTGAACTGAGTTCAACATACATTATTGAGACTTTGGTCCAAATACAAATAAGATATGCAGCACTAGGGCCTTTTATTTTTCCTCTTTACTGAAATGAGCATTTGTGCATCTTTTATATGTACATTATGTAATACAAAATTTTCATTTTTTACTTTACATTACCTCTTATCAATAATTTACTTTTACATTTTGATGTTGAAGAAGGGGAAAAGTAGAACAAGAAACCATTGCCCCAATATTTTGGATCTTCTAATAAATATTCTGGAAAAGATTGCTATAACGACTTCATCTATTTGATCACTTGAATTTTCGCCTTCACTCCAAAAAAAAAGTGGGAAACTAACTCATTAGACTTGGAGAATCCATTGCTAATGTTTCCTCCCAAAGATAATAAAAGTGTTTTTTTTTTTTTATCTTTGGTAGATCCTAGGCCAAGGCTTGGTGGTAAATACTACACGAGACTACCCTGATATACTTGAAGATGCTAATGTAGAGGTCGGCTCTTAACGTGGAAAAAAACAGTGGGTGGAGAGCCTAGGGAAGAACAGTCTTTACATTTTTGGCACATCATCTTTTGCGGTAGAGACAAAGACTCCTGAAATGGAGGAACAAGATCTACGTACCAAGGTTTTATGGTGAATCAATCATCTTCTATTCTCTTGCAACTGGCAAATTTCACACCTCGGAGAGTGGAAGATACACTGAACAACTACAACGTAAAAAGAAAGCAGTTGTATGGTACCTGGATCGAATCTAGCACAACTATAACAGAACAAGAGAGCAGTGGTATACTTGTACCTGGTGGATTCAATCTACCAGAACTATAAAGGAACAAGAGGAGCTTGAATAAACAAAACATTCCAATGCATGGCTCTTGTTGGATGACCATAATGCAGGAGAGCAAAAGCAAAGAATCACATCGCTCATCAGAAACAAACCAAGAGATGAAATAGATGAAAACAAAAATAGACCATGTCAAGCTGCAACTGCTTAAACCAAAATTCTTGCAATAAATTCAAACAAATTTTAGCACTACAGTATTTTTTTACTTCAAAAAGTTCCAACTTAATAAGTTCACTAAAACAGAACCAGAATAATAAATAACTTTTCTGCAACTAAGCAACTCTCAAGCCTTATCAGCTTTAGCAGCACTAGCAGCAGCTTGTCCACGAAGACGACCAGTTCTCCTAGCAGCAATGAGACCAACTTTTTGCCCAGGTGGTGCATCACGTCGAACAGTACTGGCGTGACCAATATGTTGATGGTTACCACCACCATGAGGATGCTCAACTGGATTCATAGCAACACCACGAACCTTAGGCCAGCTGTTCCTCTTGACACGGTACTTGTGATATGCATTTCCAGCCTTAAGCATTGGCTTCTCAGTACGTCCACCTCCAGCAACCTGACCAATCATGGCACGGCACCCACTTGGGACAATCTTCTTAGAACCTGATGGGAGCTTAATCCTGTAACAAATTCAAGTACTCAATGAGAATCACTACAAAATAACTCAATAACACAGCTAAGCTCCAAATGCTGATAACAAGATGAAAGCTCATCATCACAGATTCAAGTCTTCCCTACTATTACATAAAAGATACAACCCCCATAAAAGAACTTCATTAAAACAACATTAAAGGGCATCATACATTTCTACAGCTCAGAAAAAGAAACGGAGGAACATTTGCGCAATGAATACAACACCGAAATATTTTTTAAATCCAATTCACTTATTGATCCCCATATTACATCAATTGCCAGTATAAACCATCAATTATTTGTTCCCCAATTTTACCAAACCATATCTTATTGCAAATTTACCATACCAAATCTAACTACAAAGTTTCAAAACCATATATAATTACAATACCCAAAAACATTATCAGTCCGAACATATTTTGCAGAACCGAACAGAATCACATGCAATTATACAAGAGACTGTATACAAACAAGGTAACAAATCATTTTAAATTAAATAACTTGTCTCTACGGGCAATTGTACAAGGAACCTATAACAACATATGTATTACGAAACCACATAATTACAATACCTAAAATAAAAACATATTAAAAAGAATATTGAGAATAAAAGACCTTGAACATCCAAATTTATAATTTTACCATAACATCAAACCACATCAAGATATAAAATTTCTCAGTTAACACAAATGTTAGTATAACAAAAACACATAATATACAGAATTTAATACATACTCCTCCAAATTACAGAATACATAGAATAAAACACATTAAAAAATTAAGAATAATAAACACATAAATACGGTAACAAAAATAAATATAAAATAGATTCATATCAACTAATAAATCATACAAGAGATAAAAATTGAAGTACCTAGTTGTTCCATTATCGGGATTATGACTGATAACAATAGCATAATCACCAGAAGCTCTAGCGAAAACACCACGGTCACCCATCTTATGCTCAACGTTACAAACAACAGCTCCTTCAGGGATAGATCTGAGTGGCAAAACATTACCCACCATTAGATTAGCTTTCTTACCACAGTAAACAAATTGTCCAGTGTACATTCCTTCAGCAGCAACGAAAAGCTCCTTCTGATGCTGAAAACGGAAAGGATGACGGAAAGTGACGCGAGCTAACGGAGCACCACGTCCTGGATCGTGAATGATCTCGGTGATTACTCCTTTCAAGTAACCATTGCGCTCTCCAAAATCGAGTGATCGGAATTTCGCCGGACCTTTACGGTGGTGAGTGTGGGACTTGAAGACGGAGCCTGCTCCCTTACGCTGTGCTCGGATAACACGACCCATGGCGGCGGCGGTGGGTGTGACGGAGTTAGGGTTTGGGGGAGAGGGGAGCGAATAGAGAAGAAAAGGTAGGTTTTTTCTTCTTTTTAAAGGAGACTGGTGAGACCTAATTGGGCCTTTTCATTTATTTTGGGCCTAGACTTCACTAGTCTTGGGTCAGTTAAGAAGCCTAGTAGAAAAAAGTTACACACCCGTGGCCCGACTCTTTTCTTTCATTTTTTTTTACAATCGATAAGCGTAATGCATTTATTATAAGTGTAATGGAAATTTTAACAAATTTGTCATTAACACATTTTGAAATTATTTCTAAACTACATAGTTTTTGGAGAAAGTCAAACTACATAGTTGAGAAGGGACATTGCATTAAACTAACTATGGTTTGGCAGAAATGGCTAACCATGACAGTCAAATTTTTGGGGACAACATTTTTGTCCAGGACGAAAGTGGGATTTCTATCTTCAAATTAACCTTAATAAATTCCTGATACCCTACAAAATGTGTGACTTGAGGACGGAATTGCCACTTCCGTCCTCAAGTTACAGGCTTTTTGCAAATTTTGCAGTGTCTATTCTTTTCTCCTTTTGCTTTTGAATAATTGAACTGAAAATGTGAATAGAATTGGCAATTCCGTTCTCATTTCTGACCAATTTTTAGAGACTAGTCAATTCAAAAATTCAAAAAAACTTCACCACACTCTACAACATTCACCACTCTCAAACATTAAATTTTTTTACCTTCTTCAAAATTCATAAAATTTCTTTACCATCTTCAAAATCCATCGTTTAAAATGACAAGCTTTCCAAAATTTATTCAAAAAAAAATAGTTAACAAATTCAGGGATGTTGATTTTACTAGAGAATGGCCTCAAGAATACAAACAGGCGTTAGTAGAAATTTGTTTTGAATTTGATTCATAGGGTCACAATGATGAAAAAAATTAGTCCGATCTGTACAATGAAATTGTCTACGGCATGAACTCCGTCACCGGTGGATATTTCACAACGGAAATGATCAATGCTTAGCAAAACTGCGCAGGAGGTTTTGGGATTTTGAGGCACTTTTGCACCAAGCGTGGTTCAAATACGATGGCAATACAAACACTACATATTTGAATGGTGCTGGAGCCAAGTGGGTGGAATATGTAAAGGTAATTTACATGTAATTACGACAAAATAATATAATATAAGTTTTTCATAACTTACATTTTTTGTTATTTTAACTCTGCATTAGGCTAATCCAAGGGCTAAGCGGTACAAAATGAAAAGGCGAACCTTGGTTTTACCTACTAGACCATATTTTTGGGTATGAAAGAAGAGCATTTGTAGACAAAGCCGGTCAGTGTTCAAAATCACTGGAATAGATAACTGTTGAGGCTCCCCGACTACCCGATGTCAGATGGATCGTCCAACAACAGTTCTGTATGGGAACGGATTGCACCTAAATTTCGAAAGAATTAGGGTTTGAATGATCAGGAGGAATTATTATTTTTTTCTCATGTAATTTTATTTCTAGCAATTAAATTAAATTTAGAGTTTGTTATTTTGTGTCAAATTCTTACTTTTATGATATTAAAAAATACAGGAATGCATAATATAAAAAAAAAATTGACAACACAATACAGTGAAAAATAAGGTGGACATCTCTATAAACTGCAACAACCTTCACTCCAGTTTCTCACATCAACAAACCATTCAACTCATTTAAATCCTTCAACTTATTTCTTACAAAAAAATACCTATCTTCCCTCATATATTTTTTCTCTAGAAAAATGGCACTTGAATGTCAGATGAAATTGTATTTACATTTCGACCACAATTTAGTGTACGAAGCCAGTGATTTTCCTCGTTTCGCAGAGCTAAGTGAAAGAAGTATGCAATTAATACAAAAAATTTATTTCGACAACTTTGCCACCGAATCTGTATGCGCAAAGGAGTCGATCTTTTTAGTATCATTGTTCGTCTAATAATGATTCGTCCATTTTTCATGCTGACCTACAACATGGTGGTGCATGATGTCGTAAATATCAACGACGAAGATGATCTTGAGAATTTGTGGGGAATCCAAACCGATTTCAAATTACAAGGGATTCATGTTGTTGCTTTGTTAGAACCTGTGCAGAGACAGCTATATAGTTTTGTAATTCCGACAACAGATTTTTCTGAACAATCACAATTTGTTACAGAAGATTATTTTCCGGAGTCAAATCCAATACCGAGTATGCCCCACCGTCCAGTTACGAGCCTTCCTTTCACGAACCGACTGTACCGAATGATTCTCATGTAATTAATGTTACACAGTTGGCATTTTTCGATCCACCAACAATACACAATGATAATTCGAGAATGGATTTGTTGGGTCCAACATCTGATATTGACGGTGTTCCTAAAAGGAAGAAGATGTGGGTGATGATAGTGCTGGAGACCACGAGGATGACGGGGTCGAGGAAGAGTTTGATACCGAAGAAAATGTTATCCCTGAAATTCTCCAAGAAATCCCCCAAGACATTCCTGGACCAAGTAATGACGAGACAGTCCAAGAGACTGAACCTGCACTTACTACCTTCGTTATACCGTAATGGAATATGTCATCATATGGTAATTTTGCTAATTTTGCCTGTTGGAACGATATGGGTACCATGCAACATGTTCATGAACTGACTTACAGGAAAAAACTCATTAAAAAATGGAATCCCGATTTCCCTGAAATATGTTTGGGGATGCGTTTAAGGATAAACAGGAGGCAATGTTAGCAGTTAACATATGACATGGCCAGGTTGCCTTGAGGGAGTGGAAACGAGATCGGAGTAACAAACAGTGGTTCAACGGGGTGTGCAAAAACTCAACAGAATCAAGCCGATGCAGTTGGTATATTCACGTTAACCATAGCAGAGTGGATGGAATGTGGAAGGTTACCAGACTCAAAGAAAGCCACTACTGCTTGATGGATCAAAACAAAAAACGCAACATGTCATCCTGCTACATTGGGGTAAAAACTTTGTACCTTGTTCAGGCTGACCCTGAAGTATCTGTTAAATTGATTAAGGTTGCATGTGTTGATAAATTTTCTTTAACCTGTACATATAGAAAAGCTTGGTATACCCGTCGACACGCTATTGAAACCCTATTTGGTACTTGGAAATCAACTTTCCAAGTACTACCACAGTATATGCGGGCACTACAAGATTCTAACTGGAATGCAAAAGTCAAATTTCTTTACCATCCACAACTCATTGTTGATGGGTCTAAGGTGTTTAAGTCATTGTTTTGGACATTTAAACCGTTAGTTGACGGTTTCAAGTGGTGTCGGCCTATAATTTAAATGGATGACACACATCTTAGGGGAAAATATAAAGGGGTAATTATGGTTGCAAGCACTCTGGATGCTAACAAACAAATTTTACCCCTTGCTTTTGCTTTGGATGAATCTGAGGTATTATCGACTTGGTTTTGGTTCCTTAGAAACTTAAGGGATCATGTTGTTCAAGACCAACAAGTTTGCCTGATTAGCGATCGTCATCCCGATATTCTTAGTATTGTGGCTAGCGTCCCCGGATGCCAACCACCAATGACAGTACATCGATATTGCCTAAGACATTACATGTCAAATTTCCACACTCATGCTAAAAATAAAGAATTGAAATATCTTGTGTGGATTGCTGCTTTCCAAAAGAAGAAAGTTAAGTGTGATCAATTACTTGACCTTATAAAACACAAAGATCAAGATGCATTTAACTGGTTAATGCAGCATCCGAAAGATTTATGGACTTTGGCCTACGATAGTGGGAAGCGCTTCGGGTGCATGACGACTAACATGTCTGAAGCACTTAACAGTGTTTTGAAACAGTCTAGGGCGCTGCCTTTGAAAGGCCTTGTGGAGATGGTTTTTTACAAGCTTGTTCACTATTTCGACTTGCACAGGCAAGACGTTAATACTTGTAAAACGCCATTTCCTAAGAGAATATGGGATAAGTACTTCGCTTACGAACAAAGACGTACAACTTTGACTGTGCAAAGACACCACAAAGACCAAGGAATTTATAGGGTCATGTCCCGACATAGAGGACCCCAGGTGAATGTGGAAAAATATACACAATCAACTTATCAGCTCGTGATTGTAACTGCGATAAATGGTCTACTTATACAACTCCATGCACGCATGTAATTGTAGTGTCCAAATCGGTCATAGAGGATGCTTATAAGTATGTCTACCCTGTGTATTCTCTGGAATACTACATGAATACATTCAAGTCCATTTTATATTATGTACTTGATCCCATGCATTGGAGGTCATCTCCTTTTGATATGACACATCACCCTCCTAACATGAAAGGTTCACAGTAGGGATGGCAATTTAGCCCGTGCCCCGTTGCCCTGACTCGCCCCGACCCGTTGCGGGTCGGGGCGAGACTACCCTCTAAACGGATCAGGTCGGGTTTGGATATGATCTTTGCCCCGACCCGCCCCATTTGACCCATTTAGACCCCAATAATATATATATTTATATACAATTTTTTTAATATATGGTAATTATACTTAGGAAAAGAAAATATATGCTAATTATTTTACTTTTGAAAAATAGGACGGGGCAAACGGGGAGGCACGGGTCGTCGGGGCGCGGGGCGAGATGTTGCCCCATTTGCGGGTCACGGGTCGGGGCGGGGCGGGGAAATAACCTAAACGGGTCGGGGCGGATCGATGAAAAACGTGAAAATTCGCCCCGCCCCGACCCATTGCCATCCCTAGTTCACAGGTGGGGCGACCTCAAAGGCGGAGATTTGAAATGCCTATGGACAGAGAGAACCGTGGAACTCCAAGACCGAAGAAGTGCGGCAACTGTAAAGAGATCGGGCACAACTGGAAGACTTGCCTCAACCAAGAAAATCCTAACCAACCACCTCCTAATTAATTGTATTTAAATTTTGTAACTTGTAATATTTTAGAATGTATCAATTATCACTTATTTTAATTGTCTGCAATCTTATCAACTTATTTTAATTTTATTTCATTCAATAAGAAAACATTGCAAATATTACAATGATGTATTATTAAAGTTGTTCCATTGAATTGGCAAAAACATCATTCCCGACCCTATAATCAATGATATCGTAAGGGGCTGGATGGATATGTACATGGTCACTGGGGTGCAATCTCGAAAACACAACAAACTCAGGCCACCCAAAAAAATAGTAATCGTCTCCGCCTTCGTCTCTAGTCACTTGGAGTGTCAGTTTGCTCCTATGACTATTACACATGTGTAGTATTTCAGGGATTCCAAGTTGCATTCTAACGCGCAATTGCATGAAGTTTCTACCTATCCACTGTACACAGAAAAACAAATTACAATAAATTACTTGAAGAGGAATGAATATTTTTCCAAAAATTTAATATTAAAAAATGTATTGGTTTTGAAAGTCCCGAATAGGTTTTGTCTATATCTATTCGAAAACTCTGTCGAAAAAAACCAGTCAGAGGGATACGATAATTCTCCCTTCAAGTAACCGATCCCAGACCTTATCAATAACCCTCCGTTAAAATAAATATCTAGTAGGTTCATCGAATAAGGGATACAATGAAATGTATCTGTTAGCTGAAGATTGTTGTCACGCAAAAATTCTTACATAAACGCATAATTGATTCCCAACGACGTCCTTCAGATAGACACAACTAGATAAGCCCAGACAAGTTCGCTCCAACCAATTTGTGTACATTGATGGAAGACGCTACATGAAATCATATTAGTTAGATAGCTCAACAAATTTGATAAAAAAAAGTACACATTACAAAATAAGATATTACCATTTTTCTATTAGTTTGATTTCCGACAACAATTTTAAATTGGTGTCTGAAATACTCTTCCAGGGCGGGATCCATTTCGCTATTCATTTTCAAAATTCTAAATTTGAGAGTAACTACCTAGTTTGGAAGGAAGGAAATTTGGAGATAAATTTCTATATTTGATTTGATTTTAGAAGAATAAGTATGTATGTATATATAGAGGATTAAATGTGGGTTCAGAGGATATATCCACTGCAATTTGAGGACGGAAGTGGCAATTCCGTCCTCAAGTCACGAATTGTTTAGGGTTTGTAGGGTATCAGGAATTTATTAGGGTTGGTTTGAAGACGGAAGTCCCACTTCCGTCCTGGAGGGAGGACGGACTTCGGTCCTCGGTTGACGTGGCAAGACTTGTTGGGAGTCTTGCCACGTCAGCCCAAGACGGCAGTGGGACTTCCGGACTTCCGTCTTGGACAAAAATGTTGTCTCCAAAAATTTAACTGCCATGGTTAGTCTAATGCAATGGCCTTGAGAAGGACATTAAAGTTAGATGGAAGACTCGAATTTGTCTATTAACAATAGGTTAGCATAGCGCGATAAAGCTTTTATTATTTATTATTATTATTATTATAAATTTCACTTCTGATCTTATTAAAATAAGTATATACAGTAAAACCTCTATATAGTAGTATTCTCGGGATCAGAGAAAAATATTGCTATAGGGAGGTTATTCTTAAATAGAGACTTACATATAAAAATTATAATTTAAAAAAAATATAACTAATATATATTATACGACACTTGAAAATGTATCAATATTTTAAAAGATATATAAGATTTATGAGTTAAAAAAATAAATGTACGTACATCATGCATCTATATTGTGTATATTAGATTTAGAAGATCAATTCATACACATAGTATCTAGGAAATATATATATATATATATATATATATATATATATATATAAATATGTACATCATGTGCATTTAAAATATTCACTCATGTATGTTGTATCTTCGATTTTTTTTTTCATTTGTTTCCTTTTTATTATACATATATAAATACTAGTATGATCATAAATTTCATTGTCATTTTAAATCATACATAAGCATCAAGCCAAGCGGCAACCTGTCCCCAGTCTGTCATGGATTACCCTAAAACGGACCGGAGCGGATTTGGACCAATTTTTGCGGACCAAGAAAATCCTAGTCCATACCCGTCCACTAGTGGTCCGCGGGTTAAACGGGCGATCCCGCTGACCAAATAAAATTTAAAAAAATGGGCCTTATTTTCGTGAGAGTAAAAAATGGGCCTTTCTCATAACTAAAATAATCCACACCACTGCATGGTTTTCTCCCGTCTTGGGTTGAAGCCCATTATAAATCCTCTAATCGGCCCAGGAGAAGATAAGAAACGAAG
Source organism: Vinca minor (assembly GCA_026122235.1). NCBI lineage: Eukaryota > Viridiplantae > Streptophyta > Magnoliopsida > Gentianales > Apocynaceae > Vinca > Vinca minor. The sequence goes on along the minus strand of JAOCZM010000284.1, from coordinate 758,531 downwards.
ATTTTGCTTCTATTTAGCCAGAATCACCAAGAATTTGCTTCTATTTAGCATCTGATTTGTTGAAAAAAAAGAATATAAAGCTTAAAAATTGAGTTTTGTTGTTTATTTTTGAAAATATTTGTAAAACATATTGTAAAAATGAGAAGTAAAACTTTAAAAATTATATTTTTTATTATATTAATTTAAATGCGGGTTGGTCTTGGTCCCGGTCCCGGTCCCGGTCCCGCCTTGGTCCAGTGGTCCAAACGGAGCGGGCTAAAATGACCCGCATTTAAACGGACCATGAATAGCTTGGTCCAAATCCGTCCAAAAAATGCGGACCGCGGACCGGTCCGCGGACTAGTGGTCCGTTTGACAGTGCTAAATTCATACATTTTCTAATTCAAGTAAGTCATTGCACCTAAAAATAAATGAACTAAAATCACTGAAAGTATTTTTGTCGAGTTGCGCAAAATGAAAGAAACCAACCCAGATTGGAAGCAAAAAGTATCTTGCAAAATGGTTCAAAGATACACATAAGCTTAAGTTGTTATTTTATATAGATATATAAATATATTTAAAATTTTATTTTATTTTATTACTATATGGAGGTAATTTGCTTAAGAATGTTCCTAAAAATAACATGAAATATTATAATGTAAAATTTATTCTTATTTATAACTGATTACGAGTTGAGACCAAATTCTTTTATTACTACAAGGAATTTATTCTTATATAGAGTATTACTCTATTTTACTCCAATAGATATCATGTTGCTTAAACCCTAAAGCTTCGGAAAATTAAAATTGATTGTCATCTCCTATTGTACAAAAAATAAATCAAAAGTCCCCAACAAGATCTCCTAATTTCTTCCCTCTATTTCAGGCCTTTTCCCTCCAATCAATTTCCCAAAAATAGCAAGATCCTCTTTTAGTATACAGTCTTTTCTTACTTCTAGTTTCCTGAGTATTCCACTGAAAAAAAACCCATTGTAAAAGGACCTAATCGGGGCTGTATATATGAAGCGAGGCTATCAAGAATCCTCGTCTTCTGGGTCTCATGGCCCACCTCATTCAAGACCCAGACACAATTCACCAGGTAATAATAATTCGTGTTGTCTAATTGTGTAAATTTTTACATTTTGATGAAAACCCATGTTCTTGATTTTGGAAGAATTTTATTTTTTCGAATGATTTAAGTGATTTTCAGTAAATTTATGATATTTTCGACCTGGGTTTTTAGAAAGATTCAGTGTTTGATGTTTACTTTTTCTGCTCCAATTTAATTGTAGAAGTTGGAATATAATGCTTTTCTTGTCTAAAAAGCTGAAATTTTGATGTCAGAAAATAAAATAAAAAAGTTGGAGCTCTGGGCTGCATTGGTTTCTTTTTTTTATTTATTTAATCAAGCTATGTTGATTTCAGTATGAGGGACTAGTTACTCCCTCGGTCGCATATTAGTTGTCCCAATTTAAATTTCAAACAGATTAAGAAAATAGATAGTTAGGTTATTTATTTATTTATTTTTTGAAATGACCAAAGAATCATGTAGAAACTTTATATACAATAAGTGTTATGTTTGTTGAGTGAATAAATGTTAGGGTATATTGTAAAAAAATGAATAAATGTTAATCTTGAAGTCAGGAGAAGACAACTAATTTACGACAGAGGGAGTGTATTATTTTGCTCTGGAGACTTTAACTGCTTTCTTAACTGTAATTTAGGTGATGGAAACTTTCTAGAGGACGAAAGTACGAAAGTTTTTGCTAGGAAAGTTGCTGACCATTATAGTGCGAGAACCAATCAAACCTTGGAAGAGCGAGAAGCAAGTCCTATAATCCATTTGAAGAAGCTTAACAATTGGGTATGGATTACAACTACAATTGAAGTGTGAATGTGTGATCAGATATCAACAAATAATCAATATGCATTGGCTCATATTTTGTATTGTACTACAGATTAAGAGCGTCTTGATTCAGCTATATGCCAAAAGAGGAGATGCAGTTCTCGATCTTGCTTGTGGAAAGGTATTTTATGGTTTTATGTCTAAATTTAGCGTGTATGTAGTGACTTTTACTTGTAAATCATATACCAGTGAATATTAAAAGATCTACTTTTTTTCTGTCTACTCTGTTGGAAACAGGGCGGTGATCTGATCAAGTGGGATAAAGCAAACATTGGATATTATGTTGGAGTTGATATTGCTGACGGCTCGGTAAATCTTTACGTGTAGTTATATAGCTGAAGAATCCCTTTGCATTTGTTGCTACTATGATCGAGTGAAATTTGTTTCATTAGCCAAATGCCAACATCATTTTATGCTTGAACAGACGATTTGTTGATTGTTGGAGAAGTTGTTGCTTTACATTTTTAATGGGTTACTTTATAAGTTGTACCATCCTACTTTTATTTCTTTTACTTTTTTTATAGGGTACTCTATTAGTTATCCCAATCCTACTGATTCATGAATTTCCTGAGTAGGTTACGTTTAACTACGAGCCATTATTTTGTTTTATGCTATCCATGTTCCTTGGTGACCTTGTTGTATTGAGGAAAAGAGATTAGACTGTACACATTTGAATCTGGATTAACGAACAGGGCCCTTTGTAAAACTCTCTAATATACTGAATATGGGCTATCTTTGCAAAATAAATGATAGCGCCACATTCAGCCAAGAGCATTATGCGAAATGTGTCTTCTTGTTTCGGCTGCAAGATACTTGTGTTAACCAATCCTGATCTTCAAAAGTATGATGGAAGGTGCATATTACCTGCAAGTTTAACTTGATGGTTCAAGTTCCCTTACATTGTTGAACATATGCATTCTGCACTCAGAACAAGTAGATGCACTCAAGAAGAGAAGGAATAATGTATATCAACTGAGCAATAATCATAAAGCTAACATTCATTTTCTGCGAGATTACTCATTTGAGTTCTCTGAAAAGCTATATGGATGCCATAATTGAGACATCTCTCTCTCTCTCTCTCTCTCTGTTATTGGGTTTCTTTGTCAATCAATTCATTTGAAAATATTAATGTTTTTTTTTTTATGATGTTCTTCCTTTTTCACAATTTCTACAGCTAATGCCCCTATGACTTTCGTTATATAACAAACAGATAGGAGACTGTCGTACACGCTACAATGGAGATGCAGATCATCATCAGCGGAGGAAAAAGTTTTCATTTCCTGCAAGACTCATGTGTGGAGATTGTTATGAGGTATATATGGATTGCTAGTAAACTCTCCGAGACATTTTGTTGTGATTCTGAATCACTCTTTTTAAGTCATCTTCTGATGTTTGATTAATTTTGGAATTGTTAAAAAAATGGTATTTCACTACTTAGTATAATAGTCGCACTAAATAAGAGAATTGAATAGAAGTGTAAACCTAATTTGTGGGTGCAAAAATGTCCTTGTCAACCTATCCGCTCATGGATACTTTGTTGTAAAGGTGTGAAACTTAAATGAGAGAATACCAACTTTATCCAGTCTCCTTAATGTCCACATTTTCGCTGGCCATCCCCATTCAACTACTGCTCACAGTTTCGTCTCTGTCCGTCTTACTCTTTCCCCAATTCAAACTCTAGTTACCATAAAGGGCCATAAATTCTTGATTTAGGGTAAAAAACAGCGACTGAGAAGAAGAAAATCAGGAAGTCTCTGAGAGATGTGTTTGTTATCAAGTTGAGTAACACCAATAATGTGGAGAAAATATTATGTTTTGGCTTTCAAGTGGGAATACGTGACAAAAGAAAAACAATGGCTGTGATGGGTCTTTGCTCCCACAATGATGACAACCAGAAAATCAAGGCATTGACGTGTTGGATCCACTCGGAAGTGGAAGGAGAGCTTTAAGTTTGATAGTTTAGATTACATCTCCCGTGTGCATGTAAAACATCTGCCCTGTTAATTCTTTTTTTTTCCCCTTGTATATAATTAGTCTTAGTGTCTTACGTCATAGCTGCATACTCTTGGTCCATATTTCTTTGCGATTATCTACCCGGGGAAGGTCTGAGTTTGAAAGAAATTTGTTATTACTCTGAAGTACCTCTATATTAAATCACCCTCTATAAGAAATTTGTTACATTACACTTCTATAGTAACAATGATATTTATGATACCCATTGAACTATTATGGTTGCTTTCTGCTTTGCTTTTCCTAATAATTTCTCGAGATTATGTATTGGATATAATTCTGTTGTTGGCTTTATATTATTTCAGGTCCGCTTGGATAAAGTTCTAGCAACTGATGCACCTTTCGATTTGTGTAGCTGTCAAGTGAGTCAATCTTTCAGTAGTTGGATCAATCGCCACGAGAAGTTTTATCTTGGTAGGTGAGTAAGTTTAAAACTTACATTCAAGCCAATGAATACAATACACGTAGGCCATAAGTGTAAATGAATAGGAAAAAGAATTGACTTTTTGGCCTACGTGTATTGTATTCATTGGCTTGGATGTAAGTTTTGAACTTACTCACCTACCAAAATAAAATTTCTCATCGCCACTTTACCTGCAGTAGCGAATAAATGCTTGAAGTTCTTCAGTGTTGCACCATCAAAGATATAAACTATAAATATATTGTACATTTTGCAGTTTGCCATGCATTACTCATGGTCTACTGAGGCGCGTGCAAGGCGGGCCTTATCCAATGTCTCAGCTTTACTTCGTCCAGGAGGCATCTTTATTGGAACAATGCCAGATGCCAATGTTATCATCAAAAAGCTGAGAGAAGGTTTGTATTTGCATTCTGTTTTTAGTGTCTATTGCACAAATGTCCCATTTCCTTCTTCACACTATTTGACAAGTGACTTCAAATCTGTATGCAGCTGAAGGGTTGACTTTTGGTAATAGCGTCTACTGGATAAGATTTGATGACGAGTTCGCCGAGAAGGTTAGTTCTATTTTTATATATATATTATATTTTTTTCCTTGGAGACCATTTTGCAGAATCTTATAGGAGACATCATTTTTCTATTTTCCTCCAGAAATTTAGCTCTTCAAGTCCGTTTGGCATCGCTTACAAATTCCATCTTGAGGTACTTAATTCATTTTAGTTGTTATTAAATAAATAATGGTTTCTTCGTACATATTCTTTTCTGATTCATTTGTGAGCTTCAATATTTTCTCTCTTTTTCTGCTCAGTGTTTTGCAAGTTACTTTATATATCAAATTGATAAATAATGCACATTGCGATTGATGCTTGATTCACTACTTTTCAGGACGCAGTAGATTGTCCAGAATGGATTGTTCCTTTCCACGTCTTCAAATCATTAGCCGAGGAGGTATACATTTGCCTGCCGGAAGATCCCCTTCACTTTTGCATTCAAGGACATACTTGTCAGTTCTTCATTTCTGTCTTCAACAACACTAGAACTTGCTTCTTACAGCTTCTGATTTGCTAATGCAGTACGGCTTGGAGTTGGTTTTTGTCATGAACAATCATGTATTTATTGATGAATATCTTAAAAAACCTGAATTCATTGAGCTCATGCGGAGGCTTGGTGCATTAGGCGATGGAAACCAAGATCAGAGTAAGTTTAGTAGCCCGAAAGCCGAAAGGGAGTGGTTATTGAGCCCTATTGACCTTCTAAACCTCGTATCAACTTGTTGATTCTGAAATGACTTGTGTTTTATATTCAGGTACACTTTCACCTGACGAATGGGAAGTGGCGTACTTGTATCTGGCATTCGTCTTAAGGAAGGTATATTGCCTACTTTGCTGAATAAGTGTTTGCAATATATTAATCACAATATTCTTTTGGTCGCCTTCTGTTACTGCGTTTACAGCTCTATAATCAAGATTTTGCGATTTGGTTAACTTTGTTTTCTTGCAGAAGGGACAATCGGATCAAACTAAACTGTTGGACATTAAACGCGACAAAGGCAAGATGCAGTTAGAGGAGGAGGATATTATGTACATCAAAAGTGAAATCGACTGATACGTCCCTTCAACGCTCCACAACTGGGTAAACATGTACAAGTATGGTTCGCGGTTGGGGAACAGTGTGAGTATCAGGCTTCCATTTTCTCATATACCTCAATCCCAAGATCCAAGTTGCTAATCAATTTTGAGCAACATAACTTGCTGCCGGGGCCTTCAAGCACTTTTCCCTTTGTCTTGATGCATCTGGCTCTATGCAGCAGCCCTGATAGCTAGTTTTTTAAGGGCTCTGATTTAAAAAATATACGAGATTTCTGGATCACCAAGCAAAAAATTGAGTTGCAGATTGATAGTGAATAAGAATTTGCAGAAGGCATTTTCAGCTGTTGCACACTATTGTTCAAACACAATGGTTCGATATTCCAGTTCATGGAGAGTGGCAAGGTGTGTTATTTTGGTGAATGTAAACTGATGATATTCGAATTAAACAAGTTTGTTATGTAGGGAGGGGGTAAGGGAGAAAATAACCCGACTATGGAAAAGTAAAAGTATTTGAAAATACTTCTATGTTAACTTTTTTTACAATAGTACCTTTTTTTTCTATAGCTTTTTTTTTTGACGCCACGATGGGCGATTGACCCACATTGGGGAGAGAGAACACCCTAGATGAGGGAAAATAAAGCTTATCGCATGCAGACGGAGGGTATAGAACCCGAGACCTCTCGGTCACGGGTCGGCCAATGCCCCACTGGGCTATTGGTCTCTTCGATTTTTTTTCTATAGCTGAAACTAGAAGTAAAAGACGTAAACAAACTCAAAATAGATTTGCCATCACCCTCCAAGGTAATTGGTAATGTAGTGTGTTTGGGTTTGGTTTGAATTTGGTTTGATCTGGTCTGGTCTCAAACTCAAACCCAGATCACCTTTGAATTGAGTCTCAAGAAATTTGGATATAATCCATATTTTTTTACCCAAGAATACTATCTGATCCGGGTGTAAATGAACACTATTCTTATCCGCCTCTTGTAGAGGTCAAAATTTGAGTTTGAATGAATATTTGAAAAAAATAAATTGAATTTGAATTTCTCTCGCCAATTTTTGAGGCCAAGATTTGAGTTTGAACGAATATTTGAAAAAAAAAAAATTGAATTTGAATTTCTCCCACCAATTTTAAATGCCAAAATTTGAATTTGAATTTGGTGGATTATTTGCTTATGGGCTATTGGGTTGATTTATTTGAATTGATATTTCAAATACCCATATGTTCATGGGTTGTAAGTTTTTACCCAATTTGGGTTTGATATTAGTTTGAGAATCAAACTCAAATTCAAACCAAACCCAAACTAAAACCTTATCCAAACACCCCGTAGTGTTGACATTTGACCCATATGTTCCAATGTTGAGTTATTCTTTTTCTTTCATTTTCTCAAGTCTTGCTTGTCTTTGTTTGGTGAACAATTTTAAAATTGTTAAAATTGCTCGTCTTTTATTGTTCGAAAATGATACATTGAAATTTAGTAGTTTTCTTTATAATAAAAAAAATATCCAAGTATTTAGAGCAGGAATATTTCAGTTCCTACCAACATATTGAACCTTAATACAAATAAGTTGTGATTTAGTTCCCTCTTAAGTTGTGAAATGAAGACTCCCACGATAGACAAATCAAGTCATTTCTGAAGCTTTTTGATAATCCTTTTTCATGCACTCGATTATTACAACCATTGATTCGGACATACATATATCCATTTCAAAATACATTATCAATACTGCGAACTGCACATAATTCTGAAATGAGAATTGCAATTTATTGTAAATATATCTCAATATAACACCTAGTAAGTTTGCAGATTAGAAAATGAACTCACAATAAAAATTATCGTCATCATACTTGTAACATCGGCAAATTTAGATCCTCTTCCTCCGGAATAAAAGCCATTGAGAACCCAAAATCAAGCTCGCTTCAACACCACCACCATTATAACCATAACAACCACTCCCATCAACGAGGGTCCGAGAATCTTCCCAATAAATGGCGGGAAAAGATCAGTGTCTGCATCAACTTTCTTTTCACCTTCAACTCCAAAGAGAGAATTAAAGTAATCAGAGAGATTGCTCATCATGTCAGCCACTCTAAGCTTGACATTCTTCCAAATATCCAGGAGCTCGTTTTTGGAGTCCGATTCTGTGGAGGCATTAGAATCCCCAGTCTTTGATCCATCGGCTTTCCCGGACTCAGAGTACACCTCAAAGCTCTTAGGACATTCTTGATAAAGTACCTCGCCCTCAGCCAAAGACTCCCCTACATTTTGATACACATTTGAGTATGTTACACCTGCCAGAAAGGTCATAGTTTAGGTACGAGGTTGAAATGTTCGAGCCAAGGATAACGGCAATATTATTCTCCTTACAGTGTGAATGGAGATAACCCTGAAGTGCTGGATTTTGCAGTACTGCTTCCCAAACAGTGGGATCGGAAGCAATGGAAGCAACAACACCCTTCAAAAAGCAAGATCAATAAGCATATACGAAAATACAGTCCACGGGAATCACATAGAACCAAAAAAGGGAAAATTATAGCAAAAACAAGCACCCAAATATATAAAAAGAAATAAATTATTATCCTCCCACATTGTTTGGTAGCCAGACCATCCAGTTGATTATTGTGAAGATTATATATACAAACTAAGAAAACAGATAGGACTACCAGGGGAGTGAAACCAGCAAAAATAAGCCACTCGTAAAATGCAAAACCCTTCACTGAGACAACCGAAAGACCAAGAAAACGAGTAGCTGCTTTTCAGTATGTACTTTTTAAAACTATTTTGAATGAGCAGTTAGGGTAGTTTACAACTCTTTACATGCAAGTATAATCACAATTCACAACTGTTACACACAAGCTCGCAGGATTAGAAGATCAGGAAAGAAGCAAAAGGTCCGACAGTGTGGAGAAATGGATCAGTGATGTGAAATAGACTACAAAACATATCACATAAGCAATCAAGAAAAAAGAAAAAAAAATCAAAAGCCAACAAAAAATGCAAGAAGTTTCAACAGCAGCCTCTCTGAAATTACATGGTCTTTTGTGTAGCACAGCAAAAGAATCAAATGTTGAAATTCATAAACATGACTTCTATAAATACGGAATGCTGAAAAAAAGTTTATCATTCTAAATTGCATAAAAGACGGATGCAATAAATATGGATAGAAAAATAAAAAGTGAAACCTGAACTTCAGGACTTTGGTCCAAAAACTTAAAAGCCTGAATAGCATGGTTTGGCGTGGAGTAAGCACTGGTGAGACAAGCCTTGTTCTCAATTACTTCTGAATCAGAAAGCTGTGACAATCCAGAACTGTGACCAACACCATATAAACTTTCATATCCACCAGACCTTGGTGAAGTGACAAATACCCTGAAAATACAAGGGTTACAATTAACATTTTAGCTACTTTCCAGCAATAACCTCTCAGAAAACAAAAAAAGATAAAATCATAAAGTCTGAAACTTGAAACTCTATTCACTACTGGCCTATGAAGTTGATTACGAGTCTAATTCGGTAGGGTCCCATCAAGCACAGAACACAAAATTTCAAGTTTGGGACTAATATGTCTGAATTCAATTTTAACTGAAGTCGAGATATTTCATTTCAAAACCAAGAATTATCCAACTAGACCCGAGAACATTTGAATAGAATCATAACATTCTATAAACCAACATAAAGCCAAATTATCAACAATCTACCCACATAACCTTAGATGATATTGCCAATTTACCAAGAGCAATGCCCAGGATGGACTTAATCCACAGTTATTCAAACAGAAAGATAGATATATACATAATATATATGATCACATCTCTAACCAAAAACAACAAAAACAAAAAAAAAACTACAAATAATAATCTATACTAAAACAAAAGCAGATGCCCAAATTTAACGAAAGTGAACATAAAACCAACCCAAAAATGATAAGAATTACTACACCAAAAAGTAAGATTTGATTTGAGTTGGACTCAAATCCTAACTCTTTAGTTGTGGGACTTCTCTCACAAAAAAAAATCACTTTACAAAATCTTGAGAGGATTGAAACCAAGTCAAAAGTCAAACCTAAACTAGACACAATCCACACCACACAAAGTTCTAGTTATATAGTATTTCGTCCCGGGGAACACAAAATTCCAAATTTCTGACCAACATGCCTCTAGACATAACTCAATCTCGAAAAGTACCTCCAGGTTAGAGGATTTCCCAAGTCATATAAAGAGTAAATATGCAAACAAGCTAGTTGAGATCTTTTACTCGCACGTCTCACGGACAGGGGATCTAATACGATGTTAAAAATGAATTTGGACCTAATTCAATTCCTCAAAAAGTACCTCACGAGGGGAGGATTGCCAAGTAATGTAAGGAGTAAATAGGCACACAAATTGGTAGATGTGGGATCTTTAATACGCACAAATAATTCAACTTTTACAAAAGTCTGGACCTTCGTTTCAAAATCAATCACTATAGACCCTAAGATAAAAAAGAAGCCTTCTTTTCCCACCATTTCCAACACCTCAATCAAACAACACACAGAAAAAAAACCTAATAAAAAATACCAATTAATTATAACCAAATAAATGGAGAAAATAAGGAATAATACTTCTCAAGAGCATCTTTGAGTTCAGTGGTGGCTTCTTTAGCTTCATCAACGGTAGGGGCCCCACCAAAAACTAACCTAGGCAACGGATGATCTCCGTCCTCAACGCCAGCAAATTCCCAATCATCAATCTCCACCCAACCCGCCGGCTTCTCTACGGATGCAGCCGAAGATGAAGAAGCCGCCTTGACAGAAATTGTTTCCCCAATAGGGCGTGCGGCGGCGCGCGCCGCGGCGGAGAAAGGACTCTCCGGGATAACACCGCCACTGCCGCTACGGAAACCGGTGTTGACAACACCGATTCCGGCCACCTTCGCCGCCGCTCTCATCATTGATCCGCCTCCCATAGCCATAAAATTTTGTTGGAATCAGAGTACGAATTTGGAGAGATTACAATATCTTGCAATATCCGATAATAAAGAATAAAGAATAGGGGAGAAATTACGCGAGGGACACGTGTCATATTTATAGGAGCTAACATTCGGTGATGATTGGTGGATGACGACGACTAGATATTTTGAATTATTTTCCTTACATATTAAGGTTTCTTTTTAAAAGATAAACAGATTATCCATAAGATTATTTTTTTTTGGATGATCCGTAAGATTTTTTTAAAAATAAAAATGCAATAAAATTTGTGTATTTCATATTTTCTTTGCTATGATTTAATAACCTTAGTTTTTTTCACATTACAAGTCAAGTATTTAATCGCTGAACTATTTTAATTGAATTTTCTTAAAATAATTCTAATCAGTGCAACCTTATAAGTTAGCGTAGTTATGAGGTTCATTTTATTTTTCTAATGTATGTACATTAAAAAAATGATATTCACAGTTGTACCTAAATAAAAACATGTATTATATTATGTTTTTTGAATGTATATGGAAAGCAAAGGTTCATTGTATTGTATCCTTAATTTATTTTTCTACATTATAGAAACTTCAAATGAATATTTATGGGATGATCTTTTACGTTATGTTATCAACTCTTTTCATTCCTTTAAAATGAATATTTTTTTTATTAAAAATGACTCCAGAGTTTAACACACGGAATTTTCTGTGATATTTCTTGTAATATTAATAATCAGAGTTTATCAATTTACTTTTAAATTCTTTTTTTACTTTAATTTAAATTATATCAATAGAAATTCGTCATTAAAAAGTTATTAAAAGTGTTACAGAAAAAAATAATCGATAGTATTTTAATTTGGATAAAAGATATCGGGAATCCAATCCAAGATAACGACCAAGGAACAAATTTGGGCTAAAAAAAAAAACGAGGCCTCTTCGTATTCAAACTATTACGATATTTTTTGGGTTTGGTCAAGGCCAGGTCCAAAAACTATAGAAAGTCACTTCTCTTTGTTTGGGCTTAATTGAACTCCTTTCCATCCGTGACCCAGTGTTTTCCCCCTTTTTTCCTTTTTTTTTCCCTTCTCTTTTCTCGTTCCTTATTTGTTACTACCTCCATTTCTAAATATAAGAATTTCATTATATATTGTGAAAATTAAAAAAACAAAAATTAAGATATTTTTATAATCAAAATATAATTATTACTCTCTTAATATTACATTTAGGAACGGAGGAAGTATGATGGATGGGTATGAACATGCACTAGATAGGACGAAGATAAGAATTTGATGTTGTGTGGGAGGGGGCGAAACTAATAAAATATTTCGATCTACATATAAAATTTACTATACCTAATAGTAATTTTAAAAATCTCGGGGCGCTAGATAAATATCAAGTTAGACATATCTTAGTTTAGATTACCGCCTTGATTCTTTTTCTTTTATTATTATTTTATTTTGGATATAATAAACAATAATAGTGTTTTACGACGTTTTTCTTTAAACGTCGCTTAAAACCAAAAGGAGTAAGTTAAAACTACACTTTTTGCAAACTTCACTATGTTTGGATTTTCTACGACGTTTCATAGTGTCGATTATAGTAATTGTTTTTTATACCGACATTTTGATGTTGGTTAACGACATTTACATTCAATGTTATTATAAATTGTTATTTTTTGCGACTCATATAGCGACATTTATATACAACGTCATTAAATCATGTGACATTTCATATCAACGTCGCTATTTTTTATTTTATACAACGTTTCATAGTGATAGTTATAGTAATTATTGTTCTTACCGACAATTTGATGTTAGTTAGTGACATTTACATTAAATGTTGTTATTAATGTTTATTTTTTTCGACTCATATAACGACATTTATATACTATGCCGTTAGATCTTGTGACATTTTCAAACAAACACAAATACATAGATATGTTTCTTAAATATATTTTTTAAATAAAATTAAAGACTTAATTATTCAAAATTTAATGAGGGTGTATTGATTTTAATTTGATTCATGAAAAAGAAAAAAAATCAAAACACAAAAAGATATTAGAATTAGTAAAGGTGCAAAATACAAAAGTCCATTATAATAAATATAATATGATAAAAAACAAACAGAAAATGATCAGTTAGCCAAGCGGCTAATCGCACGACAGGAGGTCACGAGTTCAATTACTCATAATTTGATTAGGGAGAAACATTAATCAACATTATTCAAACGACTTGGCTTGGTCAGCCTGTCTTCATAATAGGTGGTCGAACAAATATTTTGTTGCAACTATTTAAAAATTTCGGGAAAAAATATTTTGATATACCTTAAAATAAAGGTTGGTATAAATCTATATCGACGATTTTTTTGATTTTATTTCGGCATATGAAAAAATTGCAATAGACATTTTTGTTATAGCGATAGTTACAAATTAATATAAAAATAATTTATCTATGGCACCTTGTAGTTGTTTACACTTTGAAAATGAATAGTCGATCCGTATGTGGAAAAAAAAGGTTTTGAGTTTAGTTTTTTTATATTCTTTCATATCTAAATAAAAGAAGAACGGTTGGTACTCCATACTTTGTTAATAAGCTACAAAACCTAAAAATAAACCACTGAGAAGGCTATTCCGCTTTAAAAATTCCACAGAGAAGGCTATATCACTACGAGTAGTTTTATCTTGGTAGACTACTAAGTTTAAAATTTATATTCAAGCCAATTAATACAGTACACGTAGGAAAGAGAATTGAACTTATATCAATTCTTTTTCCTACGTGTACTGCACTCATTAGTTTGAATGTAAACTTATAAACTTAAGTAGCCTATCAAGATAAAAAATTTCATATCACTACCCCTTAAGAAGAAATATTGGTCAACCATAAAAAAGTAAAAATGAAATACAAAACCGGGGGATCCTCCGTTCTAAATTAATTTTCCCAAAATTACTTTTTTCTTGTCTAAGATTAGTTTTCTTATTCCAATCCCAACGATATTTGACTTTACCTTTTTATATTTGCTCTTATTTAATTTTGGAAGTTTCAAAGATATTTGAGTTTTTCACATCAATGAATGTATAAAATTTTACAATTTTTTAATTTATATATATTTTTAATTGAGATAACTAAATTGAAACGGTACATACTATATCCAAATTAAGCGGTTCATGAAAAAATAAATAAATTGTCAACATCCCTTATATTTTTCAAAAGAAAGATATCAACATCAACATACCATTATTAAAGAAAGTAGTAGATGAACCATCATAACATTAATTACAATTATTGGTTCAGTTGCAATCAATTACTACGAGATACTAATAAGATGACTCTCCAGATGTCTCCAACAATAGAACAAGTCCAAAACTAGGAAAAAAAGTAAAACAAAAAAGACTACTTTTTTTTTATTGAAAAAAAATAAATAAAAAAAATACTACTTAGTTTAGGGTTTTTTGTTTTTTTTAAAAAACATTGGTACTTGAAGAATAACAGAACGACAACAACTTCAGTATATATTGAACATTTTTTTTACAGGTGTTACAAACTTTTAGATATGTGTTATATTCTATATTTTTTTTTACAAGAAAAAATAAGTGTATATCATTAGGTGATATCAAGTAGTACATATGGTAGGAGAAAATTCGGTGGGTCTCCAAACCATTGAGTGGAGGCTTTAGTCCTCATTGGATAATTTGCCAATCTATCAGCTGAATTATTACAAGATCTGTAGACAAAATTTAAATTGACTATGCTAATCCCATTATACTTTTGATTTGACTAACAATGTGTCCTATGGGGGATAGATCTTCCTCTATCTGATGAACCCAGGTTGACCAGTGTTTTACAGTCACTCTCAATAACGAAATGTTGATATCCTTGAGCTGATGCAAAACGAAGTCCTTCTAGAAGTGCCTTGGCTTCAACCTATTCAGGGCTAGGTGAATTGTGAATAAATTTTGCGGACACTGCTATGAAGATACCTTCATGGTTGCGCACGATTAGACCCAGGCCTCCGGAATTATTATTCCATGCTCCATGAACGTTAATTTTAAGGGAATTATGGTTAGGGGGTTTCCATTTAAAGCCGGATTGTTGTTGCAAAAACACAGGAGGTTCCACTATATTAATGGGATCAAACATATTTTTCTTGCCTTTTACCATATATCTGATTTGGTCATAATTTGGCATAAGTTGTCGTACCCCAGTCGGCCCCAAAGATGATGCAAAACATCACTGAATTCGGCAGCGTCAATTAGAGCAAAATTAGCAATCTCTTTTGGTGTATGACGCTTCCCTTCGAAAATAGCTTTATTTCGATTGTACCATATTCGCCATGTAATGTAGGAAAATGGAATAGAAATATCACCATCCAATGTTATAATAGGCTTTAAGCAGTATGAGAATTCATCTTTCTTTAGCAAAGCATGTATATCAAAATTAGTTTGACTCCATACT
The DNA here is from genome assembly GCA_026122235.1 of Vinca minor. Lineage (NCBI taxonomy): Eukaryota > Viridiplantae > Streptophyta > Magnoliopsida > Gentianales > Apocynaceae > Vinca > Vinca minor. The sequence continues at coordinate 743,233 of JAOCZM010000284.1, read as the reverse complement.
TCCATATCTGTCTGGCATGAAAAAAGTGCATGCATTGTTGTTTCAACCTATTCATGACAAATAGGACAATGAGGTTTAATAGTTTTAACTCGCTTTGATAAGGCTTGGCAAGTTGGCAGAATTCACTGGAAATTTTTCCAAAAGAAAATTTGCAGCTGTGTTATATAGAATAGTGTTATATTGTATATAATATGTGTTATCTTCCGGATTTACATGTCATAAGTCATATAAAATTTGTTTTACGCAAAATGTTTTACAAAATTACGAATATGTTACTCTAAAAAAATTTAAATAGTCAAAATTTTAATTCGAATACTGAAAAATATCCAGTATGTACTGAATTTTTCGTATTCAACGCCACAGCTGGACTGAGAATGACAAGGAAAGGTCAATTTCCTTTCAGAAGTGGAACATAACAAAAGAAGACATAATAAGAACATCGTTGGCTTTGATTCCGCTTTGGAGATGGAATCTTCCTTGGAGGATCATGACGATGAGGGTTATTTCTCACCACTTTCAGATGAATCATCATGCAGAACAAACGATCTACAAATTGAATTTTAACTTAAAAAGGTTAAAAATAATTAATTTTTTAAAAAAAATAAATAATTTTTTACTGTTAAATCAATAAACAATAGTGATTTTATTTGTTATTATACTGAAGAAAACATCCCTTAGAACCATAATGGCTCTGGATCAAAAGGCTCCGCTCAAATATTTAAGAATTTATTATTAAGATTCATCCAAAATCAAAGATTTTTATTAATAATAAAAAGGAAAAGGAAAGTGTTCATAGAATTCCATTATGAGAATGGCCTACCTGTGGCCTCTTGAAAGTTAATTTTTTTCTGACATGGTTGACTTGAGTCTTCACTTTCATGTGCTAAAGTTTTTTTTGAGTATATAACTCTTTTTGGATAATAGCAATTTCTACTTTTCGCATTTTAATCACAAATAATTTTTTTTTGTACATTTTTAGACCCAACTATTTACGGGATGCTGCAATTGGATTTTTTACACTATTCCGATAAAAAAACAGCATGTGCCGAGCACCTGCACACCTGAACTGGGGTATATTTGTCAAAGCAAAGAATTAACCAAATACCCGGTTTGAAGTGTATATCCACAACCACAAATTGAACCCGACCCACCCGCCTATATATATCCTATCAGAAATCACCCCCTCGCGTCATAAATCTTCCTCCCGCTCCCTCATTCTTCCTCCAAGAACTAAGTATCTTAATAGTTGGGAACTGTCACGGGTCGCAAGTTTCCACACTTGAGACGCCCGCGATGCCGAGTAACTCTAGCTCAAATAGCTCCTAAGTTACTCCCTGCAAGCTTTCTCTTTAGTCACAATCTCGGGACAAGAAGATAGGCAACACTTAAAAAGCGAAACGAACACTTGCGCGAAAACTCGGCTTTTCTCATTAAAACATAACATGATTACAAGTATGAAAATTTACATCAAAAGAGTTCAAAACGATTTGAGGGAGAGTCGCTGAATGCCTATTACAAATGCTAGAAGTTTGGTTTTTGCTTGTTTGCTTGAAATTTTTGTTCCCCCTATAGGTGCTTAAAAAGCATTTACCCATTTGATAGGAGTGTAGCACTTATTTCGGAGAGGTGGGAAAACGCTAACATATGCTATGTACATGATAATTACAAACTACCTCGAGCATAATCTTCTAAATGTATACAAAAGTTCACTCATCAAATTTGAGCTCATTCGGAGTTCATCCGGATACAAAAGCGGCACGTGCCGAGTTGTTGGCCCTGATGGCGCTGCTCGCAGGCATTCTCGCCCGTGACATCAAGCGCCGGCACAGGGCGGCAGCCTGGGCAGTTGGTGACTCGGGCGGCCGTGGCATGGGCGCTATGCTTGCATGGGCGCTGCTGCATGGGCGACCGATGACTAGGCGGCTGGCCGCTGCACGCGGTATCTGCTGGCTGTCTTGCTGTACGTCGTCATGTCTGGTCGTTGCTTTACATGGCATGGGCGACCAGCGTGTGCGCGGCCGCAGGGCGGCCAACATGGGCGAGCATGGGTGGCCAGCATGGGCGGCTGTCCTGGGCGCTGGCCTTGGGCATGTCTTGGGCCATGTCTTGGCCTTGTCTTGGCCATGTCTTGGCCTTGTCTTGGCCTTGTCTTGGACTTGTCTTGGCCATGTCTTGGACGATGTCTTGGCCATGTCTTGGCCATGTCTTGGGGCATGTCTTCGGACGATGCTGCCTCCGAGCGCACGAGCTGGGCGAGGCAATGGGGCACGCTTGGCCTACGGGCGAGCGGGTCATGTTGCGACAACGAAGTGCGCCTTCCATGATCGGCATGCTCGGGAGCCTTTGGCCACACGGCTTAGGCAAGCTCGGGCGCGCAGAGGAGCATCGTTGTTGCCTCCTGTGCGAAGTCACGAACGACCCGTGACATACTCCCCCACTTGATTTAGGCGACGTCCTCGGCGCCTGCTTCATCTGAGCACTCTTTAAATCCACGGCGAGCCGGAGGAGGTTCGTCAAAACACGGTCTCTGGCAGCAACTCCGCTTCCCGGGACAGGTTCAAGCAACACTTTCTTTAAGATATTACGGAATCGGACTCCTTTCACCTTGTTGCACGCCAGGCGAATGTGTTTCTGCAAGAGTTCAAGGTTAGGCTAGCATAATCCGTTCCCGGGTTCTGCATCCTTTAATCTTCGTGTCGCAGATGTTCCTTTCCCTTCATGGGAGCTCTCATCGAATACATGGTGGCCAATAGCGATGTATTCTCTGAGGGCTCAACATTATTTCTCAAAGGGATCAAGGTTGGTTTATTCCCCATCACCATAAGTGAATTAGCCCAGGGGTCTATTGCAACTTTATTTTTCCGCAAAAATCCGATGCCAAGAACAATTCGGTGGTCATCCATATTTACAACCGCGAAGGAAGTCATTTTCTTCAACGGTCCCATTTCCACCTTTCACACTATGGGCCATGCCCACAAAAGGCTTAGCACACGAGTTAACGACCTTCACAACCACGACCCACACTCTTTGATAGTGTTATGCCCAGTGATCAATCTCGGGGCAAGCAATATAGTTCTCCGTGGCTCCACAATCCACAACAGTAGAGACAGCCTCTCCGTTGATCTTCGGGTCCACATACAAGAGTCCAGGGGCTTCATGTCTTGAGCATCGTCCGTTTTCACTGCAACGATCCCACGTTTCATGTCTAGAGCATCGTCCGTTTTCACTGCAACGATCTCCTCTTTAGACCCCAAGGCTCCAGCAAGGCCTTGATCTTCAACCGTGCGAAAGCTTCCCAAATATCCTACTTCCTCGGGGATATTCTTGCTCGTTCAAAAGTTCGAAGGCTTCCCAAGTAACTCCCTCTTCATGATGGGCAACTCGGTAACCCTCGTCTCCCCCGCCGACGATTTCTCGCTCTTGGGTCATTTCTTGCTAGCGGATACGGCATGTATCGCTCGCTAGCACTCTCAATCACCTCCGGATCGGATCTTATAGCATTCACCGACCCAGCTAGGCGCCATCTTGTCGGGACAAAATCTCCGAAGGTGCCCCGACTTTCCACACGAGAAGCACGAGTAACCGCTGCTTCCCGCTCTTGAAGTTGAGCCGCATCTCCCCACTAGAGCTCCGTCTGTAGAGTCGAGACGATCCGCTCCACTAAAAAGACTGCTTTTCGGCATTGGGGAGATGAATTTCCCTCCACTAGACCCCCCTCGAGTCATCTACTCTTCGGTCTCTCTCGAGGTTCCATTCCATAGTCCTCCAAGCTTTCCGCCATCGACATGGCTTCCGCCACCTGTCTCGGCCTCTGCACTGCTTCGACTCTTTGCCTTGCCCACGGTTTCAACCGCTCGACAAAAGGCAAAGAGCTTATCCATCTCTCGACATGTCCTCAATCAGTAGCATATAGGTAGAAAAATTCTTCACATACTCCCGAACCGCACCCGTATGCCTTAGTTCCCCTAAGCTTGCGGTGAGCATCGTACTGCAGCATTCATTGGGAAGAATTGTTTCTTCATAGACTTTTCCAGTAGCTCCCGTGTATTGATAACTAGCCGACCCGCTCGATATCGTGGTGTCACCCTCCACCATAGCTTAGCATCATCCTCAAGATAGGTAGCGGCAGTATCAACCTTCATGGCCTCATCCACAATGCCTACAGTCTTGAAATATTGGGACAAGTCGAAGAAGAAGTTGTCAATCTCCTTTGCATCCCTAGCTCCCCGTGTAGGCCTTCGATTCTCTCACCTTTACCTTAGGAGTGTTGGGAGCGACAACACGTGGCCCTGGGTCAGTGCTCCAGCTGCACGGCCAACGGCCAAAGACAAGCATCCTCAGCTCGCACCTTACCTCGTCCATCACGATCGAAGTTCGGTCAACGCTTCGGTGTTCTTTGCCACGGATGCGCGAATTTCCACAATAGCCGCGATCGCTCGTCACAATCCTTTCCTCATTGGATTGGACACTCGAAAAAGTTCCCCTAGTAGCGGAGCTCAATTCCTCTAGCTCCCCTACTTTGATAGGCAACATCGTTCTCCATTAGCATCGTCCGACGCTCCACTGGAGTTACCATCCTCCTCGCTAGCTCAGTAGCGGGAAGGTATGGACTTTACCGACCGACGCTCCCAACGCTTCGAGACGTGCCCTCATAGCACTCTCATCCGTTGCTAAACCGTTTCTCGTTTTACTAGCCATCGTCGCTCCCAAACAAGGCTCGATACCAAGTGTCACGGGTCGCAAGTTTCCACACTTGAGACGCCCGCGATGCTGAGTAACTCTAGCTCAAATAGCTCCTAAGTTACTCCCGGCAAAGCTTTCTCTTTAGTCACAATCTCGGGACAAGAAGATAGGCAACACTTAAAAACGAAAACGGAACACTTGCGCGAAAACTCGGCTTTTCTCATTAAAACAATAACATGATTACAAGTATGAAAATTTACATCAAAAGAGTTCAAAACGACGAGGGGGAGAGTCGCTGAATGCCTATTACAAATGCTAGAAGTTTGGTTTTTGCTTGTTTGCTTGAAATTTTTGTTCCCCCCTATAGGTGCTTAAAAAGCATTTACCCATTTGATAGGAGTGTAGCACTTATTTCCGAGGAGGTGGGAAAAACGCTAACATATGCTATGTACATGATAATTACAAACTACCTTGAGCATAATCTTCTAAATGTATACAAAAGTTCACTCATCAAATTTGAGCTCATTCGGAGTTCATCCGGATACAAAACGGCACGTGCCAAGTTGTTGGCCTGATGGGCGCTGTCGCGACGATTCTGCGCACACCTGGGCGCCAGTACGTGCGGCGACTAGCTCGGCGCCCAGCATGGCGCACGGCTCAGGGCGGGCTGGCATGAGGCGCCGTCTTGCATAGGGCGATCGGCGACTAGGCGGGTCAGTTGCTTACGCACGTGTCTGGTTCTTTGCATGGCATGGGCGATCGGGCGTGTGCGGCGGCGCAGGCGGCCAACATGGGCGAGCATGGGCGGCCAGCATGGGCGGCTGTCCTGGGCGCTGGCCTTGGGCATGTCTTGGGCCATGTCTTGGCCTTGTCTTGGCCATGTCTTGGCCTTGTCTTGGCCTTGTCTTGGCCATGTCTTGGACGATGTCTTGGCCATGTCTTGGCCATGTCTTGGGGCATGTCTTCGGACGATGCTGCCTCCGAGCGCACGAGCTGGGCGAGGCAATGGGGCACGCTTGGCCTACGGGCGTGCGGGTCATGTTGCGACAACGAAGTGCGCCTTCCATGATCGGCATGCTCGGGAGCCTTTGGCCACACGGCTTAGGCAAGCTCGGGCGCGCAGAGGAGCATCGTTGTTGCCTCCTGTGCGAAGTCACGAACGACCCGTGATAGAACCCCTGAACCTTATAGCTTGATGCGAATTCTCAATTTGCCGCCTCACTCGCTTCAATTTTGGCCAAGACGATAGGAGGATCATGGCTACTCAAAATTGATGCAGCTTTTTCATACTCTGGTGCAAGTGTCTGACAGTGACCACACCATGGAGCACAGAATTCAACGACGATGAAATTGTGATTTGCAACGGTGACAAAGAAGTTGGAATGGTCCAAAGTCAGAACGTGCTCCTTTTCCTCCTCTGCGGCGGCTAGAGAAGATAAGAACAATAGGCTAAAACAAATCACCAAATTGCCACTCAAAATTAACCCTAAACGCCATTGAAGTCAACTGAAGTCACTCTTTGCTTGTTGTATGAGATTCAGTTACAGAGAGTCTTTTCTCATCTTATATCTTAAATGAAGGGATCTTTAGAGTAATTTTCTCATCTGGGTTTGTATTCTATTCTTGTTTCTGGTATGGGGAATCATGGTAGTTAGTGATGTTCTTGAAATCTTTAAGCTAAAGTTTAGTGACTTAGTTTTGGAGGAAGAAGGAGGGAGGAGGAGGAAGATTTATGACGGGAGGGGGTGATTTCATATATATATATATATATATATATATATATATATATATATATATATTGGCGGGTGGGTCGGGTTCAATTTGTGGAGAATATACCTCTCAAAGCGGGTATTTGGTTAATTCTTTGCTTTGATAAATATACCCCAGCTCAGGTGTGCACGTGCTCGGCACAAGTTGTTTTTTGTCGGAATAGTGTAAAAAATCCAATTGCAGTGTCCCGTAAATAGTTAGGGTTTAAAAATGTACAAAAAAATTATTTCTGTCTAAAATTCGAAAAGCAAAAATTGTTGTTGTCCAAAAAGGGCTATATACTTTTTTTTTTTTTTTTTTTACCTCATTCTTGTACAAAAATGGTGAAACAAACAGGTAAATTTGTAGCTAATTGGTTGTTTTAGTTTGTGTTAGTTGAAAGAAAGCGCCAATAGGGTAGAATAATAAAAATTCAGTAAATATTTTGTGCCGATCTACCTATAAAAACTGCAAGAGTATGCCGATCTACCTATAAAAACTGCCAAAAACAAATTTGAGGGGCGAACTTGAAAAAAAATTTAAACTACATATAAAAATTAATATATATAGTAATATTTTTAAAAATCTTTGGGTGGGCAGTCCCTGTTTGTAAGTACAAAAGTTACTAGTTAGCACAATGTTATAAGCTCATATCAAGCTTATTATAAATTAATGAAATTAAACATATATAATGTAAAGTAATACCTCTATATAAAAATAACTTCCTTACAGTAACATAAAATTATGGTCTCAATTCGGGACCAGTTATAAATAAGAATAAACTATACATTGTAATATTCCATACTTTTTTAGGACCATCCTTAAAAAAATTCCTCCACATAGTAATAAAATAACATTAAATTTTAAATATATTATATATCTTTATAAAATATTTAGAATTATTTAACTATGTTACATCAAACTTAAAATGATATGAAATATTCCTCCACATAGTAATAAAATAACATTAAATTTTAAATATATTATATATCTAAATTTGTAATGTACGTACATTTGTTTTTTTAAAACTCATGAATCTTTTATATATATATATATATATATATATATATATATATTAAATTCATGTTTTTAAAATATGAAATGACACAATTCGAAGTGTCGTATTATGTATATTAGTTATTTTTTTAAATTATAATTTTTTATATGTAAAACCCTATTTAAGAATAACCTCTCTTTAATAATATTTTTTCTGATCTCAAGAGTATTATTGTATAGATGTTTTAATGTATATGAATCCATTTCACTACATCAATGCAAATAGTCCATAATACATACGACAACAATTGGACGCAGACAAGCCATGATGCTCGACATTTCAACAATTTATCATGGACCCACTTTTTTGTGATGACTTAAGAATAGACATAAATTTTCTAGGGGAAATGATAATTAAGAGTTAAGTAAAATTTGTTAAAAATTTAAATTAAACACTATTTATTCCTGTTGGTATAAGAGATTCACCCAATTATTTATTATTTTGTCACCGATTTAGTCAATTAATTGGCTAAATTTTATCTCCCTATCAATACTCATTTTTTAAATGGTAATTTCCAAGATAAACATCCCCAAATTCACTTCTAAAAAAAGAAAGAATATAAAAAATTAAAGATAATGTCTATTTTTAGTAAATTATTTTATTAACGAAGAGAGTGTCAAATATAAACATACTGTTCTGATACAGGAGTACTACTCTAACTATATATTAGCTTTGTTTGACAAAAATGATATGCCTATCTGTATTTAGTCTAAATTTGCAATGTCATTTAACTACAAAAACCTCATAATAATTAATAGAGCAAATAGCTATTACTACTGAATTTTATTTGCTTTGCAATTGTTATTATTATTATTTTAAAGAAAAAAATGGATTGTTTAGCACGGATCTAATATTTATGAAATTTAAAGCTAATAGAAAAGAAACTAAAGTTAGATTCTAATCAAGAGATCCGATTGCAAAATCTTTACATCTCTATCCACATCTAAGTTCCCTACTACTAATCCAATCTACTACTTACTAATCGGATCTTCTTCTGCATCTTCGTTTGAATCCTTCCTTCACCTCCTCTCTTTGCGACGTTTTCCAAGTGGACACCTATAGTAACAATTAAAGATGGAAAAAAAAAGAAGAGAGATCATTATGTAATATATTTCTTTGATTTCCCTAAAAAAGCATACTAGTTAGTAAAAAATGAATATTTATATAACATTTTTCTTCGTGTGTTAGATTGTTTGACAAGATTTTACAAGTATAGTATTAAGACGATTTAATTTTTGAATAGTTGTTTTAATGATCGAGAATAGTTCTTTAATAAAGAAAAAAAATAGTTGTTCAAGACTAGTTGTGAACAACTAATATTGAATAGCTCTTCACTTATTTTTCATTTTCAATATTTAGAATAATTCAAAACAGTGAGATCATATCAACACAGTGACACCATAATGAGTTTGCTTATTTCTAATTAGTTCAATTCTAAAGTGAGAAAGTAATTGCTATCTACTCCTTCAATAACCCAAATTAATTTTCAAATTTTTTTTTGTTGTGTTTCAAATTAATCGTCATATTTCTAAATAGATTAACTATTTATGTTTAATTTTCTAACGACTTATTTAATACTCATAATTAATTAAAATTGCAACTTTCAATACAATGTGATTGACTAGTTGACAATAATTAATAAGGAATATTATAGACTTTTAAGTTTATTTTACTATATAATTTATTAAATCTTTAATGATCGTATTATTTTCAATTAAGACGATTAATTTGGAAGGAAATGATGAGATGAATTAAAATCTTTGGATCACACAGACGGAGTAACCAATAAATGAAAATGAATTAAAATTACTAGATTTTTGGAAAACAAAGAATCACAACAACAAAAACCGTTTTGGAAAATGAGAAGGAAAAGGGAATAATATTGGGAATTTCAAAACATACTATAACAGACGAGAGTTTTTCTACCATCAAATGAATAATAGTAGCACCAAAAGTTGTTTTAGAATAGTACTTCTCCTAGGCTCTAGATAGATAGATAATCAAAGGTGTCCTAGTCCAGTGAGGCAGGCGTCTGCTCACGACCTTGAGATCGTGGGTTCGATATCCTTCGTGTGCGTGCGGCAAATTTTAATCTCCCTTTTTGGAGCTATTCGTCTGAGGTAGTTTTTCTCCCCTATATGAGACAAACCGCCCAATCGAACTTCGAAAAAAAAAGAAAAGATGGATAGATAGATAGATAGAAATGTCATAAAGTGAGAATTACCCAATTCTCACTTTCCATAGGCAAAACTTGTCCCATATGTTCACATGCTTGTACATCAATTTGTCAGTGAAAAAGACCCAAGAAAATTTCGATTTTCTATACAATTTTTGAGATTCAATATTCTCATTATATTTTACCAATTAATTCTTGATCTAACAATTATAATTAAAATTATTAATCTAATTTGGATATGACAAAAAATACTTCACTTTCAATTGATAAGTTAGGAATTAGAGTCATTATGAGAAGGAAGTGGAGAAATACTATTAATTCCCTTTACGACTAATAGTGCATTAAAATGAACTAAAAAATAATTACTAAAGTTAAAATGTCATGATCGATTCTGAGGACTTTTCTCCTTAGTATCGTACGAATACATCTACAATCATCACAATCCGATGACTAAAACAAAAAATAGCATAATAGCTATTATGGACAGCTAAGATTTAAAAAATGAATATTCTTTCACCGTTAAATTAAAAATTAACAATTAAAATTCAGCATGATACTAAGAAAAACACTTTTAAACACGGTAACACCAAAAGCAAATTTCAATCATATGCAAACAGTAAAAAAGAAAAGAAAAAAGAGAGACAGTAAATCCAATAAAAAAAAATCATCATAAAAGCAAGAATTAAGGAGTGATTTAACAGTGATAAAAAAAAACTAACCATTATCTTGTTTGCAGTCAGGTGGATCTTCAAATAATGATAAAGAAAGGTGTTTTTGAGCCAAACCGATATCAAAAAGAATAATACCAGACTTTGGATCAACAACGATTATATCTTTAACAGGTAACCAAAGAAAAAGTTCTTCTTGAGAGAAACCTTCAACGTCAGTGAGTCCACCATATGTAAGATTAGCTTTAACAGTGCTTTCATATAAAGCCATTGTATCAAACTTAGTTAAACATGGTCCTTCTAGATATACTTCCAGAAGCCCGTTTTCTGAAAGCGTATATGATTTTACGTCTTTTGGGATTAGCCCAGGTGGTAATCCTTTCGACATTAGGAGTTCATGTATTGAGACTGTCATTTCTTTGGAGCAATTAAGGATTGGTAGTAATGTAAAGATGATCAAGATGAGAAATGGTTGGAGGAAAGCCATGACTGGGTTAGAGAGAGAAAGTTTGAGTGAGAGACAGGTTTAGGGAGTGGTTTAGGAAAATATGGAGGAGTTTGGAAAGATAGAAAGACTGTTTATGGGAGACTCTTTTTTTTTTGTTGAGAAAAATAAAAATTTATTTCCAATCGAAGATGATCAATAATAATAGTTCCCCACCAGTTACACACCAATATAACTCGAACTCCGACCTACTGATTAAAAATAAATTGTTCTATCAGTTGAGTTGTATTTCGTTATCACATTCCTTGCCTAAGAGACTTTATGATTCATATTAACTCCGTTCCAAATTATTTGCAACGTTTCAGTTTTTGTGACATTCCAAATTGTTTGACATGTTTTAGAAATTAACGCATCTTTATTGTTAATTTTCCAGACATACACATAATTTATTACTCAACTAACCACTAATTATTTGAGGTACATTTAGGACCTTTTCATCATATTAATTGTTTTTCAATTATTTTTTAATGTTGATGAAAATTTTAAATATGACAAACAATTGGAACTGGGTAGTATTATTCATTGAGTTTTGCCTTGAACCACAAAAAAAAAAAAAAAATTATTCAAGCTGTAGGGTCTTGGAGAGGACAGTACTATGATATTTATCTGGTGCGAGTTTTTAAATCATCAAATTTTTTTTTTTAATTGATGATTGAGAAATTGGAGACCATTTCTTTTTTCACACATGATAATAATATCAGAGTCAATATGATGATACATCATCATGGATGGTATTTTTAAAGAAAGAATTATACAAGGGGTCTAAAATGCGCACCAATAGTTTGTTAGTTGACAATTGACGCAATCTACATTATATCTTCCGTTTATGATATAAGATTTTTTATTTTTTTTTATAAAAATTAATAAATAAAAAATATTGTATTGAGTATTTTTTTTCATATTATATGTTTAATTAATTTTATCAATAAAATAAAGAAGGTCGTACTTGGCGTGATCAATTATTTACTTGTTATCTGCTAGATCACGCGTTCGAATTCCAGAAACATCATTTTTATGAAAAATAAAAAGGTGTAAGGCTAACCTTTTAAAGAGCGAGTGACTTTTATAAGTATATTTATAGATAAATATAAGTTTAGAAAAATAATAACTGAAATTCGTAAAAGGCATCAAAGGTGTCCTAGCGCAGTGGGACAGGCGCCTACTCACGACTTTGAGGTCGTGGGTTCGATAACCTCTGTCTGTGTGCGGCAAGCTTTAATCTCCCTTTCTAGGGCTATCTTCTCCTCGTCTGAGGCAGTTCTCTCTCCCCTATATGGGGCAACCGCCCAATCGGACTTAAAAAAAAAAAATCGTAAAAGGCAAAAAAAAAAAATTGGAGAAGGGAGAAAATGTAGAGTAAAACAAAGGAGTACTATGAAAAGAATTATTGAAATTGTTATTAGAAGAAAACATCTATGGAAAGTTTCAAACAATGGGTTCCAACTCAAGGCCAAGCACTGGTCAAACAACGGCAAGTCCTTCTATTTTGGGATAACCATACAGAACATTTAGAATTCTGCCATTTAAATTTCACACTTCTTGACTACACTCTGAATTTTTTAATATACCCTTTAATATTTTATTTAACACACAAATAATATTATAAAGTTATGAGTGAATTTAAAGACTTGAAAGTTGAAACAATCACATATTATAATGTGTAATAAATTAATAATATTATTAGTACTCCCTCCATTCCCTATTAATTGTCGTTTAGGAGATATCTAGGTATCCAAATTAATTGTCGTTTAAGGTTTTTTATTAGTTGTCAACAATTTATTCCAATTATACCCTCAATATTTTCCTTTCTTTTCTTTATGACGTAGAAGTGAGAGAGAGGGAGGGTGGGGTAATATTGGAAGTTTAGGTGGAAATGACAACTTCCTTAATTTTCTCAAATTGTCTAAAGAGTCTTATATTTAGGAATGGAGAGAGTATAATATAAAGGGTATTAGAGAATGTATTAGAATATCCGATTTTACTAATAATACTTCAACATCTTTTTTTTTATTAGCAAAGTTTACTTATGGTATTATCAATCAATGATAATGTTTTGAATACGTGATTAATAATCTTAATTAGCTGAGCTAAAGTCTTATTCATATTATATAATAATAAGATAAGAAGATAAATGAAGATAAGCTATAAATGAAGATAAGTATGAGATGATTTCAGGACCGAGGATTCATAGTAGATGAGAATAAGGTAACAATTAGACATTTTCAGTATAAAAACATGTCACATGCTTTGTAATTTAAGGTCCAGCTGGCCAAGGACTGAAATCTATATTATATACTTTAAGTGAAAGTTAAGTTCAAATAGAGAGGGACCTTCATACGCTTTGTACTTTGAGGCATTTGCAATTGAGGAACCTTATAGTTGGTCCCAAATTATCTATCCACATATTCTCTTTAATCTGTTTTAAATTAACTATTCACTTTCTAAATAAAAGACTCATTACTTATAATTTTTTCAATCATACTCCTTATATTGAATGTTGGATAGAAATATAAAAGAATGTGGAATTAAATTAAGAGTAAAATTAAATAGGGTCATGTTTGTCATTTTACTAATTTTTACTATATAATTTTGATTAAATATTCATCCCGTGCAAAACATAAAGTGTACAGATAATTTGGGACAGAGAAAGTAATAAATAGAGAGTAATTGCATGGCTTTTGTTCAGGGACGAAGCAAACAAATTATGCCGAACTATACATAAAAACTGCAAAACAAAATGTTGGGGGCGGGGGAAATTTGATAAAATATTTTGAATTACATATATAATTTACTATATTTAATAATATTTTTAAAAATATCGGGGGCAACTGCCACCCCCGCCCTCTGTCTTCGTCTTTGGCTTTGTGAACCAAGTTAATGAAGATGAAGAGGATCTTGGTCCTTTGAGATAATCCATTTCAATGTATTCAATGGTGTTGAACTTCTTGTTAATAGCGGATACAAAGCAGTCCGGCTCCTATGCGGAATAAGTATTTTTTAGTATGCTGAATATATTTTTTGCCTTGAGAATATGTGTTCATAGCTTAAGAACACCTGTTCGCGCGAACAATTGTTCTTTTTAAATCAATCTCAGCCGTTAAAATTTAAATTCAACGGATGAAAATTCGTTCCGCATTGAAGGCGTGGTGGATCCAAAGGTGACAGGAGTGGCTGTTGCTTCGAATTTTTTATTAAAAAATATTATTTTTTTATGAGATATTTTTGTACTTTTTGTATTTTGTCCCTCTATTTTTTTAAATACATAATTCGTATCTCGAACTCTAAATTTTTTAATCACCATGATTTTTATAGTGCAACTATATTATCTAGGGGCGTCAATGAAATGTGTCACGGTACATCTTTCAGTTCAACTGAGTTTAATTTTCCATATTTCAAGTTATGGATTTACATCAAAGGTCCAATAGTTCAGTGGGGCATTGGCCGGCCCGTGATCGAGAGGTCCCGCGTTCGATACCCTTTCCAAGCATGGGGTAAGCTTTAATTATCTCCCTTTTAGGGTACTCTTCTCCTCTTATGAGGTGTTATTCTCCACTTTGCGGTTAGTTCTCTCCCTTTTGAGATTCCGCCCTTGGGCGTTCAAAAAAAAAGTTATGGATTTACAGTTGTCCTTTCATGTAATTTCTGTCATTTTGACAAACTTTACTTATAATAGGGGATGAAGGATTTTTACACTTACTACAGATGTCGAACTCATGTGACTAGTTTAGACAAATATCTATGTTCTTATTTATTTATTTTTTTATATGGGAGCGGGGATACAAGAATCGAACGCAGGATCGAAGTCCTACGTTGGACGACCTTTTTCACTGGGCCATCAAGACTCCTATCTCTATGTTCTTATTGAGTCATGTCTCTTTAACTTTTACAAACTTATCTACCGAATGAATTTCGTTTTTTTCCCAAAAAAAGAAGAAGAATAAGAAAGTGAAATTCAAATGTAAGAGCTCATGAGTTCACGTGATTTTGTGAAATGATGATTTCTATGAATTATGGAAGACCTTCTTCTTGTACTATGTTATTTGCTCATCACATTTGATCTTTATTCAATGGACTATATCAGAGAAATTTTACAAAATGAAACCTGAATTTCAATTTTATATAATACTATAATAATAGCAAATATTGAGTTTTTTTTAATTTTTGTTGAAGTGCAATTATTGATAGTTCTGAACTTTAATCATCATATTTTCCAAACATAATTTTATTTTACAAAAAGGACTAATAGAAAAGGAAAAAAGAGCCACTGATTTGATCATCCAATTTAATCCTAGTCCCTGGCTTACATATTACCTGCTGAGGTACATGTAGTAGATATTTTGAGTTTAAATTTCCTTCTCACTTTTAAAATTTTTCTATTTCTTTTAATAGATAATTCATTAAATAAATTAAAAAATATATATTAGAAATTTTAATTATCATATTTTTCAGACATAAATTTCTTATTACAAAAAAGAAGAAGAATTTCTCAATAAGGGTGAAAAAAGGCCACGATCATCAAGGGCAAAGTGTAATTTCTCAATTTTCGCTTCTGACGTGAAAACTGTATTGATGGGTAATCTGTAAGTACCCTTTTAAGAGACTTATGCTCCTTAGGGTCTGCATTGGCCCGTGATGGTGACCGGAGGCGAACCCACCCAAACTTTTATTTACCAAAAAAAAATGGTGTCATATAAACATTGCAGTTGTATACAATTGTTTACTGGGTTTATTATAGAATTTAGGCAGGCCACATAGGTTTTATAAGTACGGAAAAGTTCTAAAAGAAGAATATTTTTCCGGACCCTTGAAAAAAATAAATAGGAAAGAAATCAATGGAGGCTATAGTGTGAAACACGAAAATTCCCTATTTTTACGGGGCGGGCGGGGCGGGGCGGAGTGGTGTCAACCTCGCGACCTCTCAGCCGTGGACAGAGGGTCTCTCCACTGAGCTGCACCTCTTTTGACCTCTAGAGAACATATGTGAACACTGAACATTATTTATCCCTCAAGAATAGATGTTCACTAGGTTTGTTGCGCGAATTTTTTCAAGTTTGATTGTTGTAGTTTTTAGTTTTTTTTTTTATTGTTATATTCAATAATTTCATAATAATGTCTCAAAATAAATTTAGATAAAATATAATAATTATACTTTTTTATTCATAAACTTGCTAATTCATTCTTTTTGTCTAAAGAACAAAACCATCATAAATATTATTATTTTTTAGAAAAAAAATAGCCTTCATATTTTATAATTGTTCTACATATGATATAAAATATGTATTCAAATTAAATAAACATAACAAAATACAAAAAAATTCCTCCAAGAAGCTTAGCCTACATTTTTTCCCCTTCTGCTACTAAAGATGCTTAGTGTCCCTTTCACGTCAACTCCCTTGCGCCCATTCTCTAATTACTCCTCTTCAAGAAACTTATTTTGGGAACCTCTAAGAGCCACTATACCTGCACAGAGGAAAAAAAAAATTCAACATTCATAGTGTATTACATGTTCTCCATCCTCATTCTCAAGCAAGTAAAAGTAAGAAAATAATTACACAGCAAAAAAAAAAAAAAAAGTAAGGAAATAATTACATAGAAAAAAATAAAAAAGAGACAAGAAAAGAATTGAATCAAGACTCAAGATTTTCTATTACCCATGTTTTTCTGGTGGCAAGCTCTCTGTCTTCAATCAACAAAAACATGTTATGGAAATTGAGACGCATATTCTCTTATCTTGGTACTTGAAAAAAAAATTGTCTCTAAAACAAAATTATTAGATGTTTGTTCATAAACATAGAAATTAATATATCAAGTGAAAAAATGAATTGCATTATTTAAAAAAAAAAAAAAAATTCTTACTTATGGAAACCAAGAAGACCATGACATATTTGCTCATATCATTTCTCTATTTATAAGAAGAAAAAACTCTTGAACTTCATAACCGACAAAACAATAATAATAATAATGACAATAAATAAAATATATAAACTCTTAGATTTTTTGGTTTCCAGAGAAAGTCAAAAGACAATTTCTTAAAAATATCAAAATTGATTCATCATGCAAGTCTTTTGAAATTCTGCTTTTTTATTATATATATATTCATTGAATAAAACAATTTCACAAAATAATTGAATGAATGTATTTTAAGGCCAATCCCAAAATGACGGTACTATGATTAAGTGACCCAAAAAAAAAGCCATGAAATTAGATGAATTGCCACAAATAATAAACAGAGAAAAAAAAAGATTGAAGAAGCTGGAAAGCAAGCGTGCGTGCGTGCATGGAGTGTGGTCAATTAGAGTAGCACTGTTTTGGACAGGGGCTTTAAAAGGCAATTATAACGTAACCCCATGGGGGTCCTTATGCTTTGTGTCACCTCTTTTACGATTTGACACAAACGTGGAGTGATGCCCCAACCGGTTTCTTCCTATCCGGGTTTTTCTGGGCTTACCGCAAGGGATCGAACTAATATATTTATAAAGTCATTTATAATGAGATTATTATAGATTTAGGTTGTTATGTGTATAGGATCTAGACTTTTGGAACAATTTTTCTTGAACAAATGATCATAAATAATTAGTTGGAAGAACTATAATCTAAACTATCAAATCGAGGAATCTAATACTTCAAATCTATAAATACGATATTTATAGAAAATTCTATAAACATATTAGTCACTCGTACAAAAAGAATCCGACTATAATGCTTACATCAATGGTTATAAGTACATATTTATATAGGGAGGTATGCTCACAAAAATTATTCATGTACAAATGGGCACATTGTGCATAAAAACTTTTGTGAAATCACTTTTAGTACAAGAGATTCAAACCTTACAAGTATCACTTTTAAAAAAAATTACAAAAGAATATTTTAATCACGAGTCTTGTTTAAAGAGGTTGGTTTAAAATTTTCTACATTACAGAATGAGAAAATATACAAATTCTCTCCAACGCTTATTTTCAATTGTAAATTATAAATTAAAAGGTTTATATGTAAGAGAAAATGATATTTGGATAAAATATATAAAAGGAAATGTAGATCAACAAATTAAAAAAATACATAATTAATTTTTTTTTGTCTAATGTATTTTTACTTTTGTAACCTTAGAGAGTAAGGTCATCTTTTGTCTCTCTTCTCCCAATTTGACCAGGGAAATCGGATCGAGTAATGGCAGAAACTCATCTTCTCTCACCGTGTCTTTCCCTGGCAAAAATCTCTGAACATATGCATTTGGAAATTTAGAAACTATCTTGAAAGAATGAACCGACATAGGAAATCTTGAGATAAGTCAAATTATGAGAAAAATTTAGCCCAATAAGTGTCAATGTCAATTTGCTTATTTATATTTTTTATTTTTTAATTCAGGTTTTGGAAAAGCAGCTTTTACAAATATCTTCCACCATAGCACAATCAATTCAATCAGATTGGGGACAAGTTTCTAATGTGTAGTTGGTTTGGATTGATCTTTTAATTGAGACTTTTTATCCTTTTTTTTTCTTCTTGAAGAACGGGAGTTATCAAAGGTTCAGCCCATTGGGGCATTGGCCAGCCCGTGACCGAGAGGTCCCCGAGTTCGATACCCTCAAGCATGGGTAAGCTTTAATTGTCTCCCTTTTAGGGTTCTCTTCTCCTCTTTGAGGTTGGTTCTCTCCCCTTTGGGGTTCCGCCCTCGGGCGTTAAAGAAGAACGGGAGTTTTTATTTTTAAATTTACAAAAGTGAGTTGTTTATAATCAAATTAGATAGTGATTATTGGATCAAAGAATTGAGATCAAACAACGATTAAAAAGTCATAATATCACAATTTTTACTTCCTTAATTTTCGTAATATTCAATGAAAATCTTCTATTTAAAAATGAAGTGAGTGTAAAAAAATTAAGGAAATATCTGATATGGACCGGGTCCATGTGGTCCAGATTTGGCCACATCCCTGCAGAATGAGGAGAGAGAAGGAAATGCAGTGATTTGGCCAAATCTGGACCGCATGGTCCAATGGACATGGTCCATGACAGAATAGACCAAAAATTAAGATCAAACAAGAATTAATCACAAAGTCCTTACCCTAGTGGGGCAAATGCCTGCCCACGACCATGCGGTTCTGGGTTCGATATCCTCCCTTTAAATGGGGCAAGCTTTAAATTTTCCTTTCTAGGGCTACCATCCTCTTCTCTCCCTTACATGGGAACAATCGCCCAGTTGGACTTCAAAAAAAAAAAAAAAAAAGAATTAAGAAAGCATATAATTTCGATAAGAATATATTCGGCAACGCAGTGAATGAAAGTGGCAGATTTTGGGCCTTGTCCCGCCCTAACCTAATCCAATGAAATTTCCAACCTTTGACATTTCCATTTCAATAAGTTTGTAGTAGTTCTTGTTATCTACAACCCCATTCATAAATAATTGATACATTTTATTTTTGTGGTATATTATAAATTATTTTATACATTTCAAAATTTATTAAATATTTATCATATTTCTTCTAACTTTATCCTTTGTCACTTAATTTAATACTTTTTTTTAACAAATCACACTTGTTCAATTATTTATGAACAAAAATAATGCATTCTCACGTCTGACGAGGCAAAACATCATGACCACCAAGTTGTCTCCGTCGGATAAAATATTTGACTACTGAGATCATTTAAATTCCAATTAATATTATAAAGAAGGTGTTAAATTAAATAATTTCAAGCGTTAGATTTTAAATTTGACAGTCTTTAATTATTGTGCGGAACGATTGATATTTCGCACTGGAGCCGGAGTGCATCACCACCTAACCAATAAAACCAAGATTAATCAATACCACCTCTTACAATATCAATTTCCTTTTGCATCAATCTGTCTTAATTTTTTTATTATTTAAGGTTACTTTTACAATCGGTTCAACTTCAAAGATTTCTCATATTTAGACGCACGATTGATCGATCATCTGATCTATTCTGCAAATAATATGGCCCCGGAAGGTAAAGGTGATAAATTTAGTCTTATTTCTTAATTATCTACTCCCTCCGTCCTCCGTTCCCGTAATATAAGTCGTTTAAAAAATTTAGTGAAAATTAAATAATTAAAAAAACAGGTATTTTTTAAATCAAAATATTATTAAATAAAATTAATAGTATACAAGTTCTATGGTAAGTAACTTATTTTTTGCTTGCTTTTTAAATTTTCGTTATATATTTTAAACTATTTATATTATAAAATATAGAGATAGTATATTTATAATGAATAATGAACCTATATTTAGTTTTCTTTTAATCTTCTTTTTTTTTCTAAATAACACTCCATCAGAAGCGTCTCCACCTCCCCGATCCTTTAACCTTAGTGAAAGAATATAAATTTAGAATATGCCTAAGTGGGTGAAAGGTTCCTAATGGTCCCTGCACAAAAGGTCGCTTTGGCAGGAGGATTCGAAACCTCACATTGTCCCTAGTTTTTGGGCAAGACAAGAAAGGAACTCGCCCTTTGAAAGGGGTCTCTTTAGCAAAGTTTGGGTGAAGGTTGTTTATGGAGCGGGGGACTTGTCTTTGAATAATTGTTGAAATATGAAGTCCCATAGTTTTGAGAGGATATGGAGGCCGATGAATTAATTTTCACATGGTATCATAGCGGGCTCTTAGGCGGGATGATAGGCTCATAATGCTCAAAGTGGGCTCTAATGGTCACCGTACGACCCAAGAAGGGCGGCGGGCCTTAAATTGACTCCCACCTCGATGTGAGGGGGAGTGTTGAAATATGAAGTCCCACATCGAGTGCCTAAGGAAGATCCAAATGACATATAAGCTCATGGGTTAACACCTCTCCTTGCCAATTGGTTTTGAGAGGATATGGAGGCCAATGCGCTAATTTTAACAATAATCCACCGTTAAGTTGTGCCCGGAGCACATTAATCTTCTTTCTTGATTGAAAACTACTGATCTCTAGTTCAATGAATTCGACCAAGTGAACTTGGTTAAAATCAAGCTTCCATCTTTATCTTGATTTCCTCACAATAGGTGGAATGCTGGCACAAT
The DNA here is from genome assembly GCA_026122235.1 of Vinca minor. Lineage (NCBI taxonomy): Eukaryota > Viridiplantae > Streptophyta > Magnoliopsida > Gentianales > Apocynaceae > Vinca > Vinca minor. The sequence goes on along the minus strand of JAOCZM010000284.1, from coordinate 722,387 downwards.
CTTTGAAGTGCAGTTTTGTAGATGCTGATGATTACCATCCACAACCAAACAAAGAATAGATGAAAAATGGGATACCATTATCAGAGGAAGACCCTATCCCTTGGCTTCATACACTAAGAGAATCTATAATCGCAAAGCAAATAATAATCCTCGGCTGCAAAGACGTTACAGAGAAATTCTTCGATGTGCTGATCAAAACTACGAACGAGGTTTCAATCAAAGTGTAGTACAATTTGTGTTGTTGAATGCTCGAGCTGAGGTGATTGCAGCGAGGCTAGAGAAAAGAGCTGCACAAGGGAAACATTTCATGCCTGCAAAGCTTTTGCAGTCTCAAATTGACGATGAATCTGAAGGGATATTGAAAGTGGATGCTACATTGGATCCTTAGGCTATTGTTCATCTTATACAATCTTTCATATTCTAGTTTAGTGTAGGTTTTTGGTTGATTAAAATGTTGAATAATATGCCTCAACAGTTGTTAGGACAAAAATTTCTTATCACAAAATTAATGAAAAGGAAACTTTCAATACAAATTTGAACATCAAACATGTACAGCTGAATTTATTTTACTGACCATGGATGGGTGTTGATGCGTTCCTAGACTGGCTATGTTCTCTCAGGTACATAACTAAAGCGAGTAGCTTGTAAATGGGCCAAGGGATTTGGCCGAGTTATAAGAAGAGGAGAGATTGTGATTGGTTAAACACAGGAATGAACATACAGACGAATACAAACCATTATTTGCCACAAAAGTCCTGGGGGCGTCTGACCTTGATAAACTACCCGTGGGCTCAGGCCCTATCCAATGTTGGCTACTATGGGCCTTTTTGTATTGGGCCGACATAAAAATTGGGTTTCCTTTTTTTTTTTAGACTTTCCGTTTGGGGTATTTAGTGTCCATCGTCAACAATCAACATGGTTATTGATCTGGATTTAGATGTGAATTTAGCTTCACAGTTAAACCGCAACCTGGCCTAAAATTACTGGGCTTAGACGAGAAGTTAAATACAAGGCCATGTCTTGCATATACCTATTTTATGCAGCCTAAAGTAAACTGGGCTAATGATGTCACTTCCCAAAATGTATATTTTTCATCAAAGAAAGAAATACTTCTGGGAGCCCACAATAGATTTAAAGAAACTTAATATTCACAAAGTTTCTTAATAGAGATGTTTTTAGATTGTTTAATACAGATTAAGATAGGGACAGACGGGTGAAAATCCTCTGTCTGCGTCACAGATGATGCTACGTGTCCCCTAACCAATCGAATTTACTATATAAATATTTGTTTTAATTATATATATACATGGTGAATTGTGATTGGTTGGGGACACGGGGACATACACGAATGGGGACAGATAATTTTTTGCCGGGACAGACAATACACATTTTTACCATTATATTTTTAATATTTTAATTTATTCTTAAACGCCAATCTTTCTTATTTCACTCTATATTAAAAGAATAACATTAAAACTTAATAAAAAATATAATTGGAAAGAGATGAAGAAATAAAAAAGATCTTTTATAGGAGAGAGTATGTTTTGCCTTGGGACTATTGGTTTGGTCTGGACAAGAAAAGTACAAGAAACATTTGAATGTCCCGACATTTTTTTTGGGATAACGTTCTAGTACGAGTGCCTTATGTACGGGATATACCTTAATAGATCAATTGTTCCCAAATATATATTCTCATTTTTATACTTAATCAATCACAAATTGTTTTTGACTGCAGTGGTTCATTTTCAGCACATGCTGAGCACTTTTAGAACCATTGGATTGGGAAAATTCTGATACAGACCTGACCTACCACTTGGTTCAGAATTAACCACATCACCTCTTTTGATTAAAAAAAAAATTCAAAAATTCTCATAAGGCCACACCTGTTTTTATTATTTTAATCGAAATTGTGATTTGGCTGAATGTGAACCAAGTGGTTCACAGACCAAGTGGTAGGCCAGGTCCTTATCAGAATTATTCATTGGATTGCGCCGCTGCTACATTTTTCTTCCATCGGTGCCGCTGCTCCCTTATTTCTCCAATTCACTGACCGAGTATCTGGGCACATATCTTGGGTATCTCTCATCCATGGTAGAATGAAGCAAGGAATGTTCAGTGGCATTGAGTAAAGTAAATTAAGAGATTATTGTCTTGAAAGGAATTTATGGAATTGGCAGAACACATATATTATGATATGATTATGTTTCAAAATCTATTAGTTCTAACGGATTGGCCGCGGATTTTTTTTGAAGTTTATATTTTGTTTTTAACAATAAAAAATACTTTTTTCCCGCGGATCAGCCCGTTATCCCCTAATTTCTAGCGGGACGGATATGGATTTGACTTTTCCTGATCCGCGAAAAACGGGTCAAGTCCTACACAACCCATTTTAAGAAAAGTTCATGCGGAGCGGAGTGGGTCGGACTTACCTGTTTAACAGAACTATGTATGATTGTAAATATTGATTATTATGAATGTGTTATTAACCTTTTACAGTTGTTATTGTGTAGTATTACAACTATTTTTTTTACCAGCTAGGAGTTAAAAAGAAATTGCAGTTGTGGGATTTTTCTTTTAACTTTTATCGATATTGCATTTCTGTAATTTTTTTTTATGTGGTTTTTAGGGTGATGTGGATTGTGTTCGATTAGTGAGAAAAGAATTAGTGGTCAAAAGTTGAGTCTTTTATGATTTTAATTTATTTGATTTCTAGGGTTATATATGATGCTTTGGGGGCTGGGAGAACTGTTTTAAAGATAAAATGAAGATTTTAGTAAAGGGGTTTTTACTTCTCTATGATTATTCAAGGTACAACTTGTTGATGTTTACAATTGTAAACATCATAGCTTATAGTTATTAGTATCACAACTTATAACTATTAGTGGGTAAACTTATAACTATTAGCGTCACATTTTATAGTTATCAGTTTACATTTGTTAGACTCATAAGATGTTAATAAATTTTTTACAACTGTTAATTATTACAATTGTAAATATCATATCTAACATCTATTAGTATCACAGCTACAGGCTATTAGTGTCAACTTACAGTTGTTAGCCTTACATTTTTTCAAATTTGAATTTCAAAGTTTAAAATTCTTAGGCAAACAGCTTGCAGTGGTTAGTTTCACAACTTACAGTTTATTAGATGTATAGATTAACTCATGTTTTACGCAACAAATGTAACAAAATCACAATTCATTTTCGCTCTAAAAAATTGAACTGTCAATTTTTTTTTGTCTAATTACCAAAACTGTACTGTATAGTAAAATTGGATTTGATTTGATATGATATTTCAATTTAACCGAATAGTGAACACTCTAGTTCACTAGAGTTGTTGAGGAAAAAAATAAATAATGCCTAAAAAAAATTACCAAATGTATTATTATTACCATATACCCTGACACATAAGAGGGAAAATAATTTTTTTTTAAAGTTACAAAAAAAAATATCAACTCCTGTTGGGTTTCGGGGTAGGGACGAAGAGATTTTTAAAAATACTACTAACTATAAAAATTTTATATGTAGTTTAGAAAATTTGGGAAAATTTTATCAATTTTTCCTACAAAGAATTTTTTTTTGTCGTTTTTATATATAGTTCGACATTATTACAGTTTCGCCTCCAACACAAAATTCCTAATTTCATTCCTCCTTCGAGGTAAGCCATCAGAATTTGCCTAAACAGAATAAATAAATTGTGAAAAGAGAGAAAAAAGAGAGTTGTGATGTGAGAGAAATGAAAAGTAGCGTGTAAATGTGTGCCCGTTAAAATAAGCAGATGACTTTACTCTCTGTGTGGATCCGGTGTGGCAGCCATAAAATTAGTTATTGAATGATCCTCATTTTCTGACCATTAGATGTATGAAATTTTCATCTAATAGCTGAATAATTGGGTGTTCAGCACCCTAGCCTACTAGTCACAAATCACCATGTGTATATATAATTAGAAGAAATGTCTATATATCGAATTATGATTGGTTGGGTACAAGAATATGGACATACACGGGAACAGACGATTTTCACCGGATGTTTTTGTACACTAACAATGTCAAAAAAAAATCCTCTATCCCCATTATGTGTCCCGTTCTCTGTCCCACGAACAAATGATTGACACATGTTTTTATTTCACCTACGAATTTCACTATTTCTTTTATGTTATAATTTTTTTTAATTAAAAAATTAACATATATCAAATTTGTATTAGTGACATGGATTGGGACGCCGAACGGGGCAGAAGATTACAATGTCCCACCTTTTCTTGTTGTGGCATTTCTTGAGCTTTTATATAGCAAAAACTTGGTTGGAAGAAGAAGCTCATTGAAGTTCAAAGCCAACCCCTTTACAACTTTATCACTTTAGCATTTAAAAACCAACACTTTATTTTTCCCATATTCTTTTCACCCTCAGTTCCATCTCTTCCTCACACACTAATTCACTTCTTTTCATTTTAAAAATAAAATTTCTAAAATGAAAAAGCTAGTCCATTTATAGCTTTGAAAGACCACTGGAAAATTTTGCATTAAACAATCGACCGTGTCCTGGTTTCTTGAGACACAAGTAACATTACCAGTGGATCATCTCTTGTAAAAGTCTAATTCTGCTACAAAAATAATAATAAAAATCTCAGTTTTTCTTTACCTAATACTCTTACTTTATCTATAATTATTGATTATCTACAACCAAATATAATATCTCCCACGTTAATTCTTAGTTTAAACCTCTGATTTCAACAATGTACTTTAGATACCAAACACACATTCTTAAAAAACACAAATTTTATGTTAAACTTTCTTTGTCGCTGTTGGAATCAACACTTTCAGGAACTGAGTCATTGACAACAAACCATTTAAAGTTGAACAATAGAGAAAGCTGGGTTTTCTCCATTTTGGGTGGTGGTCCAAACAAGTGTCACTACAACAAAAACACATTTTTGCAACGTTTTTGTACCAACGTTTTTATCAAACGTCGCTTAAAACTAAAAAGAGCAAGTTAAAGCAACACTTTTTGCAAACGTCGCAATATTTGGATTTTATACGACGTTTCATTGCGGCAATTATAGTCATTTTGTTCATACCGACGTTTTTTATGTTGGTTAGCGACATTTACATTAAATGTTGTTATAAATTGTTACTTTTTGTGACTCATATAGCGACATTTATATATTATGTCGTTAGATCTTGTGACTTTTCAGACAAACATCGCTATGTTTGAATTTTATACGACGTTTCATAGCGTCGGTTATAATAATTGTTGATAAAATCGACATTTTGATGTTAGTTAGAAACGTGTACATTAAATGTTGTTATAAATTGTTACTTTTTACGACTCATATAATGACATTTGTATACAATATCATTAAATCATGTGACATTTCATACAAATGTTGCTATATTTGGATTTTATACGACGTTTCATAAAGACAGTTATAGTATTTTTTATTCTTACAGACAATTTGATATATTACGTTACATGTTATAAATTATTACTTTTTGCGACTCATATAGCGATATTTATATATTATATCGTTAGATCTCGTGACATTTTCAAACAAACACAAATACAAAGGTTATGTTTCTGAAGTATATTTTTTAAAGAAAAATTAAAGACATTTAATTATTAAAATTTAATGAGAGCGTATTAATTTTAATTTGATTAAAAAAAACGAAACACAACGGTACAAAATTCAAAATGCAAATTCTATTATAATAAATATAATAGGAGGAGAAACAGATAACAAATGATCATTTAGCTTAGCGGAAAATTGCACGACTTACATGCAGGAGGTCGCGTGTTCAATTCTTATATCTTTGAATATGGAGAAAGTTTATTATATATTATTCAAGTCTAGCACGGCTCGACTTGTCTCTAGGCTCTGGCTCCGATTATTCAAAGATAACTAGACTCAACGGCTCAATTTGTCGAGCTCCGACTAGGCTTGGCTCAGTTCGGCCATCCTGGTTTCAAAATTTACGAATATCGGGATAGATATTTTATTGCGACTATTTAAAAATGTCGGAAAAAATTACTTATTCACAATATTTACAAACGTCGGAATAGACGATTTGTTGCGATTATTTACAAATGTCGGCAAAAATACCTTTTGAAACACTTTAAAATGACGCAACAAATGTCGTAATAGGTAGGTACCGGCGCTTGTAACAAATGTAGTAAAAAACCATAACGACACAGGCAAATGCGACGTTTATGCGACATTTGTAATAAATGTTGGTATAGATCTATACCGACGTTTTTTTGACTTATTGCGACATATGACAAACGTCGCAATAGACCTTTTTTGTTGTAGTGTGTGTTGGAAGTCGGTCTTCGTGACCAGATAAATTTATAACAAACATGTATTTTTTACTCACATACGTTATAGATATTAATGGCCAGGGGTTACAACCAAAGTTGTAACACCCCATATTAATGACCACTATCTCAATATTTCCACTACATTAGCAGTTATGGAAGTTTAATGGATGCGAGTTACCCGGTGTGCTTGAATTGGGTTTGATTTTGGTTTGGTCTGGTTTGAGACTCAAACTCAGACCCAAACCAGCTTTGGATTGAATCTGGAATGAAATCTGAAGTGTTAAATCATCCCCAAACCAAATCTCATGATGGGAAGGTTACTAGAAGTCTATAAATAGTACTTAATTAAGATACAAGACTTAATTAAGGAAAATGATTTACTCCTAAAATTTTGGGGATAGAAACCCTAAATCCCCAAATTGAGGGTGTTAAATCTTACCCCTGCTGGTATAAGGGATTCACCCAACTATAAGGGCAAAAAGGTCCAAAAAACTATTTTAGTCAATCTTTTAGCCAATAATTTTAGTAGCCTAGCAAAGTCCTTAATTAATAACCTATAATGGGAAGGTTACTAGAAGTCTATAAATAGTATTTTATCCGCTTGTAACTCTCAAGTATTTTAGCTTCACTAATTTGTGTGTACGACCCATTAATATTCACAAACCTTATATCTAGAGAGTTAGGGAATAAAAGACCAAATTGTCAATGTGACTAAAGGGTATTCTTATACTTATACTAATATTATGTGTTATGTTTGTTCTTAGAAGGTTTAATTGTAGATCATCCTGCTTCCGATTGTGGTTTCATCACAAATGATGTAAGTTTCTATATTATTCCAACAGTGTGTCCACTTCCAGCAACAGTAATTAATCTCTTCACTGTAAATGCTATATGAAGAAGTAACAGCTGGCCACAAAATGCACTCTGGTTTAATGGGCGTGGATCGAATTCCCAATCTCATAGTTAAGGAACTAGCATGAGTTTCCTTTCCATTTCTTTAAGAATATCTCTGTCAAAGTTTGTCTCCACTCCAGATTCAACATTCACTTGTTTCTTTATACAATTATATCGTTATCTTTGCTACCTTCCTTCCTTCCTTTTATTTAATATTTTTTCTTGGATGTTGCTTCTTTACCATACCATATCCAATTCCAATAGAAAATTTCCAAAAGCCGTTGAGTTCAACTTTATTATTGCTAGATGTTAAGAATACATGGAAAATGAACTTTCCAACAGCCCCTCCCAATTCAAGATAACAATAATTATCAAGTTTTGATGGAATCTTTTGCAGCATAGATTGGTGAAACCATGTCAATATTCTATAGAAGATATTGCTATTAATCTAATCCGAATAAAACTTTCTAATTCAAAGCAACGTAGTCCAAAGTTGAAGTATAGCCACCTGAACTAACGATTTTATATTGAGGGGCGAGTTGTACAAAAATAAAAATTAAAAGACAACATAAATTTTTTCTAGGGCAAACGTTAATATTCGAATAAATAGCCATTTTGGTCACTAAGGTATTTTCATCCTGCCACTTTAGTAAAAAATGAGTTTTTTTAACTTTTTTCATCACTAAAGTTTTTTTTATTCTGCCATTTTGGTCAAAATGAGTTTTTTCTACCATTTTCATCACTAAAGTTTTTTCCATCTGCCATTTTGGTAACTAAAGTTTTTTCATTCTGCCATTTTGGTTACTAATTTTTTTTTTTAAAACTCATTTAGGTCACTTAAGTTAGTGACCAAAATGAAAGAATGAAAAAACTTTAGTGATGAAAAAAGTTAAAAAAATTCATTTTTGACTAAAGTAGCAGGACGAAAATACCTTAGTGACTAAAATGGCTATTTATTCGTTAATATTCAAAGAATGTTTTTAGACTTTAAATGTTCTGCCACTGAGTTGTGTATTTGAATTAATTTTTGACGCATGACAATTTTCATTAATGAGATTGAAAATTAAACGCAAAATAGGACAAAGAATCTTATCGAGAAATAAGAAGCACGAAAAGCAGGACCGTCTCGAACAATATTGAGGTCCTGTTATGATTATGAAATTTAGGCCCCTAACTCAGTGAAAATATTTTTTAGGGAAAATAAAATTTTAATACTATTCTTTTCATGTAGTTTTTGAACCAAAAAAAAATCCATACCTTTAATTTGATGATCTAAAATTATTGAGAACATACAAAAAAATTCTCAAATTTCTTTAACAAAATACACACGTATTTATATATAGGTTACAAAAAATGGGGCTCCCACTTTTTAGGGGTCCCTGATCCGTATGTCACTCTAGACACCCTAAGAGACGGGCCTGATGAAAAGTTGAGTGTTCAACCTAGGCTTTCATAATGCCCAAGTCAACCATAATTGTCCAGTACGACCCAAGTAGAAAGCAACAAATCTTGAACTATCCCCACATGATTTAAGAAGGGCGGTGGATATTAAATTAACTCACATGTCGATGTGTTGGAAGTGTTGAAATTTGAAGTAGCGCATCAAGTGTCTAAGGAAGATTCAAATCACTTATAAGCTCATGTGTTAACACCTTTCATAGCCAATTGATTTTGAGAGTTTATAGAAGCCTAATGAGTTAATTTTCACAGTTTGTCCTTAAATTTTAAAAAATTGTATCTTTTACTTTTACAAAATTTTGACGAGATCATCTCTTATCCCGCTAAAAATTTATTCTCTCAATCTCAAATTATCTGTTCACTTTATATTTTTCACGTGAATTAAAGTTTCATCAAATTATATAGTAGGATATGATAAAATGTCAAATATAACCATATTTAATATTACTCCAAATTTAATTATACCTTCCTGTCTATCTTTATTCTTCTCTCTCCAATACTTAATGTAAGCGGTAGTATTGGAAAAATCATCATTTATGAACTCTTTATTTAGAAAGTGGATAAATAATTTGGGACAAATTAAAAAAAAAAATATGAATAAATAATTTGAGATGGAAGGAGAATGTTAAATTTAACTCTCATCCCCCTATAAAGTTTCTAACTTCATACTTAAAAGTTTTTTAGAAGTTCAAAGCAAAGATTTTTGCAATAAATATTACGTCACATGTGACGAAAGGTGGCAATTGAGTTCATGCACATTAAACATTAGGAACTATTGTGGATACAAATCAGCATCTATCATGGAACCCTGGATGTAACGTTTCCACTGTGGCTTACAAATGTTTGGGCCCAATAATCCAGACAAAATGGGCCTTCAATATTAGGCCCGACAGGGAAGCAGAGTAGATATCCCTCACGTGTGGGGTGGGGTTTTAAGGTCCAGTCAAAGTCAACATTCCCTTAGTGTGGGGCCCAATGTTTTTGCCAAAATTCTTGTGTCTTTTTCTGCTATGAACACGTGTGAGGTGACGTTATAGGAGTGCCCTAATAGTTCCACAGCCACCCATCCATGTAACATTACATGTGCTTTCATTCAAAGTTTTTTGCTAAAATTGGGGTTTGGTCGAGTATTTTTATTAAGTGCGTTACTTTATAATTTTAATAATTAGTTATAATTGAAAGTAAATGTGTCGTGAAATATTTTCTAAAAATTAGGGGTTGAAGGTATTTTATAATTAATTATAGTATAAATTTGTAAAATATCGTGAAATCCTTTTTTAAAACAGAGATCAATGATATTTTATACTTAATTATAAGCAATTTTTTTAAGCTACAAAGCATTCTCATTTCTTAATTAATTCTTAATTAACATAATTATTAAACAAAAATTTCTCCACTACGTGCACTGTCTTTATGGATTCAGAAGTTGGCCATGGAACTAGATGCTCAAATTATTATTCATCTCATGCTTCATATGGATACATATACTCACCCTTTATCACCTATTATTTATGATTGCAGGGAGTTATTGAGACTGATCCTGGAGAGTAGCATCACCCATGTCTATAGGGAGGCTAATGCTTGTGCAGATGCATTGGCCAAATGTGGAGGATCTGCATCTTCTGCTACTTTACTTTATTTTCAGTTTATACCCCCATTTTGTTAGTCAGTTAATGTCAGGGAATGCCAATGGGGCTTGTTATTCTAGACTTATTCTTTTTATTAACTCTGTAACTGACTTTGCTGTTTTTTAGTTTTTATATATATTGCGTATTTTAACTAAAAAAAAAAACTGTCTAGCATTTCCAAAAACAAATTGGGACCAACTTTGACTAAAAGATTTTGTTTAGCACACGGTACGAGGGATAATTGGTAACCCTACACATTTACATGCATGTAAACCTAAATCTCTTAGTTTTTCTTCGAGTGTTAAAAATGTCTCATCACAGTTGTATTAATCGCGTAAAATTAAGGTTGTGAAGGGTGTTCCTTTTAGGAAATGTTCGACAAAATCATTTTTAAAACTAATTCTTTCAAGAAAAAATATTTATTTTTTTAAAAAGAAAATTTATAAAGAAAATGTACGTATTTTATTGTTAAATCGGAATTCTACCTTTGAAATTTATTTGTACGTGCATAGCTACTTTCTCATAAATTTATAAATATAAAAAGTGAGTCAAAATTTATTAAGATGGTTCCAGAAGTAAATAATCCTTTTAGTACCGTGGTTAATTTATATTGAATATCATCAGGTTAATTTTGACAGATTTGAAAATTTGACAATTGCCTGAAGGCAGGCTGATATCGAATTTGGCGAGCCCATCACCCCCTTGATTCGCTGTGAGGGAGGCTATGTTGCTTCAGTGAAGATAGAAGAAATCTGCACTAAAAAAAAAATTAGGTTAAGAATATTTAGGGTTTTTGCAGTCCTTGAGGAAATTAATTGTGATCTTGGAATAAGAATTAATCTCCTGATCGTCGATATGTTGAGGGATATGTGATTAAAAGTTCTCAAATATGTTCGTGTATTAGTGCGCAAAATGATCATATCCAATTTTCTCTTTGCAGGATTCAAATTTTTACTTTATTAGCGTAAACTGTATGTATATTTTGATTAATCAACTATTAAATTGTACCCCAACTTATATATTTCTTCGGGGGCACCAAAGTCACCAAACACGAGCTTAAATAGGGGTTTTTGTCCACCAGGGCATCGCCAAACTATTCTATGATTTTTTTTTAACTTCACAGAGGGTCACCGGAGGAGGAGCATAAGAAGGGTTGAGTTTATTAAGCACCATGTAGGAGGTGGGTATCGAACCCTCGACCACACTGTCGTGGGTAGTGCCAAGCCCACTAGACTTTGAACACTTTGATAAACTATTCTATGATCGATAATCATCAGCTTTATATATACATTATAAACTATTCTATTGTTGTTACTGTCGTCTTCAAGGTCACCTTCATGGTTGGGTGTCTTGTCTCCTAAAGCAGAACTCTATTTCACCATCACCCCTTAAATAATCCCCTTTGCATCTCTCTCTCTCTATTTTTCTTGTTTAAATTCTTTTTCAATCGCATTCATAAACTCTAATTTCGCCATTATTTCCTAGATGATCGATATAATATCATCGTAGGCGACCCGTGACAGCCCCCACACACCCTCTTCCCATGTCAAAATGTCAATTTCTGTTTTTTTTTTCGCGAAACGACATAACTTTCACTATCCATTTTATTAATTTCCAAGAAAATTATTTGTAGAAAGATGATATTTATGTTTACTTTTATCGTTGTTTTAGTTATGAAAAGACATACACGACTGTAAAGTAACTTTTTTTTTTTTTTTTTTATGTGCATCTTTCGAGATGAAATGGAACAAAATATAGGTAAAGTCACCGGCAAAAGTACTTGGGGGGTACTTTGATGAGTTAGTTTTTTTATCAAGAAACATATCCATAAGAAAAACAAATTATTGAAAGGATTAAAGTAAGAAGTGATACTTGGTGACCTAGAGGAAGACTTATCTCAATAATAAAAGCCTATGCTTAAGGGGAAAAAATGACTATTGACTGGGATTAGAGAAGACATTTATGCACCATATTTTGTCCATATGCCATCAACTTCGCTATCATAACATGTTTTTTTTTACATCAAAATCACAATTTTGATATTCAAAAAAAATAAACCAATAAGAAACTAAAAAAGGAGTGGAGTAGAGTAGTCGTAAATATATTTTCCAATTTTTCTTTTCTTTTTTTCCCTTTATCAGGGGTTACCTTTTTTCTTTTTTTTTGAAGTCCGGCTGGACAGTTGCCCCATAAAGGGAGAGAGAACACCTCATAAGAGGATAAGAGAGCCTTAGAAAGGGAGATAATTAAAGCTTACCCCATGTATGAGGAGGATATCGAACCCACATTCTCGTAGTCATGGGCAGACTTTTACCCCACTGAACTAAGGAACCTTTGATTATCATGGGTCACTTGGGCAGGGAGAATTGTGGATAATGCCGAAGAAATCCACCACGGCTCCTATGCGGAACAGCTTTTGTGCGGAATATGCGGGACAAAAGCTCGTCCGTTAGATTAAAGTTTTGATGGCTAAGATTGATTAAAAAATGAACAGCTGTTCTCAAGGTCAAAAAAAAGTGTCCCGCATGTGAGAAAAAATAGCTGTTCCGCATAGGAACCGGACTGGAAGAACTCACTTGAGAGTTTGTCTTGAGTCAAGCTTTGACTATGTCAGGTGTTCATGCCGTAACTCAATTATTGTAGATCTTATAGTAAAATGTTTTTTTTCTTCCACACACACATTTCAACTTTCTTTTTTTATTAATTTATTTTAGGGAAAATTCAACTTTCAAGATATGTTTCTCTGCTTTCTCAAAAAGTTTCTCTGCAAGAAATCGAGGCCCCTCCTTTCTAATATTTTTTGTAATATAAAAATAAAATAATGTGTTATTATCTTAGGTCTTTTACAGTATTATTATCTTAGTTCTTACTCCCTTCTTTAAAAATTGAATATTTATTTTCTTACTTCAATTAAATGATGAATAAAAAAATAAAACACATAATTTTGAACAAAAGAATATTATTAGTTTCTTATTAATGCTTGTATTCACTATCAGGATGAGTATTGTTTCGTTATCATATATTTTTTTTTGAGCGCCCGAAGACGATTGCCCCCGAAGGGGAAGAGCGGAGAGTACCCTAGATAGGGAAGATTGAAGCATGCCCCATGCCTGGGGAGGGAAGATAAGCCTCATAAAGAGGAGAATTATTTGCCCCATTATGGAGAGATATAGGAATCGAACACGGGACCTCCGTCCCGTGTTCGGGTAGCTTGTTCGTTATCATATTAGGAGAGAGATTGAATAGATTAATAGATTTCGGATTTTAAATTTTCATGTTAAGTTTTAATAAAGTATAACATTTTGGGATAGAAGACGTGCAATTAATATTTTGAAACGAATTACGTAAAATAATATTTATAAGAAAACTTTCGTCCTTAGATCTGTCATTCCGTGAAATGTGTCCAAATGCACCCATAAATCACCCATTGCACGTAAAGTCAGCTTCTATATGGTACTACCTCCATTCCTAAATATAAAACTTTTATTATATTTTGCGAAAATTAACATAATAAGAATTAATATGTTTTTGTAATCAAAATATAATTATTACTCTCTTAAATATAATTAGTGATATACAAGTCATATTTAAGAGAATAATATTAATATTTTAATTACAAAAATCTCTTAATTTTTACTTCTTTAATTTTCATAACATTTAATGAATGTATTATATTTAAGAATGGAGGGATTACTTTGATTAAGCTAGCTTGTGGAGTTTGCATTAGAAAAGTATGTTCCTTCGATTTTTATAAAAGGAAGAAAAAGAAGCAGCAGACATTTCTAAGTTGGTAGGGCTGTCAAATTGGCTGTGAGTCGGGTTTGGTCAAATTCGAGCTCAGCACGATATATTTAGGGTTGAAAATAATAGGTTCAAACTTGGTTAAAACAGTCTCGAGTAAGTTTGATCGTGCCCCTAAGAGTTTTGTTTTATTTATTTATTTTGTTAGGATTAATATTTAATTCTTAAATATTCTTTAACTAAAATTTTAAGAAAGATAAAATTAATTGTAATTTTTTAGGGGTAATAATAACTTAATCATGGTACAATTAATATAAGATAATTGCACCGTCATTAACCTAACATAAAACTTTCAAATATGTATCATGTAAAAAGTTATATTTGTATAGGGTTGGGTTTATCATGTAAAAATTGGCGGGAGAATTTCAAATTCAAATGTTTTTCGTTCAAATAATCGTTGAAATTGAAATATTTCTTTCAAAAATTTCAATTTCAACGAATATTTGAACGAAAAAATTTGAATTTGAAATTCTCCCGATAATTTTCTAGGTCAAAATTTGTATTTTCCCACCAATTTTGAGACCAAACCCAAACCAAACATTATCCAAGTAGAGCCTTAATTTGAGCATCAAAAGTAAGTATAAACGTACGTAACTGAGGACCGAACTTGATCCGTAACAGATAGAGGGGGATTTATTCAATCATATAGTTTGAGCTTCTAGAATATGTTTTTTTTTCCTCTTAAAGGCAAAGGCCTAGTGAGAGTCCTATGGGTTGGGAACAATAGAGAGTGGGTATAGCTGACACTGTTTCCAGTTGCCTGAAGAAAATGTTGGGATGGTGAAAATGACGAAATAGACAAATGTAAATGATGACAGTTTCTTGAACCACCACCATCCATGCCTTATCAAACATTCAAAACCCACATTCCCACACCCCAACCTAAAGAGTGTAGTATAACTATTTTCAGTTCAAAATAATTATAAAAAATATTACGTACTTTGAATTAAAAATAGTTATTTTATTCGACGGGTGTTGAGGAAAAGTCCTCCTCTGCATCTTAACCATTTAATATATATTTTCTTACAAACAATTAATTTCTACGCTATTCTAAAAAGAAATTCTCAAACATAAAACAATCCATTACATCCTTCTCCTTTTTTTCTCCTTCTTTTCACCCAGCCAAAGTTCAGACTTTCCCAGGAATGGTGTCCTCTCTCTCTCTCTCTTTGCACTGTGGGTGACAGTAAACCCCTCCAAGAAATGTTTTTCCATTGTTTCTGAAACCAAAGGCAAACTGGGGAACAATTTCTGCATAATAATATTCACATTATCTTGTCTGTCCAATTACAGTATTCCTCTCCTTTTTTTTTTGGTATGGTATGGTACATGTCTCTTACATAAAAAGACGATATTCACGCTCATAAGGTCGGTATGGTACATATCTGTCCTTCACTCTGTGGTTACTATTCTGTTCTGTGCAATCCTTTTCCTTTACTTCTTTTGTCTTCCCCCACACTTTACTTTTCCCCCTTAATACTATGACCCTAAAACTTCAGAGAAAAAAAACATTGACCTCAACCCTAATTCGACCCCGATTTGTCTCGTCTTTAGAATTAAGTAGAAAAGTTAAATTACATATTGATTATTATTTTTAGTGAAAAACGAATCACATTACGAGTATAGACAAAGTTACTATAAAAGTACTCGTGATAAATTTATTCACTAAAATACGCCTGAGACATGATCCCAACACTTAAATTCCAATTAAAGTTCCACTGTTCCTTCACAATCATGCCTCCAAAAAGTTTCCAAATCTTGTAAGGATATCCCAATCCCTTGTTTTATTATGGGACAAAGGGTACCACAAATCCTATTTGTACTTTTGAGGGTGAAAATGGATGGTGAAGAATGAGGTGGCATCCATAAGGTTGTTGTCACTAATGTAGACTCCAGTGCGGAACAGGACGTGCAGAACTTCCCTCGACAATTTGATTGAACTTTTGACGGTTAAGATTATTTTAAAACGGACACATATTCTGAGTCTCAGTATAACTGTAGTGTCGTGTTTTTAAGTCTCAGAACACCTACACAATTGTCACTTGTCATTCATATAGGAAAGGACTAATTTATGCTAATTTTGAAGAGAAAATTCATCATCGTAATGCTATTTTTGTTCTTTGTTTTTCTTATTACTATTTGCATCACTGTTGTTATTATGTACCAGAAAAAAAAAGACCTCATTTTTTATTTAGGCATTTTGTCCGATTAATCTGTGTTAGAATCTTAATGACACTTTTGTCAATCTAATAGATTTTTTTTTTTTTTTTTGTTGCAAATATGTGATATATTGCCGTTTTTTCTACAAGTTAATTTCTCAATTTTTAATTAGAAATCTTCAACTCTTACCACTAAAAAAATGCCTCATTGACAAAACCCTCATTTTGTTGCTTGCCCTTTTGTTTCTTCTTATTCCCTCTCTGAATCATGTATGTGTAATGAGACATATTTCATGATTTAATTATTTTCTTTTTTTCAAAATATAAGACATTTTAATACTCTTCTACATATGTTAAGAAAAAAGAAAAAAGAAAAAAGAAAAAAGAAAAAAGAAAAAAGAAAAAAGAAAAAAGAAAAAAGAAAACGTTTTTCAATTATATCATTGGTTAATTTTACTAACATATTATAAATGAGAAATTTTTTTTTGTAGGTGAGAGTAAATTGAAAAAAAAATAATCTTCAAAATTAATAAAAAATCAAATATTTTGAAATGAAAAATTAAATGCCAAAATAATTTATATTTTAAAACGTAGGAGTATCAACTATATTAGTTTCGATTTCCACACACCTTTTTGAACAAAATAAAAATAGAAGAAAGTGTAAGAATTTAATTTTTAATTTTATACGTGTATATGTAGATAATTGCTTCCTGTGATTCTTTTGAAATTAATTATGTAAGTCTTAATCTTATATCTAACTCAACCGGCAGCTTTTTGATGATTAATCCACCTTAAAGTGAAGAATTGACTGAAGTTAAAGGATTAGTTTACTTCATTCTAAGCTTAATTATAAGGGACTTAAAGTTGTTTTACTTTTTCACAAAAAGTAATGAGCAGAAGGACTGAAAAGCAAAATTCCGTCAGGGGAAGGGGCTAAAGTTAAGGTACAGTCATGCAGTGGGTGCTTTTATCCGGGGACGAATCCAGGAATTTGATGTTGGGGTGAAACTGTAACAATATGTCAAACTATATATAAAAATGGAAAAAAACAATTCTTGGGGGCGAAATTAATAAAATTTTCCAAACTACATAAAATTTCTATACCTCGTAGTATTTTAAAAATTTCGGTGGCTGTCTTCATCCTTGCTTTTATCCACTGAGTATTCAGTACGTAACGCCTTTTTTTCATTACTTGTGAAACTTAATTTCGTACATCGTATTAAAATTTTGTCAGTTAAGATTGATTTAAAGTGAATAAATGTCCTAATTTGTATGACACATGTCCTGTTTTTAAGGACACTTGTCCTGTTATTTGTGCCTCAATATACTTGTCCTAAGACATTCTTTATGTATTGAAAAAAGACGTTCCACATAGAATCCAGACTAACTTTTATCCGAAGTGTTATAGTGCAGAATGAGAGAAAATTCGGCACTCCTGACACCTATTGTATACAATTCACAACAACGATTGTTTACTAAGTATACTATTTAAAAAAAATTTAAACAATTATTGTAAAAAAAAATTTAAAAAAAAATATTATTCATAATAGTTATACACACGTGAACATAAGCAGTGGTAATTACTTCCGCTCCGCATAATAGCTACGACGACATCTTTCAACACATGCAGATTAATTATTAATTTTGACCATTAAGTTTTAAAAAGAGCCATAATATTTTTTTTTAAAAGCGTAGTTACTTTTTTTTTTTGGGTAAAATAGGAATATATAAAAAAATAAAACTCCCTAGCCCGTAGGTTCTTTTATTAAAATAGCTTTTATCAAGAAATAAAGTATTTTTAAACAATTAATATTTATCATCTTTGTTCTCGAAGCACAATAACCGGATGAGGAAAGAGGGGGAGGTTGGCTTTTCATGTACTAGTCCTTGTAGTTTAGATAAAGCTCATGGGAGTAAGTGGGTAGGATTTTCTGGCTGGAAATAAGAACACAATTCCTACGAAATGTGTTTGAATATCCACCCAAATGCAGCTCACACTATTAAAACTGCGTGAAAATCGTCTGTCCCTCGTGTATTTCCTCATTTTTGTACTCAACTACTCAAAATTTATTATGTTAATATTTCTTTCAATTATATATACATATGGCGAATAGTGAGGGATTGAGTATAAGAATTAAAACATATACGAGGGTAGATAATTTTTTGCCATTAAAACCCCCCAAGATAGGGACGATTCTAGGGGGGACATTTGCCCCCCGATATTTTTAAAAATACTATTAGATATAGTAATATATATAGTAATTTTTATATATAGTTCGAATTTTTTTATCAATTTCGCCCTCCAAGATTTTTTTTTTTTTTTTTTATAGTTTTTATAGGTCAGTCGGCATACTGTTGTAATTTTTTGCCCACAAAATGTAATTTTTGGCTTCATCCCTGCCCTAAGGAGGCAGTTGGAAAGGAAATTGAGAAAAAAAGAAGTAGAAGTGACATACAGCTTTTTTAAGTAGATTTTGTGGTCGTTCATACATTAAAATAAGACGTTACGGTCATCTCATAGTTTTTAACATATTACTATTTTTTATATTATTATTGCTCACGTTATTTGTTCCATGGTTTTTTTTTTTTTTTTTTTGGGTGGGAAGGGGGATGGGGATACAGGAATCGACCCAGGACCGAAGCCCTGAGTCATGATAACCTTTTCCACGGGGCTATCTGATTCCCATGACGTTATTTGTTCCATGTTTTTTTTTTGGAAGGGGGGAGGTGGCGAAGGAGGATGGGGATACAGGAATCGACCTAAGACCGAAGCCCTTCCATGTTTGATAACTTGTAGGATAGTTCTGTATGACTAAGATATTTAGTGAATTTGATTTTCCTAATTAGAGAAAAAAAAAATAAAGAGTAGAAGAAATTAAGAAAAACAGCCTTACTTGAACAGAGAACAATTTTTGTACAAAAGACTAAATAAAATCTCTACTACCATAGTAATAAACAAAGAGTTAAAATTAAAGGAAAATAAACTTAAAGGGAGGGGTTAACCTACAAGGGATCCACTTTTAATAATTCCTACATTCTAAGATTATCACAAAAAAACAACTTTTGAGAAAATCCATGGTGTTTTTTTTTGTTTGTTTCATCATCAGTTGATGCTGTTGCTCCATTGCTTATGACCAGGAACCCACTTAGGACATTTTTTGACTGAAGTAGTTAGAAACAACCCTTGAGTTAAGAAGCTCAACAATGGGAGTAAATTTGACACACCTAGGAGTTTTGTACTGATTAATTGAAGCACCTAAGCTAATGGCATAATCCATAAGCTTATCAAATGTCCCATTTTCAACAATCTTGATTTCCAATGGACCAATTGATTTATCCGAAACACGGCCCTGGCGGTATACGCTGTTAAGGGACTCTTCAATGGTGAGGCAACAGTCTTCGAAAACCGAAGGAGGAACTGGGGTTGAACCATTGATGCTAAGTTCCCAGAAAAGGACATAGTGGCCTGGAATTGATGTTGTATCAGCATAGCTAGTGTACTCAGTGACATGTGCATCAAATGGTAAAAGATGAGTCACTGCATTTTTTACTGCATTTTGTAGCTCAACTTCATCAGTCTTGTCTGAATCAATGCTTAAAACCACATTTTTCCTGCAAATGAAGTTGAATTGTGGGGCATTGTTCTTGAATCCTGCAACTTTTAGGATATCACCCACCCTGTACCTATAAAACCCTGCAGGGATCACAATAATTCTTGCTTAATTTCCTTGTTACAATGGCCATTTTCTTGAATAATTCTACATAATAAGTCTGATTCAGGAGCTAATATTAAGAGGGTATTGTTACTATGGTCATTTTCTTGAAAATAAGACTGATTTAGCAGATAAAAATTTAAAAGGGTATTGTTATAATATCCATTTTCTTCAAGAATTCTGCATAATAAGACTGATTTAGGAGCTAAAATTAAAAGGGTTATTGTTAGAATGGCCATTTTCTTGAATAATTCTACATAATAAGACTGATTTAGGAGCTAGGCTATTTTCAAAATGGTAAATATCTTGAATAATTTTACATAATAAGAGCAGAAATTAAAATGGGTACCTGCATAGGTGGTAACAACAAGCTCATACTCTTGACCAAGTTTAACATCAGCTAGATCAACCAATTCTTGCTGTTCTTTCTCATTGAGGGATTTAGGCATGGAAATTGAATTATTCACACCATTGTTTCGATAAACCGGCAAGAACTCGAAATAGGCCATGGTGGGAATGAGTGTATAAGAGACTTCACTTGGCTTACAAAGAGGGTTAAGATTAACCCCAAAATAGCACTCAGAAGAAGCATACATTGTGCAAACCAGAGGAAGTCCATTACTATAATAATCAAGAATTGGGATATATTGTGACATGGTACCAGTCACAATAACATCAATATATTTAGTATTAGGCCATAACCTTGTTATGATCCCTTTCCATGAGGCCCTACCACACTCACTTTCGACGAATTTCGCAAGCTCCGGATCAGGTTTAAGAATCTTCATAACTGCATCTCTAACTGATTGATCAGTAATTTGTGGATTAAGGGTTCCAGTTTTGATATCATTGCACAAAAGGGACCAATGCTTTTCGAGGAATCGAATAGCCCGGATGAAACCGGAGGCGAAAACAGCACCAACACGAAGGACTTGTTTGTTTAGACAAAGGCCACATAGCATTTGGGAATACATACTCTGGTAAGAATCAGAACAGAGAATTGTTTCGTTTGGGCTAGTGTAGTTTGTGTAAGGATCATAAGGTCTTTCCTTAAAATGACAACTTTTATAGTAACTTGTAAGAACAGGACGTGCCACTAGACCACCTGGGGTCTTAGCCTCGGATTTAATGAACAAGAAATACATTCCTTTGCCTTTGTCTAAATCACCCACAAATTGACTCATCACTGGCATTAAAAGACTATATAGTAATGATCTCCTTTCTAGCTCTTCTTCAATTGTTGGCATCAATTTTCTTTCCCCACCAGATGTCCCAGAACTGCCAAAAACATCGTGAAATCTTTTATACTAACAGGAATAATGTTTAATATGAGTTTTTAACCAATTTTAGTAAAAAAATTTAGCCGAAAAGCATTACCCTTACAAAAAAAACATAAAAAAGTGAAAATTTCACCAAAAAAATGGATCACATGCAAGAAATTCCATTTTTTTTTGTGGGGGTACCTTGTCAAGAACTCAGAAATGGGCTGAGAACAAAGGATATGGGATTTGTCACCATTAGCAATACGATTGATATCAGGGTGGATATCTTCGTAAGTGATGACTGGAATGATTTTCTTGAAAGTTTCCCTATCAGTATTATTATGGACATTAAGACCATGCCTTTTTAAGTACTCAACATCGGCATTTTTGGACAAGATTTCAGAAAGGACTCTTTTTTGGACAACATCAGCGTTTGTTGTGACATCTTCTATGAATTGAAGTGCCTTCTTGTTCTTCTCTGCAAGATTATAGTTAGTCTCTTTTGGTGCTTCAGGCATGTTTGATGATAATTGGTTGAGAACACAAGAAGAAATATAGCGTACAAAATTATGAGAGAGGAGAAAGGGAGATTTTTGGTTGTGGGGGAAATGAAGGGGAGAAAGATTTATATAAGGGGAAAATGAGGGCAGGGACGATTCTAGGGTGGCGGGCTGCCCCACCCCGAGATTTTTTAAAAATATTACTAGATATAGTAATTTTTATATGTATTTCAGAATTTTTTTATCAAATTCATCCTCAAATTTTTTTTTGCTGTTTTTATAGGTAGGTCGTAATACTGCTGCAATTTTTCGCCCCAAAAGACAATTTCTGGCTTCGTCCCTGAATGAGGGGTGGGGGGGAGAGGGTGGTCCAACCTTTGAAGAAAGTGCAAAGAAATAAAGATCAACAAATGTTGTATCAGATCGAGCGTTGGGAATTTGATCCTCTTTATGTTCAAATTATGGGAAAAAATTGCATTGTTAATAAGGACGAAATCAGTACTTTTAGTTTGGGGGTAAAAAATTGTAATAATATGTCGAGGTATATATAAAAATTGTTGTGGGCGAATTTTATTAAATATTATGAACTACATATAAAATTTATTATATCTATTAGAATTTTAAAAAATCTCGGAAAACGACTTTCTCTACCCGACCCCATTATCTTCGTCCCTGATTGTTAAAAAAATTACTTTAAATGGGTCCTTATAATATTTAATCTCGAGTAATCGGTTCGTAAAATGCAGGCCGAGCATCGAATTCAAGACAAAAAAAATGAAAGAAATATAGAAAGGAAATGGATGATGGGTTAAGGGTGAAAATGTAGAGGGTTTTGTGGTATTTTGTGTTTTCCATGCTTTTATGACTCACGAAGACATAAAACATTCATGCTTCATATTATTTGCGTGTTACGATTCCGCATTTTGTGACTCTTCAGTGTAGTACATTTTTCAATATAATTCTCCGGAGCTCAGTCCATCCGCTTTGTTGTTTCAGGTTCTGCAGATGTTGATTCTTCTTTTGATGACGATACTTGGGAAGGGGTCTACGAAGAGTGATTCTAACTTGATTAGTTCACACATGTTATTTCATTTACAGTTATTTATTTTGGAAATTATAGTTCATTTTATCAGATGTAATAAACTAGATTTATTTCCTTTTGAATAATGTTTCCGCTAGCACATTTAATACCATTTAGGGATTTCATAATTGAACTGCCTTAAATAGTATTCTCTGACTGTGGCTTAGGTGCTTTATTAACCAATGGGGCACTGCCATGTCATCACTCTGGAGACGGGGTGTGACAGAAGTGGTATCAGAGCAGGTCGAACCTTAGGGATAAAATCTGTAATGAATAATAGGATAACAATAACACGTAATGTGAGGTGTGTGATGGGTAGAGACTATGGACTAGGATGTTTCTGTTTACCTAACGTTATATCCTATTACTATATGATTTTACATGCATGTGATGATTTCTTTAACTGATAAACATGTATATGTTGATCTGCTTATATATGATATATGCTCGGTGATTTCTTGTTTATATCATGCTCTACTTGTCTATAACTTACATGTTCAACATGTTAGTTGATGTATCACATATCTTATCTGCTTGTTATATTTTTTTATGTTACGGTATTATATATGTTATACTATGCAATTTTCGTACTATACCCGATTATGCCCAACTCGTCTTTTGTTCAAATCAAATATGACTTCTTTCTTTTCCCATTTATCCCCAACAACTCCATTTTTATCAATCTCTGTTTAGCGTTCACACCGATAGGAATCTGACTGCTTTGTCATTCTTCATGTTGAACTTATTCGCAATAATTATTCCATACTTGGTTGATGGATAAAGATAATTTCTTTCATTTATTGGATCTGTAATCTCAAGAAGAATATACATTGACTTATCCTACTTATCTCAAACCCAGTTCGCATTTTGTTGGTAAACTATCAACCTTTGTCGTAGTCTCTAATTGTTGATCCAAATAAAATCTCATCAGCTTGAATTATTATTATTTGAATTCTTCAATTCTTAATTAACATTTCTTACCAACTTCACTTCTTGTGTGTCCATGCTTCAACCGGAATTTGTTAAGCCTCTCATACTAATCTCTCGAGTGTTGCTTCAATTCATCAAGACCCCTTTTCAATTTGTAAAATGATTTGAACAATCTATTTTCACATCATTTAGATTGTTTACCTACTTCTTCTTGTAATACCCCATTTACGAATGTAGTCATCCCTCTGATAAAATTCAAAGTTTTTGAAAATGTAACGTTAATATAAGTCGTATAGACTCAAGTTTTGCTACATGAGCAAACTTCTCATCAAATCCGCTTCATGTACTTGTGTATTCTTTGACTACCATTTTTATTTGTCTCTGACAATATTTCTTAACTCGTTGGGCTTGTTTCTAAACACCCATTCAAATACATTGATGTTCACACCATCTGCTCTTGGAATGAGTCTCGGAACAACATTTTTTTTAACGGTTGAAGTTCTTCTTGCATCGAAATGATCAATCTTCAATTATCTACTCAACCGGATGATTTCTTTTATCTAATCGGTTGATACTCGTTCGTCTGTTGCACCTCTAAATCTGGGTGAGTACAATTATCATCATGCTCACTCGTTGTATTTGTAAGATCTTCTTGGCTCCTCGTTTCTTAAGATTCTGCCAGCTCAACAAATTCACTCTCATCAAGTTTTGTGAGGTAGTTTTCAACAAGATTTGCAGACAAATCTTGTATCATTACATTGATAGCTTCCATCTTTTCAAAGGTCTTTTGTTGTATACCTTCTGTTGGAGTATTCCAAAAATATTCCTTCATCGGTCATTTCGCAAAAGTGTTTCTTATTCCACTATTTGTGTTTGTCGCATTCAACCTTCTATTTTCCGCCCTTTTGAGTTTCCTCACGTTGTTCTTTCATATTCCTGTTTACCGGGTGCTTTGCGACCTGAGGAGACATTACCCGTATATTTTGTTTCATTCGGACTTAGTAAATTTATTTGGTTTATTGTATTTCCTAAGTCAATTCTGTGCCTTTTCGATTTATTCATCTATTTTTCTATTGGTACGTCGCTTGATCTAAATGGAGATGCCTAATCTAGATCTGTTTGTTTTTCGTCTAGGTTAGAATATCACATAATCTTATCTCTCTTTACCCTTTGAGCTTCACCCACACATTTTTACATTTTACATGTGGATGTGGATGGTCGTCATGTGCTTTCCTATGGATTGTTTCTTCCCTTCTTTTTGTGGCGACCGTGTTCATCATAGTAAAATCGTCCTTTATAAACTTTTGGTTGTTTTTACTTCCTTAACGACATTTGTTGAGAATCAAGATGTTTTCTTGTCGAACCTTGATTCCTGCCATCATTTCAGAATCACCAGTGATCTCCACCTTGTTGACCTGCTAATGGAAGATCATCGGAATTGGCCTTTCCTTTATTCTATTTCTGAAACCACCATTTAGCTATTTTCAGCTTCATCATTTTGTTCGACCAGTGTTTGTTCACGAATTGCAATCTTCCTTTCAAGCGAATCAGCTTTCGTTGCCCAATTCTTGATTCGTATTCTTTAGTTTACCATTTGGTTTAACAACCCCCACCACCTACATTTGTTTATAGTCTTTCTTCACTTTAGCATGATCATTCTAATCATCTCAGATTAGAGGAGTATGATTTATCATCATTGCCATATTATCCTCACTGAGATTTATTGTGAATTTTGATTCTTTAAATTTTAAGGCCAAACTCACTTTCTTAAGTCTTGAGTTTTTTTTCGACATCTCACACGTCTGCAGAGAACTAATAAATTCATCAACTGTCATGTTAGCCAATCTTTGGTTTCCTCAATTGAGCATATTTTTACTCAATTTTTCTGTCAGGTAGCTCAGAATCTTATTCATCAATTTTTTCACTAGAATATATTCTTCATTCAGTGAAAATATTGATTTTCAATGTTTCTCATTTTTTTTATTGACGTTTGTCACGATTTTATTCTCAACCATCATTACGTTCTCAAATTCAGTGGTCCAACCGTTCAGTGAAGGAAGCCATTTGAGAATTTGAAGAAAAAGTCGGTTGAAGTATCTCCATCTGTTCAGCGATTAGGGATTGCAAGTTTCGAGGACGAAACTTCTGTAAGGAGGGAAGAATGTAATACCCGTAACTTTTGCTTACGTGGTTTTTGACGTGTAATTAATTTTTCGCGATTAACTGTGTATGCGTGATTTATTTGGTGTAATTATGTGATTACGTGTCTACTTTTTGTACAACATGTTACGTGTTATTTTTCGTGTACTTTTATTAGGAGCGTTTCACACACATATCGTAGTTGGAGGAATTATCGCGATTCACTTAGATGAGTAATTTAATTAGACATTGATTGGAATTAATAGGAATTTATTTGGATTAGGAATTAAATGAATAAAATAATAAATGTATGTTCCTAATCCAAATAAATTCCTATTAATTCCAATCAATGTCTAATTAAATTACTCATCTAAGTGAATTGCGATAATTCCTCCAACTACGATATGTGTGTGAAACGCTCCTAATAAAAGTACACGAAAAATAACACGTAACATGTTGTACAAATAAGTAGACACGTAATCACATAATTACACCAAATAAATCACGCATACACAGTTAATCGCGAAAAATTAATTACACGTCAAAAACCACGTAAGCAAAAGTTACGGGTATTACAATATATGTATCCAAATTAATTATCGTTTAAATTTTTTTTATTAGTTGTCAACAATTTATTTCAATTATACCCTCGGCATTTCTTTTATTTGCCGCCTCTGCCATCTCTATTTTTTCCTTTCTTTTCTTATGTTATAGAAGTTAGAGAGGGGAGTAATGTTGGAACTTTCGGTGAAAATGACAAGTTTCTTAATTTTCTAAAATTGTCTAAAGAGTCTTATATTTAGGAATGGAGGGAGTATTTTTTTCGTTCGATCTATTTGTACAAATTGAAAATATGCGGGTATTAAGATTTCGATGAATTACATAATAATTTATAAATAAAAATCTAAAATATTCCTCATTAATTTTTTAATATCGTCTAAGATTTATCCATTTCTCTCTCCTGTATCTCCTTCTTTCTCTAATAACATTCAATTACCTCTTAATTATATATTGGAAAGTATGGGGAGTTGGGAATAAGAGTAAAATTGAAAAAACATAACATTAACACATATAATGTCGATAGTTAATTTGATGTAGACGAAAAATTAGAAATGTATTTAGGAAAGTTAACTTTCGGACCGATGGAGTAATATAGTACTAAAATAATTATGACTTGTAATAGAAAAATAATACTCTCACCATCCTAAATTGAATGTTCACATTTAACTTCTATAAGAATTAAGAATTGTAGTTTGACAATGAGTAAGTTAGAATAATATCCTTAAATATAAGAGAACACATATATTAGTGGATCTTACATATGTGGAGGCTTATTTATTGAAGTTAGGGAAAAAATACTTCCATATAAAGAAGGTGAATATTTATTTTTAAACAAATTAAAATAGAAAATGAATTTTCAGTTTGAGAGGAAATAGGTAATTTTTAGTAGCCAACAAAGGTTTCTCTTTATTTGTTTTAGAGAATCCTCTGGTGTTTTATATATTAAAAAGTAAGCCAAACTCCAAGTTCTAAAATTGTATTATTCCACATATTTCTCTCATCCAATTAAGTCCCTATTTTCCGCCCATTCTTTCTCTTGTTCGTGACCTTTCTCAATTTTTTTTTATTCTAATTAAACAGTCCTCCATTTCTACTATTATCTCTGAATTGAATATTTATATTTATATATAGAAAATTAGACATTAAATTTTGCAACAAAAAAAATATAAATTATGATTTGGGGTAACTTTATTTTAGAACCATTCCATATATCCATCCTAGTCCACCTTACTTCGTCGCGACTCTTATGCTGAACGGACATTGATCCGCACGTGCGGGCCACACCAAGGGCCATTGGATCTTGTACTTTTGATCCAACGGCTAGATAAAAAACAGGGGTAGTAAGGGAGAAAATGTTTGGCTGTCAAACTAGGCGGGAAAATGAAATTTCATTTCCCCCATTTTCTCTCTCTTTTACTTTTAATTGATAAGATATTATTTAGGATCCCTAAAAATCCCTCATTTTTCTCTCTTTCATTCTCTCAAGGTTTTCTTCATCCGAAAGTCCCTCCATTTTCATCTTTTTCCTTCTCTTAAGGCTTTCTTCTCTCACCTATCTCTTTTTTAGAGGAATGATTTATTCAATGGAAACTAATTAAATAACGGTTGAAGAGCATGCAAATAGCGACGAATGGAAAAGTTTCAGAGATTTTCTTGAGAAGAACGGTGTCCCTTACGACGGCCACACAAGTTATATTCAAGATAATTGTTTGCTTGGAGACCTAGGAAAAAGGAAATGCCCAAACGATGTGATTTCGTTAAGTAGTGATAATGATAATGATGATACTAGGAAATCTAAAATATCGAAGCAAACAGTTGTCGATTGTGATGAATCAGATAATGGTGAGTTGTTGTGTCTATAAATTACATTGTTATTTATGTTTTTTTTCATGTTATTCCTCTTATCTGCAGTATATCATGAAATAGACGCAAGGTTGGAGGGATTGGAAGATGAACACGATGAACAGAATGGTAAGAACACCTGTTACGTAATTATGAACACCATTTTTTCCGTAAAGAACACCTGTTTTTTTTAGATTGAACATTTGTTTTTCAACAGGAAATCCTGAGAATCCCGACTATTTCAACACACTGGATGTGAGGACAAAGGAGTTCACAACAGTAGATGAGTTTATAGATTTTTACCTAAATTATGCTCATATTTTATGATTTGGTGTAAGGAAAAATTATTGTAAGACATTACTCGGAGATAAGGAATATGTGGGTTACTTGAAGTGTGTATGTAATAAAGAGGGATATAGGAAAAGTAGTATCCATGACCCCAAAAACAAGGAGAAAGGACCAGAATGCCACGTTGAGGCCAAGCCATTTCTCATGCGTAAACGTGCTGAGGAGCAGACTGGTTGTATGGCCAAACTAGTTGTGAAATTTAATAAACTGAGGTGTGTATTTGGAGTTAGTGATTGGGTAAATGAGCATAATCATCCCCTTCACCCCCAAAAACTCTGCCCACATAATAAGATCGAATCGCCAATGACCCATCTTCATGGAATTGTTGCTGAGATGAATGATAGTGCCGGGGTAGCACTTAAGTCTTCATACACTATAATGTCACAGCAAGCCGGTGGCAATGACCATCTTAGCTTCATAAAATGGATTTAAAGAATCACCATTCTAGGAGAAGACAAAAGTCAATGGAACTCGGGGAAGGAGCATCACTACTTGAACATTTTCGTCGTGAGGCTTATACAAATTCATCGTTTTACTACGATATTGAAATGGACAGCGAGGAGAGAATAACTAATATTTTTTGGGCAGATGGTTTAATGATGATAGACTATGGTCACTTTGGCGATGTAGTGACATTTGATACAACATACAGGATCAACAACAATTTCAAACCCATAGGTATTATGAAAAGATGTCCAGAATACATGTTATTTCTCACTGAACAGGTGTTCATTGAGAAAGAACATGTGTTATCCCCGATCATTTGTTCATTATCAATGAACACCTGTTCAGTTCTTCACTCACTTCAATAGAATGCTGAACGATAGAAAGAAATGCCGAGTTTCAACGCAATTTTGAATCAATGAACAAGTTGCCGAACAATTACACTCCACATAGCCCTTTGGCCAATGGAGCGGCAAAACATTACACCCCTAATGTATTCGCTATGTGGTAGGAATATGTACTCTAATACTTCCAAATTATAGGTGTTTTGTGTTACATAACAGGTGTTTTGTGATGCAGAACATGTGTTCTTTAATAGGTGGTCCAACATGGAAAAGATTTTGATTCTGTGCAGTATCATCAGTCTATGGAGTACTTGTTAAACCCATGTCCTTCAAAAAACAGTGGCAGCATGAATGCATACTGTGTTCAAGAATGTTTATGCAACTGGTATGATAACAAAACTTGACGAGAGGATTGTTATGGTTGATCCAGAAAAACAATTGTTGAATGCACATGTTGACTATTTGAAATACTAGGTTTGCATTGCCGACATGCCCTTAGAGTTATGAAACTTCTAGGATTTTGCGGTGGAGTACACATTAAACTGAGAGAGCTGCCATCACACTACGTGTTGAAAAGGTGGACAAAAAATGTTAAGAGCAGGTTAGACCTAAGTTGTATTAGTGGTGATGGTAAATAACCTAAAGAATATGGAGAACGTTATCAACAACTTTGTGGAAAAATGGTATTGCTGGTAACAACTGTATGTAGAAGTGATGTTGCATATGAATATGTTGATCGGTCATTCGATTATTTATGTAAGCGTGTAAATATATGTTACTCGCAGATTTCGGTTCCAAACATGCACTTACTACTCCCGGTAAGCATGAATACCTATCGTGGGGGTGAATGAATAGCTATTCAGTTAAACATGGATAGCTGTTCAGATCCGCATGAAATAATAGTTATTCATGCTTGACAGAATAGCGGTTCTCACATCCATCATTACCTTATCTATGAATCAGGTAAACCAATCGTGAACAATGCTAAAGGATTAATGAGTGTACGTTCTCAACTTGCCTTAATTTTCTTATCAATTTTATATGCAGATATGACACAACCTGCTGATGTAGATGGAGTCCAACCTACCCGCATAGAGCTGAAAAAGAGGAAAGATCCAAATAGATCAGGTAAGAGGTTAAAGAGATTTGTAAAGATAAAAAGACAAAAGGAAAGAGTCAAGCATATTAGGCAGCGAGAAAAAGATTCAGAAGGCCCTTCATATTTAGATCTAACACTTTGAAAATTATAATGTACTTTGTTGGTGTTGAACAACTGTTTTATTAGTATGTATACCTGTTTTCTATGTATGAATATCTGTTTTGTAAGTATGAACACCTGTTTTCTATGTATGAATACTTGTTTTCTGAGTATGAATACATATTTTCTCTTACTTTGTTGTGTTCATGTTAAGAGAAATGTGTAAGTATGTATACACATTTCTCTTACCATGCACACATTTCTCTTACCATGCACACATTTCTCTTACAAAGAACACATGTACCATTAACGCATGGTTTCTTACCAATAACGCACGTTCTCTTACCAATGACGAATTCACAAAAAATATTCAATGTTACAGAACCAAACATACTTCACATAAATATTGAAATTTACAGAACCATAATTAAAATAATATACAAAGTTACAATACCAAAAGAACAATAAAATTACAACCATCTTCATTCAATTGCCCTTGTTAACTGGTATCGTTGTGCTTTTTGCATAATATCTACCGCAATTTTGTTGAGGGGGTGTTCCAAAATGCGTGCCACCAGCTTCTTCCTCAAAGCAATCAAATGTGAAGAAGTAGTCCATGTTTAAAAATATCTTTGAGGAATATGCCCAACCCAATGCTCCCTCGCATTGCAGACACACACCCTACACCAGTTCTTTTTATCTGAAGGTTGGATGGGAACCTGGCCACGTTTGATTACAATTTTTTTGGAAATGTACTTCGATACATCCTTTTAGCTACCCTGATTATAGACCGTTACAAACTTTAGGTTGGATGTGTTATGTGTAGCACGCAAAAGACAAATAAAAGCTAGAATTTTGAATTTTCTCCTAAACAAATATAGGCACTCCTCTAATTGGTTGGTTGGAGTTCGAGTCATGAAATAAAGAAATTAGAGACATGTCATTGTTCTGAAGATGATTTATTTTTTAAGAAAAAAAAACTACACATTTTTGTACAGAAGATAAGTTGAATTATGTGTTTTTTTTTATGAATAGTTGAATTATGTGTTGATACCATATTAATTCCTTCTATAAGGATAAATTAAAGAGACGGTTCCTTAATTAGTTTTTATTTGTTTATACTTCTTTGAATTTACAACCACTTTCTTGTTTAACGAGAGAGAATACAAATGTTAAATTCAAGACATATAATTCAAGATTAGAAGTATTGCATTAGTCGTTTCTTACAAACACTTTTTTGTCGGGGTTAGAAATCAGGGTTGATTATGGTCATCTGCAAGGTGGTCGATCGCACAAGGTATTGAATGTTTTGGGGTCCCAAAATTTTTCCTTTTTGTTTTACCATTCTAGGCATTTAGCCTAACTAATATGATTGAGATTTTAATGGCATTTTGACTCATCAAACAAATTTTTTTGCAAACTTGCGACATATTGTCATTCAAACTCTGAAACTTTAGTTGAGAGACCAAAACTCTTACCATTTGGGCAACCCTAATTTTTTTGTTATATATATATATATATTCACTAAAATCCTTTGTAATATTTTTTTATTTGAGCATTTTGGGTTTAATAGTTTTTTTTTTTTTACGTAATGATTTGTTTTTTGTTTTTGTTATATTTACATGAAGGGTAACATGTAGGGCAAATAATCGTCTGTACCCGTCTGTTTACTCATTTATGTGTCCAACCAATCACAATTCTCCATGTGTATATATAATTAAAAAAATAATCACATGGTGAATTTTTATTGGTTGGGCACAGAAACGGTTACACACAATTTTCACCGACATGTAGTACTATGATTTGTAAAATCTCCACATTTTAGGTTATGGGCGTAAATTTGAGAAACAATATTCTCTGTTTAAAAAAGACAAACAAGTACGTAATAAAAGCACAAAAGATACAAAAAAATAAAAGTACAAAGGAGATGGTTGTAGTTTACTCAGATGTCGATAGAAATTTAGCAGTTAGTGTTACTTTCTTTGTTTAAAAATGAAAATTCATCTTTCTAAAATAAATATGTTATTGTTTAAATTTTTGTAACTAGCTTTATTATTTTAAATACAACAAAGTGCAGCTTGCTTAATGCATCATTTTAACCGATATATTGGGGATTGAGTTATCAAACAGGGAAAAGTGAAAATTATTATTAAATCTCCTGGTTTAAAAGAAAAAAACAACTTATTATTTAAAAATTTAGGGAAAATAATTTTGCTGGTCCTCAAACTATTTCACTTGACACTCTAAGGTCCTATGTGTTATTTACTTTCTGTAAGGTTCTAGAACAATTTTAGTATATCTTATGCCGTTCCGTTCCCACCATCACTATTTACAGCGATTTCCGACCAACAAGTCTCTTGTAGTTTTCTAACTATTATTTTTTACTTTATATATGGTTTTGGAACAATTTTCGAGTTCCCACGAATTTCGTGATCAAGAAATTTTCCACATATTTAACTTGTTCTAAAACTACTTAGGTAATAACTTTAAATGAGGGTTCAAAATGTTACTACTCCATTGTAACAGTTTAATGGATTGATTTGAAGGGTTAAAAGAACGAAAGGAAAAATAAAATCATTTTCTGTGGAAACTTTTTTGATTTTCCAATCTTCTCATCAAAGCAATTCTTATCCATATTGATATTTTGAATAGTTTCCAAAGCAAATTTTCAATCAAATGGTGCTCCAATAATTGATTGCAAACATTAAATTTCGAGTAAAAAAAGAAGAAGAGGTCAACAAGAACAACATCAGCAGGTCAGCACATCATCACCGAAAGTTGCACTATCTTTTTTTTTTTTTTTTAATGTTCGGTTAATTAACTTGACTAATTCAATTAAAAAATTATATATAAATGCTACTACTTAATGTTGCGAAAATTAAGTAAAGAAAAATTAAAATATTTTTGTAATAAAAATATATTAATATTACTCTCTTAAATATAATTTGTGGTATACAAGTCATATTTAAGAAAATTATATTGATATCTTTATTATAAAAACATCTTAATTTTTACTTTCCTTATTTTGCGAAATTTTTTCTTTCCTTAATGTTGTGAAAATTAAGGAAAGAAAAATTAAAATATTTGTGTAATAAAAATATATTAATATTACTCTCTTAAATATAATTTGTGGTATACAAGTCATATTTAAGAAAATTATATTGATATTTTTATTATAAAAATATTTTAATTTTTACTTACTTATTTTTCGTAGCATTTAATAAACATTTAATAAAAGTGTTATATATAGAAATGGAGACAGAATTTGTCAATTTATAGGGTACAAAATCACTTATAGTAGTCAACAAGGGATTTGGCCCAGTGGGGCAGCCTCTGTCTTGGGACCAAGTTCGACACCTTCTCCCCGGAATGGGGCAAATAATATTTCTCCTCTTTATGAGGCTATAATTCCCTCTACAGGCATGGGGCATGCTACAATTTTCCCTATCTAAGGTACTTTCCGCTCTTCCCCTTCGGGGCAATCGCCTTCGGGCGCTCAAAAAAAAAAAAAAAAATCACTTATAGTATAACTCAAATTTATAACCTTACCCAAGTCTGACTAAAGTAAAATAGACAACAACTAACTACACCACTGTCTCTGGTTAAGTCGCACTAATCTATTCTTTGATTATCAGTGCAACTCCAAAACCCCCCAGAATTCAAGACTTGCTGTTTGCAAAAGGCCTCTCAATCTTACGTCACGCATTGTAATGGCCACGTGTCCTCTCCTCTCCCCTCCACTTTGTCTTTTGGCAAAAAAATCCTCTGTCCCCGTATGTATCCCCAACCAATCACAATTTACCCTGTGTATATATAATTGGAAAAAATCCTCTGTCCCCGTATGTGTCCCCAACCAATCACAATTTATCAGGAATGGGGACAGACGATTTTCACCCTTGTCTTTTTCTCTTCGTCAACGGTCATCCCCCTCCTTTGACCTCTCAACCTTCATCTCATGATCAAGTCCCATGATCCTTCTAACAATCATCTCATCTGACGGCTATTATGCACCCATGTTTTTTTAAGGAAAACTCCACACACACACACATATATATAAACTATTTTTATTTTTCTATTTATGTGAATAAATTTTTATTTTAAAATTTTCTATTTCAAAATTATTTTTGATAGACTACTTTTATCAAATGAGAGTAAAACTGATAATTATTTTACCACTTATGATTACATGTTCTACGCATATCGCTGACCTAGTGAATTTCTATCAAATTAATTCCTTAAGATTGGAGACATGTGCATAAAGTGGTCAAAAGTGGTAAAAATGACGAGTTTTACACTAATTTGAGAAAATAAACCGTTAGAAAATAGTTTATTAACAAAATATCTAAACTAAAAGTTTAGTAACATAAAAGAAAAACGAAAATAGTTTTTTTCTTTTTCCCCCTAATTACTAGGATTAATCCAAAGATCTGATATTCAAAGCGGAATGCGTTAGATCATTTGAGAAAGAAATGAACCACAACATAATTAAACTTAATCAATTCATTATGTTCAAGTAATTGCTAATTTAAAATAGAGTAATGATCATGTGTAACTTTTAACTTTTTTCCACTATTCTAATTTTAATATATCGTTTGTAGTATGCTGAACTCATTAGAAATATCTAATTATTTAATTTAACAATTGAAATAACTCTTCGTATGTACTTTAAGAACCAACTCAACTATTTAGATTAATTCAACGTGATACTTCTCATGCCGAAACCTAAATACATATAAGAATCCTAGAGAAGGTACCATGGCGAGTAGAATTTCAACTAGTGATATTTTCTTTTGGAAGACGATCAATTTGTTTTTTTAAAGAAATAAAAAATTGGAAGAAATGGTGAAATGTTGCTTGGTGGAAGGGAGAAATTAAGGGAAGGCGGGTGCACCTAAGCAGCAGGGCCCGCAACCAAGTGGGACGCTTAGTGCTTAGTGCTGTGAGGGATTATTTACTTATTTATTTCTTTTGAAGCAAAAGCTGTGAGGGATTTTGGGAATGTTTATATGATCAAGAATGTGTGCATCGCCTAAGGCATTTGATGTGGGAGAGAGACAGTAACGTATAGTGCTCCGGCAACGCAGGTTCGAATCCCGTTTAAAATTTGTATTTTGTTAATTTTTTTTTAGGTCTTTTATTAATTTATACGTATCTTGTGATTTAAATTTTACCGACTAAGAGATTTTTAATTCGAGTGGGGTGTATGACTCTCCGATCTTACTCTTTTAAAAAGACAGTAATGCAAATCTTTGACCTGTTGACTTTCTTGTATATGCTGTATAAGAGTACAAGTCGCACACCCTGAAGGGTCTAAAGGTAATTCATACACCGTTAAGGCCGTGAAGATGTTTTTAACCCGTTGAATCGTAAAATTTGATAGTTATAATGTAAAATATTCATTTTGATAGCAAAATAATTATTTTGGATTGAAATAGCTATTTAACAGTTCACAAAGTGTCATTATAGCTTATCCCCTGAGCACTTTAACCAAAATCTAATTAATAACCTCGCCACAATTTACGATCAACTATTTGAAATCGTTGATATATTAAAACGAATATGCAAAGGAGACCATAAATTTTTAGTCTAGAATCATATTTTTATACACTTTACACTTATTTACACATTACTCCATCTGATTCAAAATACAAATTATTTTAAGAGTTTTCACACAAATTAAGATACTAATTAGAACGACTAAAGTATCCCTAATTAATATTACAAAGAACAAAGAAATTAATAGAGAGTTGCACTGAAACTACACAATTTGACCAAAATTAATATGAGGAGAAAATGATGTAGGGAAAAATCAGTTAATAAATGCACTTTTTTATTAAAGTAAAAAGACTTATATTTTGCAACAAATAACAACCTTTGAAAAGACTCATATTTTGAATCGGAGGGAGTATATAGTACGTGGGACGAAGAATTACAGTACGGAGCAATTTCATTGACAGGACTGATGAAATCCCGAAAAGGAGATATGGGTGTTCGAGTAAAAGTCGTGCAAAGAACAAAGAAAAACAGCTAAACCGTATCCATGCAGAAAAGAAGCAGATTAATTCTCCTATGCAAATGTTTCCTTTTAATTATTTTCTCAATATAAAATGTAAACAAAACGCAATCACGTGAATGAGTACTAATGTTTGCTGAAAGCTAATCTGGTTTCATATGTTATTGTTTTTAGCTGGTCAAATAATTAAAATGGCAACTTTGAGGTAATGCACGTTCAGACAAGATCTTTTAGCATAGTCCAAAGGTTAAGAGTAGAATGTACTATAGTATACTACTTCAGTATAGATAATTTCTCTTTTGAAAATCTCCAACCGAAATTCCAGCCCACCGAATAAGAAACACACACAAATTGTGTCACGTGCATTAACTCAACTGATAAATCCAACATGAGTGATATTGTGCCAGTTTTCTCGAGTTGTTTTTATACAAGGTGCTCTAATAAATCTCACTCAATGCACATTATGCAATTCAACTCCTTCACGTCAAGGGGGAAGCCATAATTTTTTCGTTGGGAGCAAAAAACTGCAACAATATGTCAAATTACATATAAAGACTGCAAAACAAATTTTGGCCCCTTGTCTTCGTCCTTGCTTCACGTAGTCCTAAAAACAGGACAATGAAGACTCTTAGAGTTAGGGCTAAATCCTTTCTAAGCACACACAAATTTGGCCATCTTAATTAAGATAGTTAATTACGAGGAGGAGACCAATTACGTGGTCCCTAATGATATATGTTCCCTTTAAGGTATAACAAAGAAGATAACAATAAAAGCTAGAACTAGTGACCTAGCTAGCATTTACATATTATTTTTAGTTGAAAAAGTAGTGATCGCGGTATCTTTAAGGTAGGATCCTGCCTATGTTTTGATATTCTTTGCAATAAAACCATGATTAATTAACATGTAATTTGATTAGACTTCACTTTAATTGGTCATTAAGGGTTCAAATCTATGCAAATTGTAAGCTATACTCTCTTTTGTCACATGTAGGCTTTATCTATCTTGGATCACGCTAAGTAAAGTCATTGTTGTGGTGGTTTTTTTTGTTGAGCAAATAGTTATAAACACTAGTGGATTTAGCGATAGGGTGATGTTTAGGGATGACAATGGGGCAGATAGGTGCGGATATCTTAAATACCAGACCTGCCCCGCGCATATTGAAGCCTGTCTCGCCCCGCCCCGTGATCTGTCGCGGATCGGTATTTTCTGCCCAAATCAAGAACCCAGATGAAAAATTCCAGGTTTGCATGTACAAAATCAATTCAAGGTAGTCGGCGGACAGCCAGAGTGAGGAGGGAGTCGATGGACGAGCGAATTGAGAATGAGGGAGTCGGCCGACAGGATTTATGAGGCGCCGAAATCAGAGAATCTGGCGAGGGATTGGAAGAAGAGTGAAGACGGAGTGAGAAGGAGGACGTAGGCCGACAAGCGGAGGGAGTATGTACTATTGGTTGTCTTCGCTGAGGCATGAGAGTGAGAGAGAGTGGAAGAGACTTCAAGAGTGAAGAGAGGCAACGATCTAGGTTTATAATATTATAGGGGCGGGTCGGACACAAGGTCTGATCTTCCTTGTTCTCTCTACGGGGCGGGGCGGATTTGCCCCAAAAGACGTTGGGCCTGGGCGGGTCGACGGGTCATAGGTCAAATTACCATCCCTAGTGATCGGATCCAAAAATTTTAAAATAACTTATTGCTTGTTAAAAAAAACAAAAAAAATAATAGAATTTTGTCAAAGAGTTAATAGCTATTTATGACACTAAACTATTTACGAATTTCTTTTTATAGTACTAAACTATTATTTTATCTAAATATATCACTCATCTATTTGCATTTATCAAAATATATACACTCACCAAATTTTGGGGTGTTTTTTGACTAAAATATTGGACGTGGCTTTCACTTGAAAGGATTACACCCTGGAATACTGCTTTCACTTAAACACTATATCCAAATAATGAAAGTCACGTGCAATCTTTTGTGCGGAAAACACCCCAAAATTTGGTGGGTGTATATATTTTGATAAACGTAAATAGATGAGTGATATATTTAGATAAAAAAATAGTTTAGTACCATAAAAAGAAATTCATAAATAGTTTAGTTCCATAAATAGTTATTAACTCTTTTGTCAAACTAAAAAATTATTGAAAATTCTGTAGCGGACACAGTCACCTTGGAAACCCCCTCCCTTCTCCAACATGGTATTGTTTAGTTCATATAATTTTTAGAAATGTCCCCTTTACATTAAGAAAATTGTAATTTGCCCTCCTCCCCCTCCAATTCAATTCATAAAATTAAAGACTGTAAAAAATAGTGTATTGTAGTTTTCTTAGATATGATATTTTGCAGCCCAGCTACGGTGCTGAACGCCTCTGGGTTCAGCACATGCTGAACAGAAATTTAGCCGCTAGATTAAATTGGCACGGATCCAAAGGCAAGGAAAGAGGCGCTGGCCATCTGTTGTTACTAAAACGCGTCACACTGGATCCATAGCTATAAAACAAAACCTTGTTTTCATCGTCATTCCGACAGACGATTTTTTCAGAAATTCTATCTCAAAATTGAAACCCTAAATCGCGATAATCCCTTCCACTATATCTGTAAACAAGATCTCCATCACGATTTCATCAATTGCTTCAAAATCGGACGAATTTTCTAATTTCAGAAACCCAAATAGTTGATTTCAAAAATTTCTTCAGAGATTAATCTCCGAAACCAGTATTTGAAGATTGATTGATTTTGCAGGATTTGATCAATCCCAAACGCGATTTGAGGATTTGAGTTTTGTCCGAAATTATTTTTATATTTCCTTAATTTCATCTCAGATTGAGATTTTCCTTTATCTTCTCCATCATTAATTTCATCTCATATTGACATTTCCCTCAATTTTCTCCATCACAATCGTGATTTTTGTCCGGAATTATCATTATATTTCCTTTATTTCATCTCAGATTGAGAATTTTTTCAGATTCCTTAATTTTTACTATGGAAATAACTATTAACACCAGTTGATATATTAATTTTGGAAATCTATCTTTTACATACTTAATTGTTTGCAACAAAATTTAGTTTTATATTATATTAGATATTGATGATGTAGTTGAGGAAGGTGAACCCATAAAAGAGGTAAAAAAACATAAGGGAATAGCCGTAAGTCATGTTCGTAATAGCTATAACATATATACACAATAACTATTATCTAAAATCGAAAACTATTTACAATTGTTACAACTATAATTCAAAAATACTTATTAAAACTATAAACTGAAAAGAATGCCACTGTTAAAATTTTATTACATTAGAGAAGAAGCAATCAACTATGAAACGTCTTCGAATAATATTGGACTTCGCCCTCTGAGTCTATTCGGATGGGGTATCTTACAGTAGAGAAATACAGCTTCTTATAAAAAACATCATCCCCGGAATGGTTACATTTTTGACATTTATTAAAATTTAAATAACTCCTAAAACAGTTGTTATGTTCAGCCCACAAGCCGGATCCGTCTGTCTCATCAGAAAAATCCTTCAAAATCTGTTCAAAAAACGAAATATCATATAATCTCCCAAAACTCTTATAAATAGCTATTAGATAAAAACTTAATAGCTATGTTACACATACATAATAACAGTAAACAATCTGACAGATATCCATAACCAACAAAATATACAGTTCACCAAAAAATAACTATATACTTAACATGGAACACATATATGGTGTACTTTTTTTTTTGCTGAATTATATATGGTGTACTTCATCACTATGTTCTATCTAAAATTAAAAGGACAAACACAATAGTTATTATACCGCGATAAAATTAACATCGTCATTAAAGTTTGGAATTGAATCAAAACCACCGTGATTTGCCAACGAAATACTTTGTAATCAGAAACAGGAATCGATTGAGTAACAAGCAATTCGGTGAAGAAAATTGGTAGTTTCAAACAATCGATAATGGAATTATCCATTGAAGCAATCTACAAAATACAGAGAAGAAAAGAGATGAACAAGAGGAATTTGTTTTTTTTTGTGTGTATTAAAACTCACGATTATCATTATTGTGATGATAAGAATGAATGTTTCCGAAATTAATACAATATTCCGTGATTGTAGGAAGAGAAACGCGTGAAAATCATGATCAAAATCGCGATATAAAAGAACAAAGAATTTCCCAAAATTAATCCCATCTCCCGTGATTGTAGGCAATAAATGCTTGAAGAAATAATGATAAGATCGCGAGGAAATCGCAATCTCAGCCAACAGACGCTGAAAATGCCCGCAATAGCAGGAAACTCAAAAAATAATCCACTGTGACGCGCAATTTGGGCAGTAGAAACAACATAGACCGCTGAATGAAGAAGGAGACAATCCAAGAGCTTCGCTGGCGTGCTGACTGTGCTGAAAACAACCCTTCATCAGCACTGTAGCCGCGGGCGATATTTTTGGCCCAAAGGTTTGTGTGCGCCTCTGTGTATAGTTATTTAATATATGTTTCTATATAAATCGTCTTGAATTTAAATTTTTTGAATTTACATTGGATTATAAAATGTTTTTTTTATAACGCTTTATCATGAGCGCTCTCACCACTCCCGTGAAGTCCTATGGAGGAGATAAATTAAAAAATGTGGAATGCAGAGTTAGAAATCAAACTATGATCTTAGGGCACCACTATCCACATATTCATCCTTTGCCACTGCATCATATGCCTGGGGCAAAAGGGTTCTCATTTTTGTATGAAGAATCATGGTTTTGCATGGTGTTTGGCTTTGAAGACAGCTCCTAAGAGGGGAAAAAGGAGAAGCCTTTAGCATGGGTTTTCTTTCTATACTTTGATTCTTAATTATGGGCTCTGGAATTTAGACTCCTCTCACACTCTGTGATCATTCAGCATCCCTGTCCGGTTGAATTATTGATGGAATCTTTTTGTTTGTTCATCAGGTGAAAAGATATGAGATAGCAAAATCATTTAGTGCTATGGAAACATGTTGAAAGAAAGAAAAATGTGGTCATGGAGATTGCAGCATTGTCGACCAAAGAAAAGTGTTGCATGAGACCAAAAATACTAAAAAATATACTGGAATTTGTCACAAGAATATTTTTTTTTCTTCATAATTCATAATTATCTTAGGTAGAAGGTCGTGCTTGACTCGATTTTCAAGTGTTTACTTTTAATCCAGTAGGTCACATGTTCGAACCCTGAAAATAAACTCTTTATTAAAAACACAAGGATAAGACTGCGTATATCGATACCTTCTCTAGACCCTACTTGACATAGGAGTCTTGTGCAATGGTTACGCTATTTTTAATTCATAATTCTCTTTGGTCCCAAGACATTAACGTTCCCTACAGGACCGGTCTCTCTCGGCGCACACTATAAACCCCGGTTAGCCCTACAGATAGTAAAAGTTGTTGGAAGGCAGGGACGAAGACAAGGGACGGATGAGGGCAGTCGCCTCCCGAAAGTTTAAATTTTTTTTACTAGATATAGTAAATTTTATATGTATTTTGAAATATTTTATCAAATTCGTTCCCAACATTTTTATTTTGCAGTTTTTATATGTATTTCGTCATACTGTTACAGTTTTTCGCCCCCAACCTAAAAATTCTGTTTTCTTCCCTGCTAAGGTGCAACTATTTTAGGAGGTTGGCTACAATAACTGTTGTTTGGTCTCTCATTTCTGTGTTGTCACTATAAATCTGCTTAATGCAAAGTATTTGGACACAAATTTGGGACAAGATTTTAACATTTTGTTTGTCACAATTCAAAAGGGAATGGAATGTCACATTTGACTTTTGTTTCTTGGAACTCTTATTTCCTTTTGAAACATCCATTTTGTTCCTATTATTCTCTTTGATTTATCGAATGATGGCACGTTGAGGAGGCGAACACAAAATTAAAAGTTTTGGGGTCAAATTATAATATACCTTATTGCTAAAAACAGTTCGCAAAGTAGGAGAGGGATGTATAAATTTAACTTATTAAAAAAAAAAGGTCGGGGGAGTGGGGGCACCTACAAAGTGGATCTGCCCGGACTCTTCTTGTTCTCGTTCTCGTTCTCGTTCTTGTTCTTGTTCATGAACTGTAGAGATATCTCCTCTTTTATGTTACAAATAAGGGAATCCGGTAACAAAAATTATAAGAAGTATATCTTTCACTAGACGATAAGTTTTGAATTCAATTTACATAAAATTTTATGTATAGAAAGACATTATCGGTTGTCCAGTAATAAAATAAAAAGTGAGAGGACATGGATTAAAGACAAAAAAAGAACTTAAAATAACATTAATTTCATTTTTAACCTTTGGGTAGAAATCTCCAGAATCATAATGAATGGTGTACAATGAATAGAACCATAGTGATGAAATGCAAATTATTATACTGAATAGATTTTTGGTACTTCATAGATTTTTGGTACTTTGGTTTGTCCTTGCATTTAATTTAATTTCATGCACAAAGTGAACGCACACTGCCAATGATGTATTGGTAATGAATTCGAATCCCCTTTGCGCTTATTGAATCCCCATTTCTTG
Source organism: Vinca minor (assembly GCA_026122235.1). NCBI lineage: Eukaryota > Viridiplantae > Streptophyta > Magnoliopsida > Gentianales > Apocynaceae > Vinca > Vinca minor. Next base: position 679,235 of record JAOCZM010000284.1, on the reverse strand, counting down.
TAATAGATAGGTTCTCTTCCCCCAATAAATAAATAAAAAATTAAAAAAAAAGTGAACACACGCTACAACTATTGGAACTATATGAAGAATTAAAGTAGCTCTTAATTAGTCATACCAAAAAATCTCATATGATGTGATTGCTGTTCTCCATTTCTTGGAACAACTAGATAACATAGAGATACAAAAGTAGGAATTTTGTTACATAAGTCAAAAATGTTATTTAACTTTTTCTCCCCTTGTTCCTTTTTTTGTTTTCCTTACTTTCTAGCTCGGCCAGCAAAATTATCCAACAACCTCCACTTTGCAGAAAGAAAAAGTAAGATTAATTGGATGTAATGGGGAAGTTGATATGTATCAATAGTTTTTTTTTGAAGCCCTGGGTGGATGACTCATAAGGGGAGAGTAGCACCTCATAAGAGGAGGAAGAGATAATCCTAGAAAGGGAGACAATTTAAAGCATGCCCTATTCACGGGGAGAGTATCGAACCCACGACCTCAAAGTCGTGAGCAGGTCATTACCCCACTGAGTTAAAGACTTAGTGATTATGTATCATAGTTTGATTTCACATCGATCTCTCATAAATTAGGGTTCAAACATCTTCCAACTCCTAACATGTGACGGTACCACAGGACTTGCATAGCGTGACAACTCAGTTGTTTGCAGACTATTACACGTGAACAAGGAGGAGCGAGGGGGCTGACGGCTGAGGGTATGGGTGGTAGCTGCTTTCAAATAATTGAAAATAATATTAGAAAATTTTGAAAATTGTGAAATATTTATTAATAAAATTGCCCCCTTCCTCCCCCACTCCCCCAGAAAACAAATATGCAAATTTCACTTTTCGGCCCTCGATAAAGTATCTGGTTCCGTCCCTACACGTGACAAGATTTACCTTACCTAGTATGAACATTGCACATATGATTATTTTTTTTTAAAGGAGGATTAATAGTAGTTCTTCACTCCCTTTCAATATGGATCAGGGTCAGGGGTAAGGCCCTGGTCCACTTGGACCAGAAGCTGCCACGTCGCTCCTCTTTCAATTTATCTCTCAATCACAGTTAAAATACAAAAAAGATAGTCCTGATATGGACACAGTTAAGAGATAAAAATTGTACAAACTTGTCACATCACTATAAAATGAGGAGAAAAATATTTTTTTACTTTTAACTGTGTCCAAATCAATACTATCTTTTTTGTATTTTAACTGTGACTGAGAGATGAAATTTTTTTTTTTTTAAAGAGGAGCGACGTGGCAGCTTCTGGACCAAGTGGACCAGGGCCCTACCTCTGGCCCTGGTCCATATCAGAATTGTCCTTCCATGACTCGAATTCTCATCCTACCGGTTGAAAGTGAAGCGTCTAACCAGAATGAGCTGCGTTTCGTTGTCGCACATGACTGTGATTCCTTGTCCAAAAAAGAAAAGGGAAAAGCTGCATTGGCATAGCTGCATGCTTTCTCCAAACACACTCTCTCTCAATCTTTCTCTGAGGTCTTGTCAAGGGTTATGAATGAGTGAGTGAGAGAGAGAGAGAGAGGTGATGATCAAGAAATGAAAGTCTTTATCCGGAGAGACTTTTTTCTTAGTCATAGGTTAAGAAATGTCGCCGATTGCTAGGGCTTTTTAACATGTGATTCGGCTTTATTTCAGTCTCTTTCACTTTCAGTAATGTTTTGTTTGATTTTCCCCAAAGTGAGAATAAGTGCTTCACCCCTCGATCATTTTCATGGTTTTTGGTTTTTGTTCTTTTATCTTCTTACTGTTTTTGCACACTTGTCGGTCAAGTGCTTTAGTACCTTCATAGCTCATTTTTCTTGTTAACTTACAGTCTTTTTATGGTTTCCTCCAGGGACGAAGCAAGGAATTTGGCGTTTAGGAGTGAAAAATACAATAGTATACCGAAGTATAAAAACTGTAAGAAAAAATGTTAGGGGGAGCAAATTTGATAAAATATTTCGAACTACATATAAAATTTACTATATCTAATAATATTTGTAGAAATTGAGGGCAACTGCCACTCCTGTCCCCTCTGTCTTCGTCCCTGGCTCCCTTCTGGGGAGGTTGTCCATGCAATAATGCAAAATCCACGCACAAAGTAAATAAGACTAATGAATGAGACCCCCAATATGATCAAAGTCCTTGCAAGACAAAGATCACAGCCCTTTTAGAGAAGTACTACCTCCATTACTTTAATTACATATTTCGAAAATTAATAAAACAAAAATTAAGATATTTTTGTAATTAAAATATTAATATTACTCTCTTAAATAAAATTAGTGGTGATGTCCATGCAATAATGCAAAATCCACGCACAAAGTAAATAAGACTAATGAATGAGACCCCCAATATGATCAAAGTCGTTGCAAGACAAAGATCGCAGCCCTTTTAGAGAAGTACTAACTCCATTACTTTAATTATATGTTTCGAAAATTAAGATATTTTTGTAATCAAAATATTAATATTACTCTCTCTTCGGGGCTCGAGAGATGGAATAGATAGGGCCCCACAAGTTTTTAATTCGATCTTTCTCGTCAGGCTTCAAGGAGTGGAGTGGGGGAGCTGCATCCCAGGTTTTCCTCTTGGAAGCCGAATAGAGCTTACCTACGGCACCTGGCTTTCTCCGGCCTTCCTACCAGAATGCCTTCTTGGTCGAAGAGCTCAAAATATTAATATTACTCTCTTAAATAAAATTAGTGGCGATTTCCATGCAATAATGCAAAATCCACGCACAGAGTAAATAAGACTAATGAATGAGACCCCCAATATGATCAAAGTCCTTGCAAGACAAAGATCACAGCCCTTTTAGACAAGTACCACCTCCATTACTTTACTTACATGTTTCGAAAATTAATAAAATAAAAATTAAGATATTTTTGTAATCAAAATATTAATATTACTCTCTTAAATAAAACTAGTAGTGTATAAGTCATATTTAAGAGACTAATATATTTTATTTATAAAAGTATTTTAATTTTTACTTCTTTAATTTTTACAATATATAATGAAAATCTTATATTTAGGAATGGAGGGAATATATATTTTATCTTTGTTTATAGTAATACCAAAAAGACGTTACTTGTAGCTTTTGGGTCGAACTCTAGATATATTGGGCAAAGTTACGGGTCAATGGGTTGAGGGGCTTTGCATGGGCCTGGCCCATCTTTTTCATAAAGGTCATGACATGCCACTCAAAAATTTGGGACAAATATTTTTGTCCAGAACGGAAGTGCCATTTCCGTCCTGGGGCCATAACGGAAATGGGACTTCCGTCATGGGATGACGTGGCACTTTCCAAACGCGCCTCGCCACGTCAGCCGAGAACGGAAGTCCCACTTCCGTTCTGAGACGAGTGAATTTTTTTTTTTGTTTGATGAATTTTTTATACATGCTTTCTTGTGTTGTGCCACCTTTTGTCTTTTTCTTTTCTTTTCTTTTGTTTTCGTTTTTCTTAAGGTTTAATATATATATATATATATATATATATATATATATATATAAGTTTTCTACAATTGCGAGTCGAAAAAACTCTAAATCATTTAGACATTATTTAATGTAGTAATATGATTATTTTAAACACATTAATTGATTTTACTCCAATAGCACTACTACATATACAATAATTTTAGTAATATATTAGATAATGTATTCTAGTATACACTAAAATAAGATTGACATTTTAAAGAAGAAAAAAAATTGAGTCATATCCACGGTTCCTTTCCTTTTTAATTTTCTACTTTATTTCTTATATTATTTTATTAAGTAATTCCTTATTAAATTGATGTGATTTTCTATATATATTATTTATATTATACTAACTTTCCTAATCCAAATAAAATTCCTAATTAATTCTAATACCAATCCCACATCTAATTAACTTATTCATCTACGTGATTTACAACTACACTCCCGATTACGATACGCCAGTGAAATGCCCATCAACAAAACGTTAATCAAATATAGTACGTAATACGTGATGAAAAAATAAATTGTTCAAAATCTCATATCGAGCAAAATAAATTCAAGTCAATGTAACAAGTCGTGAAAAAATTTAATTACGCATAATTAACACGTAAGCGAAAACTTACGAGTATCACAAGTGCTTTTCATACAGGCACAGGGGAAGGGATGGCATGCACCTAGTGCATGGGACATGGCTCACACATTCTCTCACATATTTTGATGCATGACCCACCTGTAGGGTAGGCCCCTCATCAATTCAGGTTATACAGTCCCATTAGGACCTGTCCACCCTAAATTTTTCTGAGTCACAGAGTCTAGTTTGTCACGGAACATTCTCCAAATTGTTTATTTATTTTATTAATTTTTTAGTAGAGTGTGGAGAAATTACAGGAGGTGCCTACTAGTCTTGATGTCAAACTCGCAAGAGAGAGTACGCTGTCATTAAAACATGTTTCCATTGACTCCAAATTAACTACTTAGGAGTATAAATTCTAACCCTGATAACCCTAACAACCCCTAATAACCCTAACAACCCCTACTAACCATAACAAATCCTACAAACCCTAACAAACCCTAATAACCCTAACAAACCTTAATAACCCTAACAAACCCTAATTTGTAACTTGCAACACAGGCTTCAAAAGCGCATATAAATTAATTTTGGTTAGTACTAAATTGTTTCACAAATTACATATCCTTATTTTAATTTCTTATCATCTAGAGGAACAATTCATAATTTTAATCTTTTTTATTTGGATGCCCATGTAAGTTAGATTGCATGTACTTGGGTGTTAAGTTATTTACCGCAGAATTTCATGCTTAAATATCAAACTAAAATTATTGTTAGATTTTCAATTTATTTTAATATTTCTTATTGATACAATTTTTTTTTATCTTTGTTCGTTAGAAATGCAATTGGAGCCGTTTTGAATGTATATATCTATTAGAAATGTGTTAAAGTATTGACGTTATTCAATAGCGATTAGTATTCACATTATCCGAGTTCGGTTCTATGTGGAACAACTATTTTTTGACACATGCGGAACAAATTTTCAAGGCAAAACAAGCGCTTTTTGGTAAAGCAAGTGTTCGCATAACAATTATTCTCATAATCGGAACAATTGTTTTTTTTAAAAATCAATCTCAACTAGTAAAATATTTAATCCTACATCGAAAATTAGTCCCCGTACATGAGGAACAAATACATTCGCATTGGAGTCATGGTGCACATATCATATATTATTTTTACATAATTACTCCGGATGAAAGCTTTCAATTTAATGAGCAAAAAATATAATTGTACAAAAAATTAATTGTAGTTTACTTTAGAATATTTTTATTAAAGTGCATATAATATAACATGTTTTCAATTTTTTCAATGTAGAGTACATACCATAAATATGTTGTTCACAATTATTGAGTATAAATAATATAAATTTTTTTATTTTGTGATCTCTCACCGTGCATAGCACGGGTATTTTGCTAGTGTATATATATATATATATATATATATATATATATATATATATATATATGGGTCGAGGATCTCTAAGCCACCGGCATACATGGAATTAATTACAGATTATGCTTTAGCATAGAAGCCATTTCGAACTTAACGACCACTAAACCTCGCCTTAACACCCTAACGCCTTTATCCTCTCAGCGACTTAACGGGTTAACGAGCTTAACGAGTAAGTTCGGCCATTCTTTCCCGAACATAACTTCCATACTTATTCATATTCTAACCATAACGCCAGATTTCTTGAAAACCCCTAGTCCTAAGACATCTTCATCATGAATTTTCAAGTTATTTATTAATCGACCATAATTCAACACAAGATAATTTAGCTTTATAAGGCTAAACATAATTAAACTAAAATAAAAATAAAACAAAACAAAAATTAAAAGACTTACAAAATTAAAATGCGAAAGCCTTCTTGTACAGCAAACTTTAAAGATATTATTGATATAAGAGTTTTACAGAGAAAGAGAGAGAATAGGTAGGAAAAAGCTTAGATCTAAACTAAAACATAACCTCCCTTTTATAGGAGTCTGCGGACTTGAAACAGAATACAATCTACTTAAACAACAGTAAACTATATTATTACACTGCTTTTTAAAAGCTTCTTTATAAAAGTTAAAGTAGACAGCATTTTATCCTGTCGGGGCAAAGTATTTTAACTTCTTCTTAAAAGTAAATATTCTTACTTATCCCGAGAAATCTTCTCTTTTCCTTTGCTTTTAGCTGATTCCAATCTTGTCAATAATAATTCTTGTGCACTTGCCAGCACATCTTTGATATTCAAATCCAAATCATTTGGATCTTGAGAATCTTGGAAATCTTCCAATTCTTTGAATCTGTTTGAAGATATCATTGAGCTATCACTTCTTTTTGAATTTTCTTCTTGTTCAATATATTCTTTTTCTTTTAGAGCTTGCTCTAATTTTTCCATATGTTGGGCAATTATCTCTGCCTTTGTCATAGTTGCTTCTTGTCCAAATTTCATCTGGAGATTTTCTTGAATCTTTTTCTCGTTATAAACATCTAACCTTTGTCTTATCAATTCCAAGGTATCATGACAATTTAATTGTTTAGTATGAGAATCTTCTTTCATCATAGTGTCCCAAAACCTTGTATAAGAACATCTTTTAAGACATAATAAGTTGTTTTTATTATAACCAACAAGCTGGATCATTTCTCCAAATATAAGGGATTGAGAATTCCATAAAGAAACCCATCCGATAATATCCCGGTATTATAAATTCAGATTTTCTTGGTGTAACTTCACACCATTCTTGGTAATATTCTTTGAATAATAATGGAAGAATATCTTCCGAGGCACCATAAAATTGCCACCAATCTGTTAACCATCCTGGAATAGGTTTGTTATAAACTTACGAACAAATCTTAATAAACCAAGTATGGCTTTTTCTTTCCATTTTCATATAAGAAAACTCTATCAAAAGCTTGGATATAATCCCGATAATTGCATTTCATTTGGATGTCTTTAACAAAGACTACCTTTTCTCTAAACGGAGATATACCCCATTCTTCAATGGTTATTACCTTTTTTATTATAATTTTCGAGAAATTATAAACTTCTTTATTAGTCCCTGTAAAATGACTAAATTCACAACCATGATTAGAGAGTATCATCTCATAAAATTGTTGAGATTTATAAACCTCTGCTGGATATCCCAAATTATTAAGATATCTCTCATAAAGAGTCCAGGGCTGATCCTCCCATCTTTTATCTTCATTATTCAAGAGTAAAATAACTCTTTCCTCATAGTTTTTAACCATTAATTCATCTTTAGATTTTCCTTCCTCTAGAATTCTAGCGAAAGACGGAGCAGTAGAACTGCCAATTCCTTCTTCTTGAGCTTTCTTCCAAGCCCTGAATTGTTTGAATTTCATCAGAGATATTAGAAGCTATTAACTTCTTATTTCCATGTTGTGCTAAGATTCTATCAGAACCTCTTCCACGACCTCCTCTTCCTCTATAAGAGGAATTTCCTCGGTAACCTGACATGACTGCATCAGCAGAATATGCATAAAACCAGTCATCAGGATGTTTATCATATATCCAACTATAAAGATCATCAAATATTGGTTCAAATATTGGTATTACATGATTATTAACATGTTTATCAATCCCATAAGGATCAACATGACTATTAATATTATAAGGGTCTTCAAATAGATTTATATCTATTTCCATTTTTTCAGAAAATATTTCTTTTTCTAATCCTTGTATTTGATACATAGTTTCTATATGTTCTTGCATAACCTCATCAGGTTGCTCATAACACTTTAAATCAATATTATTTCCTGTAATAGTGTTATCTATATAATCTTCATATGAAACACATTCATTTAACCATTTTTCAAAATACATATCTTGAACAATATCATTTAAATAAATCATAAATATTCTCTTGTCAAAAAATCAGGTAGGCTATTATCCTGTCCTTTTTTATACACCACTTCAAAATCAAATGGAGCTAAATTAGCTTGCCATCTAGCAAACATCTGTTTAGAAACATCATGTTTAAAATCTTTATTAAACATATATTTAGCTGATTGACAATCAGTCTTTATGATAAATTTTTGATTATATAAATCATCTTGAAATTTTAATACACATTTGACAATTGCAAGTATTTCTTTTGCAATAGTAGCATAATTCTTTTGAGAATTATTCCATTTACACGAATGAAATCTAATAAGATTTTCATTTACGCTTTAGAGTCAACTTTGTTTCAAGATTCCTCCATATCCTACATCTGAAGCATCTGTTTCTATAATCTTATCCCAATTAGGATTACTTATCATTAAGCAAGGCAAAGTCTTAACTTTATCCTTAATCTTTTGTATAACTTTTGTATGACTATCGAGTCGAGGTTTAGGATTCTTTTTTAGTCTATCATATAAAATAGTCTGTATCTTCTGCTAGATTTTTGTAATAAGGTAGGATGTAATTTAAACTTCCTAAAAATCTCTGCAATTGGGTTTTATCAGTTATTACATCTGGGAATTTTGATCCAAATTCTATACTCCTGTTGATAGGAATAATTTCTCCCTTTTCAATGTTATGACCTAAGAATCTAATCTTAGTTTGAAATAAAACCATTTTTGGTTTAGATATTACTAATCCATTAGCTATAACTAATTTTTTAAATATTTCTAAATGTTTAAAATGATCTTCTATTGTTTTAGAGAAGACTAAAATATCATCAATATAAACAATAATGAAATCACTGTAATTCATGAAAATATCATTCATGATTCTCTGAAAATCAGAGGGAGCATTCTTTAATCCAAAAGGCATAACATACCATTCATATTGTCCAAAAGGTACATTAAAGGCAGTTTTATACCTATCCTTAGGATCTATTTGTATTTGCCAATACCCTGATTTTAAATCAAATTTGGAAAATATCAAAGCATCATATAATCTGTCTAATAAATCTTTTTTATTAGGAATGGGATATCTTACCCATTTTAATACCTTATTTAAAGGTTTATAGTTTATTACCAATCTTGGTACTCCTCTTTCTATTTCAGAATGTTTATTAACATAAAAAGCCGTACAAGACCAAGGTGAATTAGAAACTCCTATAATTTTTCTTTCTAGTAAATTATCAATCTCTTTTTTGCATAAATTCAAATATTCTGAATTCATCTGACAAGGTCTAGCCTTTGTAGGAATATTTTCCTCATTAAAGTTTTCCTCATAAGGTAAACTAACAATATGTTTTTTTCTATCCCAAAAAGCATTAGGATGATCATTACAAATTTCTAAGGCAAACTGATTAGTTATATTAACTATCTTCTCCTTTAATTTAGGATTATCCAATTTTTCTTCAATAGTAAGCATATTAACTTCATATTTCAAAAATCCTAATTGATTTTCTTTGCACATTAATTCATTATATAAATTATTCAATACCTTAGTAAAAGGTCTAGTTATAAATTTGAAAGTAATTGGTTCATCTTTATAAGTAGCAATAATTTTCTCCCTATCTATCCATCTAAAAGGATAAATTTTATTAATGAATGGTTGTCCTAGTATCACAGGAACTGACAACTTATTCTTAGTTAATAAGAAACTCATTGGCATACATTTACCATCATTACAAACTAAAGATTTGGATAACTTATATTTTATATCCATTCTCTCACCACCTGCATGTCTTATATTATGAGTGGTCTTTTCAAAATATTTTGTAGGTATTACCCCTTCTTGAATAACATTCAAATCTGCACCACTATCAACTAATGCAGTAAATTCCTGAGAATAATAATTACCTATCAATAAAGTAATCTTAATATGCCATTTTTGTAAAGTAACAAATTCAAGAACTTGTAAAAATTCTTCTTTTTCTTCAATTTCTTCAATTTTAAGAGAAGTTTTTTCAGAAACTTTATCCTTCCCTTTTTTAATTTCCTTATCATTTTTATCAAGGATGTATAAGGTTTCTAAATTAGAAATCCTAGTATCATTTTCTAAGTTTTTCTTTTTTAAAGATTTAATCTCAACTTTCAAATTATCAATCTCTTTGATAATATCCTTAACCGAAGTTGGTTTTTCTTTAACAGTTCTATCAGATATCATTTTATGAATTTCAGACATAGTATAATCTTCCTTATACTTATCAACATTAAATTGCTCTTCCTTTTTAGGTATAACCTTAGAAGTACTAGGTGTATTACCCATTTGATCTATAATTTTTAACCTTAATTCTGGATCCTTAATTGTTTTTAACAAATCAATCCAATGATCAGCTTCTAAAACATTGATATGATGATCTTTTTCTTGAAACTGTGATAACATCTTATACAAATATTCATCTTGTTTGGGTTTCACACAAGATTGCCCTATTTGACAAGGTTCACATTCAGAATCACTAGTACTACTATAGTAGTCACTTTCTATGATAACTAAACTATTATCACTTTGTTCCGAACTATCAGTCGATTCTAAGAATAACTTAGATATTCTATCCTTAATTTCATTAGGATCTAAATTATCTAACTCTAGATTTTTAATCTCTTTCTTGGTCCAACAATTCTTTGCAATATGACCAACTTTTTTACATTTATTGCAGACAATGATTTTGTCTTTTTTCTTATTATAATCTTTTTGCTTCCTAAAGGATTTCGTTTTTTCCTTTCTATCAGCTTTGTCCTCTAATTTTTTCTTAGAGTACTTCCTTTTTTTCTTTCTATAAAAAGGTTGTTTATCAACAATTTTCTTTTTACCTTTAGCCCTATTATAAGCAGGTAAATCCATTCCAAATTGACCACAAAATTCTCCTAATTGTTTTCTTTCAACAATCTTTTGGTTTTTCAATTGCTGATTCAATTTTATTTCATTACACAGATTTAATCCTTCTTGTGTACAAACTCCGATAAGTTTACCATAAGTAAATTCATTATAAGGAATTGTAGATTTATTACCTTTCAAAACTTTACGGATTCTTTCCGCAAATAAATGAGGTAGACCATCAATAAATTTGGCCTTCCAGTGAGTACTATCACTCTCTGGGAGTTCTAAAACTCTATTTAGAAAAGTATCTTTATACCATCTAAAATCAGTAAGTGTTTTACACCTAAGGTTTTGTAATAAAGTCCTTACAGTATCATAATTATCAGAAAATGTTCCTGTAAAGTGTTCAATAATCTGAATCACAAGTGTATAAACAGCATTTTCTTTGGTTTCACCATTTTCAATTTTGACAGTTCTTAAAATACCTTCCTTAGCTTCAGGTTTTAAATAATTATCCCACCAACCTTTAAGTTGGCCCGTAAATCCTGCAACTATCATCTTTGCAATATTAAGATCAGTATTACCATCATTCTTACAAATAGTAGAATAGGAATGGGATATCTTACCCATTTTAATACCTTATTTAAAGGTTTATAGTTTATTACCAATCTTGGTACTCCTCTTTCTATTTCAGAATGTTTATTAACATAAAAAGCCGTACAAGACCAAGGTGAATTAGAAACTCCTATAATTTTTCTTTCTAGTAAATTATCAATCTCTTTTTTGCATAAATTCAAATATTCTGAATTCATCTGACAAGGTCTAGCCTTTGTAGGAATATTTTCCTCATTAAAGTTTTCCTCATAAGGTAAACTAACAAAATGTTTTTTTCTATCCCAAAAAGCATTAGGATGATCATTACAAATTTCTAAGGCAAACTGATTAGTTATATTAACTATCTTCTCCTTTAATTTAGGATTATCCAATTTTTCTTCAATAGTAAGCATATTAACTTCATATTTCAAAAATCCTAATTGATACTGAAAAGAAGAGAGATATAGAGACTATGTCTCAAATGAGTTACAATTTTGGTAATGGATAGTACAACTAAAATTGATTTTAGTGTTGGCTCAGAAGCCAGGAAAATCATTATGAATGAATTTAAAGATTCCAAATGGAATAGTTTTAGAACATGGTTCTTCGATAATTTTGATAAAATTAGACAAAAGGAATTTCAAAAAGAATTTTATGAATTCTGTGAAATCCATAATGAAATAATATATTTTGTTCCTTGGTTTTATTCAAGATATGTATTTGATTATATCAATGTTATTGAAAGATATAACCTCTTAGAATATCATCATCATGTAATTTTAATCCATCAATTTTATTATCTTTGATAGAATCATTACTACCATTATCTTTTACATCTTCTCTGATATAAGAAGTGGATAACCTAGATGGTACAGGAATTGGAGTTTTAAGAAGTTTATTATGAAGTTCATAATTCAACATAAGTTTATGCAATGAATAATAAGTTCAAAAACATAATGAATAGAAAACCTACTGTTAAAAACAGTATTACTCAAGAATCTGATTTACCTCAGAATCTAGATCTATTAAATAGATGGACAATCCCCTAAGATTGAAACCAGAACAATTTATCAATTGGGTACTTTTGAAAAATTAGGTTTAAAACAGATTGTTAAAACAACTGAAGAATCTATTTCTTTGACTAATGAAGAAATGATAATTCATTTATTAAATGAAAATGATATTTCACCTTATAGGTACTCAGGACATAAATATGTTCATATTGGATTAGTACAAGTTGCTTTTAAACCTTTAACTTTAGAAGGTTTACCAGAAAGTTTTATAGCTGCCTTAAGAGATGGTAGAAACTTAGATTGGAAAAAATCTATAATGGGTGTGATAAAATCCAGTCTGGCACATGGACCAGTTTATTTTAATGTTCATCCAAATTTACAATTATCTTTAACTGATGATAATCTACTTGATGCCCTAACATTAAATGTTAAGACTCATGGGTATAATTATGCTCCTGGATCAGAAATTATATGTGTTTGTTATAGGATTTATTATAAACCTTTATATACCTTAAATCCTATGTGTAAATTGGTCGATAAACCAAAAAAATGAAACAATTATAATTGAAACTAATTTTAGTAGATCCGATATAACTACTAGAAGAGCAATTAAATGGGAAGAAATAACTTTTCCCGAAAAATTGGACAATAGAAAGAGCAATGAAACCTCAACCCTGTAATACTGCATAAATTTATTGAATGTAGTTCGGACTCTGAAGGATCCGTGACATTAAATTTTGGTGATCATAATCGGTTAAGAAATACTTCTACAACCTCTACACCAAGATCTGCAAGATCTTATAGATCTTTTATTTCTCCAATAGATCCAGATATACCTGGACCTTCAAGAATTTTTGAAGAAATTCCTGTACCATCTAGGTTATCCACTTCTTATATCAGAGAAGATGTAAAAGATAATGGTAGTAATGATTCTATCAAACATAATAAAATTGATGGATTAAAATTACATGATGATGATATTCTAAGAGGTTATACTGAAAAGAAGAGAGATATAGAGACTATGTCTCAAATGAGTTACAATTTTGGTAATGGATAGTACAACTAAAATTGATTTTAGTGTTGGCTCAGAAGCCAGGAAAATCATTATGAATGAATTTAAAGATTCCAAATGGAATAGTTTTAGAACATGGTTCTTCGATAATTTTGATAAAATTAGACAAAAGGAATTTCAAAAAGAATTTTATGAATTCTGTGAAATCCATAATGAAATAATATATTTTGTTCCTTGGTTTTATTCAAGATATGTATTTGATTATATCAATGTTATTGAAAGAAATTATAAATTATTAAATGGTAATATAATAAAGGATGTTTACCCTCCTTTGAAATCATTTAAGGTAGAAAATTGTGATTTTCTAGCTTTATCTAAATTGATAGAAGATGATACTATGAGTATTACTGCTAAACAAATAAATTCCCTTATAGGACAGCATAATTTTGCTAATTTAAATTTAAACATATTAGGAGAACAAATGCTCTCTTTACATAAAAAAATTGATAGTATAATAACACTTATTAATAGTTCTACAATCATGGTAAAACCAGAAACTGTTGAACCCATTAAGATAGAAACTAATTTACAGGGTCCTAGGACTAGGGGTTTTCAAGAAATCTGGCGTTATGGTTAGAATATGAATAAGTATGGAAGTTATGTTCAGGAAAGAATGGCCGAACTTACTGTTAAGCCTGTTAACCCGTTAAGCCGTTGAGAAGATAAAGGCGTTAGGGTGTTAAGGCGAGGTTTAGTGGCTGTTAAGTTCTGAAATGGCTTCTATGCTAAAGCATAATCTGTAAAATTGTGAGCATAATCTGTAAAATTAATACCATTCCGAAGCCCAACTCCATCAATTGTGAGTCTCTTTGGGGCATCCGATAAAATTGTAACGATACATAGAAATTACATCACGTTTGATACGTTGGAATTGAATGGAATGCAATGTCTTTCCAGGCAGAATCGCTTTTCACCCAGAATGATTTCGAAATTCTCTTTTCATTTCTTCCGGTGTTTGGAAGGCAAAATCAGAATGGAATGTCGATTCATTTTATGTGTTTAGTAAAACTATATTTTAATGTTAGAATGAAACGGAATTAAACATAATATGACCTAAATTCCTTTTTAGCATATACTAGCGATAAAACCCAATTAAACATTCATTACAAAAATCTTACTTGAATAACATTGATATTATATATAAAAATTATTTATATATAACTATATATATTGTTGAAACATAATTTTTATTAAAATGTCAACATAGTAATACAAATATCTTTACTTTTAAATTTAAAAATAGATTAAAAACTACTACCAAGAAAAAGAAATATTTATAAAATTATCATCTATGAAATTATACCAAGTGAAATAGAATATTTATGACTAAATATGAATACGTTGCTATGTAAAATTAACGTAATAATTAATTAAATAAGGGGTATAAATGTCAATTACTATATAATAATAATTTCAGCTTCTCAGTGACCTTTCCAACTTAAATTGGTCAAACTAAACACTGAAATGTAAAGAGAAGTTGTAATCGTTATTTCATTCTATATATCCAAGTGTACCAAACGTGCTCTTAGTATGATCTTGTGCAAGAATGACACACACAAATCGAAAATACTACACAAGGGAGATGATCGTAGTCTGGTGGATAAGACAAATGATATAAGTAGTTGCAAATATATATTATGAAATATGTGTTTTATATATTTACTTAGTGATTATTGAAAATAAACGTAATAATGATATGTCAGATCAAAACTACATTTAGGATCGCTAAGCTTGTTTCTTCTGCCGTTTTGGGTTCTTATGAACATTTTTCATTTTTTTTCCATCCTCCAAGTTTTTCTTTGGCCATTTTGATCCCCTCACCAATATGTTTAACTTTTTTTTCCTTAAATTTTTTCCCTTGACCATTTGGCCTTAAATGTACTAAATCATAGGATAATGAGGGTCGAAAAGTAATAGATTGTTATTATGAAGGACTAAACAAATCAAACAAAATAATTTTTACTAACAAAAATAGTCCAATAAAATTTAAAAGAAAAAATAAAATGTATTCATTAAGACCAAAATGGCCAAGAAAAGGCCTTTAGGTTAAAAAAAAAGTAAACAATATATATGAGGGATTACCACGATCAAATAAAAAACTTTGTGGACCAAATCCAAAACAAAGCTATGTTAAACTTTTAAATAACGGCAAAAAATCATTTATCCCAGTGTATATCTCCATTCATGTACCCAACAAATCACAATTCAACATGTGTATATATAATTTAAATAAATGTCCACATAGCGAATTCTGATTGGTTGGGTATAGGAATAGAGAAATACACGAGAACAAACAATTTTACCCTTAAATAACTAAAATACATGCTATAAACCGCCCTTACAAAAAAAAAAAAAAACTCTCACAATCACAAAGAATGATAAAGAGAAACATTTTAATCAGAAAAACAATAAAACCATGATAAAATATATGCAATAATCTAATAACTAAAGTTATATCATGTGTCATTGCACGTGTATAGAGCTATAGTTTGCATAAGACGAGTAAAAGTAGACTTTGTTACCTTAATTGACTATGTAAAACATTAATGTTGGAGAATTAATTAATAAAGTGGACTAATTTGATCAAATTTAATTGTGTGTTCCACCGCTTAGTTTTAAAGTGTTTTGAATTCATCGCGTAGTGGGTTGCGCAAGCTTCGCGATGATATATAACACGTGAGGAAACTAATTCTCGGTGTGAATGATAAATTTGGTTAAAGTGGAGAGGTTATTGATGGAGGTGTGATGGTATATCCCACATCGGTTGTGAGAATCGATTAAAACTAGTTTATAAGCACTAGCTAGACTAGTGATCTTAAACAAGTGGGTAAGGGGTACCTCTCGCGCGCCGTCCGTCCGTCTGTCTCGAGTCCCTACCGGGAAGGCAGTAATATCTTTTTGGACAAAATTATCGTAATAGTCCCTAAAGTATTGAGTAACTGCAAAGGAGTTACATAACTTTTGTGTAATTGCAGGATGGTCCTTCCACGATTTCTCCAGTAGTTTTGAGAACTGCCACATTACCCCACTACGAGGTGAGGGAGTGAGGGCTACCTTGCAGTTTTCAACTGCTATAAAAGGCAGTCTCCCCTCTCATAATTTGCTACTACGAAATTATTCTCCCTTCTACATTTCTGCATTCCATAATAGTTAAGAGAGTTCTGACACAGAAAGGTTCAAAGTTCTGCTTCTAAGCTTCTGGTAAGCAGAGTGATTGAGCGTTGTACCTTGGGAACTCGTTGCTCTTGTAGGCCTGAAGCAAATAGGCGAGCAAATAGAGTTTAAGGGCAATTGGTTTAACTGCTGTCTCGTCCAGGATTAAATTCGAATTCATTTCTGTTTATATTCTGGTTCTGTTTAATTTTAAATTCGTAACAGAAGGACTAACAATCACAAAGAATGAATTGTGATTGTTATTAAAATGTTTTAATTTTTGTTTCTCAGAAGCTTAGAAACATTAAAAACTCTCACAATCACAAAGAATGATAAAGAGAAACATTTTAATCAGAAAAACAATAAAACCATGATAAAATATATGCAATATAATCTAATAACTAAAATTATATCATGTGTCATTGCACGTGTATAGAGCTATTGTTTGCATAAGTGGAGTAAAAGTAGATTTTGTTACCTTAATTGACTATGTAAAACATTAATCTATAGCAATGATTTTAATTAAAGACTCTTTTTAGGAAATGATAGATATTTAGGCATCAACCGACAACATTGTTTAAGCACCCTGCTTATGGATTTTTACAAGATGATTACAATTCGAAATCCTAGTTAGAAAAAGGCTTGGATAGTTCTAATTACTATGTTTACTAGTGGCCATGATGAACAACGGGGGCCATATTCAACAACAAGAAGGGAAACAAAATTTTCACAAAATTATATATATGAAAGAATCCATCAATGACTACACTCGTTCAACCCGAATAAAATGTGAGTGAGCCTATATGAGTTGAGCATGTGCACATTTTATTCCTATCCGCACTCGCAAGTGTAAATAAGGAAACATAAAAACTCTTACTGAACACCATATGGAGAATCGGTACAAATCTTTTAAAAAACGTTAATTTTACAACTCCTAATATTTATAGACTAATAGGAACGATACTACCTATGTAGTAGTGGATTTATTTACACCTTTTATTTGAGGTTCGACAATGCCCCCTCCATGCCTTTTCTTTGATTTTACTTCAATAATAAGATTATATTTAAACCATGTGCACAATATCTAATCTCAATTCTTATTTTAAGTGAGCAGCGTGAGCTATGCTAAACTCATTTCACACCTTTACTAACGAGTATCCGTATTCATTTTACGGTACACGATTAATTCAGCTCACTCTTACAGTGGGCTCCCTTTCAGGAGCAAAGCTCCTAACATAACTTTCTTCATTCATAAGGTTCGAACCCAAAATCTTACTTTAGAAATATCAAGCTCCTTTCTCTTGAACCAACCCATGTTGTTAAATTGTCACAATTAACTTATATACAAATTAAGTAGAGTACTTTGACTATAAGAAATCATAATATCTTTAGTTTAATCATAATATCCTTAAATATAGGAAAATCAAGATGTTATGAGAGCTTGCATCTATTGAATACAGAATGTTAGTTTAGAGCATGGAAAAATATATCTAATTTGCGAAAAAAATGGACATTTATTTAGAGACAAATTAAAATAAAAATAAGATATTTAGTAAAAAGAAAAAATAAAAAAATGAAATGCATTGGGAACAAATATAAGATGACGTCGGCTTTAACCACAAATCACATGATATTGTAGCATTAAAATGAGTTTGTGGAACGCTTTTGGAGGTGAGGATTGGAAGATTTGGAGATAACGTTTGTTGAGAAATAAAATTAAAAATATGTTTAATCATGGGTGGTCAAGAAGGCAACTTATAGACAAGAATAAGATGGATGTATAGTAAAAGTAAGAATAAAATAGAGAACAAAAACTTTAGTAAAAAATGTGATTCCAAAGCATTATAACATTAACGACCATCCTTAATGCCAAGTTTTGTTCCCTAATCCAACACAAAACCTAGCCAGTGATATTGATTTGAAAAATTGATGACCAATAATCCAAGTGATTGGTTCATGGTGATAAAACCTTTTAGCCCATCGTTTCTTGTCGCATTTTGGCATGGCCAATGGGACCATTCCAAGAACGAAACACCCGCTTAGCCACCAAAGTACTCCAAAAAGGTATACATCTTCTACAAGATGATTGAAGTCATATGGAAGCAAAAAAATCACCGGTCCCTGTGTATGTTCAATTAATCACAATTCGCCATGTGTGTATATAATTGAAAGAAATATTCATATAGGCAATTCTGATTGGTTGGGTATAAGAAATGTTCACATAGCGAATTTTCACCCTCATATGGAAGGGATAAATCCCCTTGTGTGTTCTATTTTCTGTCTGGCTAGTAAGAAGTTCATGTGTCAAATTTTTAATTAAAAAATCTATAATTTAAAAAAAAATTGTAAAATTAGTAGGAAAAACTGAATATGTAACGATAATCTGTTAGTGAGGACAGAAAATAAAATAAAAATTCAGGACATAAGATTTTTTCCCGGGTAGGGGATGTCATCCATTCCTTCTCCTCTTATTGCCTTATAACTTTCCATATGTTTTATTTTTAAAGAATTCTAGTGCACCAAAGAGAAATCAGGAGGCATTGGACCAGTCAATGTGGGGAACATATTCATGCAGAAGTTGAAAATATTTAAATATATAATGTTGCAGCATAGGCAAATGGGTAGTATAACTCTGTTTCTTCTTTGTGTCTTTTTTTTTCCCTTCTAGATTATTCTTCTTTGTTTTCCATTAGAAACAGCAACCATGGGGTGGTGGACCATTGATAAATAGGAAAATATTAGCAACTATTGCTAAATAGGACCATTGCTAAGACTCTAGATAGTTCATTGAATTGAATATTCATCCATCTCTTGAATATTAAATTATCTTTCTATGATATCATATGCTATATATTCTTGGAAGATTTTGTTGACATTTACCTATATCTAGCTTGTGATTAATAACGATCAACTGATTACTTGTTATTAAAAAAATATTTGTAATTAGACGTGATTATATATATTTTTAAATACACAATGTATAAACTTATGATCTTATAACACCTCCTTAAAAAATAAAGGGGAAGGGGAGTGGGAATGGACCCATGAACAAAGTACTGAAAGAGAAGGGGAGTCAGCCATGTCTCCCTCCAAATGAACCCCATGAAGAATTGGAAGAGAGTTTCCATAATTGTGTCTTGTTTCAACTATCCATTTGCCCCCTCCCTCTCTCTTCTTTCTCAATTTTAAGTTCAATGCTGAAAAGTGTTCTGTCAACACCGTGCTGACATCATCTTAACCGCTGAATCTTTAAGTAAATAATTATTAAGGCACAATTGTATTTGAACAACTATTTTGTTTTATCAGTCCAACTATTCTTAAACAGAAATTGTGTTACTATGGTGCTCATAAAAACTTGCGTCAGCACTGAGAACAAAGTTGGTCCTTTGCTGCTTTGCTTTCTTTTAAGGGAGCCCCCACCCACAGCCATTCTTAAAATTCTACATTTGTTATGATGTTAAGGTGTGGGTTATGAGTATCTAGACTCCCACCACACTCATACATTTCGACACCAATGTGTCCATCTATATCCAACACTTCTAAAGGCCATCCAGCCCTTTTCTTGGTTTCAAGTTTTAGTTGCCATTTTGGGCTTTTGGTCCAGTCAGTTTTGATAGTAGCTTTAGGAAAAACCCAAAATTGATCTCCCAAATTTATTGTTTTATTCTTCCATAAGTGGAAAATTAAACATCAACTCTAGTATAGAAAAAAAAACAAAAAAAAACATATCGCTATGGTAATAGCTCAACAGTCGTGAGCAAGAAAAGAATGATCATTGATCACAAGAAATTAACCCCTTCCCGAAAACATATCAAGAACTCAAACATTTAAGTTTTCGATTGTTGCAAACAGTATGTACATCGTTTGCTGTAGAAAACATGAACCACTTCACATCCTTCACGGTCGCATTGTGGAAGTTAATAACACGCGCTCTCTTTTGCCCTCGGCTCCATATATACATTCCATATGCTCACAGTATGATCAATTCCAGCAGATGCAAAAAAAAAGACTTTATGCAAGACACGTATATACATTGAGCATACAAAGTTAAAAGTAGTACAGGACTAATGGAATTGGAAATTCATATCTTCATAGCAGCTATAATATAATCAAACCTACAAAATTCATCACCAAAGATTAAATCTTTTTTCCCACTTATTCCTCCACTCAAGCTCATTTTGTTCTTTTACTCGGAGATTATAGCTTTTCTTAATCTTTTATTCAATTCCCTTAATTCTTCCACTGCCCCTAGTCTATCCCAGTTCAGTTCGGTATTTTGTAACGCTCTAATTATTAAAACTTTCATTCATATCACATAACTTTCTGTTTGTCTGAAGCTGTAGAGTAAGCGTTGCATAAAAGAACCATAAGCGTTACGGAATTGAGCTCCGATAACCCTCTTCAAGATTTTCATCAGGTGGGCCGAATCCCCAACTAAGCTGGGCTATCTTGTTAGTAAGCATTGAGAGGTCCAATAGAGAATACTTGTGGGCATAAGGCCAGGAATTAATTAGGGCAAAAAATCGTCAGTCCCGTGTATATTCTCATTTCTATATTCAACTACTCACAATTCGTCATGTATATATATAATTGGAAAAAAAAATCTATTTATCGAATTCTGATAGGCTGGTTACAGGAATGGCGGCATACACGAGGACAGACGATTTTCACACATTAATATGTGCACTGCGTTTTTAAAAAAAGTACGTGAATTTATTTGACAATTTTACCGTATTTAAAAGTAATTTAAAAAAAATAACAAAAATTTAATTTTAAGGAAGGTGATGAGAACTCATATGCGGTTGCTTCATTCCTCAAGGAATGATGGGCCTTAGACAATATCTCGAAGAAAATCTATGAATTAAGCTTTTACATCACATCATCGTATATGAGTTCTCATTGGAAGGGATGACTCAAACCAGATGGAAAGGTCTAATTATACTTTCAGTGTGACCATAGACTGACATTTTCTTGTTGATGAGCCACTAAATCAGTGATCTAAACATAATTTTTTTTTTAAAAGAAAATAAAACATAGTTTGTCATTACGTTAACACTGTTCAAGTCAATCAACATATTAGAGTCATCCATCAATTCATGTTATTCATTTTGATAACTTTTGTCAATTGAATGAGAAATTAATTGAATAAAATTTAAGAGTATTTATAAAATATTTCTAAGTACAAAATAAAATTCTACTATACTTATTAAAAACACACAGTATCTATCAATCATGTTGAAAGTTTAATAACGATAAAGTGAGCTAACAGTGTTTCATCAGAAGGAACACAGAAATTATCTACTCTAAATCCGCTGGGCTATGACTAAAGCATCAGGGGGTCCAATCAAGAACCCCTTTGGGCCTAAATCACTTGTGAAGGTGGCTAGGAGGCCCGAATATTGAGATTGGTAAAAACTAATTATGAGTCCACTTAATATTAACCCAAAAGCCCAAACACCCTTTTTATGATAAAGGGAAAAGCATGAAAGCCCAAATAGGAAAATTTAATCGAAATGTAAAGCCCAAAAGTCCACTTTATGTGATTCTTTTTCTTGAGCATCAATGATAACAACTGCCGAAAAGAGAAAGCAGAGGTAGGCCCAAAGGCTCTCTTATATTCCCATTTCCATCATGAAAATACGGCAAATAGTATTCTTTACCCGTGTAGGTACATATTCTTGTGTCCAACCATTAACACTATGGGTATATATAATTAGAAGAGATGTACACATAGTAAATTTTAAGTGGTTGAACAAAAGAACATATACATACACGGGTACAAATAATTTTCACCCTGAAAATCTGTAGTATTATAAAGACGGGAAGATAGGGTTAATCGTGTTCTTTTCCAACAAAATTTAAAATCTAAATAACTACAAAATACATCTTCATGATCCAACAATGGGGTCACATATTTTCTAACGGATATGGTTTCAAATGTTTCCAAGTGATGATAACTAAAAACACGCTATCCTATGTTCACGTGTTCGTGTTTAATAATAAACATATTAATTTAACCGGACAACTAACAAAAGCACTTGGTCCGTTAGAATATCATCAGCAAATGGTTGGTACATACATTATTAAGTACTTCATTTTTGTATAAAATTATGTCAAATAGCGTACATGTTACATTGTATATTTTTTTATTGTGAAAAAGCGATATGTATAATCAGTGACGATATAAAAAAGTTTACATGGAGAACCAAAGTTCTCTCGGCCACTTATGCAAAATTATTAATTTCTTGTACAATATGAAGAATAATTCATACTCTATACTGAAGTAAAGGAAGCTTAAAAACTGTCATCAAACTCTAGAGTTGAGCCAACACCATAGCCAATGAACCACAATCCATGTACTTTTCTACTACGAAGTATTATATGCACTTGGAGGCGTACTGACTATTCATATACACTACTAACTTATTACTAAATCCTTTTGTGTGTTTTTATACTATAGAATACACAAATACACTACTTCCCCTATTTCATAATAGAGGTTTTTTAGATTTTTTTTCTCATTCCAAAAAATTTGTTATGTTCAAAATTTTAAGGATGTTTTTCTAAATTTACCATTATCCATTTTAAGGAACTAAGAGAGAAAGATAATTCAGATGCTTAAGACTTAAGGATATAATAGTAAAAGTTTTCTTCGTATTTCTCCTTTTGATTTTTGCTAAAATACTTTAAAAAAACCATCTATTATGAAATAGATGGAGAATCAGATAACCATTTGTCCGCTGACCTCTGTAAATAGAGTAGATTTATATTTCATTAACAATTACATGTTGACTATATATATATATATATATATATATATATATATATATATATATATATATATATTTTTGTAAGTGATATTTTGTTGGTTCACATAATTGATGTGTATGCTTGTAGATGTTATCACTGAGTGGTGGAATCCAAGTGTTTCCATATAGTTTATAAAGTTATGAGTGATGTAATTGTTTTCACAAAATAATAGTCATTTGTCTTATGCATAAAAGGATAACAAGAACCCCTTCAAACTAGCCAATATATACTAATCTTAACTAATAAGTGGATTGTATTCATTTTCTTTTTCTAATTCCTCTTCAATTGTAAGTTTCAATGATTTGAGTCTTCTTTCTACAAACTACTATATAAAAAATAAAGTTTTTGGGGTATAATTCAGTGGATAAGTGTTGACAGTTTTATCTCACTTGAGGTTAAATTTCTGTCAAAAAACATGGAATTAAAGTCATAAATCATTCTTACTTTTTTACTATATTGCAATAAAGAGAAAAGCTTCCTATATGTACATATAAATCATTCTTACTTTTTTTTTTGTCAATAAATTTTTATTTTTATTATTTTTATACATTAACTATTTTCGAACTACTACTTTTGTTAAATTAGTTTGAAACTGATGGTTTCCTATGCCACTTTTAATAACATGTTCTGCATATATCCCCAGTGTTAAAGATTTAAATTGACAAAAATACTATTAAGACTGACAAACATATACAAAACACATGTACAAAAATGACTTGAAATCACTAATTTTACACTATTTTGATAAAAAGTAGTAGTTCAAAAATAGTTTATGTATTGAAAGCGCTAAAATAAAAGTTTACTGAAAAAAAGAGAAAAGTAAAAATTTATTTATTTATATATAGAAAGATTTTCTCTTAAAATAAATCCAAATCTAATGGTTGCCAAGTTGACTTGTCTTTCTTTCTAGCTACCATATCTTTTTCTCTTCATAGTATGAACGCATTAGATTTTTCTTATCTAACTACCTTCGTTGTACCAAAAATATTCCACAATCTCATCATTACTTGAGGTTAAAATAAAAATAACACAAAAACCCTTGTCATAAAAAAATTGTATTATTTGACCCTTTATGACCAGAAGAGGTTGTTTAATGTTTCAAGTTTCAGCAGACATATATAAATGTCAAACCCACCTGGCCAGCCGGAGAAGACAAATGTACATGTTAGAAATTGCTTTGAATATTGCAATTTTTCAATTCACAGTCAACCTAAAATATCTAAGGGAGAGAGTCTTCAATAAAGATTAAAAAATTAATGGGCGTGCAGTTAAAAAAAATAATAAACCAGTTATAAAGTAAAGTTGATATCACAAGGTCCATAACCCAGTGAAGCTATAATCTGCCCACGACTGTGAGGTCGTGGATTCGATATCCTCCTCACACAAGGAAAAACCTATATGCCGGTCTTCTAATCTATCTCCTCTGTGAGGCACTTATATTCCTCCTCATGGGGCAAACCGGTCTGCCGATCTTCTAATCTACCTCTTTTGTGAGGCTATTCTATATATATAATTTTCGCCCTACATGAGTTCCCTCCTCTGGTGAGGTCCAAATTGTATCGGCTTGTTGATGAACCATTGGTTGATCTTCCCCAATTGTAGATTATTCATCTGACTTTAAATCTTCTAGTACAATTTTCAATATATTATTGTTAATTACTCTTTTTTAAAGGAAAATATGCATTTCTATCCTAGAAATAGAAATATCTACAGTAACAGCAGTTCAAACACAAAATATGATTTTTCCCATGAACCATTCAAAATGTGTTCTCTGGTTAGTCTCTTCATCTAGTGGAAATCTCTTTCATCTAGAAGAAGGAAAAAGGGAAAACAAAAAAGACAAATTGAAGAGAGAATTTAGCTAAGACTTGAAGAAATGTCAAAGACTAGAAATATCTAGCTAAGCCATCTAATTTGCAAGTCACCTTCTAACAAGTCAAAGTTGAAAATCATTGCAATTGACTAAACTTAGATGGTTAAGAATTAATTGACTTTATGAATATAATCACTTCAAGATATTTTAGTCGTGTCAACAAATTAAAAGGACTAATGTTGAACTTTTTATACATTGATTAAGTTATGAACGACGAAAAACGAATTCAATAATTTAATTGAGCCACATCAAGATAAGAGATAATACATTCCTAAATAAAGTAGTTAAATTTGGTGAAAGTGGGCCCTTAATACATCGAATGATGCGAGTAAGGAGAGGGATTAACATGGACGAAGCCAGAAATTTGGCGTTGGGGCGAAAAACTGTAATAATATGTCAAACTACATATAAAAACTGCAAAAAAGTATTGGGGCGAATTTGATCAAATATTTCGAACTACATATAAAATTTACTAAATCTATTAGTATTTTTTGAAATCTCGAAGGCCATTGCCACCCCCGCCCCTTGTCTTCGTCCCTGGAGATTAGGGTTTCTGTCTGTGATTCTTATATGTTTTTGGCATTTTTTGAGAGAGCATATGTGGAGTTCAAATAAAATTTCTTCATTTAATTTCGTAATAAAATATTGTCTAAATATATTTGTAAGGTTGTGCGAAAGCGGTGACAATTGAAATCTTTTATACATAAACTTTCTTTTCCGGGCAAATTATACACTATTACGAGGAGAGTATGACAGAAACGGAATCCAGTGAGATTTTTCAAAATGGCTTTACAATTAATGATTTTTTAATTTTTTTTAATCACGTATATCCAAGATCTTCGATCTAATACAGGAATGCTTAAACATTACTATCAGAGGGGAAAAAATCTTCTGTCCTGTCCCCAGCCAATCACAATTCACCCTTGTATATATAATTGGAAAAAATATTTATATAGTAAATTTTAATTGGATGAAGATAGAAATGGGGAGAGGAATGGTGACAGAGGATTTTCACCCCTAACAGAGCAAGAATGTAATTCTTAACTTAAACATAAAGTTAAGAAGGTAAACATTTCATTGACTGATATCTAAAACGTATTGCATAGGGAGAAATGTTTCTAATAAACTGAACAACTACATTGCACTATGAATTGATAGATATTTATTTGTAAGGTGGTAGTGTAGAAGAGAAGCAAATCTATTTTTTCCCTTTTTTCCACCTAAATAAGAGAAGAAATAAATTTTTCTATTCTCATGATTTGAAATTATAGATTCAAGTCACATAAGAAACAGTTTACAATTGCATTTTCAAGATTATTTTTGGTTTATATCTCAATATATTAGTTAGATCGATATTTGAATACCAAAAATTTGAGAAAAAAAAACCCTACCCTGATAGTCAAGGGGCGGCTTGTACGCGGTGTGTGTTGTAATGTACTACTACAGCATTTCCGGGTTTAACTAAAGAATTGGTTGATAATGAAGCATGCGGATTCGAATACTGATGGCCTTCTTCTCTTCTGACTGCAAAAAGAATTTTATTATTTCAGTGAATAACGCGTTTTATTACGTATATGTGAATATAATCTTAATTATAAAATATAAAATTTAACCGGTGATATTTTTTTGAGAAAAAAAGAATATATATTTTTCTTTAAACATCAAAACGCTTAATTATTTTTTATGACGGTTGAAATTTTGTTTCATAGTTACAAAACAAATCGTGTTTTATACCAGATTGGGATTACAAACGAAAGGAGTCACTCTCATTTCTTCAGTCACTCGTGTGATATGTTCCCCATTTCCTCTCTTATAAAACTATATAAAACTATTGTTTTGTGTAATCACTTTCTTTTTGAATTTTCATCAAAACTTGTCTTCTTTGTCACCTTGCACACCTCAATGTTACGTCATATGCGCATCATTTTCTCTCTATCTTTTCCTTCATAAGAAAATCATGGAAAGCTGGATTTGATTGGTGTATATATATATATATATAATAATTATTGGTTTTCTTTTTTCTTTTCTTCTTGTGAGAATGGTTGGTTGGGGTTTTATTTAGACATATTTCAAGCAGGAGATTGGCGCATGCCATATAAATTATCACGAAAAAAATGGAAATTAGGAAGAAATTGCACCATTAGCAGGGAAATTAATTTCATCGTAGGAAATATAACAATCTCGACTCAAAACCTTTTATCTTTTAATATTAAGGTACTGTCAATATTAAGGACAAAATAAAAAATACATTCTTGGAGGGACTAAAAATTTGTAACTAAAAAAAGAAAAGAAAAGAAAAAAGGGACTCAACTAGTTCAACCGACCCTTAATATCATAAGGTATTAACAAAGTTAGTAGCCAGCCCTCTTTTTTTCTTTTTTCCAAGAAAGGAAAGATATGCACTCCCTCTACTACATATTGAATATAAAGGGGTGAAAATCGTCTGTCCCCATTCATTTCCCCAATTCTTTCCCCAATCAATTAGAATTTACTATATAATTAATTTTTCCAATTATATATACACAGGGTGAATTGTGATTGGTTGGGGACACACACGGGGACAGATGATTTTTTTGCCATATAAAGGTAACATTCAATTTGAAACCACAATTTATTAAAATATAAAGTCTTACATTACTTGTATAAGGAAGATTCAAGTTAGTTATAAACTTATGTGTTAATAATTTTTATTGGCATTTAATTTTAAGAGGACGTGGAGGTACATAAGCTAATTTTTACACAGTATCAGAGTATATGCTTAAGCGGTTAATGTGCGAACTCATAATTCCCAAGTAGACTCTAATTGTCATCGCGTGACCCCAAGTAGGGCTGAGGGCCTTAAATTGACTCTCACGTCGAGGTGAGAGAGAGAGTGTGTTGAATTTATCCCACATCAATTTGAAAGAGAGTGTTGAAATATAAAGTTTCATATCGTTTGCCTAAATATATTTTCACACAATTTGTTTTTACACAATTTATCCCACGTCAATTTAAAAGAAAGTTAATTTTCACACAATTATATTATATTGGAAACTTCTGATATGGACCAGAATATATTAGTCATTACAAGGTTCTGTTCTAACAGTGCAGTGGCTTGAACTATCCATAAGTTGATTAAAACACTTTCATCCTTACTCCATCCTACAACTAATATCTTAGGAAATGAAGTTTTAAGCTCCAAGCATGCACAAAAAGGTATTACTCACGCCCATATTGCTCACACTCTCCAATTCAATAGAGAATTTGAAGGATATAAATCAAGGTGATCCAGCGGCCCGACTATGTGGGAGGACTTGTTTTAGCCCACCACAAAAAGCCACCTCCACATTGGAGGGTTGAAACTTCCATACTGCGGCTGCCAATATCCGATCATGCGTCCTTGTGCACAATGTACCATCCCGAAACCAATTGGGCTGCCTTGCGGATAAACTTTCAAAGGTCCTGTCTTTCATTATTTTGAGTCTAGGGTTTGCAAGAGACATCAGCTATATCAGAAAGTCGGAAAAGATTGTTTTTCTTTTCTATTCTTTTATTTATTTATTTTCCTTTTAAAGAAAGAATGTGAAGCGGAAATTGAGATTTGAACATAATATTTTTACATCTTAAAACTTCAGTCTTAGTCTTTAAACCAATACCTCATCAGCAGAAAGCTAGAAAAATTGTTGATGCCATGGACATTATTGTTGGGATTCTCTCAATATCCCACATCGGTTGTGTTAGTAAAATAGGAGGGAGGAAAACCTTATAAATAGGGATCTCCTAATTTAGTATTATTTGTGTGTGCCGCGTTGGGCCACCAACTCAGATGGTGAATTTTCTGAGTTTTGGTTTGCGAGAGGGTTTGTAATTTTGTTCCGTCCAAAAGTTACATAGTGAAAGTTTGTACCCTTCAGGGATCGTAGATGTAGGTCTGCGTTGAGACCGAACCACGTTAAAAATATCGGTGTTCTTGTGTATTGATTTATTTATTCTTCTTTTTCTCTCTACATTATAATTTGTTGTTTGGAGTGCTGCCCAACAACTGGTATCAGTGCTTCAGGTTTGAGACTGTGATGAGTTCGAGTCCTGGGAGAAGCGCAGATCTTAGAAGAAGGCGCAAGTTTCTGTGATGAGAGGAAAGAAGCATTCCTTGATCCAATAACAAGGAAGTAAAACTGAGATGAAACAGAGAAGAAAATCAAGAGAAGACCTAGGGATAGGGGTTTTCTATTTTAATTGTAATTTGGGAACTTGAGAAAATGGAGGATTTGTTAGAGATTCTCAAGATCCTAATAGCGATATTTTTCTTATTCTGTTTAAGTTGTAATTTGGGAAATTGAGAGAAGAGAGGATATATTGGGATTCTCTCAATATCCCACATCGGTTGTGTTAGTAAAATAGAAGGGAGGAAAACCTTGTAAATAGGGATCTCCTAGTTTAGTATTATTTGTGTGTGCCGCGTTGGGCGCCACCAACTCAGATGGTGAGTTTTCTGAGTTTGGTTCCCGAAAGGGTTTGTAATTTTGTTCCGTCCAAAAATTACATAGTGAAAGTTTTTATCCTTCAGAGTCGTGGATGTAGGTCTGCGTTGAGAGCGAACCACGTTAAAAATATTGGTGTTCTTTCGTATTGATTTATTTATTCTTCTTTTTTCTCTCCATATTATCTGTGTGTTTGCTTCCGCTGCCCCAACAACTATTTATTTATATAACAATCTGGATGTCGATATCTCTCATATTGGGACATTTTATCCAAAATATTAAAAAGTATATGCTTGATGAAACTCACTATGCTGATATTTTTTCCAAGGACGCACTATGGTGATGCAACATTTACTCTTCATGGGGAAGTCAAGGTTTCTTTTCCTCTTTTTGTTTTTTTTAGATAGAGGTCAACTTTTCTATTTGCTCATAGACTAAGCTCCTATGTACAACCTTCATCGTTTTGATAGACTAAATAATATTAGTTTTTCATTTTGGAAAAGGATATTGTTTTTTTAAAAGAAAAAATATTACTGTCAATGTGGAAAGTATTGAACTTAAAACCTATATTGCATTGAGACCAGTGACGGATCCAGAAATATAATTCACTGGGGTCATTTGATATACACAAAATTCACTGGGGTGGTCATTTATACATTTATTATCTAAATTGAGTAAAATATATCATATATAATATAAAATTAAAAAAAATATTTTTTTTCACTGTGATTATTTGACCCCAGTGACAGGTGACTAGATCCGTCACCGATTGAGACTGATAATGTAACCTCAACTATACTAGCCTTCTTAACTAATTATCTCTCTGTTAAGTTACTAGCATCACAAGTGGCCATGTTGTATGCATAGTGGATTGAGTTTTTGGAAACCTAATACTCTATCTTTCTTGAGAAGAAAGAAAATGGCCTTGTAGCTTTGGGCACGAATGTATGTGAGTATAAAGTGTACTCCTATTTACTGCTTTCTCGTCCCTTTGTTCTTTTTTTCCATTTAGAATGTCTATTTTATAAAGCTTTACTCATTGCGATAGGAGAATTTTTTGCACACAAGGAGAAAAAATATCGAATACAACTTGTTCCCAATAGCTTGCATGATGTAATAATAAGTAAGAAATCATGAGTTAACAAGTTGAGAATAAAACACACCATGAATATGGCTCTAGATTACCCAAATTGGCTGCCTCTAAAATACAACAAAATAAAAAGATGAACTCCATTTCTATTGATGTTCAACCATGCGTGCTACTTGCTACCATCATAAGTAAAAAGCTTCGGTTAAAGGATCTTTAATGGTAGCACCTAAGATAAGGTGTTTAAATTACTACCAACGTTTTATAAGTCGTTTAAGACAAGTAGTAAAAATAAAAAGTTAAAAGCAAGATACTTTTGTTAAAATATCAATATTACTCTCTTGAATAGGACTATTGTATACTACTATTTTTATTTAAGAGTGATAATATTGATATTTTTACTAAAAAATACATTATTTTTTTATTCTTTAATTTTCACTTTATATTTTAAACAATTTATATTATAGGATGAATGTAGTGTGTATTAATAGGTTACACATATTTCTTTAACTAGCAACCTGTGATGGCTCACGCATTATGTCTCAATGAGGGCTGTTTGGGAAGACTCGTGATTCAGCGAAGCATCCCTTACCAAGCATCCCCATAAAAAAAAATGTGTTTACCTCTCTGTGTTCATCCTTATACAACAAGTGTGGAATCTAAAATTATTACTCCATTAGTAATGAAATTATATATATTCAATTTTTTATCCAAAATAAATATGAAAATATAAATTAATTATATTTTCACATATAAGAAATATTTTCTTGCCTGCCCCGAATTAAAGACGCCAACATTAAAACTTATACTACTTTTGGATTTCACAATATAGGTCATTTTATTATTTCATCCCGTATTAAAATGTTTGACTTTTTACAATTTAATTATACTACATTTCTAAAGATGCCTTCATCCATTTCTAAAGTTATCACATATATACAATTCTTCCATTCTCTATTATGTTTGTAGAATTAGTAAAATGATATACTAAAAAATCTACCACTTAATTATTTTCTCTTTCTTAATATATCCAAAAAAATTGTTAAATAGTCTAATTTTGTGAATCCAGGGAGTAACTTCTCTTTAATGAAATAATTAAAAATAATTAACGGAAAAATGATAACCTTAAACGGGTTATGGATTCAGCAAACAAGAATATCTTTGAGCATCACTTCCTTTGTCCCCTAAAAATTAATATTGTTGGCTTCTTCCTTAACATCTTAATAAATGAAGACAAAAATTAATAATCATAATCAGTGCTGCTATGATAATATCTACCAAATAGGGAAACTCCAAATATCTATAATGAGTGAATAGTGATGAAACACACAAGCACACACACGCCTGCAATTTAATTTGAAAAAATTATGATTTCATATCTACCAAACATTGTGGATTACCATGATTAAACCTTAAAAAAGAACCTAGTATTCTACAAATTTATATAAAATTCCAAAACAATAAAACCATACTCCAGCAATGTCACCTAACTTTGTGCTGTAACACTATTACCTTCTTATATAAAAAAATTGCAGACTCGTAATACTTCATTAATGGTACATTTATTTCCAAAGTATCTTTATTTTTAAGAGTATTTTTTTTTTTTTTTTTGATGAATTAAGAGTATTAGTTATGTATATAATTCTAAAAATATTCATATATATTTTTTAAATAATTTATTTTAAGAGTAATATGAATTTGTTAAACTTGAATGAGAATATAATATTAAATAGAAAACTTGAGAAAATGTATTTATGTTAATGACAACACAAAATTCTTACACTATTGATGTAGCTGGCCTCAATCACTTGGGATTAATGATTTGTTACTGTCATTGTTTTTTAAAAAATAATTTAGTATGTAAATATTTAAATTAGCATAATTTGGATTCTAATATATTCTTGAGTTACCTTTTTATTGTTTATATATATATATGGTGAAAAAAAGATTTGTAATAATCACCAAACGAATATTTACATAACAATAGGGGTGTCAACGAGTTCGGGCCGGCTCACATAGCTCGAAAAAATGTGAGTGTGAGCTAATGTGAGTTGAGCGTGAGCTCAATATTCAAGTTCGGATTTTATGTGAGCTTGATGCCGCTCAACCCGAAAAAAGTTCGAACCGAATAAAAATAATATAATTAAAATATTATATATATATATATATAATAATTAAAAATAAGAAAACCTATAAATTGACATTCATTGAAGAATTCCTTAAATTTAGTGAAGAGGAAGAAGTGATGCATTGTAAGATTGAACTAGATGTTTATTTGGAGGAAAAACTTTAACCAACAAAGAGTGGTATTGTTGATGAAGACTTTATTATCTTGGATTATTGAAAAGCAAATGATCTTAAATTCTCTATTTTGTCAATGATGGCAAGAGATGTATTAGCAATTCATGTAAGTTCGGTAGCATCTGAGAGTGCTTTTAGCACTGGGGTCGTATCTCGAATCAATTTTTCAGCTCACTACTTCCCTATACAGTTGAATGATTAGTTTGTGGTCAAGATTGGATTATGAGTTCACCAAAAGGGAGTGATTATGAGGAAGTGCTTGAATTTTCTTTTGTAGGTTATTCTTTAGTTAGTTTTTCTATTTTACTCGTATAAATTATTTTTTCTTCATCACTGCTTCTTACTTTATTTACTTATATTTCCTTTTTCTCTTGTAGATTTGAATCACAATAAAAAGTGAAATATTATAGAAGAATTTTAAGTGCATGAGTTCTCTCTCATTTTTTTTTATATAAGACTCATTTTATTAGTATAACAAACAATTCTGGAACATCTACTTCTCTTGTTTTTATCTATATAAGACTTTTACAATTATGGGACTATCGTTTCTTTTGTTTTAGTGTATATAAGAATTTTTGTCTACGTTGTATGTAGATTCTTTAATCTTTGACCTTTCTATGTATTTATCTTTTGTTATCTTTTTATTAATTTATTTTGCTTCAAAAATTAAGTATCATTGTATTATGTATATTTGTATTCTTGTTAGAATTTATTTTCAATGCTCATAGTATTATACTATTCTTGCTACAAGAATTTTGTTTTTTTTTTGCTAATATAAATTTAGCTCGTGAGCTCAACTCGAATGTGAGTTGAGCGTGAGCACAATGCTTGTGAGCTTTTTCGGGCTGAACGTGAGTTGAGCTTTCCAATTTTTATGTGACTGAGCGTGAGCTTAACCAAGCTCAGCTCACATAGCTCGATTGACAGCCCTACACAACGAGAACCAAAGTTCTTTGCATGATTTCAGGAGCTGCAATTAGCTCCTGAACAAATTTCAAACTGATAAAATCTTGATTTCCCTCAAGGTTTTGAAACCCGTCCCGGACCGACCGGTTGGACCGTCGACCGGCGTGCATTGCGGTCCGATTTGACCTCCAAAACTGGTAGGGATAAAAAACATGATCCCTTTGTTTAACCCGGTAAAATCCGGCGGTCAGACCGTGTAACCCAAAAATCGAAACGGGTTTAGTAGAACCGGTCGGGTCTAATATGTTGTAATTTTTTAAAAAAAATAAAATTTTGGCTATTCTAGTTGAGATTGTTATTGTCTTGTTGGATTGCCTATGATTTATATTTATTATTTAATCTTGTTTGGAGACTTTATTGGTTATTTACAGTCTTATTATAAAGACATATGAGTTGTGATTGAATTTACATATAATTTTGTTAATTTTCAAGTTTATAATAAGTTGGTGTTTTAAGCTTTGAATTTGTGCAACCCATATTAGTTGGAAAGTGTGACATTTATTTCATTTTAAATAATAATTATTTATTATTTATTATTTATTTATAATGTCACTGTATCAATTAACGGGTCGATGACGATCCGCCCACCGGTCTGACCAATAACTCATAACCCACTAACTTTTTCGGGTTGATTTCCCTTTTACTAATACTTCCCTGATTCTAAATTAATTATCTTAAATTAATGAGGAAATCACTATTTATGCCCCTTCAACTATTTTGAAAAGTAAGTTATACACCTTTTTTTTATTTTGCGTGCCCTTTATACCCATAACTATTTACGGGGTGCTCAAAATACCCAATTGTGGCGGAATCCGGCGAACCACGGGGTGGCTCTGCACACGTGCCGCCCATATGCCCGATTTGACAGGGGCAAAATGGTCAATAAATTCTACTTCATCGTCTTTTTCCCCCAACCCCTTCTTCAATTCATCTTCTTCCCAATCCCTTCATAAATTCAATTGCAAAATCGTCAAGAAATTTCATCTCTCCCCAAATTTCACTTCAAAATCTTCTTCCCCAATCTCTTCATAATTTTTGAATCTTTTTGAGTTTAAGAATATGAGTTTCTTTTCAATTTCATGTTTGCTGGTATTCAATTTATGATTCTTCTAGTTTTTTTTTCCTCATTAAGAGAATCAAGTTGGATAAATTGAATACCAACAAACATGAAATTGAAAAGAAACCCATATCTTTAAACTCAAAAAGATTCAAAAATTATGAAGGGATTGGGGGAAGAAGATTTTGAAGAAGTGAAATTTGGGGAGAGATGAAATTTCTTGACGATTTTGCAATGGAATTTATGAAGGGATTGGGGAAGAAGATGAATTGAAGAAGGGGTTGGGGAAGAAGATGAAGAAGTAGAATTTATGGACCATTTTGCCCCTGCCAAATCGGGCATATGGGCGGCACATGTGCAGAGCCACCGTGGTTCGCCGGATTCCGCCACAATTGAGTATTTTGGGCACCCCCGTAAATAATTGTGGGTATAAAAGGCATGCAAAATCAAAAAAGTGTATAACTTGCTTTTTAAAATAGTTAAAAGGGCATAAATAGTGATTTCCTCTAAATTAATTTCCACATAACTAATTAATTGAAAATAAAATAATTTTAAAACAAAAGGTTTAGGATGCAAAGAGTAGTTAATAGTTGGCGGACAGCTACGAGACTTCTCCTAGTCCTAGTCTTTGTTGACAATTGACATATGTTTCCATTTTCTCCAAATTTCTCGCCAAAAAAATCCTCCTTCCCCCTTTGGGTGGAAGTGAGTTGAGTCGGCTCGTAAGTAGCTTACGAATCGATTCGATATTCGACTCGACAATCTAAGCTTATGAGCTAAATGAGCGATACATGAGTAAAAAAATTTGGCTCATCTAAAATATGAGTCAAGTTTGAGATAGATAGAGTTCGACTCATTTAACTCATTAGTTGGCTCAATATATATACACACACACACACACACACACACACACACACACACACACACAAATTGGCCGCACATATTCTCAAGGAAAATAAACCAAGAAAATCCTAAAAATCTCTTATAATCTTCTCATCTTCTCAAGGTGGAAGAGTGATGGATTCACATCGAGCTCCTTTGCCAAAAAAACAGTTCAAGCGTTGATTTGTGGAGGAGATTGTCTTTAAGTCACTTATGACATTAAGAAGAAACCCGTGTTATATTACTCATTGTCCTTTATTACCGGTGATAATCACTTATTTTCAAATGCTCTTTTTATGAAAATACTATATTTTTATCTTTTCAAATGAAAGAACATGTCATAGAAATTTATAAGAAGTCTCTAGAAACACTATTTATTAATAAGGATTAAAAAACATTGTAACTGAACTTTTGTTGGTTTACATTGGTTTTATTTTATATTTTGTTAAGATTTTTTTCTTCTTTTTTTCCGGATCATTTACATATTATAATTAGTAAAAACATATTAAACTTATAGTATATGCCATTGTGCTAAAAATGTCTCTTCATTTATTTGCTAAAAACATATTAAGTCATTGTATTTTTTTTAAAATATTTGTAGATAAATGAGCTGAGTTGAGCTGTTTGTGAGCTACTAATGAGTTGAGCTTGAGCTGAGAAAATGAGCTAACATCAAATTTGAGCCGAGCTATGAGCTAACCTTAGTTCAGCTCAGCTCATTTCCACCCTTAGTCCCCGTTCTTTGCTCCCTTCTCTATCCACACGAATAGATATTTGCTACGTGTATATTTTTTTTCCTATGGGTTCCACTATTTCTTTTAGCTTATAATATTTTAATTAAAAAATTAACACATGTCAATTTCTTATTGGTGGGGACAGAGAATAAAACATCGAATGAGGATAGAAGATTCCTAACCAAATTTCTCATATTGTTTTTTTTTTCCTTAGATCTCGGATCTAGTGGGGGAACGTGTAAATTTGAATAATTGTTACATTTTTTTAAATATGTGTTATATTTTTTGAACAATGTTATATTATTTTAAACCAATGTCTCTCCTAATTAAAAAATTATTTTAAGGCAGTTCGAATTTTCTGTAAGAAATCTAGTAATAAAGTTTTTTATGATATAAATCTAACTGGTAAATCGTAATAAGAAATTATTTATATTTTAAAATTAAATAGAAATATACAACAAGTGTTGCAAAAGATTTGGATGATCTTAAGGATTGTAACACCTATATTAGGGCAATAGGTGTTCTAAAATTTACAATAGTTATTCGTTTAAAAAAAGTTTGTTGCCAAATTTTTATTCGAAGGTCAATTTTGTTCCACATGTAAAACATATTTAGGTTGTATTTGGATAGCCATGCAATTTGGATGAAATAAATTCCATTTGAATGTAATTTGGATTTGAGGAGAGAAAATTCAAAGAGAATAATTTTGTTTTGATTAAAACGGTAAAATATTTGTTTGGCTAGAGAAAATGTGATTTTTTTTTCATTTTGACGATGGATGCCCAACAAAGCCTCATCTAAATATATCTAACTATTTTTGTGCTTAACATAATTCTAAGAATAAGCACCATGCTCCCCTTCAATCCTAAAATAAATTACATTCAATTAGAAAGTTAACAACTGACAACCATTAAACTAATTGTTCTGTCAACTTACCCTATGATTAATGATAAACTTTCAACTTACCGGTAAAAATGGGAGGGTTTTTTATAACCCGTTTGAAGTTATATACTTCAGTTGATAATAATATTTATTGGAAAAATTGTCAAGTTAACCAATTTTTCTTTATCTGATGTTGTCAACATGATTACATCACTCTTTGTTAAATGGTCGACTTACCAACTAAATTTATTAAGCGTTATAGTCAACATAGACACATTACTTTAGGTGAAACTGTCAACTAAAATAGTTATGAATGGTAGGAGAACATATGTAATGATTGGTTGATGGGAAATAAATGTGAGTTTGAAAAATATTTTGAATAAGAAATGAGAGTGATTTTCCACTATTCACGAATCATGTAATTAAAATTTTTATTTTGTGTTTGGATTGAATAGAATTAAAAAAAAATATCTGTTTAGACATACATTCATTTTCCATTTAAATTGGGTTAGAATGGAAAATTGTGAATTAAAATCGATGTCGAAATGGCTTAATCATTCTTGATATAAAAAAGAAAAGAAAAAAGAAATGGTTTAATCATTAGAAGAGGAATGTGTGTGTGTATGGGACAATCCCTATCGGGCTCTGACTCCTAGGTCTTCTAAGTGGGTCCAAATACCTGCACGCGCGCATGCCGTGTGGACCCCAGTAGTTGACTTTTCTTTTTCGTTTCATTTTTTACAACGGGGAAGAAAATGTCAAAATAAGGATGGATCTGCCGACGATGTCTCGCCCGACCGTCGAACCGTGCCGCCGCCACCAACTCCTCCTTCAAGAGTCCTAATTCCATTTGCCCTCTTTTCTTTATTTATCTTTTTTGGAAGAAAAAAAATTAGGTATATATAAAAAAACTCATGTAAAGGAATGTTGTTGGTGGATTAAGAATAGACTGATTGGGGTTATTTAATTTGCAAATGGGACAAAACTTGGGAAAGTGTCTTTACAAACTTATTAAAAGAAAATGTTTCCCAACAAAATTAATTAAAATAAACTCCTCTAATTATTCAGCAAATAAATAAATAAATAAACTCCTTTATTTTATAAATTCTATTTTAATTACGAGTCCAAAAAACAAACTACTCTTTTAGTTGTGTGATAATTGAGAGTAAACTCATTATGAGAGATTAGTATAAATTCTGCGACAAAATATATCGGTAAATCAATGATTTAATAGTCGAATAGTACTTAATCTTTATACTCTAACTCAATTTTTAGAGTATGTATATTTCTTGAAAAAAGAAAAAGGAGAAATGTAGAGTGAATTGGTGGTTCAAATGTAAAAAATAAAAAGCAGGATTGCAAACATTACCATGTATGATTTTCCTAAGCTCCTCTTTGGAAGCTATGGTACTAAACTGGTTTCAATCATATATATCACTTTATGTAAAAATTTAATAACGTAATTTTTTTTCTCTATGCTTTCAGGATGCGTGTTTTGGTCTTTGAAAGATCAAATTGTTTGCTTGTGTGCATTTACCCAAGGCAGGATCCTCCGTGGAATCAAAATCTTGTTCTGGCGTCGAGGACGTACGCTGACTTCTATCGGTGCCTTAACGTCGGTCGGTCGGTCGGTCCTCCATTCATCCGACCGGAAGTGTGGATAACGAGGCCAAGAAAATTATTTCATTTTTGCACCATGTGAAAACTTAAAAATCTGGGAGTCCTATTAGACCTAAGGCCAACTTCAATTCACAACTAACCTCCTGAACCGCAGATAAGTTCGGTTTTGGTCCGTAAAGTCCGGGTCGTTTTTATATTTTAATTTTGCGGACTAATCCACAGATAAATCAGGGTCCGATCCGCGAAGTCCAAGTCCAAACAGATACGGGCACAAAATACCTGCATTTAAACAGATTTTTATATTCAAGACTATATCCAATCTATTTCGTGCGGGTTACAGACTGTCCGCGAATTTTCAGTCCGTTTGACAGTATTAATTTCCATTGGTACTAAACTACTTTGATTTGATCTCTATATAAATCCTTTTTGTTTTTTGTGCTTTATTTTTTAGAATGTTTTACTTATCTCTCTTCATGCTTATACTAATTTTGGAGCATGACTAAGGAAATAGCACCGATGTTTCTTTTGTAAATATATTGCTCATGAAGAAGGGTTGAAATGTGAGGATTAATGAGTGTAGCGCTATTAAAATAGGTACAGAGATTTATTTGATACTTCTTTACCTTTAAAATGTAATTTAAAAGTACAAAGTATTGAAAAAATATCAATGTTAGACTGGGGTAACTCATCTACTTGGAAATGTCTCGCTATTAGTGGCACTTCAAGTATCGGTGTGTCTAGAGTACCATCACATGCTGACACTTTCAAGTTGGATGTGCCGCTTGATGATGGTTCATTCGGCTCTTTAGTGCCACCAATTTTGGCCGCTCAAACTTTAACTCCAAAAAAAAAGAAATTATCATTACGATAACACTGTTCGAGTCGATCAGTAAATTTGAGTTCTCCATCAACATTTATTATGTAGTTTGAAAATAATTTCTATTAATTATATAAGAATTGATTGAATAAGATGCAGAAAGATTTTATGTAATGTTGCAAGGACAAAAGTATGAAATCAGAATATAAGAGATATGCCCAATATCTAGAGTATTTCTAGAATTTCACCAATAACCTTCGATATTTTTCAATGAATAAAAGAATTGTACATTCAATTTAAATTAAAGAGTTTATAAAATACCCTAAAAAATCTTTGGTCTAAAAATTTTGGGCTAAGGCCCCATCCCTTATGGTAGGTTCACCATTGGGAGTGGAGCTGGTATATCTTTAACGAGAACTGTAAATCACAAAATTTTTATTTGACTCCTAAATTTTCTTTGACTAATAATTCACTTTTCGCAAACTTTCAAGACAAAAAATTTAAAAAAATAAAATATCAATCTAAATAGATTATTTAAGTAAACGTTATGTTTTGAACGATCTAAAAACAGAAAAGAAGATATTTTGAACAGTATAAATACTTTATTGTATAGATTTCTTTATTTTGTTTCAATTAGAATTTGAAAAATTGAGAGAAGTGATGATAGGTTGGAGATTCTCTCAATATCTTACATTGAGAGATTTGTAAAGCATTTAATTTGAGAGGAGTGGTACCAACTCAGACAGTGAGTTTCTCCGAGTCTAGTTTGTGCAAGGGTTGTTTAAATAAAAATTTAAATAGTGAAGTTTTTCTCTTTTAAAACAAAGATGTAGCTTAATTTAAAAATATCGTCGTTTTTTTTATGATTGTTTTTTTTCTTTTTTCTCTCCATATTATATGCGTGTATGCTTCCGCAATATAAATAGATTTTAAGCTTTGTCTATATTGAAAGGAAAATAAAGTTTATTCGAAATATCTTTTCTCCTTGAACATTGCTCATCAAAAGTACTTTAATTTATATATTGCCACTCTGCTGAG
Source organism: Vinca minor (assembly GCA_026122235.1). Taxonomy (NCBI): domain Eukaryota; kingdom Viridiplantae; phylum Streptophyta; class Magnoliopsida; order Gentianales; family Apocynaceae; genus Vinca; species Vinca minor. The sequence goes on along the minus strand of JAOCZM010000284.1, from coordinate 638,143 downwards.
ATCATAAAATAGCTGCCATTCTCAATGAAATTAGAAAGTTGTATGTTTCTTGCCACAAAATATATCTCTGTTTCTTCAAACTTACTAGCTCGTCCATCAGTGGCGGAGCTCAGAGCGCTCCCAACATTTTCAGAAACGGCAAATTTTCTATTATATTTTCTTATAAATTTTGTATTTGCCCCCTCCCCTCCCCTCCCTCTCCCCCTCCCCCGCCCATGACAAATTCCTTCCTCCGCCACTGTCCTCCATTGATTCCTTTCTATTGTATAATCAAGGAAAAGAAAAAAAGGATTCTTATTCCCTCCCTCACCTTTTTTTCTTTCCAAATATTGGAAAAGAAATCGGATCTTCTTTCAATATCTAACATTTTTATACATATGCTATAGAACAAATTATATCCAACAATATAGACTATAATTCTGACGTTAGATTCTTATTCTTTTTTTAATAAACAGAAATGTCATCTACAACTTTATTGATTGGTAAATTACCATAATGATATCACTTAATAGTCTGTCCGAAGACGCTTCATATTTTTGGAAGATATTTTTAAACACTCCTACATTCTTAGAATTTGCTTGTGAAAAGAAAAGCGAAAGTTACTTAGTTTTTTAAATAATAAAAAAAACCTAAGAAAAAAATAGAAATAAAAGGAGTAAGAAAAATAAGATTCATTTTAATCCAGATTCAGTGTGGAGCATGTATTTTCTGTACATGGAGGATACTTTGTTGACGGGGACAACCCTATGTGGCCCGCTCCCCATTTTTGTAGACTAAAGATTATTCAGGTTCTCAATGTAGTCCTTCCCTATATTTTACTTATAATTTCACTTCGACCCATTCTAAATTTTTTTATAAAATTCTAAATTCTATAGTAACATATATTATAATTTCTCCCCATCCGAACTTGTATTTCTGGTTCCGTTTTTTACAGTTAATTTTTTATCCAACGACTGAAATTACTCATTCTTTCATACGATTGTGAACAGTAATGTACGTAAAGAATATGTGTTTATCTAACAAAAAATTAACAGTCAAATCTTCTTATTTAATGACTGATTGATGCTCAACATGTGTTAACAGAATACATATTCCACATCGGATACAAAATCGATTCACCTACCAAACAAGCAAAAAGATTTGTCAATTAACATATACCTATGTTAAGTAATGGAGGAGTGGTCCTCAAAAAACATATATTTAAGGGTTACTTTCACAAGTTGCTGTATCAATATAGACAAAACTGACACTTCTAGTTATAGCTTTGGTGATGATGTATATACACACATATTCTTTTGTCAACCATTTTCAGGGGATCCACATTTTATAATTTTTTTTTTTATTATTTATTTGATTTTGCAAAATGAATCCATTGGCTAAAATTCATTTGACATTGACCTGTAGCACTATGTGAGAAAAGGGCAAAAAAATCCTTTGTCCCCGTATGTGTCCCCGTGTGTGTCCCCAACCAATCACAATTCACCATGTGTATATATAATTGGAAAAAATATTTATATAGTAAATTCTGATTGGTTGGGGACAGGATTGGGGATAGGAATAAGGACAGAGGATTTTCACCCTGAGAAAAGGTAGGAATTTTCAATTTCTGAATCTAAAAAGTTGTACACTAAATTCTATTTCTTATTTAAGGTACAAATTTTTTTTTCTTTCTAAACCTAATTTTAAGAAGGTAGTCTTCTGTACCATCATGACCTTATAAAATATGTAACCCTCTAGATCTAGGTTTTTTCTTTTTTTATTAATTTTATTTTATACGAACATTCAGATCCCGTATTTGGGTGAAAATCCTCTGTCCCTATTCCTGTCCTCATCCCTGTCCCCAACCAATCAGAATTTACTATATAAATATTTTTTCAATTATATATACATATTGTGAATTGTGATTGGCTGGGGACAGGGATAGGAACAGGGACAGAGGATATTTTGCCCCCGGATTTACATTATACTGCGTACTCATTTAAAAAAAATATATATTGAACATAAAAAATGATAGAAACTCATAACAAAAGAGGATAAGAACAAAATGAAGAATGTTTTAATTTGAAAGAATATTTTAGGACTTCGTTTCTTGTATTCGGTTAGTGAATAAAATATACAAGAATAATTTTCCATAAAAAGTGCGAAAGAAAAAAGTGAAGGACTATTGAAAGTTGAATGCGTACGGTTAAATATTGAATCGCCTGAATAATAAATCAGTAAAAAATTAAATCTTAAATCGGATTTGTTCTTTTTTTTATTTTTTTATTTTATTAGAAGAAATGATAATTTTTCTAGACGCAACAAGTAAGAGTTTAATTACCGAATTGCTTTCTAATGGTATGTTCCGGGTTGGTTTAGATAATTGAGTGTCGAACTCAGATAAACAGTCCGCCTGAGGACAATAGTTCCCACATAAACAAGTCTCTTAGATTATACTTCCATACACTCTAAATGCCTTTTTTCTTTTTTTTTTTCTTCCTATTTTTCAACTCATGAAATTCATGATCCAAGCCTAACTAATATTGGGTTGGAATTAATTCATATATAACATTAAATAAATAAAAAATTAAAAGTCTTCCTACCAAATTTGTGCAAATGAGTTGTAAGTTTTTGTGTTGTAACGTTCAATGCTATATTTGACTCAGACAGTGTGAGCGAAAGCATAATGGGGCATAGCTTAGCTTTTAAAGCAATGACACAGCCCATAGACACAAATCATATTAATATACTTTTTATACTCCAAAGATTAATAGTCCCATTTCTTTCTATTTCACTCTATAAAACAAGATACCAAACAAAGCATTTTACATCACTTTGTATTCCCAAAATAAAGGAAATAATACCCATTTTCTTTATCTATTTAACAAAAGTAGGCAAGAAATGCGGAAAATTATAAGGTAGAGCGTCCTTGTGAGACTGACCATACAGCTCTCTCACATGAGTTGGGGCGGGTTCTACCTGTAAAGTAGACCCTATCCCAATTCATATGAGAGGGTTATTGGGTCAGTCTCACAAAGGCGGCTTCATGCCAGAGTAACCCAAGAAATGCTAACGCAGTTACTGTAGTACTTTTGATTTGACACTACCTGTCCTACTAATAATTTTTTTTATTAAAAAGTGTGAAGGCAGTTGTCGTAGCACTTATGACTCAAAAGTATATCTCATATTCCACATCTCCTTACTTTGATAGTGTCTTAAAAAAAGGCTAACCTATATTTTCTTTTATTATTTTAATGAAAAAATCTCCCTTCCCATCAATAACGGTTCTCCATTATCCTCTCTCATGACTCGAACTCTAACTTACCTGTTGGACTATAATTTCTTGATTTTAAGATGACCTTGCATTTGTCAAATCAACCCTCAAGAAGTCAACCCAAATTCTGTTCATTTCTTCTACCCTCTGATCAATATAAATACCAAAAGATGCAGCAAACTGATTTCATTTTCAAAAGACCAAGAAGAGCACCCACCACCCCTTTAACTCAAGAAAGTCCCAAGTAATCTATATAGAGCTAGTTAATTAAGTACTACCCTTTGCTGCTGCCGGAAATTCAAGAAACCAAGCGGTCAAGGGCGGAGGAGAGTTGTTTTTTTCCGGCTAAAAACCATGGCGGAGGAATTTCAACTAGGCGGTGCAGGCAACTGGTGGGATGCAGGAGGAACTAGGAATAACAACAGGTCTAATTCCATGGCCGATTCCGTGTCGGTTTCCGGTAGCCACCACCACCACCAAGATTCTTCTTCTTCTTCTGGAGTAGCAGCTGGTAATAATTTATTAGGACATGATCCCAGTTTACAAATTATGGGTTTAGGCCTTTCTTCTCAACCCATGGATTGGAACCTCTTGTAAGTAACATTTTATCAATTTTATTTTCTTAAGTTTATTCTAACCAAAATTTTCCTTGCATGCATTATTTATTTATTTTTTGTTGATCAGCCGTGGTGAAGATCATAACCAAGGAAATCAAAATTTTCATCAGCAAAAATTATTTGGTTCTGAGGATGATTTATCAGCTAATGATTACAAGAATTTCAATCGGGCACTTTCATTAGACCAACAACAACAACAACATAGTACCATAACATCTCAAGATTTAAACGCTAGTTTTCATGTGGATTCAACAACAACATACGGAAATCCGAATGTTTTACAAGGATTTTTATTACCATCTGGCCATAATCAGCAATCAATTATAAATTATTCATATCCATCTAGCTATGTTATGAGTAACTCTGCTGCTCATGATCATAACATGATGGATATTAATAATAATAATAATTCTTGGTCTAATAAATTTCCTCAGTTCCTAAGTACAACAACAACAACAACAACAACATCACAACCAAAGCCACAGGGTCAGCTGCATTTCTCTAATAACACCCCATTTTGGAATGCATCTACACCTTCCATTACTGATTCTAGATCAACCTTCTTTCCTAATTCTCTACCAACTCATCAAAATCCCCCATCGAGTTTTGAAGATAAACCCAAGGTAACAAATTATCTTTTTTCTCTTGAAGGCTAGCGCAGTTAGTACGTACAAAACTTGTCCCCTTCCCGACTAATAATTTTTTTTTCTAATCTTCTAGGGTTTTATAATCTTGAAAGTTTAGTAATTTATGATGCAATAATTTTATTAATTTTTTCCTTTTTTTAACAGAAAAGTACATCAGAAGTTAGGGAATTAGCAAAGAAAACAAGCAGTGAAGCATCATCCAATAAAAGGCCAAGGAATGAAACAACTCCAACCCCTATGCCAGCTTTTAAGGTGTGCATATAAAGTTTTATTACAAGTATTTTTCTTTTTCTCATTTCTTTTTTTGGAGAGATGGGATTTGGCATCTTTATTTAATTATGGATGAGAATATTAATCTGTAGGTTTTTTTAAATTTGTATTTTTGAATGATATGCAGGTGAGGAAAGAGAAGATGGGAGACAGAATCACTGCGCTCCAACAATTAGTTTCACCTTTTGGAAAGGTAATATTTTAGCTTCTCATGTAATGTTTGTACTTTCACAGGATAAAATATATCTATGGCCTGCCATGCCCAAAAAAAAAAAAATCACATAATTCTTCATTGCTCATATATACTTTCGGTGATTTAAAATCATGAAATTTTGTTTTTTTTCTTATTTCAGACTGATACAGCTTCTGTTCTCTCCGAAACAATCGAATATATCAAGTTTCTCCATGAACAAGTCAATGTAAGTTCCAACCAAGAAAAAGAAGAAAAAAAATTTGTGTTCATTTGATATTTTTTTGAGGTATGTCCTAATTTTTTGAACTACGAGTCACAAACTCAATGAACGCAAAAGCTTCTTAATTCATAAATTATTTGATAACAACAACAGCAGACTTTTAATCTCAAGTAATTGAGATCAAATATATGAATCAATATAAGATTACTTGTGCGGTCGTTAGCTTGATTATGTTCTTACAATTTCTCTCTATCAAATACCATACTCATAAACCATTTCATATACATGAATATAGAAGCAATGTTGAGAAGCAAAAAGTAGAATCTATGGAAGGCATATAATCATTTCTGATATGTATTTCTCCTTTGATTTGAAAAATCAGGCCCTTAGCAACCCATACATGAAAAGTGGAGCTCACATTCAGCATCAGCAGGTAACTTTTCAAGAACCATTAATTAATTGGTTCAATTTTTTTAAATGCATTCTATTAAAGAGGTAGCTCAGTTGCTTAGAAGTACTACCGTGATTCTTAAATATAAGATTTTCATTATATGTTGCGAAAATTAATGAAGCAAAAATTAAGATATTTTTGTAATCAAAATATTAATATTACTCTCTTAAATAGAATTAGTGGTAATAGAATTAGTGATTTAGTGGTATACAAGTCATATTTAATAAAGTAATATTAGTATTTTAATTACAAAAACATCTTAAATTTTGCTTCCTTGATTTTCGCAACATGTAATGAAAGTCTTATATTTAGGAATGGAGGGATTAATATTCTTCCTAAGTGATAGATTTTGTGTTTTGATTCGCAAAAAAACTTATCTTGTTAATGCATTACTACAAAATTGTTTTAAGGTTCAAATTAATGTCCTAGTCCTTTTTTCATGGCGAATTAATGTGACGATATCCATATATTAAGCAGAATTTTGATAATTCAAAGGATCCCGAAGGAGCTAAACAAGATCTTAGAAGTCGAGGATTGTGTTTGGTTCCAGTTCCTAGCACTTTTCCTGTCATCAACGAGCCCAATTTCGATTTCTGGAACCCTACATTTGGGGGAACCTATAGATAATCGAAAGCAGGAGAAAGGTAATGACAAGAATTGGGGATGCAAGAAAAATGCATGTAATAAAAACAATACTTCCTCCGTCCCAAATTAACATTCACTTTTTTTATTAAAAGACGTTTAATTTGGGACGGAGAGAGTATTTTAGATCATGATTTCACCAAACCCTAATGGAGCGGGGAATTATCGATCGATGAGAATGTTGAAGCTAGCTAGCCCATGATAATGAGGAGAGGAGAAAAATATGGTACTAGAAAATTAAAAGGGAAAAGAAAAAGATGTGACCCTTTAGAGGACAAGGGTCCAGCTACAGGCAAAATGATGCAACTTTGGCTGATATTAGGGACCATATTGTATGAGAATATTAGTCTTGTAATAATTGAATAATTATGATTAAAGGTTGGTTAGGAATGACAAAAAAAAAATGTGCTTGATCAATTAAATTGGTTTAGAGAGAATTAATTTATGCTCTGATTGGATTGAGTCTCAGTCTGAGATTTCGGTCTCAATTTTAAACTGGTCTCAAACCCAAATTAATTTTTCTATGATATAGTGCTTGAGATTTCATCAAACAAAAAAAAAATTGAGTCTCAATTTGAGTTCTAAACTCAGATCAGACACAATTCAATTACACAAAGTATTATTAATTATATAGTTTAGAGAGATTAATTTGTTGTATGTAGGGAAATAATGTAGTTGAAGAGAAGAGCTAAAGGAGCTTTTTCTTGATATATGTCTTGTTTGCACAGAGCTGGCACTACCTTTAGTTTTTGTTTATTATTAAAAAAAAGAATAGAAGAAGAAAAAGAATGATGGAATAATTGAATTACAGAATAGGAGTGAAATTGAGTGTGGGGAGATCAGTTGATTGGAAATCTCACTTTTTATTTGTTTATATGTTTGGAATATGTTAGTGGAAGTCAGAAGGGTGTCCCATACCCCCACCCCGCCCCCCTCCTTTTTCAATTTTTTTCTTGAAATTTATGTATTCTTGAATGAGGAATGGAGGGATGGAAAATGTAGGAGCCATGAAATATCCAACACTAGATAAATTACATATCGATTTTCAAAAAATGTGAAGAAATAGGCAGTAGGTAAACTTAAAAATAAATAACTATATGTAACTGTATGAAATCAATTGGAGCATTAAGTTGAAAAAGTTCATTTGTATATGTATGAATCTGCCTTACAACCCTCTACTGTACTCAAATGATCTTTCTATTAATCATGAACTTTATAATACTCGCAAACTTCTATGAAATGCCTCACGTAGGAAGAGAGTCTTGTGCGCCTAGTTAGTTGTTCAATCTTTATAACATTAACGGTCCAATTTATATCCCATATGAATTTGTACTTTTAAACAGTTTTTCTGTTAATCATAAGTTTTACAAAACTTGCAAACTTATAATTAAGCGTATTATACAAGGGAAGGCCTCGCTCACCAAGCTAGGTCAATATGTAGTCTCTCCTTGAGCAAAACTAACAAGGGTTCACTTTAATAGGTGTACTTTGACATGGTATAGCTCTCCATCTCTTGAGACTAAAGAATTTGATGGAGAGAGAAATAAATAGCATACACTAAGGCACTTTTAGCTTCTCATCAAGTACTTGGGAAATAAATTTAAAAAATAAAAAAATGATTTTCTACAACAAAGATTGGCTTTGCTTAGAAGCATAAATGAACACAAAAAGAGTGGCATCAATTCACTCCCTCATAATTATTCTTGTGATGAGTCTCATAGTAATAGTAGTATGTGATATCACTATCTTCTCCTACAAGTTTATTGATTCTCCAGCCAGTGATAGGAAGAACCATGAGGATTTAATAAAATTATTAGTAATGATTTTTTAATCATCCTTTTTTTGTGCCTCCATTGATTGATTTCTTCAAGCACATAAGTTTTTATGATTGCTACAAATTCTGCTTGACAACTCTTAGATTTTGTTTGATTTGTGGGAAGCAGTGGAATCAACTTTCTGCATAAATCATTTTATGTATTTTGTATCCTAAAGACTGCGTACATCGGGTATTCCCTAAATTTTGCTGATACGAAAACTTTATACACTGGGTACGATCTTTTTTGTATCTTAAAAAATTAGCGACTATGAAGTACTATTTTTTAACGACACAGTTAATGTATTTAGTGGAACAAGGAATAGGTGAGGCTCTCAAGTCTTTTGATTTTAGCATGCTTGGGGGAGATTAATATTTCAATTCTTCAATTGATTAAAGACGGCTACCGACTATACCACTAAGAGTGGGATTTGAGCAATTAATTATTTTAATTTGGGATATATATTTCTTAATATATCTAAACACACCGCTTCATTCATGGAGCATTATATAAATTTGCTTAGATAAAGACTATCTGTCCACATCATAAGGTCATTAATCCATAAGTAGAAACTATTTTAATAAATAACAAAATCCTGGAATTATTATTAATTTATCTCATAAACAAATTTGAGCGCCAAAAGTAGCACAAAACAAGGATAAGAACAATGCCAACACATGATGACAAAAAATGTAATGAAACAACAAAAATCATTAAGGCAAAATAAAAAATAAAAAATCTTAAAAAGTGAACACACCGCCACATTACTATTGGAGCTTACGAAGCTAGAAATCCATGGTTTTTAAAACGAATGCAGGGACGAAGATGGAGGGGGCGGGAATTATTATTAGATATAGTAAATTTTAGAATTAATAGTCAATTTGGTCATCAAGTTATTTGCGCTCAGCTACTTTTGTCACTTTTAAAAAAGTTTATCTTTTTTTATCATAAAATTTTTTACGGTCTGCAACTTTTGTCATTCCGTCCAAAAATAAGGGAAAAAACGTCAAGTTTGACGACTTGACCACTTGTTGACTTAATCCCCTCTATTTTCCAGGGGTATTTTGGGAATCACAATATCTCAACCCCTTCTTCATCTCCCTCAGCCATCTCCACCGGTTGACCTCCCTCCTGCATCGCCACCCCACTGCAAAAATCGACCGCCGAGTAAAAATGAAGCCCAAATAGGCTTACTGCACATTCCAAACTGCACCAACAAAGAAGTGGAAAATTTCCAAGTCAGTATTAGGCTGAACATTGGCAATGTTTCCCAGCCATGCTATGGAAAAACACATCAAGGCAAACATTAAGTCTAATGATTTCACTCTAGTAAAGTAATGGGCTAGATTATTGAGGCCAAGTATGAAATTGGTAAAGCCAATACAATATACATAGGTGCAAAGAGCTGAATCAATGTACACTCGTTATCATCAACCACGGGCTGCTGCTCTAATGGAGGTCGGTAAAGAAGAATATGAAATCAGAAAATAAAAAAAAATAAAAAAAAAGCTTGAACAAACCCACCATTGCAAACCACCATCAATATAGAACAGTCACCAAAGAATTGAATTTTAATCCACCACCACTACACAAACCCATCACCACGTCTTGGATGTTTTCCAAATCTCCTCTATTATACACTTTAAATTATTGAACAATCACCAAAGAATTGAATTTTAATCATCACATATTAAATGAAATTATCGAAAAGCTATAAGAAAATTCCAGAAATTAGGCTGCCGAAAAATTTGAATTGAATGTTGAATTAGAAGATTTCTTCAGTTAGTTTAATTACCTCACCCATTTGGAGATTTTGAGACTTATGATAATTGATGAATTTTTTTTAGATGGGAATTCTGTTGAATGGTTTGAAGGGAGAAAAATGGAGGCAAATATGGGGTTATTTATAGGAACGGTGGAAACTTGAGGTGGAAGAAGAAAAAGATGGATTCTTCTGCCGCCTCTGCACCCCCATTTGTTGTTGGCTGGTCTGGGTTTGCAAAGGTTACCGGTGGAGGGGGATGAGGGAGTCAGTGGTTGAGTCGGAGTCGGAGTCGGTGGTGGAAGAATCGGAGGAAGCAAATGACCAGCTGTTTTGGACGAAAATACTCCTAAATAAAAAGAGAGTTTCAGTCAACAATTGATCAAGGCGTCAAAGAAGACGATTTTATTCATTGTTTTGGACGGAATGACAAAATTGGCAGCCCGTAAAAATTTTTATGAC